>CM019167.2:107171422-107811775 GCA_009739505.2 Apolygus lucorum | reverse complement strand
TATATATATATATATATATATATATATATGCATATTGCGTGCATCTGGCGTCCGCCCTACAGAAAGTTACATTCAAGTGGCGTTCCGGTGCAAAGTGGCGTCCGTATACGGACGTCATTTTACACAACAGGCTCATCTTGTACAGAATGATTCATTGAGGCGTCTCCCCCTTTTTTAGGAGGACGTCATTTTGACGGTTTTTCTTCAGCAAACGTATAGATTTAGTGCACGCAATTTCCGCTAGGACGCTGCGCACGTTTCGTATATGATTTGCCAAAAGTTAAACTTTACACGAAGCGGTGGAAGTGGCGTCCAGGTTGCAATCCCCGGTTCGCCCACTCCAGCAGCCATCGAACTAAAACACCTGGAACGCCGTCTCAGCGTCCTCAATTCTGATGATTTTCACGTACAACCAATCGTTCCTAGGGAAAACTAACTTCCTCATTTTCCACCCCACAAAAATCGTTCACCACTTCATTGGAAAGCTCTCAATTTATTAAACATAAGGCATAATATGTCTCTCGTGGTTGAGTACTTGTACGAAAGCGGTATCCACCGTTTGTGTTTTAGTAAGAAGCTTTTTCATTTGGTTGCTAATTTTTACTTCTGAATGGTTTTTCACGAACCTACCTCAACACCAAAAACCGCGCAAAAATCTTAGCTTTATAATATTGTGAAGTTGAAAAATATTCAACAATATTGAATTTCGGGATAAAAGCGTCCTAGCAACGTAAATTTCCGAAATCAAGTTCCCTATTTCTTCGAATCGAGTGTGAAGCTTTTATGTATTCTAAATAAACTTGATGTTATTGTGATTGATCGTGTAGTAAGTAGTAGGTAGGTAGTAACGATGGTTGGTTTACGTTTCAAAGTACGTAGAATCCGAAAATCGAACTTAAAAAAACCGACCATCCGCGGCATTTTTTGATTTATTATTTTCAATAATGAATCATTGGAATCGACAAACAGAAAAAAATTTCAACCCTCCCTCAAAATTTGATGTTTAACGTTTCAAGGTAACGTAGAAACCGAAAATCGAATAAACAATTTTCCGTCCGTCCGCCATACGCGGCACTTTTCTTACCAACCATGGACTGATTTGGTTGAAATTTGGTAATTTGGTGGGCTCCATTGGGGGTCTAATTGTGTCTCGAAGTTTTTCATTGATATCAGTTACTTTTAAGGAGTAAAAGTTAAGGGTTGACATTTTCAAAAGTACGCTAGCTCGGGAACTCTCGAAACAAAGGTATTGTTTTTTCACCAATTGAAGATAGTATTGAATTTTAGAAATATTAGAGACCACGCGGAGCTTTGTAGGACAAACCGTTCGTTCCCTACGAGAACTTGAAGGGTTTCCTTCGTTTTATAACAGAAACTCCTGTAAGGAACTCTATTTTTCGAATCGAGTGTGAAGAGTTTATTTCTTCCGAATAAACTTGATTGAGAAGGTGTGAAGGTAATTATGTAGTAGGTACCTACCTACTTTTGTTACTTACCAACCATAGGTACTTGCTACCTAGCAAGTACCTATGGTTGGTGAGTAACAAATTAAAAAAAAATAGTGAAAATGGCAAAGTTGTGATCCCTGCAGACGAGTGAAAAAAAAACTTTTTTCTTGAATTTTTAAAGAATATTTTTCTTTAGAACTTATTTAAAAAATAAGTCAATGTGTTTCTCTGCGTTACAAACATCTGAAACTCTACCATAAGAAAAAATTATATCAGTCACATGAATAGGGTGCTGTTCCAGGACGTAAACGTCGTGCTAACAATGATACAACAATACTGAAGACTAGCTTGGCCATTTTCTCCACCTCCATTTAAGTACACAGGACTAGTCAGAAACCTACCAAAAATCTTAAATTGATGGAAAAAACAATACCTTTCTAAAAAACTTCTTTGAGATAGAGCGTTTTCAAAATTTCAACCCTTAGAAGTGACCTACAGCAACCAAAATCTTCGGCGCACAACTAGACCCTAAAAGGCCCCTATACCAAATTTCATCAAAATCGGTCAATGCTGGGTGACGAAAGAGCCGAGTACGGCGGACGGACGGCCTAATTTTTATTCGATTTTTGAATTTCACGTACCTTGAAACGTAAACCAACAAATTTTGAGGGGGGGTTAATTTTTTTTCTTGGTCGTTTCCAAAGGTTTGTTATTGAAAATAATTAACCAAGAAAAGGCGAAAAACTCGGGGATTGAAAATAATGTGGGAGGCCAGACGAGTAAAGATCTGATAATGAGAGAAGCGCAAACCTCAGAGGTAGAAGTTTAACGATCCCCGTTCGTAGGAGGTTGATCTATAGCGCGGAAAATTCAAGTTGGGCGGGAATCACAAATTTCGTTCACTGGCCACCGTCCATGTTAGGATGACATGACGAGTTTGGTATCAATTCCTGTGTAATTTTTCACGCTGAATCCGTTAGTGATACTTACAAATGATTTTGACGGCTAGAAAGTGGATTTTTTGAAGAAGACCTCCATTCGTAGATATGGTAGTGAGTATAAAGTAACACCTTTCTTTTATTATTTTTCTGTATAGATCATTCGTCTGAAAAGATCACAATTTTACCATTGTGTAACTCTTTTTACCTGCTACATAATTACCTTCACACCTTCAAAATCAATTTTTGGAAGAAATAAACGCTTTGCATTCGATTCGAAAAATAGGTCCTCCGTATGGAAATTTGATTACTGGTTGCTACGGAAGCAAAACTGAATACAACTCGAAGAAACGAACAGCGATCGCATTTTGGTCAGATAATAATATTATTTGATAATAGTATTAATTATTAAATTAAATTAAATTAAATTAAATATTAAATAATAATAATAATATTAATAAATATTATTTGAACGCGATTAGACCTCTTTGGTGATTCACACTCGTGATTTTGTTTTATCGAAGGAAAAAACCTTAAGGTCTCGTAGGGAGCTAACGGTTTGTGCTGCAGAGCTCCGCATGGTCTCTAAAATTTTAAAAATTCTATGCTATCTTAAATTGATGGAAAAACAATACCTTTATATCGATTTTTTTGAGCTAGGGCGTTTTCAAAATGTCAACCCTTATTTTTCATCCCTTAGAAGTGAAGAAACCATGCTTACTATTGGCTGGGGCGTTAGTGATTATTCGGTTAGGAAGATTATTCGGTATTGAGAATAAAATTTGAAAAAAAAAATGCTCTCCTGTAAAATTCTATTTTTTGTACTTACCTGGTTTTTCCCCACCACCAGCCAATTCATTGACCTGGAGAAGATGGGATTTTGGCAGAACTGTTGAAGAATGGACGAGAAAAATTGGAAAAATCATTGCACTCCCCGCATGTGTGTACTAGTAAAATTCGTAAATTGGTACTACGAATCCCATCATGCTCGTACATTCTTATTACAGGATCTAATTCCAAATTCGAATAATATGGAAACAATATTTTATTGATGTTAGGAAGCTATGTGCTACGCCCACAAAGGTAGTAAATACGTAAATTGATACTACAAACCCCATCCTGCTCGTACATTTGTATTACAGGATCTAATTCCAGATTCGAAGAATGTGGAAACAATATTTTATTGATGTTGGGAAGCAATGTGCTACCCCCACAAAGGTAGTAAATACGTAAATTGGTACTACGAACCCCATCCTGCTGTACATTTTTATTACAGGATCTAATTCCAGATTCTAATAATCTGGGAAGAATATCGTCGTTCGAGGCCCAGCATGGCACATCTGACATTTTGGCGAAATCGAGTTAAGAACGGTTTCTTATTCAAAATTTCACGCCCGAGCGATTGGCGCTAACAGTTTTTCAATCTGACCGCTCGTAGCGCTAGTATTTGCGAATTAGTCAGCATAGCATATCTAAAACCACCCAACAGCAAGGCACATCTGCACAGAAAGCATGGAAAAAATCGTATATGCCAGGAAGCGAGGCAAGTTTATTGAGTTTATTGCAATAATTAGAAGTATATAGCGGTTTTTTCCTTTTAGTAATGCTTAATGAAGATTCAATCTTGATTTCTAACAAAAAGAAAATCATAAATCATCGGCATTAGTTAAGAAAATAAGATAAATAAGTTTGAACTGCAAATGTGCTATGCTGCTAGGATGAAGCTATGCATATGTGCATTGCTGTTTTGTATTTTATTTCGAACAAAGCTTATTTTCGTGAACAAAATCGGTGCCTTTGTAGGAAGAAAGAAGAAAGGAAGTTCTCGCAGAGTACTTACCCAAAAATAATTGTTAATGTTTTCTCAATGAAAAAAATCGGCGTAGTCATTTTCCAAAACTAAGAAGTAGTAAGTCAGAAGTGAAGTGATTTTATTCCTTTTACTCAACTGAAAAGCCTATTCTGATGGTAGATTTTGATAATTATCTGCTAAATGAAATACTAGTCATTGTCTCATTACTGTGAAAATCTTGTCAATTCATGTTCATTGACTGGAATATCTACAACATTTTTAGACTTTTTACAAAATTAACTTTTACAAAATTTGTAAGACTTATATATTTAATATATAAGTCTTTTCGGGTTCTGAAATTTTACTGAAGGTTTAAAAAATATAGTTGAATTTAATAATATTTAACTGGTTAACCCTAATTGGGCCATGGTATCACTAGCGTCACCGAAAACATCTCAGGAACTCCACAGATATCTCTAAGTGTCACCGGAGTAACCAAAATTAAATTACAACTTTAAATTTAATGGACAACAGAATTTTCTGTCTCAAAATAGAGTTATGAAAAAAATTTCCAAGGAAATCGATGAAAAACATTTTATAATAACATCAATTTTTGATTTCCAATAACTTACAGAAAATGTTTCGAAAAATTCAGCTCTGTCCAATAAATTTTTAAATTGCAATTGATATCTAGGTAATAATATGATATCTAGAGGTAATAATATTTCACTTCAACTATATTTTTTTAAATTTCAGCAAAATTTTAAAACCCAAAACGACTTATATATTTGTAGACATTCCAGTCAATGAACATACGAGTAAATTGACAAGATTTTCACAGTAATGAGACAATGACTAGAATTTCATTTAGTAAATAATTATCAAAACCCACCATCAGAATAGGCTTTTTAGTTGAACAACAGGAATAAAATCATTTCACTTCCGACTTATATTAACACATGTTCGCTTTCCAGTAGAGAAATATTATTTGACAAGAAGGTCAGAGGAATATAACAATAAATTCAGTTCACTTTGGTAACTCCTCATCTCAGTTTTGTAATAAGTAGAAACCCCATTATAAACAATTCATGTTTTATCATTCTGCCCTTCGTCCCATGAAATACGTGCATTGCTAAACAATATATTTGATATTGTGAAGCGTCCAATCTGTATAATTCGTAGGAAATAAGAAAGGCACATCACATGAGTACCATAAGAAAATATACACTCCTAGTAACGCAGGTAAACTGTAGTAAAATTCAAGTCTAGCTTTATGAAACGGATTTTATACAGATCTCTGTGATCCTTAATAATGTTTCTGTGTTAGCTAAAGAATTTTTGACATTTTCATGTCTGCTTTGGCACATAAACTGAAAAATCGACACGAAAACTTGCTCACGCGACCAATAAATAAAATAGACTCACTGTGTTGCGCAGAGAAGAATCAACTGTTTTCTTATTTTGATGCTTGGGTACATGAACTAACAACCATACTTTCACACACATGAAAATGTCCCAATGTGTTGCAGACTCGTATGCAAGCATTTATAATTTTTTTCTAATATATACCTACTGCATTTTCCAAGGCTTTTCTTCACTAGGACTAGGAAAATAGATACCTACCCTAATACTAACGCTGGTAGTAGCAGATGTGGAAAACAAGTCAATGAAAAACTAGAACTGTTGGGTTCAATTTTTTTGTGTCGTTTAAATAAAACAAATTATAAATTAAATTAAATAAATAAAATAAAATAAACTATAAATTGGTACTGTTTCGAGTTTATAAACATCTGGTACCTACCTTCCCTGTCTACTTGTCGGGCTGACAAAAAAAGGAATTGCAAGCCAGTTTAAAACTCTATCCTTGGCTTTATAGAGGGAAACCAAATAGATAATTTATTTGAGAACTTAATTTTAGTACAGCAGCATAGGACAACTTCATGTTACCCCTCTGAAAAATAGCACAAATGTTCGACAGCATAGCATATCTAGGGGACGAAATCTGGGCAGCATAGCACATCTACGCTAATTTCGAAGGTAGTTCGTTGACAACCAAATTTATTGTAAAATCATGTTGAGCGACCCCAATTAGGCTAGTTTGAACTCAGAAAATAAAGAAAACACGATTACCTTACTCGTAAAACAGTTTTTTTGGCTCTCCTGAAAAGTTGGCAAAAGTTAGATGTGCCATGCTGGGCCTCGAACGACGATATTTTATTGATTTTATTAATAACAACTTATTAAACAACTTGTGAGGGGGGGTTCTTTTCTACTTCTCTTTTGCTTCCTCACTACCGAAGGTTGGGAAGCTTTGTATTCGTGAAAGAAGTGAAAAAAAAAAATTTCCTCCAAAATCAAAATTTCCACTTGCTTTTTGCGTTTTAGAGCTTCCCGAACAATTTTGGTTCCGTGTCTGTCTGTCTGTCGGTCTGTCTGTGGTCAATCCTTGTCCCGGGCAAAACTATACTAACCTGTGGTCCGATTTTGATGAAATTTTCAGGGATTGTGCGGGTTAGGTCCTAGACGGTCCCCTATCAATTTCAGCACCTTCGGACGAATAGGAGCGAGTGCGCATGCGCAAACGTGAATTTCCTGGAACCTCGGTTTCTCGGTTTCTAATGAACCGATTTTGCTCAAATTTGGAGGTTAGTTAGGGACTAACTTCTGAGAGTCACCCTATAAGTTTCAATCAAATTGGTCGAGCAATAGCCGCTGCGCATGCGCGAACTTTAAATTTATTGTTACAACCAAAACTCCCCAACTATTCAACCAATTTCGACGAAATTTTAAGGGACTGTGTGGGTTAGGTCCTAGACGGTGGTTTATACCTACACTCTTTCGTTCTTTTATTTCAGTGGTTTATATACCACAACTATTTACAACACTATTAAAACATTAATACCTGCAACCCTATCCCGCATATTATCGCCAATATTTTGGTATTCAATAACTCTTTGAATCATAATTTTTTCGCCAACTGATTCTATTCGTCCATGTTACAATGAGTGAGGAAGCTATACTGCCCACCCAACTTGGCAGACGTTTTTTTCTATAGTGATACATTTTGCGAACCATATAGAACCATTAATTATGGATCAATGTCCCTCCCTCATTATTAAACTTCCTGGTCCTCAGGAAGGGAAGTGGGGCCTAATAAACTCGGCCCGATTTTATTTCCTATGTATGATTTTTTCTCTTGAAAATTATATTTTCCCCATTTCTCTCTTATTGGTCCTTTTTGGCAATTACCCATTATTTTTCATGTAAACAACTTGTGAGGGGGGGTTCTTTTCTACTTCTCTTCTACTTTTCTATATTGACACATTTTGTGAAACGTTCTGAGATTGAATTGGGTGAGTTCACCAATTTGGCATTCTCCCACACCCCTCAACTCTGCGGCGCCTTGCCAGCGCTATTCACACTGCAGCGGAATTGACGTCCAGTAAGCTCGAGCTTACTGGACGTCAATTCAGCTGCTGTGTGAACGGAAGCCACTATGCGTTCATATGTACAGCGTATATGTGAAGAACTGTATATGTCATCAGCAAGCGAAATGTGAATATCTGAGTCGGTTAACAAGTATCTCGGCCTTAATTAATGTTGGAATTTCAAAATTTTGTTAAAATGACCACTCCTTCAGGGGGACGTCACTTTACCACAACTATGATACGGACGTCATTTTGTACCAAGATGTAAATATATATATATATATATATATATATATATATATATATATATATATATATATATATATATATATATATATCAATATAAACCCTTATATTTTCGTAGGGAGCGAACGGTTAGTCCTACAGAGCTCCGCGTGGTCTCAAAAAATTCTAAAAATTCTATAGAACTTACATTGAAGGAAAAACAATACCTTTACATCAAAAATTTTTGAGTTAGGGCGTTTTCAAAATTTCAAAATTAATTTTGGAACCCTTAGAAGTGACCTACATCAACCAAAAGCTTCGGGGCACAACTAGACCCCGAATGGAGCCTACATACCAAATTTCATCAAAATAGGTCAATGCTAAGTGGCAAAAGTGCCGCGTACGGCGGACGGCGGACGGCGTACGGCGGACGGACAGCCAAATTTTTATTCGATTTTCGGATTCTACGTACCTTGAAACGTAAACCATCAAATTTTGAGTGGGTGTTAAAATTTTTTTTTCTTGGTCGATTCCAAAGGTTCATTATTGAAAATAATAAACCAAAATGTGGAAGGTATGACCGTTGCAAGGAAATTCACGTTTGCGCATGCGCAGTCGCTTCTATCACTCCGGCGATGATGATTTCCATAGGGGATCGTTTTCACACCAACCCGCACAATCTCTGAAAATTTCATCGAAATCGGACAATAACTTCGTATACACAATAACAAATTATTACACAATGGTTTACTATTTTACTGTATAGATCACCCGACTGCATAGAACGTGGCTGTTCCATTAATACTACCTACTAGCAATATCATCGCTATCCGAGAAGGAAAGTTGCTATCCAAGAGTTGGGTAAAGGTGCCTTCATTATGAAATTTGGTTTTCGGTTGCTGAGGAAGCACAACTGAGTACAAAACGAAACTTCATTCTAAGAAACGAACAACAATTGCATTTGATCGGCAGAAATTTGATCGGAAATTAACCCTATTTCCGTCGTAAGTCAAAGCCAAGTCCTCATAGAGATCGAACTGTTTGTCCTACAGAGCTCTGGGGGTCTCATTCGATTCTAAATCTTGGTTTTTGGAAGCACACCTGGTTGACATGAAATTATATTTTAAGAAACGAGACAAGATTTATAATTATTAATTTGATGAACTGAAATTTGGCTCATTTCCGACAGCGAACGTTCAAGATTCACACTCGTGTTTCTGACTCACCACGTCCATCACTCAGACTAAGGGTACTCACGTAAGGGTACGCGAGAGAACCAACTGTCGACTGCCTTCTCTAAGTACCAGTGGTTGGTTCAAGTCTTAGGAGCTGGATTTGCAAGGCCCTTCGTATTCTGATTACTTTCACTGTAAAAGCGTATTTTATTAACAACCGTTCATCTCCTGGTGGTTTAATTAGTTTCTGAAAGTTGAACACTCATTAATGAAGTTGGAAAATTCATTAATGACACAATTAATTATCCTGTTCGGACCAACGTGTGGACCGTGTGGAGGAGGGAGGAATTTTACCCCCTAAGAAGTGACGATAACCAAAAACTTCGGGGCACAACAAGCCCCGAATGGATTCCAAATTTCATCAGACGGTTTGACTTAACTAATTGTTTTCCTTGCTCAATTCCAAAGGTTCATTATTGAAAATAATAAACCAAAAAAGGGTTAACGCGCCAGAGAGAAAAGTTTGACGCGCAAATTTGAGCACTCAATTCATTAAACTTATACATCAGACGAGGAATACTTTTGGGCTCCTAAGAGTTGATCCTTCCTGCGTGAAAGAGAAGAAAACCCACCGAGATAACGAAGACAACGTTGAGGGAAGCTCTCCATTGTTTGTGATACTCAATGCGAAACCCGCACGACCGAGCGGTATTGAAGGAGGGGTAGACGCCTTGCGCCGTGGAGCACTGCATAGGAGAACGAAAATTCCGTCAAGTGGCCTTTTGGTTTATTATTTTCAATAATGAACCTTTGGAATCGACCAAGAAAAAAAATTTTCAACACCCCCTCAAAATTTGATGGTTTACGTTTCAAGGTATACGTAGAATCCAAAAATGGAATAAAAATTTGGCCGTCCGCCGTACGCGGCACTTCCAACACTTAGCATTGACCGATTTTGATGAAATTTGGTATGTAGGCTCCATTTGGGGTCTAGTTGTGCCCCGAAGATTTTGGTTGATTTAGGTCACTTCTAGGGGTCCAAAATGAATTTTGAAATTTTGAAAACGCCCTAACTCAAAAAATTTCGATGTAAAGGTAATGTTTTTCCTTCAATTTAAGATTCTATAGAATTTTTAGAATTTTTTGAGACCACCTGGAGCTCTGTAGGACAAACCTTTCGCCCACTACGAGAATTTAAAGTTTGGACGTACGATAAATCAGAAACACGAGTGTGAATCGCAAAAGAGGCCAATCTCCGTTCAAATTTTAGCTGGCCGAAATGCGATCGATGTTTCTCTTCGTGTTGTATGGTTGGTGGCTTTGCAGACGAGTGATCTATAGAAAAATAATAAAACATTGTGTAATAATTTGCAGCGTTTGCCCTTTAATATTTCTTTACTTGTAGAAAGTTTTGCTTGATTACCAACATAAGTCTGTCTATACTGGAAGACTGAAATTGTGATCTCTTAACCAGAAATATTGCATTTCAAGCAAATTCGTTGAAATAAATGATCATTGGAATTTTTATTTTTCTTATAGGTAACTTGTATTTTTCAAGCTAAAAAGTTCAATTTTTCAGAATTTATTTTATAATATCAAGTATTGCTGGGGTAATGAATTCAATCCCGACGAGTAACATTGCACCACTGCCCGTTTCTGTAGCGACAACCGTGAGTTTTTCAGAGTGGAGTAAAGATAGACGCAGTCGTAGGTAACTTTACTCCAACATTTAAACAATTAAACAGGGGGGTTACAATTATCTGATCAAGGAGCTCGACCACTCAAAATGTTCAGAAAGCCCTGAAGATCAATTCACTTATTAAGAAAAGAATCAATTTAACCCATTTCGAGTGGGAGAAATTGTATTTGGAAATGTTTTGGAGTAAATCTTGGGGTAAAGTTTGACGGTTTTACGGTACCTTTGTTTCGAGAGTTTTCGAGCTAGGGCACCTTAGAAGTGACTGACATCAACCAAAAGCAACTAGACCCCAAATGGAGCCCGTTCACCAAATTTCATCAAAATCGGTCCGCGGTAGCTAAGACAAGTGCCGCGTACGGCGCGCAGTGGTCCGAATTACGAATCTAGCTGATCAAAAATGAAAAAGGTGACCCCTTTAAATCCGTAAGAAATGTATCATAAACTAATTGTAACATGTTCCTGATAGCAGAACCAAAGGAAAAAACAGGGGGGCAAGTGACCAAAGTCCCTGAGCGAGATGTGAACAAACAGATATTACGGATGGCTTCCGAGCCAGTTATTTCAGTGCTTTCTCTTTGAGTCAAGACTTAATCGTAGTAAAACTATTTTTGCCAGCTTATCAAGATGAATTCCTCTCATTCAGGTAAGAAGAACACAATTTTAAAAGTTTTCTATTTAAAAAAAAAATATTTTAGTGATTTGAACGAAGGCTTTAAAAAAGAAGAAATATGACTAAATCGTTCCCCTTCAAAATACTCTAAATCTTAGGGAACCACTGAGAACCAGAAAATTATTTTAAATATACGTTATATAACTGATATAATTTGAAATAAAATTACAACCAGCTGCGACCATTTGCGTTCCTGAAAGTTATTTAGGTTTTGTTGTCAGGGTCGTCTGAAATCGTAATTACCCGCTTGGAGTTGTTTGAAGTGTTGAAGGCCAAGAATTTTGAACTCGCGAAAGGTAATAAGATTATTTTTGAATACATTTCGAACAAGTACGATGTAAGCTACCCTGAGGTTACAAAATCAAAAATTATTTCTGCAGTAAGCAATTTTTTGAAAGTTTTAAAACGCATCTGGGTAAAATGCTACAGGAATTCAAAGCGTTTCTGTGCCAAGTATGAGAGTTGGTTACACCTTTTAGTCCGACTATTCCTACACCTGGTACTAGTTGTGGATCACGGAGGAGCCCGTCCAAAAACTTCAGCACGAGCAGCGAAGTACCAAAACGTCGAAAAATCAGGAATATTGTTGAAAATCTCTCAATGGAGGAACTGTGCTTCGCCCTAAAGTTGAAGTTGAGGCTTGGTGGAAAAAAGGACATATTTGCTAGGTGAGGTGCTGGCGTCACCAGGAAGAACAACAAACATTTTTTCAAAAAAATACCTAAAAGAAAAAAATTGAAATGAATTCAACGTTACATTCTCCTTAGGAAGCTTTGGCATTAATCGTCGGAACTCGAATCACCAAACATCAATACCTACTACTTCGCAAAGGTGCTAGAAAATGCCAAGAAAAACCCTTTGTATCCGTCATATAACGTCGTACTAAACGCCAAAAAAAGATTGTTATCTCTCTGAAACGGAGACAGTGCTTAGCGATTCAATGGGAGAAGTTATCTGAAGATGTGGTGGAGATTCGGCATAAGGAGTTCAAGAACTACAGATATTAAAGAAAAAATTCCCGAATTAATACGAACTGTGTCATTTTGCACAATCTATTAATCTTCTCAGATCCCATAATAACGAGTTTTAGACTTCTACCCAAAACTGAAGACTTGGATCAACTGGACAGCGAGGTTCAACAACTTTAGGTTGATGCTCTTGCAATTCCGAGTGACAGCAGTGACTGATGACATCGAAAATAATTTAAGTGACATGTCATTGTCATAAAATGTGATTGTTTGATATAATAATATGTATAGATTATATAATATGATACGATATCATACGTAATATGTATAATAAAAATAAATTGCCAACGCAGTTCTAAAAACACTTCATTTTTTGTGAAATAACCTACATTATCTTTTCAAATAAAAAGTTTAGCTCAAATTTGGTTTGACCATCGTGTTTGCCGTTTGAAAATCAATAAGAAAACATGATATACTTGTAAGTTACGACATCATGATAGTAGCCAAGATTTTTGATCAGCTAGATTCGTAATTTGGACCACTGTGCGGCGTACGGACGGAAATTTTCTTATTCGATTTTCGGATTAGAACATTTTTTTCTTGCTCAATTCCAAAGGTTCGTTGTTGAAAATAATAAGCCGTTGTGAAATAATTTGTCGCGTTTTTAAAAATCAAAGTTCAATACCGATTCGCGTTGCGTATCCTTTAATGTGGGTAAGTACGGTGTGGAGGCAAACCGCTTTTGTGGACCGCGGCGGGTAAGTGAGGGGCGGCCTCTCCTGGGGGTGGACAACACTCGGCAATGAATGCTTAATCTGTGTGGCTGGGGAAGGTAATTAATAAGGGGGAGAGGAGGACGTAGATGATACACACTGCGGCGAGGGTGTGATACTGTTAACTGGAGAGGAGCTCCGAGGGGCGGGCGTTGCACTACATAAATTAACAGAGGCTGCTTGCTTAATACGAGACCCAGCGGGGGAATCTATCTACCTACTCGCAGTGACTACGATATGTTTTGAAGGTAACCGTTCAACCGTACGCCAGAGATTGGGTTCTCCTCTTCCCCTCCCACTTCTCTTCTCTTTTCTCTTGATTAATCGCGCGCCCCTCCGGTGAAATTCGCATTATCAATTATCTATGACCGGACGAACTGAGGGTTTCTTTGCCGAGGGATATCGAGCGCTGGAATTCACCGGAATAGATACCCGGAAATTCCACCGATTTCTACCGCACTCAACTGAAGGGCTTCCTCGTATTCCCAATTCGACGGAGAGAATCAAGTTTTCGACTGGTAGGCAACCAATGAGGTTTGCCTGAACTAAGCTCGTTTGAAACTCGTCTCTCAGGGAATCTTGCTTCCGCAAACCAAACAGGCAACATTCAAACATTTTTTTAAACTCTAGTTGAACCCGTTTTTGGTTTATTATTTCCAATAATGAACTTTTGGAATCGCCCAAAAAAATTTGATATAAAGGTATTGTTTTTCCTTCAATTTAAGATTCTATAGAATTTTTAGAATTTTTTGAGACAAAGATGCCTGATGCGCAAAAGATGCCTGATCCCCGTTCAAATGTTAGCTGAACGAAATGCGATCGATGTTTTTCTTCAAGTTGGTTGGTGGTAACAATGGCAAAGCCGTGTTCTTTGCAGACGAGCGGTCTATACAGAAAAATTATAAACCATTGTGTAATAATTTGCAGCGTTTTTCAACGAAATCAGCGCTCCGCCTCCTGTTCTAATTTACTGTGGCACGCGCCCACTAGTGTTATTTCGATACTTGCGATATTTACTAGTATCCATATCCGTCCGATACTTCCGATATTTGTATCGAATACCGAGGGATCGATATTTTACTAATATCAGTAAACATAATGAGGTATCGCAACCAGTCTCGTCGTTAGCAACCAGTAACCAAATTTCCTCATGAAGGCACCCACAACTCTTTATTTCTTCAAATTAAACTTGATTGTGAAGCGAAAATATGGTTGGTAGGTAGTGAGAATAGCAAAGCTGAGTTCATTGCAGGCGAATGATTTCCTCTTGAAAATCTCATTTCGTTACTTGTGAAATGAAGGGAAAATTGTAATCTAAAATATCTTGTAAAATCAGTATGGTTTTCAAAAAGGAATCAGTACTGACCATGCATTATTCAATTTAAATAATCTTGTATCGCAAAAGTTTGATGAGGGTTTTTATGTTTTCGAGGTTTTTTGGACGTCAAAAAAGCATTTGATTCAGTACACCATCAGATTTTGTGCAAAAAGCTCTATACTTATGGCATTCGAGGCATAACTCTAGAATTTGTTAAATCCTACCTTATAATCGACCCCAAGTTACTAGAGTGGGGAACTCTTTGAGTGACGAATTAACAGTCACCTGTGGTGTACCTCAGGGCGCTGTATCAGGCCCCATTCTATTCTTACTTTATATTAATGATCTAATGGATCTTGATTTGGAGGGCAAATTGTTTGGATTTGCAGATGACACTTCGATTATTTTTTGGGGTAAAAATTACGATGATTTGATTAGCACTATTAACCATGATCTTTTACGAATCAAATATTGGTTTGATTTAAACAAGTTATGTCTAAATGTAGATAAAACTTCCGTTCTCCGTTTTTCAATTGGAAACAAAGGTTTTCCATCAAACTGCGAAGTGAGATTCCATTTGAATTATGCTTGCTTGGAGAGCCATGCTTATTGTAGTTGTATTCCACTTCCACTTAGTAATGAATGTAAATATTTGGGTATACTAGTCGACAATCACCTAAATTTTAAGAATCATATTGATGCACTAATTATACGATTGCGTAAGTTACTTTACGTTTTCAAAGAATCTCGTAAGTTTCTTTCAATAAGTCGACTTAAAACTATTTATTACGGTTTGGCCTTTTCCATTATTAAATATGGTATTATTCTTTGGGACACAGCCTGTAAGTCCGTCATTAAAAAAGTGCAAACCATACAAAATAAATTATTAAGAATTATGTTGAATAAAAGCCCAAGGTATCCTTCATCACTGTTGTATAAAAACTTTAAAGTTATAAAGATAAATAAAATTTTCCATATTCAGTCTTGTGTACATGTGTTTGGTACTGGCATAGATCGCAAGCATTTTTCTGTATAAACAGTTACTCGTAACTACAATAATTCTAGAATCCTTCTACCAAATATAAATAGCGAGTTTTATAAGAGAAATTCTTATGTAGTTGACCTTAAAACTCTTTACCAAAAAGAAATTAATATATTTTCATTTCACAACCTCTCAAAGTTTAAAAAAGTATTGAATAACTGTATATAACTCGGTATCCAAAATTCTTTGTTTCTCTCTCTAAATTTTATTTACTTTGTGTGCAACGCACTTCCCATATTATAAGTTTACCTGGTAGCAATACTATTATTTCTCAGTTAGAATTACCTGTTTGAACTCCTTCGAAGAGCACAAGTTCCCTGGAACTTATTCTTCGGTGGGTAATATCTGTTTTTATTTTTTGTATTTTGAAGTACCTTTTTTTTATTTATTTTTCGCAGTGCTTTACATTTAATGAGAATGTAGTTTGTATTATTTACTGTTATTGCCAATAAATCTATATCTATCTATCTGTTGCCGCAACATCTAGAAGTTTATCTCTGTTTATTTTTATAGTAAGTAAGATTGATGTGAAGGTGACCCGGTGAACCCTTGTGTATCAAGTGAATCGCGTTAGTGGGGATGTTCCGGGGTGGGAATCGACCTGCCATCTCTTCATCAGTCTCCAGCGACCTGCCTCTTTCGCATGTTGGAAAACGATATTTCAATATCCAGCAATCTTGTCTTCCACCCGGTCATCAGCATCCGTGGAAACTCCCTCATTGACTGCCTGCCTAGTCCATTCTTCCTCAAGGGGGCGTCGGTGGTCTAGTGGACAGTGTACCCGACTGCGGTGATAAGATGAGAACCGTCTAGCGGGGACGCGCGTTCGAGTCTGGTCGTCGCAGAAAGTTTTCTGTCTATTAGACGATCGGCAATCTCTCGTTCCAACCCAGGGCGGTGATGTTTGGGAAGCCATGAGCGAAATCATCAGAACAAATTCTGATCTCCCCTTAGGGAGACAGCTGATGACGTCCGCGACGCCAAGAATGGCAGTCGGACGAAAATTCAACCTGAAATGGTTGCTTACTTTACTACTACTTTTTCTTCCTCAAGGACCGCAGGAGCCTGTGGGTGCCATTTCTTGTGCAGTTCATCAGTGGATAGAGAGTGAGTACCTACCTACTGATCTCCAAAAGCCCCGTAGGTGCCACGTGCACTCCAAATCGAACTCCCATCTAATTTCTGGGTACCAATCGTTTTCAGGACACCATTCCGTGTCACTACCATCACCTGCTTCGAACGGAGTTGCACGAAATCGCCGTATCCTGACTGACTGATGCTGTTCAGCCGTTTGGGATCAAGGCCGCATTCGCCACGCCGTCGACAGCGTCAAGGGTGTCGGGAGTTGGGTCTCATCTTATAAAACTGGTCAGAACTGTCCATATTACATTTATTTTCTATTTTTCTTGTGTAAACCTAGAAGGTTTATTATTCTCAAATTCGAGTAAGTTGAAAACAATATTACGAGGAGCTCCTCATTTTCGTTCTTTTAGCTACATAATATAATTATATCATACTTTCTACTTATTGGAAGAAAATACCAAAATTCGTTTTCTTTTGAATAAATGCTTATATGTCGGAAAGATTAATTGGTTCTTAACACAACCCCTTTCTTTCCCCAACACTATCTATCTATCTATATTTACATTTCCATGACAAGTTTTTAATTCCCATGATTTGCTGGCATTCCCTGTTAGCGTAGCCACTCTGTATGTAATTGCGTGTTTCGGGTTTTAGCTACGTATTGAAGGTAAAAAACCCGAGTTTTCAGCGACGTAAGAATGCGGTGACTAACGAGGAGTTGACGTGTGGCTGATGGCATTCCACTGGATCGTGCGATGGGTTTCAAACGGTTTAAATGAGCCGGGCACCAACAAAGGAACCCGCCCGCCTTCTCCACAGAGAGTAAGTAGATATCGATTGCCAAGATGTTTTAATATTTGTCTACGGAGACGAGGCAAAGGGCCTGGCAGCACCCCAAAGGCATCCGCTTCCCAGGGGTCGGGCAGGCAAGCACTGAGGCACCCTCCCCGTTATTAAATTTGAGGAATTTTGCGGGTTGCGAGGGAGTAGAAGGGATTCCCTCCAGTTATGAGATCTGCCCAGGGGGTGGGGGGGCCTTAACCACTTTAAAAACTACCGTACAAAACTACCCCAGGCTCAAGGGATAGGGTGGTGGTTCCGGATACATATTAAAAGGCGCCATTTCTCCCTTCTTCCGCCACTGTCAGTCCCATGCAGAAGCAATGGCGCTCTTTACTCCCCTCCTGAATATTCAAGTGATGTCCTTTGATCTCGATAAAGCTATAGGAAATCTTCCCGAGCTACGGACAGTTTTACGGTCGATCTTATATACGGGGTAACGCAGTTATAATCAAACCCGTGTTTCCTAGTGTGATTGCAATCTGATAGCGAAGCAATTTTCAAATAAAACCGCCTTTCTGGTTTATTGTTTTCAATAATGAACCGTCAAATCGACCCCCGACTAAATTTGTTGGTTTACGCTTCAAGGTACGTATTTTTATGAAGTGGTCGTCAAAAGAGAAGATCGCAGAATAGTTTACAGAAAAATACACTGGTTTTACAAGAGTCTCAAAACGAGAAGTGACAATTTTATTAGAAATCATAAACACACTGAAACCTGGTTTCCAAACTCGATGCTTAGCACTTCACATCACCACCCCCTTGTTTTTCTTTTTCCTCCTTCTGATTAGGGTAGAGTGTGAGATTGTCAGCGTGTACCACAAATAGTTTCTTTCCTGGTGTTTTTATTCTAAATACCACGTTGCTTATAACCTTCATGATTTGGCAGGGTCCCATCCAAGACGATTGCAACTTCGGTCATATCCCCACACGCCGACGAGGTCGAAAGTACCAAACCTGGTCACCAACCTGAAATCGTGGTTTGTCAGTATGAACATCGTACTATCAGCGACACTAAGCAACCTCTTTCGCGCAATCTCATGCACCTGCTCAAGCTGATCTCGCAACATCTGGGCATAAGTCGTCTGAGCTGTTGCACCTGGAACTGCTCCTACTAAAAGATGCATAAGAAGTACAAGTTCCTCCCCATCACCATTTCAGCCGGAGACAGTCCTGTTGTTGAATGCTCCGTAGCTCTGTATGCAAGGGAGTTTCAAATCCCAGTCTCTTTGGTCACTATCCACCATTTTGGCAAGGGCCTCCCATAAAGTGCGATTGAATCGTTCTACTAGGCCTGAGCTTTGGGGATGAAGAGGTGTAGCTCGGGTTTTATGCACGATGAGAAGTGCAGTCACTTCTTTGAAGACACGTGACTCGAAGTTGGTGCCCTGGTCTGAGTGTATTCGGGAAATAACATTATCAATCAGACCCCTAGCCACTGTCTCTGCCTGAACATTTGGAACTGCAAAGGCCTCGGGCCATTTCGTAAAGTAGTCGACGACTACCACAATGTAGCAATTTCCGCGATTTGTTATAGGCAGAGGACCAACAACATCGATTCCCAGGCGCTCAAACGGGGTTCCAACAGTGTAACTTTGCAAGGGTGCCTTCTTATGTTTACTTTTACCACCCCGCTGGTAAAAGCCCACTTCTGACACCAGTTTTATGAAGTGGTCGTCAAAAGAGAAGATCGCAGAATAGTTTACAGAAAAATACACTGGTTTTACAAGAGTCTCAAAACGAGAAGTGACAATTTTATTAGAAATCATAAACACATTGAAACCTGGTTTCCAAACTCGATGCTTAGCACTTCACAACACTACTCCGAAAATGGAATTTACTAAAACAGAGTGGGGTGGCACTGTGTGCAACAACCAATGATTACTATATGTTATGGATGTGAGAAGTAGAGAAATCAGTTACAGGCCTAGAAGGGTGGCAGCACGTAGTGGGCAAAACACTCAGTAATTAAGTACGTATGATAAAATGATACTCGAAGGACCACAGCCTGTTCGGCTGAAATTTTGAAAACTCCCTAACTCAAAAAAAATAGGTATAAAGGTTTTTGTTTTTCCATCAATTTAAGATAGTATTGAATTTTTAGAGACCACGCGGAGCTCTGTAGGGCAAACCGTTCGCTCCCTACGAGAATTTAAGGGTTGGACTTACGATAAATCAGAAACACGAGTGTGAATCGCAAAAGAGGCCGTTCAAAATTTAGCTGACCGAAATGCGATCGATGTTCGATTCTTCAAGTTGGTTGGTGGCTTTGCAGACGAGTGATCTACATAGAAAAATAATAAACCATTGTGTAATAATTTGCAGCGTTTTATCCTATTTTCGGATTCTACGTAACTTGAAACGTAAACCAACAATTTTTTTTCTTGGTCGATTACAAAGGTTCATTATTGAAAATAGTAAACCAAAAGGGGCAAGTGAAATGAGAAGGCAATAGTATGCAGTTTCGAAGAATGGTAGCTACGGTACCGTGATGCTGAGGCAGTGTTGTCAGTTCAACATCCAAAATTCTGAAAAGCTGTGTTCTTTGCAGGCAGTGATCTACGCGGATGAATTCAGAATTTGTTAGAAAATTTTCATATTCTGGTTTGATTAAGTGATGTGAACATCCAGAATCCACGCAGAAATCAATCAAACAGTCGCAGACGGCAAAACACAGAGCGCTATCAGCTTCTTCACTGTTTACATCAGTATTTGTTGACATATCAGTGATGAAGGCGATTTCATCTTCGTCCTCATAGGCGGTGTCAACAACATTTGCTGTCCGGGGAGATAAACGAGATGGACACACTCGTTTAATATGTCCAATGCCACCACACATGTTACATTTGCCGCGAAACTGCATGAAAGTTCTGTTGGCACCAACTGATGCCTTTTCTTGCGCGGAAGGCCAATTGTCACATCGTGATTGATGGGATGGTGTGACGTCACGGCTGGCTCTTTTAACATGATTTCCAGGGCGAAAATGGCGACCACCTGTAGCTCTTGAGTCGCGAAAATTTCGATGAAAATATTTATAACTGTGAAACGCATGATTTCCAGCTTCTTCTGGGGCGATTTTCCATCGTTTTCTGGCTCCTTTCTTCCTCAGCAAGTAACTTGTTACGTACGAATGCGGGTGAAAGCTTCGTTTCCAAGGTAGAATCGTCTTCTGTGCTTACTAAGACGCCGATCGCCGTGACAACTGAAGCGAAACTTGCTGGCATCATAGCCAAGAGCTGTGCGATGTATTCACGATCGTCAATCGAGCCACCGGTATCTTTAAGTTGATTAATAGTTTTATCATACTCAATGAGAAATTCATTTAAGCTGCTGCACCCGTCGTAGTTCATACTTCGTAGTTTGGTTTGAATGTTCACACGAGATAAAGTTCCGACTTTCACGTAAGCAGGGGCGGCTGCTGATAGGAGCATAGGCGCATGTGCACCCCCAGCCAATTAAAAAAGAAAAAAATCAAAGTTAGTTCCTCTGGGTTTGAAGAGTAAGTTGGATGGTGGCAGAAGACACGATCGTAGGTACTGTGCTAGTTGAATCTACGCGCGAAAACAGTGGCGGGCAGCTCCCTCTTTCCTGACCAATCAGCGGCGGTTCGCGCAAATCCAGTTTTATGCTCAGTTTCGAGGAGGGTGACGTCATTCGAGGGAGGCAGGCACGTGAGATTGACCAACCAGAGAGCACGAAATGTGACCTTGAGGAGCAGCACGGAGGCTGTGCGCCTGGGGTGTGTGAGTGAGTGAATTTCCAATTTTATTATTTTGTCTTCCTGGCTCACTAGTTTCCCGGTTTCCTTATCGTAAACAAACAGAACTGATAAGGGCATTTCGCGTTTTTCGTTTTCAGTCCACCGTTTTGTTCAAAGTGATTATTTAGGAGTGTTGTAGGTACTATGAATAATTCGGTGCATTACATTAACGTAAACTATTCGTGTTCGACATTCCAGAAACTGGCCGCCCCTTGCCGTCTGTACCTGGACTCCAGCAGACGTTAAAATTTAAAAATCGTGCAGATTCGTACCGTAAGTTTAATGTCAAATAATATTCGACTTCTTATAATATTATTGCAAGAAGGTAGATTGGCTTTGCAGATGTGAAGTGACGAACAAATTATTTTGAGGCTTGGGTTAAAGACGGCATAAGTGATCTCCCATTCAGCCAAAAAAACGCATTGGCTGTCTCCCATATAAACGCTCTGGTAGATTTGCGTATATTGGGTCGTCAAAATATACCTAATGCAACAACTCAACAGTGCATATCATCTTAATCTGATGCAAAAAACCAAAACGGTTAACAAAAATAGGTAAATTCTGTCTCGAATTATCGTTAATTTTTCTTCCGAGTTGGACGATGTTTTGAATCATCACGGGCAAATACACATTTCAGCTTTGCAATAAGATGGATGCATTTCTTGGGTTTAGACCTTTGATGATTAAGTATTTCAGAATTTCTGTTAACCACTAGAGAACATTATTTTTCGTGTCTATTGCACCTACGTATTTAGTACCGTTTGCAATTTTAAGATGAAAAAGTTACCAAGATTTATCCCATTTACATATCGTTACATAATTTCTATTTGGCAGAGAAAAGCACCTATTCTGTCCCTTCTCAGTAGCTTCTCCTGATCTCCGTGCACCCCCTGAGTTCAGGGCAGGAGCCGCCACTGCACGTAAGTAGACCTCAATGTTTGTATAATTTCTTTAGCGGTAATAGCCTTTTTAATCATTTCAAGACAATTGTCCGCGACACATTGTACAGTCAGGTCTTGAGCTTTTGCATCGTCTAATTTCCACAGTTTTAGTAGTACCACGTCATCAGGGGGAGACGAATTGATTTTATGTAGAACGCCATTTCTTGCTAATAATTTTTCTACTCGAAAAACCCAATTTTCGAAACCTGTGCCATTCAACAGCCGGATATTGATCGGTTGAGAGGTAGTGGTCGACATCTCGGATTTGAGCCAGAACGTGGTTGACACACACGAGATTAGCGCACAAACACCGACACAGAACGCGCCGAACTTTCGATAGTTTTTTTAAAAACACTCAATCCACACAATCCTTTTTTAAAAGTTTGTAGGTATGGCTGGGCCCATAACCTGTAGGAATTTGAGAGAAAAGGCACAACGAATTTAGCACAAAAACGTATTTAATAGTTGAGATTTAGAACTAGAGACAATGGCGGATCACACTTCAGCTTGAACTACTTGTAGTAGGTATGAGGCTGTGAGGTCACAGCTCCCTCCAGTTTGATCATAATTGCTGCCAACTTCTACATAATTCACCTTTGTGTAATAATTAGCAGCGTTTTAGGGTGAATTTTCGGTTTTGATTCCCGACTGGCCGTTTCCTCTCCGCCTTCCACCGCAGCGGGACAGATCTGCTGACCCTCCCAGCCTGCGTGGCATTCCCGCCAGGGTGGAACCGGAGGCGCCCTATCTATTCGCCACGCGCTCTTGCGGTCACCTCCCGCAAGTCGCTTATGGAATTCCACCTGCCTCTTTGTCCAATTACCCTCCTATTGCTTCCCGCTTCCTTCACCCCCGTTCGTCCCATTTCGCCGTCAATAATAATTGGATTCAAATTCCAACCCCCTCCGCCTACGACATACCTGCTTAACCAATCCGCCGCCGAAGCTCCCCCGTCGCGTCACATCCTCCTGACCACAACTGTCGCACCACTTCCCGCTCTCCTGCACGCCCTTGAGCGGATATCTTCAGGAATTACACCATTCCTCGAATTAGTCTATTGCTTGCTATGCTGACACATACGTGAATCCAAACTTTATAGAGACAAAAACGCTCCAAATTATTACTCAAAGTCGTATTATTTTTCTGTACAGATCACTCGCCTGCAAAGAACGCAGCTTTGTCATTACCACTACCTATCTACTTCACAATCAAGCTCATTGTGAAGAAATGAAATCTTTTGTCTTTTTTTTTCACAATTCCGACTTCGAGCAGAATTGTGACTAGATCTGTATGATCTGGATCTAGAATTAGAGCGTTGATTTTTCAGTTCACATATTTCTCGTTGAATTTCTTAGATTGCGTGAGTTAAGGCTTCTAGGTTGTTGATTGCTTGGTCTCTACCATTGTTAGATTGTTTTGTTGAATATTGGTGAGTGGAACTTGTACCTACTTCATCTACTCTTCTGGCGCTACAAACTCGATCAGCTAGTTCAGCTAGCTTGTCAAGGCTGCCTTCAGCAATTACCAGGATGCTTCTGACATCTTCAGGTAGTTTTCAAGCCAGACCCCAGATCTCTAAGAAGCGGGCTAAAGAACTTATAGCTATGCCTAAGAAGGACGTCAGAATTCTTGTCGGTCTGCTAACAGGTCACTGCCCACTTCGCTATCACCTAAAGAAGATAGGCAAACTAACAACGGACATCTGCCGCTTCTGCGACATGGAAACGGAAGATGCCGAACACATCATGTGCCACTATGAAGCACTGGGTCGAGCTAGATACACAATCCTGGGAAGTGACGTCTTAGCTCCTGACACCATCTCTAAGGTGGCATACACCGTTCTTCTCTGCTTTGCCAAAAAGTGGGGAGAAGGGGTGTTCAGTAAACCCTTCTTAGTGGGCTAACATAGCCTGGAGGCACTCCACAATAGATCCTTGTTGGTCGCAGTGGAAGGAGTAGGTATATCAACTCATCTAAGACCTCCTACTCTATATAAAAAAAGGAAAGTGAAACTTCACATTCTCTCACATAAAACTCGTTATATTATCAATTATTATTATAAAACAAACAATAAATTGATATACATCAAAGATTTCTCAACAACACTTTCTTTTCTGTCGAAATACAGGAAAATATAGGCACATTCGTGTTGGCAGGTGTAATAGCCAAACTAAGGAAATCAAACATACGGGAAAGACATGTTAATCCGATCCGGAGATTGTGGAAATACTGAACGAATGAAAAGGTAGCACAATTTATTAGGGCAGCTAGTAGTTACAGGTATTTTCTAAGAGCGGAATTCAATTACGAATAGAAAATACATGGAAAGGAAAGTAAAAGTAGAGTATTTATTTTCAATTTTCGGAAAGGATTCGAAACAAGCACGAAGGAATAGGAAACGTGGCATGTGAAGGAAAAATATTATAGATAGGTGCCTACCTAGGAAATATTACAGACCACCCCCTGCGACGGTAATATAATACCAGCAGTATAAGCGTGTGTGCTTTCTGAAGTAAATGTTACATTAATTTGGTGATCGTGGAGGTCAAGAATAACTAGATAGATAAGAAATTGTTAGTTGCGTTACTAAATAAGTGTATTTGTATGTATTAAAATAAGGTATAAACTGTTTTCTTATTTCTTATTTCTTTATTTACGGCGAGCCCAATATACATTCTAAAAAAAAGTAGGTCATTCTAAGGGGGAGAGAAATTTGATCCAACAAAAGTTACATACGAGAATTTAGATTTTTAAGTTTAATTATAGCTGAATGGGGAGGAGGTGATAAATGTCTTTAGTGATGAGAGAGGGGAGTTGAAAAAGTCAAAGTCGGGGTTCAATGACAAGAAGAGGTTGGCACTGCGAGGAATTCTGTTCAGGGGTTGGTTTCGTTGATAGTTCGTCGAGGAAAATGGCACGTGGAACAGTGAAGATTGATCTTCGCGAGGAGTGACGGGCAGTCGATGGTATTATTGAGGAGTTTATACATCAGAGTGAGGTCAGCTATACTGCGTCCTTTCTCAAGGGCTTCTAGGTTGCATCTCTGTCTCAAGTATACGTAGTCGACGTCGGCTGATGGAATGCCCAGTTTGTATGCGACAAAACGTAGGAATTTATTTTGGACTCGCTCGAGCCGATACATATGCACCGCATACATTGGAGACCAGACTACACAAGCATACTCGAGGATAGGGAGAATATAGGGAGAGGATAGGGCCTTATATAGGGTCACGATAGCTGGAATACTAGTGAACTCCCTGGTATTCCTCTTCAAGAAGCCCAGAGTGCGCATAGCTCTACCAGCGAGGACCTCTATTTGCTGGGAGAAGGACAGCCGTTCATCGCAGTACACCCCTAAATCCAACATACATGATCTATGCAGGGGCGCATTTCCTAGAACGTAGTTGAAAACTACTGGCTGAACCGTTCGGTGAAAAGTGACCACTGAGCATTTAGCAGGATTTAGATAGAGGTGGTTTATTTCACACCAATTTTCAAGCTGATAAATTGCACCCTGAAGGGCGTCGAAGGCTGATGGAGAATCGATCTGGCAGAAAACCTTGAGGTCGTCAGCGAATAGTAGGCATCGGAGACCAGGCTCGAAAATCTTGACCACACTATTTATCATGAGCAGGAAACATAAAGGGCCCAAATGGCTGCTCTGGGGGATACCCGATGCCGCAGAGAACGGAGAGGAAAATGTGCCTCTGACGCGAACGACCAGCCTTCGATCATGAAGGTAACTCTTCATCCAATCTAGGAAAGGCCCATGAACACCCAAGGATTTTAAAAGCGATATGAGGTGAAGGTGAGTTAGCTTATCGAACTGCTATGTATTCTATTGTATTACAAAGAGAAGTGTAAATAAACGCTCTCTCTCTCTCTCAACGTGTGGCCAACAACACGCTCATTGATGAGAAAAGGATGGCCACCGTAGTCTGTAGGGAGGGACCCTTAATGATTAACATTTTCAAAGTAAATGATTGGTTGAACGTTGTTATTACGAGAAGGTCACAATTTGAACTAGGGGTAATATTTTCACGCCAAAAAGTTTTGCCTTTTAGAGAGGAGACAGTCGGTGAAAAGTAGTTAAATTAGACGACTTCCTGCGCCCTTCAAAGAAACACCGTACAGCATAGCTTCAAAATGCTGAATGAAAAGAATATTTTCATCCTTTCAGCCAGAGCTAACTCACAATAAACCCGAGTGAGATGCGTAACCACGATAATTAATCGTTAGCCAGTTCATCTACCCCCAAAGTGCTCGTAATTAATATTAGACCAGTGAGAATTTCACGGCGCTAATGAGATAAACCTCGCCTACAAAGCTTGGGGCGCTAAAAGGCGTAGGAAAGAGGCTTACGAAAGCGAGAAGAGAATATAGAAAGGTGAGGTAAAAGATTTGATGAAACGCCGAGAGTTAGCGCACGGATGTTTGGGCAAGAGAGGAGAGTTAATTATAAAATGTATAATAACAGAATGAAGAGTTGGGGGGTTGCAATGGGAGAATATTGAGTTGAGGAGGATTCCATTACAAAGTTGGCAAAGTGAGGGGAGGAAGACCTTCACGAAGCGAGTGCATTAAGGTGCCCGAGAAGTCTCGGGCTGGGCGGGGAGAGCTGCTAACTTTTATAATTTCCTCAGCTTTAGTTGTAGGCAGGTGATGCGCTAAATCTTTCTGCCGAAAAGGGCGGTCTTGCCTACTTATAACTTGTCACTTGTTTTCAACGGTTCCCCACCCCTCTTCGTCTGACATTAGCCATTCATTAAGAAGCAACTTCTTTCCCTCTTCCAAGGCGAAACGGCGGGTACTTAGAGAAAACTCCGGAACCAGCCTTTCTCTCATATTATAAACAACTTTACAAGACGCCGACCTTCTGCCTGAGATGTTTTCCTTCGTCTTTTCGCTTTCCTTGGGGAAAATACCAGACTGGAGGAATCGCATCCTTCCACAACTCTCAAGAGTAGGTTGTACGGAGTTTGGAGGAGGTGGTTTATGGGATGAGAGGGTGGAGTGTTTGAAGTTGGAGAGTGAGATCTAAGACGGCTGGATACGAGGAAGAGTATGAAACCTGATGAATGTTTTATATTCCACGTAGGAGGACGACTGAGAATGATTGTAGAAAAGTAGCTTTTGAATGTGAGAATTGAAGGGTATTCTGTGTTGAAGGATAAGACCTGGGAGTGCTTACGTAGGATAGGTGGAAGAGTATGAAACCTGGTGAATGTTCTGTGTTCTATTTGGAGGACGACTGAGAATCATTGGACCTTGGACTGCAATAACGTATAAAAGGTAGAAAAGTAGCTTATGAATAGAGCTCGGAATTTGCATATTTTGCATATCTTTTATTATGCGGTATATCTTTGTATTTGAACGTTTTGAAGGTTTCTGAAGGGTATGCGGTGGTTTAAATTGAAGTTGAAATTGCATATTTTTGCATATTTCGGTCATTTTGGGGATTATTGCATTTATGGTCATTTTGGGGATTTTTGCATATTTTGCAGCACATTTTAGCAGTTTTTTGCGTATTTTGGATTTGCGGTTTCGACCCATCTTCTGCACTGGCTATTCGAAAAACCATGGAGGACAGGCAGATCGCCAATCGTTTGGCCTTTATAAACGCCAACTTTAGTACCATACCCCATTTGATAAACCACCTGGAGACCAGGGGGATGGATCTCTGCTCTGCAGTAGGTGCTGTTTCCGACCTGCTCGAAAAGTGCTCCCACTGGCATGGAACAACTGGAAAAGCCGTCAAGGATGAACTGGAGGGGGTTCTATCGAAAAATCCAGGGTGGTCTTCAGTGGTTCAAATCGCGAAAATTCTCAAAGGAGAAGACAGCTCATGGGACTCTCCCTACTCTCCAAAAGAAATTTCCACTTTTAAATTTTTGCCAATTGTATCTTGCAATGTAGAGAGATCGTTTTCTGCATTGGAAGAAATTTTAAGTGACAGGAGACACTGTTTTACACCTGATAATTTGGAGCGTGTAATTGTTGTCCAATATAATATGTAGTTCATCTTTACATTTTATATCTAGTTCGTATAAATGTACTTTACCTGATGCTTCATAACTTTTTATGTACTTTACCTGATGCTTCATAACTTCTTTCTAGGAGAAAAAAGGGCTAAAAAAATGTAATAATATGGAACATCGTTTCTTAAAATACTGAAATTCCAAAGTCGTATGCAGTTTTAAGGGCAAATGCATATTTTGCATATTTTTCCAGTCGCCAGTGCATAATTTCGGGAAATTTTCGTGCATATTTTCCGAGCTCTACTTATGAATGTGAGAATTGAAGGGTATTCTGTGTTGAAGGATAAGACCTGGGAGTGCTTACGTAGGATAGGTGGAAGAGTATGAACCCTTATGAAACCTGGTGAATATTCTGTGTTCTATTTGGAGGACGACTGAGCATGATTGGACCTTGGACTGCTATAACGTATAAAAGGTAGAAAAGTAGCTTATGAATGTGAGAATTGAAGGGTATTCTGTGTTGAAGGATAAGACCTGAGAGTGCTTACGTAGGATAGGTGGAAGAGTATGAACCCTTATGAAACCTGGTGAATATTCTGTGTTCTATTTGGAGGACGACTACCTATAGAAGGCAGAAAAGTAGCTTATGAGTGTGAGAATTGAAGGTATTCTGTGTTTTAGGATAATACCTGAGATTGCTTACGTAGGATAGGTGGAAGAGTATGAAACCTGGTGAATATTCTGTGTTCTATTTGGAGGACGACTACCTATAGAAGGCAGAAAAGTAGCTTATGAATGTGAGAATTGAAGGGTATTCTGTGTTAAGGATAAGACCTGAGAGTGCTTACGTAGGATAGGTGGAGGAGTACCTTACAAATAACAGAGCAGAAACGCTTGTACCTAAATTATTTCATTCGCAATAAAAGTCGTATTTATGAATTCAGAGATAAACCCGAAAGAACAGTTTAGAATTGAGTACAGACGGTGAGTGAACGAGAAGTGTGAATCACGTGATAGGTCACACGATTACCGTATTATCGATAGGAAGTTTCGCTTCCGGAATTCCTAACGCTCAGGGGAACCCTACCTCAAAACAAAAGTCGAGTCACGCACAAGAATTAGGCGAATTTAAAAAAAATCATTCAGAGGAGGAAAATCGCAGCGAGGGAATGTTGGAGGTTTTCCGGTCAATTGAATGATTGAAAGAGGCGAACGAGGAATTCCAAATAGTTGGCTAAACTGAGCCCCCCGGATTGATGGCTTCCCATCCCGCCAAATACCCTCATCTGCGGAACTCCGCTCGACAGACACAAAGGAGTGGAGGGGAGGGGGTTAAAAGAACAAAAAATGAGTTCTTGACGGGCAAAACGCGTCGGTGGGAGTGGAGGGGGCTTTGAAGGGTTTAGTATTGTTTGTGACGTTCAGGCAACTGTAGCGGAGTCCGCCTGGGGCACGGTCTTTGATCCGATACTCTGTTGCGAATGACACCAACCCTCTAAACCTCTCTTCGTCTCCCTTTAATCCAACGAGGTTTGAGGCCGGGCTTTTCTGAATATCAATTATCATTATCAACCGCTTTCCCAACAACTAAAACTCAACGGAGCGAGCGGGTTGCGCCCGCGTCAGCGCCAGGAGGTCCTTGGCTCTTATGATCCGTTTTATTGGCTTTGCGTATCGCGGTTCGCCACAAACATTAACTTTTCTCGGTAAACTATTCTGCTCAAAGGGCATGGGCTCCATTGTTATAATAGTAACTTAGGCCCTTTAATGTACCTATCACAGTCAAGGAATACCTGGTTTCCCAACGCTTTTACATTTCAGACTCTCCTTCCTCTACTTCTAAACTTGACCATTTTGACCAAAATTTTAGATGAACCGTCAAACGCTTGAAAAATTTTACAAAAATTCGTCAGTTTATTGACATTCCTTTTTTATATCCGCAGCCAGATCCAGAAAAGTTTCAAGTGTTCAGAAGAATCCATGCTGAAACTACGATGAAATCCAGCTTCAAAATTCAACTAAGTAGGTTGAAGAAAATTGGGTCTGTTAACAGGTCACTCCCAACACCGTTATCACCTAAAGAAGATAGGCAAAACAACAATAGACATCTGCCGCTTGTGCGGTATGGAAACGGAAGATGCCGAGCATATCATGTGCTACTGAAAAGCACTGGGTCAAGGTGGCCTACACCGATCTTCTCTCCTTTGCTAAAAACGCTGCAAATTATTACACAATGGTTTATTATTTTCCTATAGATCACTCGTCTGCAAAGCGACCAACCATCCAACATGAAGAAAAACATCGATCGTATTTCGGTCAGCTTTAATTTGAACGGAGATTGGGCCTCTTTTGCGATTCACACTCGTGTTTCTGATTTATCGTACGTCCAAACTTTAAATTCTCGTAGTGAGCGAACGGTTTGTCCTACAGAGATCCGGGTGGTCTCAAAAAATTCTAAAATTCTATAGAATCTTAAATTGAAGGAAAAACAATACCTTTATATCGAAATTTTTTGAGTTAGGGCGTTTTCAAAATTTCAAAATTCATTTTTGAACCCTTAGAAGTGACCTACATCAACCAAAAGCTTCGGGGCACAACTAGACCCCAAATGGAGCCTACATACCAAATTTCATCAAAATCGGTCAATGCTAAGTGGGGAAAGTGCCGCGTACGGCGGACGGACGGCCAAATTTTGGTTTATTATTTTCAATAATGAACCTTTGGAATCGACCAAGAAAATTTTTTTTTTAACACCCCCTCAAAATTTGATGGTTTACGTTTCAAGGTACGTAGAATCCAAAAATCGAATACAAATTTGGCCGTCCGTCCGCCGTCCGCCGTACGCGGTACGCCGTACGCCGTCCGCCGTACGCGGCACTTTTGCCACTTAGCATTGACCGATTTTGATGAAATTTGGTATGTAGGCTCCATTTGGGGTCTAGTTGTGCCCCGAAGATTTTGGTTGAGGTAGGTCACTTCTAAGGGTTCCAAAATCAATTTTGAAATTTTGAAAACGCCCTAACTCGAAAAATTTTGATATAAAGGTATTGTTTTTCCTTCGATTTAAGATTCTATAGAATTTTTAAAAATTTTTGAGACCACCCGGAGCTCTGTAGGACAAACCGTTCGCTCACTACGAGAATTTAAAGTTTGGACGTACGCTAAATCGTGTTTCTGATTTGTGAATCGCAAAAGAGGCCTAATCTCCGTTCAAATTAGAGCTGACCGAAATGCGATCGATGGTTGGTGATTTGGATTTTTTTTTTGATTTTTTAATACCTATTTTTTTGATTTTTTTTTTGATTTTTTTTCGATTTTTTTTTTTTTTTTTTTTCATAGTGGATGGTTGGTGATTTTGTAGACGAGTGATCTATATAGAAAAAATAATAAACCATTGTGTAATAATTTGCAGCGTTTTATTCGATTTTTGGATTCTACGTACCTTGAAACGTAAACCATCAAATTTTGAGGGGGTGTTAAAAAAAATATTTTCTTGGTCGATTCCAAAGGTTCATTATTTAAAATAATAAACAAAAGTAGGGAGAAGGCGTGTTTAGTAAACCCTTCTTATTAAGCTCGTACACACTATTACGAGACAGCGCACGAGGCAGCGATCCATTCCGTACTTTCCATTCGGCAGTTCAGGAAAGCGCATAGAAAAGAGTGAAAAAAGCACAGTAAAAATTTTCCATTTGATCTGAATGGGCAAGATGATATTACTCCATCTCATAGGCCACGAAAATTTAGCTTTCAACAAAGTTCTATACCAATGAATATTTTCTTAAATTTGCTTCTTGTTCACTTCGACATCTGCCCCCAGCACTACACTGATCTCCCGCCAAGTATCCTACATGAGAATCAAATTGTGGTAATTTTTGTTGTCCCTCTTCCACAACACAGGCCGTTTTTCGTACTCTTTCACGAGGGAAATTGACATGTCGTTGTCCCAATTCATACCTATTCAATACCCACTGCGCAACGAACCCAATTCGAACCCTACGAAGGACGTTGGAGAAGTGAAACAGGTACCGAGGCACGAATTTTGCCTCGGTTCCCCGTCCACAGCGAGCAATCGGCCGTTCGCCGAATTTTCCCACGAATGGGCCGAGGCAGTTTGGAACCCGTCCACATGCCACGCCACGGGCTGCCTAGAGATGGGACATCGAACAGAAAACATCGATGTCGATGTCGATGTCGATATTTCATAGAAACATCGATATCGATGAAACATCGTATGAAAAACATCGATGTCGATGAAACATCGTATGAAAACTGTCGATGTCGATAACATCGTTGGTGAAAAATCTATGTTTTTAAAAAGCGGGAAATTTAATTCATTTGTCAACCAATTAGAATCAAGGGAGAAAACCTTCATTCATACGATATGAATATTTTCTTTTGAAGTGCTTTTATTTTACTGGATAACCTACTCCATGATCATTTTTGGTTTATTATTTTGAATAATGAACCTTTGGAATCGACCAAGAAAAAAAAAATTTTAACACCCCCTCAAAATTTGATGGTTTACGTTTCAAGGTACGTAGAATCCAAAAATCGAATAAAAATTTAGCCGTCCGTCCGCCGTACGCCGTACGCGGCACTTTTGCCACTTAGCATTGACCGATTTTGATGAAATTTGGTATGTAGGCTCCATTTGGGGTCTAGTTGTGCCCCGAAGCTTTTGGTTGATGTAGGTCACTCCTAAGGGTTCCAAAATCAATTTTGAAATTTTGAAAACGCCCTAACTCAACAAATTTCGATATAAAGGTATTGTTTTTCCTTCAAATTAAGATTCTATGGAATTTTTAGAATTTTTTGAGACCACGCGGAGCTCTGTAGGACAAACCGTTCGCTTCCTACGAAAATTTAAGTGTTTATTTCGAAATATATATATATATAAATCAAAACACGAGTGTGAATCGCAAAAGAGGCCTAATCTCCGTTCAAATTAGAACTGATCGAAATGTAATCGATAATTGGTGATTTTGATTTTTTTAAAAAAATTTTTTGATTTTTTTTTTAGTTATATATATATATATATATTTTTTTTTTCTCTTCATATTGGATGGTTGGTGATTTTGTAGACGAGTGTTTTCATTCGTGATAAGTTATCCGATTTTCATGCACTTCATTTCGATATCCCATACCTTCCCCATTTCCATTATTGGTTCAAGCATAAAGAGACTTTTTTCCCATTGTTTTCCAGTAATTATATTGTTATATAAAGTGATGATTGTGTTGAATCATCAAAAATTAACGTCCCTCGACCGGGGATCGACCTCCTATCGTTCCGACTAAACTATACACTTCTGAGTCGGAGCTCGTTACCACTGAGCTAAGGAAGTGAATGGACAGAAATGCGATGAGGTAGCTGATCACAACTATTGAAAAGTAGGAGATGAATTCCAAGTCAATTCAATGAAGTTATCTGGTCTGAAATTGGATTTTGTCTGGTTCCCTTGCAGTACCTAGTAGGTCAAATTTATCAAGCGATGTTATCAGACCATATCGTCGACATATCGATATCATCGGACCGAAACATCGATGTTTGAAAAACATCGAGTGTAAAACATTGATATATATATATATAAATCAAAACACGAGTGTGAATCGCAAAAGAGGCCTAATCTCCGTTCAAATTAGAGCTGACCGAAATGCAATCGATGGTTGGTGATTTTGATTTTTTGTTTTGATTTTTTCGATTTTTTTTGGATTTTTTTATTTTTTGATTTTATTTTAATTTTTTTATTTTTCTCTTCATATTGGATGGTTGGTGATTTTGTAGACGAGTGATCTATATAAAAATAATAAACCGTTGTGTAATAATTTGCAGCGTTTTTATGCTTTTTTTTGGCAGCCTATAGGTAGGTCTAGCTGTTTTTGGACGTCGAATGGTAAGTTGATTCAGCAAAGTTCTACTGCTGACTCTTGCAGCTCTATCGGATTTCAGTTTAACACACGAATGGTACCTCATCATATTAGGGAACTTATTGTGTGAAACCTACGTTAATTTTCTCCCACAGTCTTCCATTGCGGCCTTAGAACAAGCCAGAAAAAAAGACCTAAACAGAGTAACGAAGGGATGAAGATGTAGTTGGGGAAGATGGGGGTCTGTTGACTCAGGATGACTATGGTTAGGAAGATTAGGGGGATTATGTTGTAAACAGAGGTGCAGCTACATGGCGACGACAGCATTCTGTATGCGCGAGGCAAGAGCGGTTAGAAGGGGGCCGGCCTGCCCCAGGGGACCTTGTGCCGAGCCCTGAAACCCCTCGCTCTGTAAGCTTTAATTCCTCGCCTGGGACTCGTTTCTCACCACCGATTATCATCAATGACCTAACCATATAAAAAGGTCTTTTAATTCAATACTAGAAAAAAAGGATGCGGTTCGTCAGCGAGAGGGGATTTCAAACGAATTAGAACCACTTGAACGGTTTCATATCACTGTTCTCCCAAGTAGGCACCCATCAAGGGAAGGAGGTACCTCATACGAGTATAATAATTCGTGCAATATATTTATCACGGGACTGCCATGTAGAAGGCCATTTATTACGACTCGGAAAATGATAGTCATGGTTAAAAGAACCTTTTTGGTTTATTATTTTCAATAATTAATTTTATTCCATCGATTTAGGATAGTATTGAATTTTTAGAGACCACGCAAAGCTCTGTAGGACAAACCGTTCGCTCCCTACGAGAATTTAAGGGTTTCACGTACGATAGATCAGAAACACGAGTGTGTATCGCAAAAGAGGCCTAATCTCCGTCCAAATTATAGCAGACCGAAATGCGATCGATGTTTTTCTTCATGTCGGTTGGTGGTAACAATAGCAAAGCCGTGTTCTTTGTAGACGAGTGATCTATATAGAAAAAATAAACCTTTGTGTAAGGTACATAAGGTACTCTTCCTACCCTTTAGAGTGATCATTAATGATCGTGAATGCTGGAGAAGAGGCACGCCTCATTATGAACCAGGTTCACTTCTGTAGTACACAGATGGGTCTGTGATGAATGGAAAAGCTGGCCTAGAGATCAAAGGCCCAAATTTCAGCCTAACTAAACCCCTAGGAACAACAGCGACCATTTATCAGGCTGAAACCCATGCCACAGAAATATGTGCACAAGAGATCGCCAAAAAACGACTCAAAGGTGCGAGAATTTACATAATGTCTGATAGCCAGGCAGCCCTAAAGGCCATTGCAGCCTACTCAATAACCTGGTGTTGTCTGGACTCCCTGAAGGCTGCGGCTCGGGGCGATAAGTTAACTTTGCTCTGGGTCCCTGGCCATGAAGGAGTAGATGGCAATGAAGAAGCCGATCGACTCGCTAAGCAGGGATCGGAATCCCAATGATTTGGTCCTGAACCCCTGCTCGGGGTTACCAAGAGCTTCATTACTCAACAGGTCCAAAAATGGGAGGACAGCAAGAGAGCTGCGTACTGGCGCAACACTCCAAAGCAGAGGCAAGCCAAGCAGCTAATCACCATCTCGAAAAAAAAGAGCAAAAGCTCTGCTGTCGCTAAGGAGGAAGGACCTTCTCACTGGCCATTGCCTCCTGAGATACCATCTCAACAAGATGGGCAAGGCCAGGACAGTTGAATGTCGGCTCTGCTGCGAAGGAGTCGAAACAGCATCCTCATCATTATTGAAAATAATAAACCAAAATTGTTGGAGAGTACTCACCTTTCTTGGAGGAGGGAAGATCAGCCACTTCAGTGAGAACCGACGGGCTGACGCTGGTGGGCTGAATCGAGGAGAACGGGCTACCTCCAGTGCTTGGGTACCTGGAACAAGATTTTTTTCATCTTCACCGTTGACATTTTTCAGTTTGTACAATTTGGTGTGAATTAGCGCTCAGTTGAACATTTACCAAGGACTGGGGCGTGGCCAGGACGTGGCTTGTCCGTTGAGGAGCCGCAGTTTGTCGTAGACCGTGTCAGCGCCTGGAGAGACGGCACACGGCACTTGGACTTCTTTTTGAGCTGCGAGGTTGCGGAGAACCCTGTTGATCGAGGAAACCTGCAACAAAGCGATGTCCGTGGTCAATAGATTGTAGTGTAAACTTCGAGATATTGATGAGTTTGGAGTAAGTGAACTACCACCACCACGTTTGAGAGATCCCCATCCATGTGAGATACCATTAATCCCCAGTGATCACCTTGGGTTTGTTGTTACCAACTGGGTTGTGTTACAGTTTTCTACACTTCTTCCTCATTGAGTGAAGATATATTAACGCCTGTAATTATTTGAATCTGAATTTCGTTACAAAAACTTGTTTGAAGTTTCATCATAGTCTCCTAGATTGGGGAAAAATAAATTAAAAATTCCCAAACACACATGATCAACTATACACACTTAGATTTAAATTAATTAACAAGATAAACTATACACACGATAAGATTAGGAAATATACAGGGTGTTTCACGAAAAGGTTACACCGCCCTTCATTTCCGCAAAATACAGCGTAAAAAATTCCGATCAACGCAATTCTTCATGATTTTTTGTGAGGATCTCAGGAAAAATACTTTTGCGCAAAAAAGTTGTGCGCAATCGTGCGCAATTGGCACTAACTTCATTTTTTCAAATGTAACCCCCCCTTTTTTATTACAGATTCGGATTCTACGTCAAATTTCATGAAAAATTCATACCCAAATCGATTTGTTTTATTGCGCGCAACCTGACTTTTTGAACGCTCTAAGTTGCGCAACTCCACAATTGCGCAAAAATTAGGTTTTGGAGAACCCTAAGTGTGGCACATGTTTTTTCATAATTTTTTTACGCTGAATCATATGGTATCATCCGTTTTGAGGAAGACCAAGATTTCAAGAGGAAAAATTAACGTTTCTTTAACGAAAACATCAGATTTGTGGTCGAAATCATGTTTTTTTTTTAAATTTTCTCATCTCCGTTTTAATCACGGGCTTGAGGCCGTCTACGGTGGAGTTAAAAATGAAAACTGGCAGTACGATCATGCTTGAAGTGAATAAAATTGCAAAAAAACTCGTAAAGATTTTAAAAGAGCGGTTTTTTTACTAATAACAACCGAATTTTCGGCCGCCATTTAGAAAAATTCCAGTCAAATTGAAAAACGGATGCCACCATGTGATTTAGCGAAAAAAATGATGAAAAAACATGTGCCACACTTAGGGTTCTCTGAAACCTAATTTTTGTGCTATTGTGGAGTTGCGCAACATAGAGCGTTCAAAAAGCCGGGTTGCGCGCTATAAAACAAATCGATGTGGGTATGAATTTCTCATGAAATTTGACGTAGAATCCGAATCTGTAATAAAAAATGGGGGGTTCTATTTGAAAAAATGAAGTTAGTGTCAATTGCGCACGATTGCGCGCAACTTTTTTGCGCAAAAGTATTTTTCCTGAGATCCTCACAAAAAATCATGAAGAATTGCGTTGATCGGAATTTTTTACGCTGTATTTTGCGGAAATGAAGGGGGGGTGTAACCTTTTCGTGAAACACCCTGTATATATTCTACAATGTGAGACTGTATTGCAGTAAGGCATAATAGCTTGGGGAGGAGTCTATTCCACCCAGATAAATAAGTTACATGTTCGTTAGAAAATTATCATAAAAATGATGTTGTCATTACCCCGTAGGACCCCATCCATAGACCTGTTAGATATTGCCAAGGTATTTACTATTATACAACTTTATGTGAAAAACCTACTATTACAATTCTTTAGGACACCCAATGATTGAAGTTTCTCGAAGGGATCCGAAATACAATACCAGATATGCCACCGCAGGGAATGCAATTGGCCCTGGACCTAGACTGACTCTGACAACGCACAGCCCGATCTTCGTACTACATTTGTTACATCGAGAAATTGTTTGTAGCATGAAAAGTCCCCAGAAGTTCACTAGACCAAAATATAAACATATTGTTTAGTAATGCATGCATTCCAGGGGCCGTCCCATTGAATAAGCATTAGGTCAATTAATACGAGTTGGTAAGCGAAAAAACTTTTTCTTCACTCGATGTAATTTATTAAGTATTTTAGGCACCACAACACCCCCCCCCCCCCTCACCACTATCCAACACAACATTTCTAGCGGCATGGGAGCCTCAAATTTGAAGAGCATTTTAAAATCCACGATCTACGACACCCAACATGCGAACTCGAGTTTCAAAGCTTGGGTACTATTAGTAAGCTATAAAGGAACCGAAATATTGAAAAATCGGATATTTTCTAAATATTATCCCTCCACTCATCCCCTCCACATGCTAATTTTGATACTCTGGTGGAATAGTAAACAATTTGGAAGATTTCTGAGTCGAACAAAAGAAGAAACACTCAAATCTGTTTTATCTGTTTCCTTTACTGGGCTCAAATCTGTCTTTTACGCTTATTTCATGGCTCGAGCGTCCTACTGCGTTATTCTCTGGGGAAACTCGCCTCATAGCTCCACCATTTTCAGGTTGCAGAAGGCGGCAGTAAGGATCGTCCTCAATATGGGTCCCAGCGACACGTGTAGAGGCCGTTTCAAGGAGCTCCACTGTCTCACGTTGCCCGGTCTATTTGTGTACAGTAGTTTATGTTATGTCCGGCGGAATATGGGCGGCCTGCAAAAATCGTCACACCTTCATACTCATGCTACGCGCCAGTGCAATGACTTGAGACCGCCGACGGTTCATCTGGCGTCATCACTAAGGAACAATCCTACCCAGCACGGCTCCCGATTTTTTAATGCGCTGCCAGAATCGATTCGGAGACTTCCTGAGAAGCAGTTTGAAAGCAGAATTAAAAAGACACTTGTTGAGGCAGAATTATACAAAATCGAAGAGTTTTTTAAGCTGATCTGGTGATTGTTGTCGTTTAGTTTTGATACTTATTATTTGTTTAACGTTATTTATTATTATCTGACGATTGTTTTACCACTTGGTGGATTACGATAATTAAAAAAAAACCTTTTGAAATCGGTTGGAAATTGAGGCCTGGGCAGATTTTACAAGATTATGACCGCAAACGCACGTTTTTGAGCATTAATCCCCCCCTTTAAAGGCCAAATATGAAATTCCGACGAAGTAGTGCACAACTAGATATTTTTCCGCGTCGAACAAAAAAAAGAGAGAAATAAGGCCTGTGTACACACACACACACACTCAGACATTCACCAATTGTTTTTTTCGCGGATTTGGATTCAGAATGGTCTAAAACGGATTACTGTGTGGTTTTTTTTTCTGTTGAGTGTTGTCCTCCTTCACCCCAGATCGATTGCATAAGGACGCCCAAGTCTTACTGCGGGACGTCCTAAAAACTCGGCGCTAAAGAATCAGAACTCCAAGTCCGTAGAAAATTAAAATGGGTTTGTGTTCACTGGAAGCCCGTGCAGGTGGTAGAAAGAAAGGACTCACAAGTTTCAAGGAGAAACTTGTATTAACAAGAATTACACTTTACAAGTTATACTTATGTATGCTGATGATCTGGTGATTGTGGCGGATGATCCTGAGGAACTACAGCAAAATATAGACGCTCTGGAATCGTACTGCGATCGATGGGACCTGACAGTAAACTTGAGAAAGTCCAAGATTCTCATATTTCAGAATGGCGGAAGAAGGCGGGCAACGGAAAGATGGACGTTTAAAGAAGAGCCAATTGATATTGTCTCAAAATACGTATATTTGGGAGTGACTCTGACCCCTCGCATCTCTTTCTCGCAGCACTTACAGCAAAAGGCAAAAGCAGCAAAGTTCGCCATGAACTATGCTTGGGCAAGAATTTTTGGTAGCACTGATGTTCCTCGGCAGGCAAAGTTGCAAGTATTCAACGCGGTGGTGCGTGCGATTTTGGGGTATGGAGGGCAAGTTTGGGGATTTCTAGAGTTTGCGTCTGTGGAGGCTGTGCAATTATTATTCATAAAAAAGCTTTTCCATTTGCCACTATGCTCCCCTAATTATCTGGTCTATCTGGAGACCGAGCTCGACACTGTGTCATCATACACTCTCAGTATTCATCTGGACTATATTAGTAAAGTGGCCAGCATGCCAGAAACGCGCCTGCCAAAGATTATTGCTCGGGAGATCAGTCGCCGTGGTATATATTGGGCAAAGAATTATGGTTTACTGGCGGCTCGATGTAATCTCTCAAACCCGCTGACAGCAATGGACGTGGCACAGCTGAAACTGAACGCCAAAAAAATGTGTACAAGTTTCCGGGAAGAAAAGAAGAAGAATTTTCAAGCCAGAGCCGATACATCAGACACTTATACTCTCTACAGAGAGCTAGATCCTCGGGTGAAGTGCGCCAGTTTTGCTAGACAGGTGAACATTGGTCTGACTGAAGCTCGTTGGCTCTTCAAGCTGCGAGCCGAGCTCCTAAACGTGAATGCCAAACCTTATAGTGCGAGCCCCAGAGAGGAATGTTCGATGTGCAATTTAAGAGAGCGAGAAGATGTGTTTCATTTTCTATGCGTTTGTCCAATTTTAAGAGAATTTAGATGGCAAGCATTTGGGTGTGGTACGCTCACCAGGGATAAAGCACTAGACATTCTAAATGGGGGTATGGGCTGGTCATGTGTTTCTCTGTACTGTAAAACCGCTTGGCGCTAGAGGAAATTTCTAGTTAGCGAATTTAATTTTTAACATAGGAAGTACCTATTTTACGTTCTATTTGTAAATATAGTATCAATATATATATAAATATAAGATATAAGAATGGCTCGAACCTCCGGCGGACAGCTCAATCAGCTACGCTGTAATGTTTATTATAAAACTTCGAATGCAATTGTGATTAAGTTCATGTTCAATAAACTTATTTCTTCTACTTCTTCACTTTACAAGTTGAAACTCAAGACAGTCTTAATTCTTTGGTACAACATACTATTATAGACATCAAGACGTAGAGGGGGTTTACATTATGTGGAGGGGTGGAATGATAATTACGGTAAAGGTCGATGTGGCAGTTGAGCTATCGGTTTGACCTCCTGGGGCCCAACGGCTTTACAATTTTAGGTTTTGAGCTTCAGTTTGATTACAAATACGTCAAGATAAAGACACCAACCCATTCGTAAAAAATTGAGCTGGAACCAATGACCGCGACTTTGTTTGTAAAAGCAAACATAGACAAGGCTGACATCGTGTTGAGTCATGAGGCTTTAAAAAGCAAAATTCGGAATTCTGGCAACGTAGTGCACAACAAGATAGTTTTCCGCGTCGAACAAAAAACGCTGCAAATTATTACACAATGGTTTATTATTTTTCTATATAGATCACTCGTCTACAAAATCACCAACCATCCAATATGAAGAAAAAAAGAAAAAAAAGAAAAAAAAATCAAAATCACCAACCATCGATCGCATTTCGGTCAGCTCTAATTTGAACGGAGATTAGGCCTCTTTTGCGATTCACACTCGTGTTTTGATTTTTTGATTTATATATATATATATTTCAATATAAACCCTTAAATTTTCGTAGGGAGCGAACGGTTTGTCCTACAGAGCTCCGCGTGGTCTTAAAAAATTCTAAAAATTCCATAGAATCTTAAATTGAAGGAAAAACAATACCTTTATATCGAAATTTTTTGAGTTAGGGCGTTTTCAAAATTTCAAAATTGATTTTGGAACCCTTAGAAGTGACCTACATCAACCAAAATCTTCGGGGTACAACTAGACCCTAATTGGAGCCTACATACCAAATTTCATCAAAATCGGTCAATGCTAAGTGGCAAAAGTGCCGCGTACGGCGGACGGCGGACGGACGGCCAAATTTTTATTCGATTTTTGGATTCTACGTACCTTGAAACGTAAACCATCAAATTTTGAGGGGGTGTTAAAATTTTTTTTTTCTTGGTCGATTCCAAAGGTTCATTATTGAAAATAATAAACCAAAAGAACCACGAAAATCGGTTGAGAACTAAGGCCTGGGCAGACGACAGACGATTTTGTCACACACACACACTCAGACATTCACCTATTGTTTTTTTCGCGGATTTGGATTCAGAATGGTCTGAAACAGATTACTGTGTGGTTATTTTTTTTCTGTTGAGTGTTGTCCTCCTTCACCCCAGATCGATCGCATAAGGACGCCCAAGTCTTACTGCGGGACGTCCTAAAAAGCAAGTGTTAAGTTGGCTAGTTACAGAAGGGGGCTTTAGATGCGAGAGGATATTAAACAGCATAATATATTATATGTGGAGGAGATTATTAAAGTTAGAGAATAATACAGTAAGTTAGCTCATGTTAGAGATTGTCAAATGGCGTCCTTTTTTCTGTCCAATAATGTATTGTTTAGTAATATACTTATTACTGTAATGTATAGTAGATATCAATTTATTTACCGAGATGGAGCGATTTTGCAAAGATCCTGCCCTACAACACGGGCCAAGTCTAACGTCGGGTAGGAAATCTGAGCAAATCGCATCGCATCATGAATTTATCTTCTTGTAAAGTGCACAAAATGGCGCCAAATAAACGTATCTATCTATCTATTACTAGCAACGCCTATTAAGTAGTGGTCCCATGGTGACCTCCGGGTGCTTTGACTAACTGCGGGATCAACAGGCGAACTGGTTGGTTGGTTGGTGGCAAGTCTTTCTCATAAGGTGGACTGAATGACTCAATTGAAGAATTCTGGTGGTTCATTATGTGTTTTTTCAACCTTTTATTCGATTGTACACGTGTTGGGTAGTTGATGTCAACAAAGATGTCAACAATAAGTGACATAAACCCCTCTTTTCGACATCAGTCGCAACACAAAAGGTGTAGAACGCGGGGGACGGAATGATTTGATAAATTAAGCGAACAGCGAGGGAGTAGAAGAGGCGAAGAGCAATATAGCAAGTTATGTGCCTCGGAGAGGATCCGTGGGGTTGGTTCCATTTAGGTGATGGGGGCGAACTAATCAAAAGGTTGAGGGTTGTAAGCTCCAATAACCCGTTCAAGTATTCATTACCTCAGTGCTCAATCAATCGGCGATTAGTATAGACTTAACAACGTTATTGGTCCTCTCCTTCAGCCCCCATGGGGCTCTCATCAGCGCTCCTCGCGACGTGTTCGATTCAATTGGAATTGAATGGATGTTTATGAACCGTTTTACCTCCGCCATTTCTCTGTTCAAGGGAGAGAGAAGGTGGTCGATTTCAAAACGAAAATATGTCTCTAATCGTGATATTAATGGTAATTAATCATTAAGAACCATCATATCACCCGTGCTTCTACATACTAATCTAGATAAGTTAATAAACTAAAAAAAAAAAATTAAAACAAAAAAAAACGTCTGCCAAGTGGGTGTGGCACATAGCTTCCTCGTATCCATAACCCGATTTTATAGATGATCCGATGCATAGTAGTTAATTCTGAAAACACCAATCTCTAAGTACCTTTCACTACCCTCATAGGGTACCATCTACACGCTAATCTGGACAATCCTAGAAAATTTCATCAAATTTGGGCGAAAAATGTTAGTGCGGTAGTGATTGGAATCAAAAAATTTCTTGGCAAGACTGGGAATCGAACCTGGGACTCCTGGGTGTGAGTCCAGTACTTTGCACACTGATCTACAAAGGGGTTGGTTCACTGGCTTTGAGATCCTCACCTCAGACGCAACTGTTACGGCTGTTACAAGGATTTTACGATTGCGCATGCGCAGAGGCTACTGTAAATTTTGCGGCCTTGATTTTCATTGGGGACCATCTACAACCTAATCCGCGTAATCCCTGAAAATGTCATCGAAATCGGGTAGAAATTGTGGAAGTTATGGCTGTTACAAGCAATTCACGTTCGCGCATGCTCATCGGCTATTATCAGTCCGGGGATGATGATTTTCATAGGGGACCATCTAAACACTAATCTGTAATATCCCTGAAAATTTCATTGAAATCGGATGGAAAATGTGGAAGTTATGGCCGTTACAAGGAATTCACGTTTGCGCGTGCGCAGTCGCTTCTATCAGTCCGGGGATGATGATTTTCATAGGGGACCGTCTACACACCAACCCGCACAATCCCTGAAAATTTCATCGAAATCGGACAATAACTTCGTATAGTTATGCGCGTTACAAGGAATTGATGACGGACGGACAGACACACAGACACACAGACAGACAGACACGGAACCAAAATTGTTCAGAAAGGTCTAAAACGCAAAACGCGAGTGAAAATTTTGATTTTGGAGAACTTTTTGCTTCCGAGTCTACCAAGGTAGCGGAAGCTTTGTTTTCACTTTTCAAGGATGAAGAAAAAAAGTTCTCCAAAATCAAAATTTTCACTCGCGTTTTGCGTTTTAGAACTTTCTGAACAATTTTGGTTCCGTGTCTGTGTGTCTGTGTGTCTGTCTGTCTGTCTGGCTGTCTGTCTGTCTGTCTGTGTGTCTGTCATGAATTCCTTGTAACGCGCATAACTATACGAAGTTATTGTCCGATTTCGATGAAATTTTCAGGGATTGTGCGGGTTGGTGTGTAGACGGTCCCCTATGAAAATCATCATCCCCGGACTGATAGAAGCGACTGCGCATGCGCAAACGTGAATTCCTTGTAACGGCCATAACTTCAACATTTTCCATCCGATTCCAATGAAATTTTCAGGAACGTTACAGACTAGTATTTAGATGGTCCCATATGAAAATCATCACCTTCGGACTGATAGTAGCCACTGCGCATGCGCAAACGTGAATTCCCTTGTAACGGCCATAACTTCCAGATTTTCCACCCGATTTCGATGAAATTTTCAGGGATTATGTGGATTAGGTTGTAGATAGTCCCCTATGAAAATCATCATCCCCGGACTGATAGAAGCGACTGCGCATGCGCAAACGTGAATTACTTGTAACAGCCGTAACTTCAACTGTCCCCCAGGGGTCGCGGGTTCGAATCCCAGCCAAGGCTAAGTATTTTTTTGATCCAATCACATAGGTACATCTACTCACTTAATTTTTCATCCGAATTTGATGAAATTTTCTAGGATTGTCCAGATTAGCGTGTAGATGGTCCCCTATGAGGTACTTAGAAATTGGTGTTTTGAGATTAACTACTATGCATCGGATCATCTATAGGTACAATCGGGTTATGGATACGAGGAAGCTATGTGCCACACCCACTTGGCAGACGTTTTTTTTCGTCCTTGAAAAGTGAAAACAAAGCTTCCTCTATCTTGGTAGACTCGGAAGCAAAACACGTCTGCCAAGTTGGATGGGCAGCATAGATTCCTCACTAGAATAACATGGACGTATGAATTTATTGTAAGAAGATGATTGATTGTAATATCATAGAGCAGTACGCTGATAAATTTCAAAATATCAATAATAATTTTTCACAAGCATGTTGTAAGTAGTCAGAATTTATAGACTGCAACACAATTGGGAAGTTGTTCGCGTCAATGTTGATGAATTTTCATTGTTTTACATGGAAATACCCCATGTGGGGTATCTTGGAGGGCCTGTGCCCAAACACTCTCCAAATTTGAGCTTAATCGGACTAATAGATCGTGAAGAATGATGTTAATAACCATAATGTTTAGGATGAGAATCAAGGTATTCACTTTCCAGAAGCCGCTGATGGGTCTTGAAGAGCGTCCAGTAGAACTAACTTCTTTACAGAAGGAATATTCACTTGAACCGCTGAATAAATTCACTCGAGGGTTGAGTGGGTGAGGTTGGTATTCTCAGCATCAACTGTAGTGAGGCGTCGGCCCAGGGAAAGTCGCTGCGTCAATCATCCGTCGAGAGCCCTTTAATACTCAATTAATTAAAGTGTTTCACAGGTACGATGCGGCCTCACGGAATATTAATCGAGGAAAACGCGTTTCGGACGGATCCTTTGAGTTGCTGAACGCCCAGGCAAGTGTAAAAACGCCTGCGCGCGGTTCATTTGTTGAAATCTCAAAAGCGATGCCCACTCAAACTCACCTCTGAAATCCTCATGAAAATCTTTTGAAACTCATAAAGTATCAAATCGAAACAGATTTTCGAGAGAGGAGGGTAAGAAATCACGACAAAACATGTGAAGAACCTGATATAGTAAGCTGATAAGCTGATAAGTAAGTAGAAATTTTGATTTTAAAAATTTTGGAATTTACAATTTCGAAATTTTGGAATTTTTTTCAACCTTGAAAAGTGAAAACAAAGCTACCGCTACATTGGTAGACTCGGAAGCAAAAATAATAAACCTTTGTGTAATAATTTGCAGCGTTTTTATTCGATTCTTGGTTCTACGTACCTTGAAACGTAAATCAACAAATTTTGAGGGGGGGTTACATGTATTTATCCAAAATAATTTTTTCCAAAATCAAAATTTCTACTCGCGTTTTACGTTTCAGACCTTCGGAACAATTTTGTTTCCGTGTCTGTCGTCTGTGTGTCTGTCATGAAATCCTTACCACAGCCATAACTTCTACATTTTCCAACAATATCCAGAGATTGTGCCAGGTTGAGTCCCCAGTGAGGGTAGTGGTAGGTATATCCTAACGTGCTCTATTTCAAATATTTCTTAATTAAAGATCAATTTGAGACAGTGTCACGTTAGATAATAAGTTTTTAATAGTGTACTTTTTCCAAATTAACACCTGAAATAATAATGACGGTGGGTACCTACACTACTCCCCCACTGGTACCTTTGCTACGTCATTAAATTAATTTGTTGAACTGGAGGACCTTTTGTTACAACATAGGGCTTAAGGGGGTCTCAGTCGGTCGTCGTTCGTTCCTCGTTCCGGGTTAGTATTTTGAGAAAAAAGTTGTACCTAAATTTGAAATTTTAGAAGATTTTAGAAATTCATTAGTGCACGGCCCTAGGGAATTGGAAAACTGAAAGATTGCATATGAAAGAAATTGAACAATAATTGCAGGAGGAAAACACTGCAAATTATTACACAAAGGTTTATTATTTTTCTATAAAGATCACTCGTCTGCAAAGAACACGGCTTTGCCATTGTCACCACCTACCAACATGAAGAAAAACATCGATCGCATTTCGGTCAGCTAAAATTTGTACGGAGATTAGGCCTCTTTTGAGATTCACACTCGTGTTTCTGATTTATCGTACGTAAAACCTTCAACTTTTTGTAGGGAGCGAACGGTTTGTCCTACAGAGCTCCGGGTGGTCTCAAAAAATTCTATAATATCTTAAATTGATGGAAAAACAATACCTTTACATCAAAATTATTTGAGTTAAGGCGTTTTCAAAATTTCAAATTTCATTTTTCGTGACCTACTTCAACCAAAAGCTTCGGGGCACAACTAGACCCCAAATGAAGCCTACATACCAAATTTCATCAAAATCGGTCGATGCTAACTGGGGAAAGTGCCGCGGACGGACGGCCAAATTTTTAACGCCCTAACTCAAAACGCTGCAAATTATTACACAATGGTTTATTATTTTCTATATAGATCACTCGTCTACAGAATCACCAACCATCCAATATGAAAAGAAAAAGAAAAAAAAAAAAAAAAAATCAAAAAAAAAAAAATCAAAAAAAAATCAAAAAAATCAAAAAAAATCAACATCACCAACCATCGATTGCATTTCGGTCTGCTCTAATTTGAACGGAGATTAGGCCTCTTTTGCGATTCACACTCGTGTTTTGATTTATATATATATATATTTCAATATAAACACTTAAATTTTCGTAGTGAGCGAACGGTTTGTCCTACAGAGCTCCGCGTGGTCTCAAAAAATTCTAAAAATTCTATAGAATCTTAAATTGAAGGAAAAACAATACCTTTATATCGAAATTTTTTGAGTTAGGGCGTTTTCAAAATTTCAAAATTGATTTTGGAACCCTTAGGAGTGACCTACATCAACCAAAAGCTTCGGGGCACAACTAGACCCCAAATGGAGCCTACGTACCAAATTTCATCAAAATCGGTCAATGCTAAGTGGCAAAAGTGCCGCGTACGGCGTACGGCGTACGGCGGACGGACGGCCAAATTGTTATTCGATTTTTGGATTCTACGTACCTTGAAACGTAAACCATCAAATTTTGAGGGGGTGTTAAAATTTTTTTTTTCTTGGTCGATTCCAAAGGTTCATTATTGAAAATAATAAACCAAAATTGTTGATATAAAGGTATTGTTTTTCCATCAATTTAAGATTTTATAGAAATTTTTGAGACCCTGTAGGACAAAACGTTCGCTCCCTACGAGAATTCAAGGGTTGGACGTACGATAAATCAGAAACACGAGCGTGAATCTCAAAAGAGGCCTAATCTCCGTTCAAATTATAGCTGACCGAAATGCGATCGATGTTTTTCTTCATGTTGGTAGGTGGTGACAATGGCAAAGCCCTGTTCTTTGCAGACGAGTGATCTATATAGAAAAATAATAAACCTTTGTGTAATAATTTGCAGCGTTTTTCTTGGTCGATTCCAAATGTAAATTATTGAAAATGAACCAAAATCGATACTTTTTCGCCTCCCCAATCAGGAATGGGTACATTTCGAATTTAAATGTTGAAAAAGAGGTGGTTCCGCACGACTCAAAACTCAAAGTGGCCTCAGGAAGACCACAGATGTTCCAAAAACTGCTGCGCTGCGGTCCTCAGTGGAGGACAGGACTAACGTGTGGCAGATGTATGTTGGGGGCTAAATAGAGACGCGCCGAGCGAATTAATCGTTGTGACGGATATGGTTCGACATGGGATTTCGATATGCAGCGCGATCTATGAGCCGACGGACGCACTACAAGACCACTTGAAAGCGATGGGTCACACTGTTGCCCTCTGAGCTGTGAAACGCGAAACGGCAGTGATTTGGGACGCTCCGTGAGTCAGCGAGCGGCCGTAAATAGAGACGTCGTCGAGGGATGTTTTGTTTACTCAGTGTAAGTGTGTCATTTCCTTCGAATGAAACCCCGTGAAGAATCGTGCTCGACTAACCGGGACGAGCGGGGGAGGAGGGGCGTATTGTTGCTAACCCCTTGTCCCGCGGGGTAACAAAGGCGCCTTCATGATGGGTCAAGGGGGAGGTAATAAGCGCTACCTCCTCGCATCTCTACGCTTCATACGCCCTCCTCACCCTGAGTTTCTCTCGTTTGACGGCAGTTCGTGAGCATAATACTCTCCCATTATCAGATTAACCCCTTCACGTCCTCACTGCATCACAATTAACCTTCCGGCTCCTTGTTTTATTAGATTCCAAGTTCCCGCCCACTTGAAAACGCTCGCCCTCTTGACTCGCGTTACAATCGCTTCATCGATCAGTCTCCTGTATTGGCAGGCTGAGGCCCACTCGAGTCTCAAGCGCTCCACTCCAGACTGCGCAAGTTGTGCCATATTTGAATGTTATTGGACGAGTACCTAGGGACGCCACGATACTTCCAAGTATCGATACTTCTTTCGATACGATATTTGTCAGGAAATATCGATACCGTAAGACCGTCAAACTTTACCCCAAGATTTATTCCAAAACATTTCCAAATACAATTTCTCCCACTCGAAATGGGTTAAATTGATTTTGGTTGATGTAGGTCACTTCTAAGGGTTCAAAAATGAATTTTGAAATTTTGAAAACGCCCTAACTCAAAAAATTTTGAAATTTTGAAATTTTGAAATTTTGAAATTTTGTTTTTCCTTCAATTTAAGATTCTATAGAATTTTTTGAGACCACGCGGAGCTCTGTAGTACAAACTGTTCGCTCCCTACGAGAATTTAAGGGTTGGAATTACGATAAATCAGAAACACGAGTGTGAATCGCAAAAGAGGCTGTTAGCTAGTGTTAATCTCCGTTCAAATTTTAGCTGACCGAAATGCGATCGATGTTTTTCTTCATGTTGGATGGTTGGTGGCTTTGCAGACGAGTGATCTATATAGAAAAATAATAAACCATTGTGTAATAATTTGCTGCGATTTATTAGATTTTTGGATTCTACGTACCTTGAAACGTAAACCAACAAATTTTGAAGTGGGGGGGAAGGGGGTAACACTTTTTTTTTCTTAGTCGATTCCAAAGGTTCATTATTGATCAGAATAAACCAAAAGTTCGCGTCCGTCCGCCGCACGCGGCACTTTCCGTTACCATGGACCGATTTTGATGAAATTTGGTATGTAGGCTCCATTTGGGGTCTAGTTGGGCCCCGAAGATTTTGGCTGATTTCGGTCACTTCTAAAGGGTGAAATGTAATGGCTGAAATTTTCAAATGTGCCCCAGCTCGAAAACCCTCGAAATAAAGGTATTTTTTTTTTCATTAATTAAAGTAGTATTGCCCCTTGCTTGTTTTTCCTCTGTACGACAAACCGTTCGCTCCCTACGAGAATCTACAAAGGTAGGACTTACGATAAATCAGTAATACGACTGTGAATCGCAAAAGAGGCCTAATCTCTGGTCAAATTTTAGGTGACCGAAATGCGATCGATGTGGTAACAATGGCAAAGCCGTGTTCTTTGCAGACGAGTGATCTATATGAAAAAACGCTGCAAATTATTACACAACGGTTTATTATTTTTATATAGATCACTCGTCTGCAGAGTCACCAACCATCCAACATGAAGAAAAACATCGATCGCATTTAGGTCAGCTAAAATTTAAACAGAGATTAGGCCTCCTTTGCGATTCACACTCGTGTTTCTGATTTATCGTACGTCCTACCTTTGTAGATTCTCGTAGGGAGCGAACGGTTTGTCCTACAGAGCTCCGCGTGGTCTCAAAAAATTCTTAAAATTCTATAGAATCTTAAATTGAAGTAAAAACAATACCTTCATATCAAAATTTTTTGAGTTAGGGCGTTTTCAAAATTTCAAAATTCATTTTGGAACCCTTAGAAGTGACCTACGTCAACCAAAAGCTTGGGGGCACAACTAGACCCCAAATGGAGCGTACATACCAAATTTCATCAAAATCGGTCAATGCAAAGTGGCAAAAATGCCGCGTACGGCGTACAGCGGACGGCGGACGGACGCCCAAATTTTTATTCGATTTTTGGATTCTACGTACCTTGAAACGTAAACCATCAAATTTTGAGGGGGTGTTAAAATTTTTTTCTTAGTCGATTCCAAAGGTTCATTATTGAAAATAATAAACCAAAATAATGAACCTTTGTGTTACAATTTGCAGCGTTTTACCAATCAGTTTGCATACCTCTTTAGTGATAGTCGCTTAGTTTTACTAAAGCGACAGCAAATTAGGACTATTTTTAAATATTTTTTCTGGAATAAAAAGACGATTTCAATTGAAATAGGGAATTTTGTGTGAGTATTAACCTTTGTTATTCTGAAATGAGCTGTATTTACCATTTTAGAGCCTATTGCGATGACAAAGTGATGATTTTGGTTTATTATTTTCAATAATGAACCTTTGGAATCGACCAAGAAAAAAAAATTTTAACACCCCCTCAAGATTTGATGGTTTACGTTTCAAGGTACGTAGAATCCAAAAATCAAATAAAAATTTGGCCTTCCGTCCGCCGTACGTCGTACGCCGTACGCGGCACTTTTGCCACTTAGCATTGACCGATTTTGATGAAATTTGGTATGTAGGCTCCACTTGGGGTCTAGTTGTGCCCCGAAGCTTTTGGTTGAGGTAGGTCACTTCTAAGGGTTCCAAAATCAATTTTGAAATTTTGAAAACGCCCTAACTCAAAAAATTTAGATATAAAGATATTATTTTTCCTTCAATTTAAGATTCTATAGAATTTTTAGAATTTTTTGAGACCACGCGGAGCTCTGTAGGACAAACCGTTCGCTTCCTACGAAAATTTAAGTGTTTATTTTGAAATATATATATATTTATATATATAAATCAAAACACGAGTGTGAATCGCAAAAGAGGCCTAATCTCCGTTCAAATTAGAGCTGATCGAAATGTAATCGATAGTTGGTGATTTTTATTTTTTTTTATTTTATTTTATTTTATTTATTTTTTTTTCTTTCATATTGGATGGTTGGTGATTTTGTAGACGAGTGATCTATATAGAAAAATAATAAACCATTGTGTAATAATTTGCAGCGTTTTGGTAATGTGTAAAATTTACTCCACGCTACCTCTAGAGGCCAATGGCTACCTTTCTAGGGTTAAACAGGAGGTACCTTGTACGGAGAATCCATTGTTTCTATTGGTAGACTATGGCAGGCAGTAAACAAAGGGTGGCAGGAGTTCGTAGGGATATCGGGTTGTGAGGCGATCGCTTTGACGGATAGCGGAGGTCTGTTTTTGCCAGGGAAGGTGGCGGTGAGAATTAAAATATCAGGTTTATGATGCGGAGAGGTATCAAATGTAATGGACGGAGCAGTGGAGCGTGGACGACCTGCCCGACGGGGTACACTATGCTACGACGACGCCAGGGGTGGCGGGCGGGCGAACTACGAGAAAGGGACTCCAGCTGCTGCCACATTAGAGAGCTTCACTCGGCGTTAAAATCTTCCTCCACCAAAAAAGCGAAACCTGAATTATAAAATATTGACCCCCGGAGCCCTTCTCTCGCTTCACAGGGGACGGCCAATTGCCGCGAAATCCGATTCCTGACCCTCAGATCCCCCTCGACAAGATTCTAATGGTATCACAGGTTGTTTCCTAATCCCTTACGGTAGAACGCTTACACTCACTCTCCACTTCCGAGCTTATGACTGGAGAGAAAAAAGTGGAACAGGACGACGAGCACTTCTCTGAGAAAGATGAACGAACGTAGACAATTATATCGTATACATTTGGCAGTCATCAAATGTTTTTCTCTCTTCATGAATAACACATCATATATTTTACGAATGAGGCGGAACCTAAAACATATTGTTTAGTAATGCATGCATTCCAGGGGACGTCCCATTGGATAAGTATTAGATCAGTTTAACCAGTTGGTAAGCGATAAAACTGTTTCACTCGATGTATTTATTTATTAGGTACTTTAGGCAAGAAATAGTGACCCCTCACCATTATCCATCATAAAATTTCTAGCGGCATGGGAGCCTCGAATCTGAAGAGCATTTGAAAATCCATGATCTACGATACCCAACATGCGAATTTGAGTCACCCCCCCCCCCTCGCCAATGGTGCCAGTCTGGCACCAAAGTGGAAGTACGTCGTAACATTGAACTTTCATCTATTAGTAAAGTAAAAGTAAAGTAAAGTAAAGTAAGCAACCATTTCAGGTTGAATTTTCGTCCAACTGCCATTCTTGGCGTCGCGGACGTCATCAGCTGTCTCCCTAAGGGGAGATCAGAATTTGTTCTGATGATTTCGCTCATGGCTTCCCAAACATCACCGCCCTGGGTTGGAACGAGAGATTGCCGATCGTCTAATAGACAGAAAACTTTCTGCGACGACCAGACTCGAACGCGCGTCCCCGCTAGACGGTTCTCATATTATCACCGCAGTCGGGTACACTGTCCACTAGACCACCGACGCCCACTCATCTATTAGTTTTAGGAGGCAGTCCGTCGAGGTTCACATCCGTATTCAAGGTGAAACACAAAAAACCCACGAAACATGCTGTTTATGGTGTCTTGGCACCATGGTGGCACCACCATTTGTTCCATGGTGGTACAGAGAATAATTCATGAAAATCCGTAGGTATAATGAGAATTTTTCCTTAATTTCAAAGCTTCGTAAGCAGTAAAGGAACCGAAATATTGAAAAATCCGATATCTTGTGAAAATTATCCCCCTACTCACCTCCTCTCCTTGCGAATTTTGATACTCTGGTGAAATCATGTACAACTCGGAAGTTATTTGAGTCAAACAAAAAAAGAAACACGGAAATCGGTTGGAAATTGAGGCCTGGGCAGAGTTTACAAGATTAGGTATGCCCGGAAACGCATGTTTTTCAAGCATTAACCCCTCCAACCCTTAAAAGGCAAAATTCGAAATTCCGGCGACGTAGTGCACAACTAGATAGTTTTCCGCGTCGAAAAAAAAAACAGGAAAATCGGTCTAGAACTTGGCCTTGTGCAGACGACACAAGATTTTGTCACACACACACACATACACAGACATTCACCTATGGTTTTTGCGCGGATTTGGATTCAGAATGGTCTAAAACGGATCAGCGTGTGGTTATTTTTTTTTCTGTTGAGTGTTGTCCTCCTTCACCCCAGATCGATCGCATAAGGACGCCCAAGTCCTACTGAGGGACGTCCTAAAAAACGAAAAAAGTCTGCCAAGTGGGTGTGGTACATAGCTTCCTCATATCCATAACCCAATTGTATAGATGATCTGATGCATAGTAGATAATCTCAAAACATCAATCTTTTAGTAGACACATTGCACTACCCTCATAGGACCTTGACTGTGCGCGTCAACCCTCTCAATCTCTGAATATTTCATCGAAATCGGACAATAACTTCGTATAGTTTTGCCTGTTACAAGGATTTCATGGCAGACATACAGACAGACAGACACGAAACTAAAATTGTTAAGGAAGGTCTGAAACGTAAGACACGAGTGGAAATTTTGATTTTGGAGAACTGTTGTTTTCAACTTTGAAAAGTGAAAACAATGCTTCCGCTACCTTGATAGACTCGGAAGCAAAACGCTGCAAATTATAACGCAAAGAACTTTATTGCAAGAAATCAAATCAGAACACAAAGAAATTATTGCCATTATCACTTTTTTTTTAAATCTCCCCTCAATGACAAGTTGTCTTTTGTGACGGAGAGGGCACGCCATAAATAAAAATAAATAAATAAATCAAATATTAATGCGGAGGAAGCCCAGGACTCACCCGACGCCGGCCCTAGGGATAAGGGAAGATGAGGAAGGTGGGGGTGGGAGAGAAGGATGAAGGGAAGTGCCTCTGTAGAAAGATCACGAGTTCAAATATGAGCCGAGCAATACACGTCTGGTGACACCACGGAGTACACCTACCGACATGTCCAACTCGCGCAACTCCGTGGCACTTTTCACGCTCCACACTCCGCTCCGTGACAATGTTGCAGCCATCACCCTGATGCTGTTGGGTGCCACTCCTTTTAGTTCCGACACCGCTTACCGCAAATCATCTCTATCGTATTTTCTTATCTTAGCCCACCAGGTCTGCTCCATGTCCATGCTGCCATTGACAACTTGGACATCCTGGATAATGCAAGACCTGTCAGTCTTGACGGCTACGATGTCGGGCTTCTTACCCTGGTCGCTCGGCATAAGGTGTAATCTCTCCCTCTCAACATCCCAGCCGCTAGATGACAAGGCACCTGCTATCACCTTGCTTACCAACCATAGATACTACCTAGGTACCTATCACGTACCTTCAGCGATCGCATTTCGGTGAGCTAAAATTTGAACGGAGATCAGGCCTCTTTTGCCATTCACTCTCGTGTTTCTGATTTATCGTACGTAAAACCTTTAAATTCTCGTAGGGAGCGAACGGTTGGTCCTACAGAGCACCGCGTGGTCTCAAAAAATTCTATAGAATCTTACAATGAAGGAAAAACAATACCTTTATATCAAAATTTTTGAGTTAGGGCGTTTTCAATAATTTGGTTCATTATTTTCTTTAATGAACCTGTGAAATCGACCAAGAAAAAATATTCTAACCCCCCTTCAAAATTTGTTGGTTTACGTTTCAAGATACGTGGAATCCAAAAATCGAATAAAAATGTGGCCAACCGTCCGACGTACGCGGCGCTTTCCTTAGTTCCTATGGACCGATTTTGATGAAATTTGGTAGGTAGGCTACATTTAGGGTCTAGATGGGCCCCGAAGATTTTGGTTGACTATTTAGGCGAGGGGAGGAATTATTAGGCGTTTCCTCATAATATAATTTACTCATGCTCGAACGTTTTCGCCGTTAGGCATCATCCTGCAGTCCAGGGTTATGACAATGGTTAGAGGAGGAAGTGGGAGCCAACCCCGTATCATACTCAATGGTAAATAATACTACCAAATTAGATTACTAGGTATAAGTACAACTAAGCAGTGATATGAGTAAAAATTTGTTTGTATAAATATTTCTATTAAATATTCAGGACGATCTATATGTAATTAATATTATAAATTTAAAGACTATTTAACATTAACGTTAAAAATAGGTTTTAATAAGCCTCACCTGGGATGGTTTTTCTTATGATTGTAGCTCCTGATGATGCCTAACGGCGAAAACGTTCGAGCATGAGTAAATTATATTATGAGGAAACGCCTAATAATTCCTCCCCTCGCCTAAATAATCAGGATTAACCTTGCAAATGGCAACGACAACGAATGATTTTGGTTGATGTCGGTCACTTCTAAGGGTTGAAATTTTGAAAACGCCCTAGCTCAAAAAATCTTGCGAGTGTGAATCGCAAACGAGACCTAATCTCCTTTCAAATTATATCTGACCAAAATGCGATCGCTGTAGGTAGGTAGGTAGTATCTATGGATGGTAGGCAATATCACCGTAAAAGCCGCGTTCTTTGCAGACGGGTGATCTATTAAGCAAAATAATCATTTCCAGCGTTCCTTACAACTTAAGATAGTTTTCACATTTGGAGATTACTTGGAGATTGAAGTCATGATTTTCTCCTTCGCGTCGGATCATATATACAATTATAATATGGATACGAGGAAACTATGTGCCACAGCATTTTCAACTAGGTATAAATTACGAAAAAATTTAACTGGACGAGAGTTTAAAAAGTACAATTATTTGATGTGATCTCTGGTTTATTTGGAGTAACAGCAAATCATGAAATAATCTATGGTGTTCATAAACCACCTGCTGAAGTGTTTGAAGTGTCTGATTTCACGAATTCGATCGTACAACGGAGCACTTAAAACCCGTCCGAGCACTAGTGTCGATGAATCCTTCAAGTTAACGAGGGGACAATGCGGTTTGCACGCCCTAACGCTTCTCCAGCCTCATTTCGGCCCCGTTTTCAGGACTTGAGGGCAACATCCTTACAAGTTCCGTTCGTCGGAGCCGTTCCGCTCAAGTTCTCGTCACGTTATTGCTTCCTGATAACTTGCTAATAGTCGCTTAGGGTTGAAGTGTTCCCTCTGGGTGAATGAGTCACCCTCAACCGACCACTTGACGGAAGTTATGCGGCTTCTGAGCTCCTTTCCGCCTCTTGCACTTGGCATTCGAAATCAACCCGTTCCAATAGTAGCAATTGCCCCTTTCAACGCTGCAGCTCAGAAACACCTTGTATTGGTATTGTCCACGTTAATAATTATTTTTTGTACAGTACAGCTTTTGCTCATTGAATTCAACACTTTCTAAATATAATTCAACATCACAAGAACTTTGAAAAAAATCGAAAAAACCTGGTGTGTTTTTAAGGATGTCCCTCAGCAAGACCTGGGCGTCCTTGTGAAGGAGGACAACGGAGAAAAAAATATTCAAGGACAAATCCGTTTTGGAGCATTCTGAACGCAAATCCGCGATTCTGAAAATTCGGTTTGGGATGCTGGCTTTAAACTATCGCCCTGGTTGGGATATTTCTCATTTTATAGGTGTTGGTCCGATCTTAGCGGAGAATAGAGTTAAATATTTCTGAAATTTCGAAATTGAAGCAGACAATTTTGCAAATTTTCTAGAAAATAAGGAGAATTGGGGCAAGCTGGCTGAGTACGCACGTGATGCCTCGCCCAACCGAAGGGTACTGACCGAGGAGTTCAATCGGTGAGAAAAGCTTGGCATTTCTGTTATGATTATTGCCGTTCATTTTGGTTTATTATTTTCAATAATGAACCTTTGGAATCGACCAAGAAAAAAAAATTTTAACACCCCCTCAAAATTTGATGGTTTACGTTTCAAGGTACGTAGAATCCAAAAATCGAATAAAAATTTGGCCGTCCGTCCGCCGTACGCCGTACGCCACTTAGCATTGACCGATTTTGATGAAATTTGGTATGTAGGCTTCATTTGGGGTTTAGTTGTGCCCCGAAGATTTTGGTTGATGTAGGTCACTTCTAAGGGTTCCAAAATCAATTTTGAAATTTTCAAAACGCCCTAACTCAAAAAATTTTGATACAAAGGTATTGTTTTTCCTTCAATTTAAGATTCTATAGAATTTTTAGAATTTTTTGAGACCACCCGGAGCTCTGTAGGACAAACCGTTCGCTCACTACGAGAATTTAAAGTTTGAACGTACGATAAATCAGAAACACGAGTGTGAATGGCAAAAGAGGCCTAATCCCCGTTCAAATTAAAGCTGACCGAAATGCGATCGATGTTTTTCTTCATGTTGGATGGTTGGTGGCTTTGCAGACGAGTGATATACATAGAAAAATAAAAAATAATAAACCATCGTGTAATAATTTGCAGCGTTTTTATTTCAATCCCTACCTAATTTTTGAGTATTGTATTATTATTATTTTCTTGCAATTTGAATTTATTTACATAAGGTTCCCTGATTGGTCAAATCCGGCAGACATTCTTAAGCTAAGCGTATCTTTGCTTTCGACATGAATGAACATTTTTCTTTTTATTTCATAAAGTAATAGTTTTTCTTCTTCTTCATGTGCCCAAGTTCTAAAATATTTTTATTACGGCCATGTATTAAATTTAGGTTTTCGACGAATTCATCCCAGTCTTGCTAGTTTTTGGTCACTCGGATAACATCGTGTGATTCATGACCTTCAAGACTGTGAGCGATTACATCATTTTAAAATGCTTAAAATCTTCCCTAAAAGTTTGGTTAATTGTGAATGAAAAAAAGAAGAACGCGATTTCAACAAATAATGAACAAAACGAAAAAAAACAATGTATAGAGAAATATTTAGATGGGGAGATAAGGACTATGGGACTTCAAGAAACCTGTCACTGCCGGATTTGATTTGACCAATGTAAAATTGTGAGTGCGACTTTAGGACCACAGGAGAGGATTCTGTTGGTATCTTCCGAGTTTGGCGCTAGCACCGTTTGATGGGCGGGTTGGTTGCATATAAGGGGGCTCATTAGCTCCAAGATTACATCTCAGGTTCAATGGACATCTGCGGGCGCCACCTGTAGCCCACAACCCCGAGCGATAGAAACCGCCCCGCACAAAAGGGGCCTATCCCGGACATTATGTCAACAACTGTGGTATTGCCTTCCTAGCTTCCTTCCCAGGGCTTTTCTCTGTTCCCCATTGTGATTTAAATCTTTTTTTTTTTCTTCTTCTTTCTCGAGAGATTCCGATTCAAGCAAACACCTGATGCCAGCGGTTCACTTTCACAGGCTATCACAACATCCGTTCCGCCTCTGACCAGACGATGAGGTGTCCATACTTCCTCAAATCTCCTCCCATTCATCTGCCACTCTTCACCTCTTTGTTGAGCGGTTTGTGTTCCAACTTCCTTGTTCTCCCAGACGGTTTTTATTGTCTTTTCTAGAAATCATCTTTTCTTCCATTCTGAGTACCACTTATCTTATTTGTGAGCATCTGTTCAACTATAAAGTTGTGATACTGTGAACCACTTTTCACAGCCTTCCTCGTTTTACCTCTGACATTGGTTTTCTGTACCGTTCGGTAGGTTGCAATTGGTCTTTTGCACTAACCATGGATTCCAACAGCACAAATGAATGAGACTTAGAGGTTGAGCATACGATTTAAATTGAAAATGATAAAAAGTAATGATATTTTAAGACAACTTTTAGTAGTATACGAGTTTGAACGACCAATTTACGTTAATCACACTCAGAACGAGAAGAACCAAATATTGCATTATTGCTTACGATAGATTCGAATATTCGCTAAACAACCTCTTCAACGATGTTTACTAACCATTATGCGTTCGTCATTTTTATGATCAAGAAGAGGTCAGGTGTTACTTCCGAGTCTAGAAAGGTAGTGGAAGGTAGGTAGGTAGGTAGGTGGTAGGTGGTAGGTAGGTGGTGGTTCTATTCATTTTTTAAGGTTGAAAAAAAAAAGTTCTCCAAAATCAAAATTTCCACTCGTTTTGTGCGTTTTAGACCTTCCTAAACGATTTTGGTTCCGTGTCTTTGTGTGTCTGTCATGAAGTCCTTGTTACGGGAAAAATATACGAAGTTGTTGTCCGATTTCGATAAAATGTTCGGGGATAGTTCAGATTGGCGCTTAGATGGTCCCCTATGAAAATCATGACACTCGGCTTGATAATAGCCGTCGCTAATGTGCAAACGTAAAATTCTTGTAACAGCCATAACTCATACATTTTCCTCCCGAATTCGATGAAATTTTCAGGCACCTATTGTGTAGGTTGTAGATGGTCCCCTATGAGGGTAGTGCAAGGAACTTAGAGATTGATGTTTTGAGATTAGCCAAAGTGCATTGGATCATCCATACAATCGAATTATGGATACGAGGAACTATGTGCCAACGTTTTTTATAACTATTCAAACAACTACGTGCGCAAAAGAGTTGAGAAGATGAAAATAAATTATTATATTTCATTGAGGGTTTTTGAGATTGTGGTATGGTGAGGCTTGATATTCATATCACACACACATAACAAAAAAAAAAGGACCTGGAACTTGCATGCTGACGTTTTACTGCAAAAGTAGTATGGTGCCTACTAGTGAACATTCGCCCTAATATATTGACGGTAATTTATGATTTATAAATACTTAAATAGTCGAATGTAACCAATACAGTTTGTATTCGGTTGTTATACTAAATTATAAATAAACGCTTTAAACAAAATTGTCTTATAACGTTTGCTGAAATCCGCGAGAGAAAACCCTTTGTAAAGCTGTGGTGTCTGCACGTATTCCACATATCGGCGGTGAAAAAGCGCTGTTATATTGCTAGAACGCTGCATTGCAATCCGCAAGTGAGACCAAAGTCGTAAGACATAAGTACCTGCATTGAAACTTTTTTCCTTGGGTACTCACATCGTCGTTAAGATTGAATTTTCTCGAGAATAGATGTATATCGGTTGCAACTTTTTTTTAAAAATTCGACGCATAGGTAACTTGCCTGCAATACGGCCTTCATAAGGCTTGACAAGTTGAAGAGAGGAAAAAAACAAGATAAAACCCCGAGAATCCCCGTGGGTACAGCCAATACCGCACCAGCGGGAGAGAATCGGAGTATAATAGAAGTGGAAGGAAAGAGCAGGCTGTCAAACTCGGGGAAGAAGCGTCGCGTAATACACCGGCAACTGGGACTTGCGCGGATAATGACAGAAAAAGAGACTAGGAGGAGACAATGGACGGTCTCAAGACAATGGGGCCTCTACAAAGGTTGGCGCTGCCCCCCGCCTCACCTCCAGATGCTTTTCCATCAACTTGACCTGTTTTGAAGCTTCTAATAAACCGTGAAAGCACCTTGCTTGTTTACCCCGCGATCCGACCTTTCTCGAGAGGGTTGAATGGGACGCTTCAACTACTCACCGGGGGATCCACATCTTGGGAGTAGTTGAAGCTTTGCTATTCAGCCTGCAAATGTCGTCGAAAGTGATACCTATTATGAAATCAAAAAACATCTGGAGGCTTCATACCACTCCCATCGATCGTAGAGACGCGAAAAACGTTCGTTTTCGTGGAGTTAAACGCTCATGTGAACACTCATGGTACAGATAAAGGTGATTTTTGACCGATTACTAAACGACCAAAAACCTGAAAGATAAGTTCTGTCAGTTTCAAAAGTCATGAGACGACTATTACTTCTGAGTCTACCAAGGTAGCGGGAGCCTCGTTGTCACTTTTCAAGAATCCACAAGCGACTAGTACCCATAATTGAAGAAGGTAACCTGTTTCCAAGACACCAGTTTGGCTTCTGACAAAAACATTCCACGATCGATCAAGTATATAGAATAACACATGTATTTGAAGAAGCTCTTGAGAAAAAGAAAGTCTGCTCAGTCGTTTTCCTTGACGTCCCTCAGGCGTTTAACAAAGTTTGGCATGAGGGACTCAACTACAAGCTGCGCATGTATCTACCAATAAAGTTGCTGAGCACTTATCTCACCAATCGCTACTTCAGAATAAAGCAAGAAGATACCTACTAAGAGCCAAAGTTAATCAATGCAGGAGTTTCACAAGGTAAGAATGCAGATAAGAAGGGAACGATTGTCGACAGAACATGGCAGATTCTGGCTTATGCCGGTGACATTGCTTTGTTGGGGGGGAAGTCTTGATGCCCTGCAGGAGGCTTTTGGGGTTTCGCATGATGGGGGAAAGCCAATGGGTCTACGAATAAATGAAAGCAAAAATAAATATCTCAAGATATCTCATTCCAGCCGTGTTCAGCGGGTGCCCAGAGGGGTGTCGTTTGGTTCTTATAAGTTTGAAGAAGTCAGGTCCTTCACCTATCTGGGGAGCTTGGTCATTAATAGAAATCAAGAACAGGATGAGACATGCTCACGAATAATGGCAGGCAGCCAAGCATTTTATGCCAATATAAAACTCTTCAAGAGCCGTGTGATCTCCAGATCAACGAAGATGCGGATATATAGATCCTTGGTGCGGCCTGTGGTTTGTTATGGATCGGAGGCTTGGACCATGCGGGCTGAGGATGAGGCTCGACTGCGGATATTTGAGAGAAGAATAATGATAAGAATCTATGGAGCGGTCAGAGAGGGCCAAGAGTGGTGCAGAGCAAGAGCGATGGAGAGCAAGACAGAATGCAGAAATTGATGAATTATTAAAACACTAACTGAAAAGCCTACTAAAAGCAGGCAAAAACAATTCCTCCGACTCCTCTCGCCCCCAACTCCTCCAACTCCTCGCGATCGGCGACGTGCATACGGTTGGCGTTTTATATATGTATAGATGAGCAGATAGCATTGACCGATTTTGATGAAATTTGGTATGTAGGCTCCATTTAGGGTCTAGTTGTGCCCCGAAGATTTTGGTTGATGTAGGTCACTTCTAAGGGTTCCAAAATCAATTTTGAAATTTTGAAAACGCCCTAACTCAAAAAATTTCGATATAAAGGTATTGTTTTTCCTTCAATTTAGGATTCTATAGAATTTTTACAATTTTGTGAGACCACCCGGAGCTCTGTAGGACAAATCGTTTGCTCACTACGAGAATTTAAAGTTTGGACGTACGATAAATCAGAAACACGAGTGTGAATCGCAAAAAAGGCCCAATCTCCGTTCAAATTAAAGCTGACCGAATTGCGATCGATGTTTTTCTTCATGTTGGATGTTTGGTGGCTTTGCAGACGAGTGATCTATATAGAAAAATAAAAAATAATAAATCATTGTGTAATAATTTGCAGCGTTTTACTTCCCATGTAAAATTCACTCTTTGAGATTTACGTCTTCCCCTCGTCATCTTGAACCTGACAAAAGTCATTAGTTGTGCATTTCGGATTAAGCTGGTTTGGTGCATAATAAATATCTCAGAGTGAAGTCGCGATTGTGACAGTACCTACAAAAAAGCACCCAGGTACCTGACGTTTCTCACATAGGTGCCTAATGATGAATGTCGTACAAAGAGCTGCCAATAATCGAAGCTTGTGGGCCAATGAATGCGACGTTTGGAATGAATGTGGTGCCTCTTGTAATCCTATAGACGAACATCAGTGGCTTCCACTTGACTCGATCATTGTTCAGCGGTCGCGTACCCTCAATGCAGCGTACAAACATGCCACACACGCCCGAGGCTATTGATCCTACCTATCCCAGGCTCAACGCGATGACAATGCTTTGACAAGGGGCTTTGCAAATACCACGCGACGGATACGTGGGGTTTAGAATTTTAGATTTTTAGATTCTAGGGAATATAAAACTATATGTCTGTCTGGTGAAGGGAGCCTGCCCAGGAATCATAACAGTAACTTACTCCCTTACTCTTAACTGCAAAGTGTCTTACCCATTTGCGCCCACGGGTGCCAAACGGCACCCAAACTCTCAACTCTCCCAACTCTCTCTTTGACTCTTCAAATATTCCAGGGAATTCGTGGGTCTGTATAATCATGCAAGAAAATGTTCCCAGGATCGGTGTACTTCCACCAGAAGAGGGGTTTCAGCTTTCAGTGTTCTTTAGGGTTGGGACATCGAAACAAAAACATCGATGTCAACATCGGCCAACTAACATCGATAGTGTGAAACATCGTTGATTTAACCATCGATGTTTTTCGATGTCGATGTTTCTAGTACCTAACATCGATGTTACCATCGATAAATCAATAATTCCACATTCTGATAGGTAATAACTATAAAAATTCTAAAATTATTACACAACGGTTCACTGTTTACTGTATTGACCAACTATTCTGCAAAGAACACTTTTTCATTAATAGTAACAACCCACCATAATCATTATCAAAAAATGAAGTTAATTTTGACAGAAAGTTATCACCAGCAATGAATCGTTATTCAAAAGTTTTAGGTGCTTTCACAACGAAATTTGGTTTCATGTTTCTAAGGAAGCACAAGTTAACGAGTGATATGACAACTCGATTAAAGAAAGGAATTAACTCAATAAATTCGCAACAACTTACAACTCAATTTTATAATCTTTCGAAACTTACATCTTAGTAATCAACGCCGAATGTAATATCTTATCATCAAGTATACAACAAAAAAATTGGGAGAACTTTTCTTCCAAAAATGGGAGAACATTTCTTCCACAAAAGAAAAATACCGACTAAAAGAAGCTGTGAGGGAGAACACTTTTATAAAACATCAAAATCAGAGCGCAAACACAATACAAGTAGAAGGAGAAAAGATAAAAATGGTTTGCAGGAAGGTTAGTGATTGATATATCTAATGAAGAATCGAATGCAGCATTCGATTATCGAAATTATTTGTTGGATTCGAACAGCCTTTGTTAATATTGGTGTTTGCTAACTTAAAACGCTGCAAATTGTTACACATAGGTTCATTATTTTTCTAAAGATCACTCGTCTGCAAAGAACACGGCTTTGCCATTATAACCACCAACCAACTTGAAGAAGAACATCGATCGCATTTCGGTAAGCTAAAGTTTGAACGGGGATTAGGCCTCTTTTGCGATTCACACTCGTGTTTCTGATTTACTGTAAGTCCAACCCTTAAATTCTCGTAGGGAGCGAACGATTTGTCCTACAGGGCTCCGCGTGGTCTCAAAAAATTCTAAAAATTCAATATTATCTTAAATTGATTAAAAAACAATACCTTTATATCTAAATTTTTTGAATTAGGACGTTTTCAAAACTTCAACCCCTATTTTTCACACCTTAGAAGTGACCTATATCAACCAAAAGCTTCGGGGCACAACGCCCCAAGTGGAGCCTACATACCAAATTTCATCAAAATCGGTCTATGGTAACTAAGTGAAGTGCCACGTAGGGCGGACGGACGGCCAAATTTTCATTCGATTTTTGGATTCTACGTACCTTGGAACGTAAACCAACAAATTTTGAGGGGGGGTTAAAAAATGTATTTTCTTTGTCGATTGTAATAAACCAAAAGAAAGAAATGGTGTATTTTTTTTTCTTTTTGCACTTGAGAAATATTAATTTTTCCCCTTTTCAGTAAGAAAAACATCGATAAAATAGATGATTTCGATAACATCGATGCTGCTAACATGTTAATAGTATCGGATCTCTCAACATAGATGTTGAGATATCGAACATCGATGTCGATGTCCCATCCCTAGTGTTCTTCAGACTTCCGTTGAGGTGATTTATTTGATCTGGACTCTCCTCAACTTTTGCTTGCGTAAGTACTACATTTTTTACATCATAAAAATGATTGTGCTTGAAATTCAAATTTGAATAGTTGTATCATAGATTCATGCAGTAAAATGCTATTTTTACCCGTTTTCATCCCTCGTAAACTATTGATACTTTATGAGGTGCCATACGGCACCCTTGGACGCTAAAGGGAACTGGGTTTTTAAAAACTTTTTTCCTGCAATATTACTTTTAAAGCTCGGAACTGCATTTAGCAACGCTTGAATATTATTTAAAATGCCAGAAATAGACAATATTGGTTAATAACTGTTATTTTCCGTTGTTTTCAGACCTGGGAGAGAGACATTCATTGACAAGAGGCCTTATAACTTCTCACGGCTAGTATTCCTGGGTGAGAAGCAACGTAACTTGCGATCGTCCATATTCAGCCTCAGTGTAAAACTAATGGATGGGGGGGGGGGATGGATTTCTTGGATTCGAATGCATACAGAATCGGGTTGAGAAGCAAAAAGTTCTGGAGGCCGATCTTTAGGTACTTGGATGCTGGTGTCCCAAAAGAACCCAGGAACCCAGGATCTTGTATCGGAATGTACAATACGCTATTATTTAATTCCATCCGCTATTCGTTCGACAAATAGTGGGTGAATATCTCACAAAATTCGCAACGCCATGACTCGCCCCACGATGAAGAAGAATTCTGCACACCTGCGTTACCACTGAGGCAAGTTTCGTCAGTGTTAGGCATTTGGCAGAAAGAACGCCTGAGAACAAATGAAGGAAATATGCTCTGGAAATTTATGACTCCCAAACTGGAATGTACTCAAAATGTCGTGTTGATTAAATTTGGATTACTTTGGAGCGTTTCTTCAATAAGGCAGTAAGCAATTTTGCTTTTTCAGACTACTCAGTTCTTAACTTTTGGTTTATTATTTTCAATAATTAACCTTTGGAATCGACCAAGAAAAAAAAGTTTAACCCCCCCCCCCCCCCTGTCTCAAAGATTGTTGGTTAACGTTTCACGGTACGTAGAATCCAAAAATTGAATAAAAATTTGGCTGTCCGTACGCCATACGCGGCACTTTCCCCACTTAGCATAGACCGATTTTGATGAAATTTGGTATGTAGGCTCAATTTGGGATCTAGTTGTGCCCCGAAGATTTTGTTTGATGTAGGTCACTTCTGAAGGTTGAAAAATAAGGTTTGCAATTTTGAAAACGCCCTAACTCAAAAAATTTTGATATAAAGGTATTGTTTTTCAATCAATTTAAGATAGTATAGAATTTTTTTAGTGATGAAAATTGCGCTCTTCCCATGTTTCTCATATTTGGGTTTATCTTGTAAATTGAAAAATTGAGGGAGTTACGACCATTCTAGTGATATAAGGTCAAACAAAGGAAAACATCTTCAAGTGTAAAAACCTCGGATTTGTACTCGAGTAAAAAAAAAATAAATAAAAAATAAAAAAAATAGTACGACAAAAGTTGTTGCAAATTATTTGCAGAATCGACCCCTGAAATTTCGTCTTTCCTATACCGTACGAGTTGGTAGCAACAAGCTTGGTGCAAGATTGTTTGAAATCCAAGGCCGAGGAACTCCTTCATTGTCTCAATGTGCTAATTCGTGGAGGTGAGGGCTTACATTGCATGGGGCGGCAGTGAGGTGACAGGGAGTGAGGTGGCAGCCCTGGCTGGGAAAGGAAGGAAGCGAGCAGTGAGGGAGCGGAAAAACTCCTTTCCACGCTGTATAATGCATGAGCTTACCCCTCAAGAACTCTCTCCCTCGCCCGAGTGTCGTTAAACCATCAACTTGTTACAACCACAGGGCTCACACTCCCCGCCAGCAAAACAAAGCGACCTCCTCTCGCCCTTCTCTGCTGCTGAAGGGTTTGGTTTGATACGATAGCGAACCTCCCTGCTCTCCAGTCTTTTCCCTGAGAAGGAGGCGCCCCTGGCAAGAAAAGGTATCCTTATCAGCATTTCCTGACAATCTGTGATGCTACACGGCCAACCTACATCATCAAACTACGCAATGTGCCATCGTGTCCGTAAATAGTTACCTAAACTTGTATTCAAACTGGATGGATTTTGTCGAAAAGATTTATATTGGACACCGAGCCTTTCCAAGAAAAACGGAACGAAATTGGTTCAGAAAGTACTATTTATAGTAAAGTTCAGAAAATTTTATTTTTGAAGAACAAGAATAAAATTTTCAACGCCTGGTCTTTTCTTGCTTCTGAGTCTACCAAGGTAGCGGAAGCTTTGTTTCCACTTTTCAAGGTTTGTCTGTCTGTGTGTCTGTCATGAAATCCTTGCCACAGCCATAACTACTACAATTCTCATCCGATTCCGATGAAATTTTCGGGGGATTTTGCGGGTTAGCGTGTAGATGGTCCCCTATGAAAATCATTGCCCCCGGACTGATAGTAGCAGTATATTTCCTTGTTACAGCCATAACTTCTTCATCTCACCATTAGTCCGATCCACCATCCAACCCACACTTCTGTCAATCTAGTTCAATATTTTGAAGATCGTCTGTATCGCAAGGATTCGAGTTTTCGATAGGCAAATTGGTATTTCGATTTTAGACAGCGCACATTTTCAGTTCCCAAGAATCTTCTGATACTTTGGTTGCAACCTTGATTTTGTCGTGATTTCAGGAGGTAAAAACTAGCTTCCGAGTTGCATCCCTGATCGTGCAAAGGCAAGAGGTAGGATTTAGGAATCTCATCAGAAGAAGATGAAGACGTCACCACCCACACCTTACATGAAGCGTAACCGGAATATTAATTCAGTAAATTTGGACTCAAAGTGCTTACTAAATTGATATTGTCTTTTAGAAACTAATCAGGTGAGGAAGGGAATATTTTAATTGGATGGAAAATTCATCAACCGGCTCGAAACCATTAAACGACTTAGATAATGGGTGAAGGGTGAACCAACCCGACCCGAAACCGTTCAATGATCGAAGACAAGGTAGGTTGAGAATTTGAATGCGGGGAGGAGGTTGCAGCTTCAAATTTTCATCTTCACGAAACTACGACGACGGTTATCAGACTTCAAGTGATAGGTTGAACTCTTGAAGCCACTCGGATCTCCTTTTCTTAAGAATACTTTTCTTGATTTTAACCAGATTGCAGCTTCAAATGTTTATCTTCACAATACTATGACAACGGTGATAGATTGAATTCACAAAAATCTTCAAGTGATAGATTGAACTCTTGAAGCCACTTGGATCTCCTTTTCTTAAGAATACTTTTCTTGATTTTAACCAGATTGCAGCTTCAAATGTTTATATTCACAAAACTATGACGACGGTGACCAGACATTATGTGATAGATTGAACTCTTGAAGCCACTTGGATCTTCTTTTCTTAAGAATAATTTTCTTGAATTTAAACAGATTGCAGCTTCAAATGTCTATCTTCACAAAACTATGACGACGGTGACAAGACTTCAAGAGATATATTGAACTCTTCAAGCCACTTGGATCTTCTTTTCTTGAGAAAGATGTGTCGAAGAGTTAGAGTTGAAAATTTCAAAACTAACTACGGTTCAACACAACTGTACGTGGCTGATTTTAACCAAGTTTCAGCTTCAAATGTTTATCTTCACAAAACTATGACGACGGTGACCAGTCTTCAAGTGATAGATTGAACTCTTGAAGCCAGTTGGATCTTCTTTTCTTAAGAATACTCTTCTTGATTTCAACCAGATTGCAGCTTCAAGTGTTTATCTTCACAAAACTATGACGACGGTGACCAGACTTCAAGTGATAGATTCCATTCTTCAAGCCACTTGGATCTCTTTTCTTGAGAAAGATGTGTCGAAGAGTTGGAGTTGAAAATTTCAAAACTAACTACGGTTCAACACAACTGTACGTGGCTGATTTTAACCAGGTTGCAGCTTCAAATGTTTATCTTCACAAAACTATGACGACGGTGACCAGACTTCGAGTGATAGATTGAACTCTTGAAGCCACTTGGATCTTCTTTTCTTGAGAAAGATGTGTTGAAGATTCGAGTTGCATGTTTCAGCTATTGTTGTTTTATTGTCTTATAAGTGGAACGGAGCTGAGAGGGAACTCCAGAAAAGAGAAACCTCCCCCTTCGGAGCCTGTCAGAAGTGAAGGGATGATAGTAATGTAGTATGGGGATCAATATGAGAAGAAGAGGGACGCTTCCTTGATCATGTTAGGCGCATGAATGGGGAACGGCTGTAATCCTGCCCCGGGCCCCTCCACCACTGCGTCCCTCGTCTGTATCAATAGTTTAGACTCCCGACTTCTCTCCGTTTCTCCCCCGCCCCGCAGAATCTGCTCACTGAACCTTCTAGCTCCTCATAATTTCCAGGAAGGGTTGGAAAATTAAGGGGAACATCCTAACCGTGAACAAAAGCGGGGGGAGTAATCGCATTTGACAGTTTACCATTATAACAAGGAGTTTGGCTTCGCGCACCTCGTTATTCATGGTCGGGTGGTGCCGCTTCTTATCCGCTCATAATTGCAATAAGTGTCCCACACGCCCATCTTATCAATTGAATCTCTTTTCAGACAGTGAACTGATAAATCGGCATGTGAACCCTGTGCACCTACAAACCACTTGACAGACCACGAGATTGAATGGTCTTGCGCACTTGAAAATGGAAAACTGTAACGGATGGTTTTTCCGAATCGCCTACAGGGCTCCGCGTGGTCTCTAAAAATTCAATACTATCCTAAATTGATGGAAAAACAATACCTTCATATCAAAATTTGTTGATTTAGGGCGTTTTCAAAATTTCAACCCTTAGAAGTCACCTACATCAACCAAAATATTCGGCACCTTGAAACGTAAACCAACAAATTTCGGGGGGGGGGGGGGGGGGGGGTTAAAAAAAAATTTTCTTGGTCGATTTCAAAGGTTCATTATTGAAAATAATAAACCCAAATTTGGCCGTCCGTCCGCCGAACGCCGTACCTGGCACTTTCCTTAGTTCCCATGGACCGATTTTGAAGAAATTTGATATGCGGGCTCCATTTGGGGTCTAGTTGTGCCCCGAAGCTTTTGGTTGATGTCGGTCACTTCTAAGGGTTGAAAAACAAGGGTTGAAATTTTGAAAACGCCCTAGCTCAAAAAATCGAGATAAAGGTATTGTTTTTCCATAAATTTAAGATAGTATTGAATTTTTAGAATTTTTTGAAACCACGCGGAGCTTTGTAGGACAAACCGTTCGCTCCCTACGATTACTTAAGGGTTGGACGCAAAACTGGTCTAATCTCCGTTGAAATTTTAGCTGACAAAAATGCAACCGCTGTAGGTACGTGGCAGGTATGTAGTATCTAGGTATGGTTCGTTAGCCCTTCGGGGGTCGAGCTGGGTGGTCGCCCGTGTTGCTGCTGGTCTTGGTTTTGTCAGACAGCAGATATCACAGTGCGACCGAGCAACACCATCTGCTCCAAAACCCAGTTCGTCTGCTGAGTTCGCTGCTGCCCTGCATGAGTCAGTAGATGGTAAAGATCTCCGACAGTGCTCCGAAAGCCTCATCTTTTCCCAATGGGTGGATCGGGCTTCGGAGGGCATCGGGGCCCGAGACTACCGGAACTTCCACGCCGTCCGCGTGGCAACACTGCCAACAGTGGTACGGTGTTCAAGGGGTAGTCGTGTGACAACAGACAACCCTTTGCCGTGCCTGTCGGAGTGGAAATGAACACCAGTTTCCTGTACTGCAGCAGTATCCACGGACTCATGGGGGCCGCATCCTACGTCATGATGCGGTTGCCAAGCAAATAGCAGGTGCTTTGTCATCTAGCGGCTGGGATGTTGAGAGGGAGAGATTATACCACATGCCGAGCGACCAGGGTAAGAAGCCTGACATTGTTGCCGTCAAGACCGACAGACCTTGCATTATCCTGGATGTCCAAGTTGTCAATGGCAGCATGGACATGGAGCAGGACTGGCGGGCTAAGATAAGGAAGTATATAGTAAGAAAGGAAACGTGCCCCACTAGACTCGAAGTCCTTCATAACGGGTCAGTAACGTCTAGAAACATTCGTCTTTAGCGTGTTCCATAAGAGGTCATGGGAGGGTCCTGGCGGCCTCAAACTTCGACAACGACTGCTAACTGGACCCCGACGAACTGGAGTGAGTTGAAGATACTGCCGCGACCGGTATTGATTTACATTGACTACGGTTGTTTCTTGAACATTTTCTTCAATTTTCTGTTCAACTAATCTCTTGAAAACTTTCCCCGATTCTGGTATTATTATAATGCTTACTTAACAGGAAGTGACTTTCAAATGAGGAAAGAATACATTTTTTATCCCTGAACCGACCGACGTTGGAGGGGAGATCTTTGTCTCGTGAGACATCCTGTTTATGGTTGAGTGTTCTTATACTTTACAGAAACAGCCAATTTTATTCGCTAATGGTTTCATACTAGCCCTACTTTCACAAAACATTTCATTTGGCCTGGAAATGCCATTTCATACTATTTCACAAAATGTATTTCATGTAATTTGGTGTTCCTTTGCGCTGATTACGAATACACGACATTTCAAATGAATGTTTGGGAACAAAGTTTTTTATTTTTTGAAAATATCACCCCTTACAGATGTCTGAAAATTGTGACCTTTTTTAATGTAATTTTAAACAAACGTTCAGGAGAGGCGGAAAACTAGTTGTATCTGACAACCGCGCAAGATATTATCAACTTTGGATGTAATAGTGTCCACGGGGAGGTTCATTTGTCCGAGTTATTCATATATCGATTCTCAGGGGAGAGGTTAGAGCGAGGTTTGACATTGTCCAAGCAACGGCTGGGCGGACAGGAGGGGTGTCTACCTCATTTCGTCACCCTACTGAATAACAACCACGTTTTTGTCTTAACGTCCTCCCTTCTCCTTCTCGTCCCTTTCTCCCTTTTACAAAAATACTGACCACCCGCAGGATTCACTCGGTCGCAAAAATAAACAAAACGCTGTGGAGAACATCCTTCAATTAGCAATTACGATTCTCGGTTATGCTCTTCCCAGTTTTTCCGAGCCTCTGCGTCTGCCATATCCGCCTTGGCCGTATCGGCTTTGCTTATTTCAATATAAAATTTCCTTCCGTCCCTCCGGTCGTGTTTTTTCCCGTGATTCCCTGCAGGGATTCTGAATAATTGTCATCGCATGAGCTGCCACTGTGCTCGTCTTAGTGGTCTTATGAAAACGTACAGATGAATCACATTTCAGGATTTAAAGGAATCCGAAGTACTGGGAACCGCTGGAGGTTGTTCGGCCTGGTTTGCTGCGTTGATGCTCAAGAACTCAAAAATCATCAACCCTCCGAGGACACGTTTTGAATCTTTGCTACAAATTGGTTTTCTGACGGAGCAAAAAACACTCATCGACTTAACGATTTTAAATTTTTTTAAACTGTAGTTTTCACCTCTGAAATTAGTAAAAAACGTAGTTGTTGAATTATTGTCAATAATAAACCTTTGGAATTGAGCAAGAAAACATTTCAATTCCCCCTCAAAATTTCATGGTTTACGTTTCAAGGTATGACGAATCCAAAGATCAAAAAAGATGAAAGAATTTAAAAAAAACTGTCCGTCCGTCGAACGCCGTACGCGGGACTTTCCTTAGTTACAACGGAACGATTTTGATGAAATTTGGTATATGGGCTACATTTGGGGTCTAATTGTGCCCGAAGCTTTTGGTTGCTGTCAGTCACTTTTAAGGTACCTAATGTTTTTTCAACAATTTAAAATAGAATTGCATTTTCAGAATCGAATGAGACCACCGTTGCAGGACAAACCGATTGCTCCCTATGATGATTTAAGGGTTGGAACTCAATAAATCAGAAACACGAGTGTGAATCGCAAAAAACTGTTCGTTGACGGAAATCGGCCAAATATCCATTAAAATTTCAACTGATAAAATGCGATCGTTGTACTCGGTTGTGCTTCCTTAGCAACCAAGAATCAAATTTTGTAATGAAGGCACCTCAACTCTCAGATACCCAGCGATATTATTGCAGATAGGTAGTATTAATGGGAAAAAAAGTATCTAGCATTAATGGAGAAGCCTCGTTCTAAACAAACGGGTGATCTATACAGTACAATAATAACCCATTGTGTGATAATTTGCAGCGTATTAAATATTTGTTTATTGGAGTTTTTGGAGATGTATATATATCGATTAAACACGTCCTCCTGGCAATGGTGGCCCATCAGGATTGGAGGGGCGTGGAGATTGAGCAGGTTGGGCCCATTAGTGTCACGTGGACTAGAAGTGACCTCACCAAATACACCACTGACTTATTACGCCCGAAGACGACCTGCGATCTTCCAGTCCAAAAACCGCATTTACTCAAATGCCAGCACTTTGAGGCTTTTTACATAGGAAATGCTACAACACAGCTGAACCACAGCATCCTTGATCAACCCTCTGACCGCCACGCACAGTCTCACGACGTAACAACCTTTGACGCGTGTTACAAAGTGAGGGTACTCGATTGCATGCCCACGGATGCCTCAGGAATTGAGGTGTGACTGAGAAAGCAGGCATGGCACTGGACCCTTTCCGCCCGCCTGGCTTGAACATATAAATGTTTTTTTTTTTTAATTCTATCCATTTTTCAACTCAAATTCAATTTTACCTACATCAATCCACATCATCCTTCATTCATTGCCAGTCAACCCTGCCATTCTCAACATTTCATTATAATCATCGTGCTCAATACACCCAAAACCCTCTTTTATCCCTCTTTAAACCCCTCTCCCTCTCCCAATATCTCACTAATTAGCGGACTTCGAAGAAAGCTGCCAAGCCGCCCATCAGTCTATTGAAAACGCGTCAAAGCAAAACGTCTATAGTGAGTCTTGGATTTATTTAGGTTCTTATCTTGAGAGTGCCACATTGGAGTTTTCAGAGATAAATTTCCTATGTAAATAATGAAGCTCGATTTTTGTTATAGTATCAAAGAGGTTTAAAAATACAACTTGAGAAACTTTAAACTAGGGATAACAAAATGTTGTCAAAATTTGATAACAAGGTTTGTTATTCGTAGTTATGAGCGTATTCACCATTGACTTCCATATCCAGTTGAACTTTCTAAACCTGAAAATGTTAATATCTACATAATTAGTTTAAAATATCAGGAATCCAATGACACGCCAAAACGCTGCAAATTATTACACAACGGTTTATTATTTTTATATAGATCACTCGTCTACAAAATCACCAACCATCCAACATGAAGAAAAAAAGAAAAAAAAAGAAAAAAAATCAAAAAATTTTTTTTTAATAAAAAAAATCAAAATCACCAACCATCGATCGCATTTTGGTCAGCTAAAATTTGAACGGAGATTAGGCCTCTCTTGCGATTCACACTCGTGTTTTGATTTATATATATATATATTTCAATATAAACCCTTAAATTTTCGTAGGGAGCGAACGGTTTGTCCTACAGAGCTCCGCGTGGTCTCAAAAAATTCTAAAAATTCTATAGATTCTTAAATTGAAGGAAAACCAATACCTTTATATCGAAATTTTTTGAGTTAGGGCGTTTTCAAAATTTCAAAATTGATTTTAGAACCCTTAGAAGTGACTTACATCAACCAAAAGCTTCGGGGCACAACTAGACCCCAAATGGAGCCTACATACCAAATTTCATCAAAATCGGTCAATGCTAAGTGGCAAAAGTGCCGCGTACGGCGTACGGCGTACGGCGGACGGCGGACGGCGGACGGACGGCCAAATTTTTTATTCGATTTTTGGATTCTACGTACCTTGAAACGTAAACCATCAAATTTTGAGGGGGTGTTAAAAAAAATTTTTTCTTGGTCGATTCCAAAGGTTCATTATTGAAAATAATAAACCAAAAGCATAAACTTGGGAAATAATCGATGTTTTCGGAGAAATTGACTGATTTTTGGTTTCTCTGGAAGGTCGGCGGGTAACGAGAAAATTACCACGATATTCGGCCGCTGGTCCATTTTGATGTGGTTTCAAGCTTAACCCCTGGTGTGTATAAAGTGAGGAATGTTGGCAGCAGTGAGCATCTAGAATATCCCTGGCGCTCGGTACCTGTCCCCCCTCTGTAGAAGGTTCTATTCCAACCTTCAGTCATGGAAGAAGTATTAATTAGGTATATAATATTCTTCCATGGAGTACTTTGTTCCCTAGATTCCACCGTACCCCTCAGACACTGATTATACCAGAATCCAGTTTGACAAGTGGTACCGTAAAACGGGGTGAGTTGAGGCCAGTTTTGAGGTTTTTTCATCATAACTACCTCAAAACCAATCGCACAGGGCTAATTTTTTTTTAATCACATAGCTACACATCTCACCTTTCCATTTCCGTCGAAAAAAAATTTTCATTCACCCAAGGGGGGTGGGAGCAAAAATTTTTTTTGTGGTACCTTCTCACACCGCCATCGTGGTGAGAAAGGGCCACCGACTTTTATCGCCTATCTACGCATTATAACAGCTTGTGGATCCTTCTAACACCATCTCCTATGAACTAGAGCACATTAGATTTGCAAAAAAAAAATTTTCGTTTAGTTAATAGGTGTTAACAAATATAAAACATCAACTTTTCAATAACACTGTATTAAAATTATTATTTTCACTTTAAAATCATCATTTTGACAGAAACATCGACTTTACAATAAAACTTCATTAAACTTCGACTCTTCTCCAACAAAAAATTGAAAATAATGAAGAAAAAACTCATTTTTTCAAGGAGACGGCGAATTTGTTGTCTCCCACTTTGCGAGGCGGAGGAATGGGGGGTGCGCCTTGATTTTTTTAAAGATTTTTAATCGAAAATAGACTAAATCCTGAGAATTTTGGCACCAACCGCGACCTTCTAGCGTGAGTAGATCTGTTATTATGATTTTTCAAAGTTTCGACCGTTTATGACGTCACGCGCCCCTCTCGCCTGGGCGGGACCCCCCAGCCAACTGTGACGTCATAAACGGTCGAAACTTTAAAAATTCATAGGAAAAGATTTACAAAGGTTAGAAGGTCGCGGTTGGTACCAAAATTCTCAGAATGAGGTCTACCTTAGATTAAAAATAACAATAAACAGTTATTCCTACCCAAGCGCATACCCTATTTTCCCCTTGATTTGCAATTGCCAACTTTTTGTTTTATTTCAATTACGTGGGAACGAGTCGTCCCACAAAGACGACCTTTCTCCTGCACTTACTCAGATGATATAAGAACACAAACATCAACTTACCAAGCATACACGACAACTCGAAATTGGATTTCCTCTGAAGGTTTTGCCACTTTTCCGAGAGGTCAACAAAAGTACGAAAAACGGAAATCACCACAAAACGTAAACAAAACCGTTCAAGAAGGTTTCTTCGGCACCGTGCGCTACTGGCACAATCTTCTCATCTGGGAAAAATAGGCGGAATCCTCTAATTACTACATTGGCCGCTAAGTAGCGTTTTGATGTGAAAAAGCTGAGTTGGACTCATCTCACCCCGGTGGCCGCATCTCACCTCATTTTACGGTATGTCAAGGGGCTGGAATTCGTACAGAGAAAAATAATTTCGATATTAGTGGACTGATTAGATCGGGGTTCTTTTGGTTTTAAAATTTAGTTGGCCATACCTGTGAGGGGTGTCAGGGGCGCACGCATTACTTGGGAACACTTCTCGGGGGCGGCACTTCACGGTAGATCGGCGGGGGCGAATCGCGCATTCAAAAACATTCGATAGGTAGCCGGACAAGAGTGATCCGGAGCTTCCCCAGGCAGCAGGCTCCACGCGCTAGGTACAAGCTGGCCAACCTTGCAGGAATAATTTTCCCCCCTCGCCAATAAGGGATCTAATGATATTGTTCATTATCAAACAAACATACCGCCCACCTAGGAATATCATAGATTTCCTACACACCAGCTTGTGAGACGCAATAGTACATTAAAGGTTGGTACCAAAAATTTACATTCAAATAAATTCAACAATAAGCTATTTAAGCGAAATACAAACATTATATACTGGGTTAATAAAGTATAGGAACAGTGTTAGAAAAGTACGTAACAACTTGGTGGTGTGCCATATTAGTAAAGGTTAGGAGTGAGAAATAGGACCCCTTGGATTGGAAAACGGTTTTCACTTTAGCCGGAGCCATGGCAAAGACTTCCGCGAAGGTTAGGGTTGGCCCAACGGAATAGGAAGAAAAAAGGAAGGTCACACCACCATAACAATCTATTATATAAGGTTTCAGTCGATAGGGAGCGGACACAGACTAACTGTAGACCGCTTTATGATTCCGTGAGCAGTTTTAACTTCTGCAACACGTACCTGGTTGTCTTGACCTGGAATAGTGCGGAACACTCTACCAAGCTTCCATGAAAGAGGCGACGTATGTCCAGGTTCCTTGATAAGCACCATCATGCCTTCCTGAAGTGGTGGCGAAGGTTGAGTCCACTTGTTGCGCTGCTGTAAGGTGTTCAAGTAGCTGTTTGACCAACGTTGCCAGAAAGTTTGCACGAGTTGTCGCAGAAGGGTCCAACGCTCTCTGGCTGGTCGATCACAAGAGACCTTTGGCTCAGGAAGCGTGACTGGAGCTTCAGTGAACAAGAAATGGCCAGGCGTTAGCGCTTGTAGATCATTCGGGTCATGACTAAGAGGTATCAATGGACGCGAGTTGAGTGTTGCTTCCACTTGGACCAGGACAGTGAGGAACTCCTCATAAGTCAGAAGCTGCTTTCCAATGACGCGGGCCAGAAGACGCTTTGCTGATTTTACATTTGCCTCCCAGATTCCGCCAAAATGGGGAGTCCCAGGTGGATTCAGCTGCCAATCAATGCAGCGAGCTTGAGAAAAGAGTGAAATGGCGTCGCCATATTCCTGGGAACCAATGAGCTTTGACCAGGACTCCAATTGTCGCTTAGCGCCCAAAAAATTGGTTCCACAGTCACTGTAGAGGGTATCGACTGAACCCCGGCGAGCTACAAAACGCTTCAGTGCTGCAAGGAAGGCCTCGGTAGTAAGCTCAGATGCCAACTCCAAGTGTACAGCCTTCGTTTTGAAACATATAAATAGGCAGACATATGCTTTAAAAACGCGAGCCTTCCGCATGCGGCCCAAGGTGAGGAGAAATGGTCCAGCATAGTCGACCCCTGTGACTGAAAAGGGTTTGCCTGGGCTGACTCGTTCGAGCGGTAAGTCCGCCATCGGTGGTTGAAGGGAACGAGGTTGAGTTCGAAAGCATTTGATGCACTTGGAAATTCTCGAATATATCGCCGCACGACCGGCTACTATCCAAAAGCTACGAAGAATGATAGCATGTAAATTGGAGAGTCCAGGATGCAGGTGTACTTCGTGAAAGAAATCAATAATTAGGGCTGTGAATGGATGAGTGCGAGGTAGCACAATCGGGTACTTCTGTGTATCAGGCAGGCGTGCATGTCGAAGTCTCCCTCCAACACGTATAATCCCAGACTCATCAATGAATGGAGCAAGACGGCGAAGGGGCTTCATTGCAGTTTTCCCTGCTTTGAGCCTCATGAGGTCAGCCTCAAACGCCTGTCGCTGTGTAAGTCGGACACAAGCAGCCAAAGCCTGGTTAGTCTCTTTCAGTGTCAGACGCCCATGCAAAACAGTTCCACCTCTACTGGGAACAACAATGCGATTGTGTATAAATCGTCTAGCCCAAGCAACTATGCGGGTAAGACGTGTCAATGAAGAGTATCGTTGAAGGATGTCCACTGAGGGAGTTGAAGCAGTATCCACTGAAGAGCCCGTAATCAGTAGTGTTGTTGTCCTAGCTTCAGCGTAATGTTCCCCACAAGCTGAAGAGGCTGGAGTGAGCGGCCACTGGTCTGCAGGTTTTACCAACCACTGAGGTCCACCAAACCACAAAGGATGCTCCAACAATTCGGAAGGCAGCAGGCCACGACTCGCACAGTCTGCCGGGTTGACAAGGGTAGGCACATGTCTATATGATTCCGGTGGCACACAAGCCTGAGCCATAGCCACTCGATTGCTGACAAACGTTTTCCATCTGTGAGGCGACGACGTTACCCAATGTAGTGCCACCATGGAATCTGTCCACACAGTGGTTGACTGAATCGATCTACGAGGCTCAATCAAGGATTGAACGCGCTGGAGCAGCTGGGTCACCAGAACTATACCACACAGTTCCAAACGTGGCAGGGAGCAAGACTTCACTGGAGCCACCTTGGACTTGGCCATGATGAGAGACACTTCCACACGTCCACAAGGGAATTCACTTCGCAGATAAACCACACCAGCATAGCCAGTCTCGGAACTGTCAGCAAAACCATGGAGCTGAATGCTGGTCGACTGATCCAACCACAAACATCTGGGAAGTGATAGTTCACTCAGCAATTGTAGTTCCTCCTGGAACACTCTCCAACGCTCACAGACATCCTCTGGAGGGGCAGTATCCCAGTCAACACCTGCCAGCCACAACCGGCGTAATAAACACTTGCCAACAAACACCACAGGACAAATGAAGCCAAGAGGATCATACAGCTTGGCGATCTCTCCCAAAATGGTCCTCTTGGTAATCCTGGTTACTGGGCTAGACACATGATAGCCAAAAGTGTCGCCACGAGAGTTCCATACGAGGCCAAGTATCTTGGCTGTTGGCTCTGCTATCTCTTCAAAGGATTGGATGTACTCATCTGCAGCACGATGATCTGGTGGGACAGCCTCCAAAACTTCCTTGAAGTTGCTTCGCCATTTACGAAGTTCAAACTGAGCACAAGCCATAAGTCCAATAAGCTGCTTCTGTAGCTCTAGTGCCTCAGTCAATGTTGGTACAGACTTCACCACGTCGTCCATGTAGGTATCCTGCAGTAGAGCACTTGCGGCAAGTGGAAATCTTGAACCCTCATCCTTGACCAACTGATGCAGTGTCCGAATAGCCAAATATGGTGAACTGCTAATCCCATATGTCACTGTTGTCAGGCAGTATTCCGAGATTGGATCCTCATTATTGAATCGCCAAAGTATCCGCTGCAAATCCTGATGACGAGGGTGAATCAGTATATTTCTATACATCTGCCGTACATCTGCAATAAGGATTACCTCATACATCCGAAAACAGATCAAAATGTCTACAATATCTGCTTGGAGTTTTGGACCTTTATGCAAAATGGCATTCAATGAAGGGCCATCCTTTGTTGCCATGGAGGAATCAAATACCACACGAAACTTCTGCAGGGCACCCTGAGCATCAGTTCTATATATGCAATGATGAGGGATGTAGTATGCCAGCGTTGAAGCAGGGGGTGAGGACACTAATCTCATGTGGCCCTGGTCCAGGTAATCGCGCATGAATTCACAGTAAGAGTTCCGCAGAGTACGATTCTGATTGAGGCGTCTTTCCAGCTGTAGAAAACGACGAAGAGCTGCTTGTCGGCTGTCACCCAACCTTTTACCATTAGGCTGGAATGGTAGTGCAACCACATATCTACCATTAGGCTGACGAGACACAGTCCTGCAATAAATCTCTTCACATTCTTGATCCTCGGGGCTGATAATTTTCATTGGAGGGGGCTCCTCTACTTCCCAAAATCGACGTAAGGCAGCGCTTGTATCATCAACCTCTGATACTTGCAAGCTACAGACGCCTGCACATGCTCGGCCATGCCTTCCAATGAGGCAAAAGCCCCATATGCTCTCAATCAAGGTAGGTGTGCCTGGAGGACCAAGCTGTGGTTCTCCCACCATCACACATCCAAACCATTCTGCTCCCAGCAGTATATCCACCTCAGCAGGTCTGAAGTACTCTGGATCCGCCAATTTCTTCCCTCGTAGGCGCTCAGCAGGTAGGAGGGGTAGAGAAGATGATGGTGTTTGAGTGATGAAATCCACAACCAACGCAGTGACTCGAAGTTCCACCGAGCGTTCAGGCTTGAACCGGCAATCCACCATCTGGCGACAAATCCCAAGGGAGGTCTGTCCCATACCCAGGACAGGAACCTCAGTAGGCTGGGTGGTCAATCCCAATCGAGTGATGCAGTGGCGAGTGATGAATGTTGCCTGACTGCCAGGGTCTATCAATAGACGAGCGTCCTGAGGCCTACCTCTTCCATCAAAAACCTTTGCTACAGCTGTAGCCACCACTACTTGACCTCTTCTTTGGTGTGTGTACACCTGCATTGTGCCAACCGAATTGTCTTGGTTCGACACTGGTAATGTAGGCAGAGTCGAGGGCAGATCACTTCGATGCATAGACGCTGAAGATGTACTCTTGCCAGACTTGGGCCACACATTAAACAGGGGCGGAGTCCGAGGCTGGTCACTACGGTGTGTAGAACCGGAAGTAGTACCCTTGCCGGACTTGGGCCACAAATGCAAACACGAATGATGTCTGTAAGAACAGTGCTTACAGGGTTTTGCCCTTTGGCATGAATTCACAAAGTGACCTGGAGCTAAACATGCCAGGCACAGTTTACTCTGCTTGACAAACTCAACTCTCTCTTGTACCGATTTATGACGGAACTGACCACAGGAAGGTAATTCATGTTGAGCTGAACACAAAGGACAGTGATCAGTAGGGTCTGTAGCAATAGCTAAGGACGTGACTGGTCTAATAGCTTGCCTACCTTTACCCGATGAATTCCTAGAAGCAGGTTTAGATGAGGCGCCTGATGAATCAAGTGAGGGATAAGCAGCCTCAAGGATTCGTGCCTGTTCGTGCAAAAACGCAATAAAATCTCTAATTGGAGGCATGGGCGCTGAAAGTACACGTCCCTCCCAAGCTTCTCTCAATTTATTATGCAATCGTTTGGTGCACCAGAACAGTATTGGCACCGCCCACCCTTCTACTTCATGTCCTAATGCTTGAAGAGCTCCCACGCATTCAGCCAATTTTCCCGCAAAAGTCCGAACATGAACCGGGTTTGCTGTGGTAGTGGGTAATGAAAACAAAACCTCCAGATGAGCATTCGTTTGCAAATGCGTGTTATCATATCGACGAGCCAAGGTATCCCAACATACAGCATAATTGGGCCCCGTGAGTGGCAAGGAAGCCACCAAAGCTAATGCCTCTCCAATAAGTGCTGACCTCAGGTAAGCATGCCTCTGCACATCACTGAGAGTTGTATTACAGTGCACAGTATTACGGAACATGTCCGAAAAGCTCTGCCACTCCTTAATCTCTCCACCAAACTCCGCCAATTTTAATTTAGGTAGCTGAATGTGGGGATGACTACCTGGAGCACCACCCGTGCCCGTTAAATCAACAAGGGGCTGAGAAACGTCCGCTGGAGATACCTCTCCTTCAATCATAACAGCAACAATGGCTTTAATATCGAAATAATCGCTCTCAAATTGGTCAACATAGACAGCATCCAAATCCTCTGCAATACCATTCTTAGCGTTGTACTGCGCAATTTTAAATATATTTTCGTGGAAAGTGTCATAGAATGCATCAATACGCTCGGTCATGACTCTCAATAGCTTCTTATTCTTAGGCGTAGGAGCTGCTTCACAGGCCGTAGCAGTTGTAAGGACCCGTTTGATCCTAGCGATCAAATCATTTACAATAAATTTATAATCATCAATTACCCCCATTATTCCGATATTAGATTGATAATGGGTACACTGCTAACAAATTTACAAATCCAGGTAAAGTTTTCTATCGACTGAAACGGTACCAACCATAAATAATTATTTAAACAATCAATAAAGGCAATAGGTAGTAGTCTTAAATAACGTTGACTAGGTACCTACTAATAAATATAGAAGTGCTAGTATTGATGCACTAAATAAATAATAATTTATTTTAAGCGACCTAAAAATACGCACAAATGGAAAACAGAACCGACTGCAATGTTCTGTAATCACAAGTATTTAAAGAAAACCCGCCGATCGCTACCTACCTACCGTAAACAATGTTCTAGATCGAGGAAACTTGCAGTAAAGACAACATCCATGAATCACAAGGCTACTTCCATGGACCAGCTAGCTCGGTATAGCATCCACGTTGATAAGACTGATAATGAGTTGTTATGTTGTTATTGTTTCTCTCAAGCAGTTCTTGGAATCCCTACACGATTTCTACGAAATTCTCAGTGCTAGTGATTCTGCGAATATGTAAAAGGTTTATCAAGAATAAGCCTTTTAATAAACTATCAGATACAGTGCCAGACCGGTAAGATTACTGTGCGCTGTGTGCGATTTACGAACACCTGATTTTTACCAGCTATATGTAATCAATAATTCAGTGTATAATTATCAATAATTCAGTGTATTATAATGAAATATAATAAATTGTATTTGGGAAAGGGTAATATGATACACAGTATCCTTGTATTTTATTTATTTCTGCTCCCTTTCTTGCACTGAAACAGACTTGAACGGTACATGACACATAATATTTATTCAAGGTAAGTAAAGTAGCTTAGCTGTAACTACAACAATAAACAATCGGTTTCTAACTGGCACTGTTCTGAGAAACAATATTGATAATTTCTAGAAAACTTATATTACGGTAGGTTTTTCGTAATTATTGATTGCGTTCACAAGCTGTTTATTATCCCAAGTTGCAAAGTAATCTCCTACTTCAAATGTCCCAGGCATAAACAAGAACCGGACGCAACAGGATATCGAACTTAAGTGAACCTTTGAATAGAAGCCAAGACCCCAAAATGTGCCCCAATTATTAATATTATTATATTTGATATTCCCAAAACCCACAACAGAGGGTTGAATTTACGATTTTGACTCTGATTCTACGAAAATCAAAATAATTCGGGGAGCAAGGACCAGCTGATTATACCAGAATCCAGTTTGACAAGTGGTATGTCAAGGGGCTGGAATTCGTACAGAGAAAAATAATTTCGATATTAGTGGACTGATTAGATCGGGGTTCTTTTGGTTTTAAAATTTAGTTGGCCATACCTGTGAGGGGTGTCAGGGGCGCACGCATTACTTGGGAACACTTCTCGGGGGCGGCACTTCACGGTAGATCGGCGGGGGCGAATCGCGCATTCAAAAACATTCGATAGGTAGCCGGACAAGAGTGATCCGGAGCTTCCCCAGGCAGCAGGCTCCACGCGCTAGGTACAAGCTGGCCAACCTTGCAGGAATAATTTTCCCCCCTCGCCAATAAGGGATCTAATGATATTGTTCATTATCAAACAAACAGACACTTTATACCCAATGTTGTCAAAAACAACTTAACATTGGCTGCGTGTCTGTCAGACACTTTATACACTGAGATTCCGTCAGAGGGTTCATACCCGCCAGGGGTTAAGAAAGATGGTGGAACATTTTATTATTCATTCATGAGTTCATCAAGAATCTCATTGATGTACTCAGCAAAATAGTGTCTACCTAAGAGACCTTTAAATTGTGTGCGTAGTTGAACCAATTGTCGGTAGTTTTCGGTATCTTTCTCTGTAGAACGATATAATTTGCGAATAGACTCATCATGTGTCAAAAATAGCTGAAAATAGATCAATTTACCTTGAAAAACCACGGAAAATTCAATTTAAGGCCAACGCATCGCATCGCACCGGGTCGCAGCAGGCCGAGGGGAAAAAAGCCTTGAGAGATGCGCTCCGCCCCTGTAGTATGCGCACCACCGTTTTAATGCCACTAAACTAATCCAGTTGCATTTTTGCGATGTGATGCGATGCGAACATTCCCTTATTGATCAAAATTCTCTCATTACCGAGTATCTTTTCATTAATAAAAATTCGCCCATTACCGACTCTCTTTGATTGATCAAAATGCGTTCATTTTCGAATATCTCTTTGATTGATCAAAATTCGTTCATTTTCGAACATCTCTCTGAATTGATAAAAATTCTCTCATTCAGTCTCAAAAAAGACTCTCTTTGATTGATCAAAATGCGTTCATTTTCGAATATCTCTTTGATTGATCAAAATTCGTTCATTTTCGAACAGCTCTCTGAATTAATAAAAAATCTCTCATTCAGGCTCAAAAAAGACTCTCTCTTTGATTGATCAAAATTCGTTCATTTTCGAATATCTCTCTGATTGATAAAAACGCTGCAAATTATTACACAAAGGTTTATCATTTTTCTATATAGATTTGCCATTGTTAGCACCAACCAACTTGAAGAAAAACATTGATCGCATTTCGGTCAGCTAACATTTAAACGGAGATTCGGCCTGATTCATCGTACGTCCAACCCTTAAATTCTCGTAGGGAACGAACGGTTTGTCCTACAGTGCTCCGCGTGGTCTCAAAAAATTCTAAAAATTCAATACTCTCTTAAATTGATGTAAAAACAATACCTTTTTATCCAAATTTTTGAGTTAGGGCGTTTTCAAAATTTCAAACCTTATTTTTCAACCCTTAGAAGTTATCTACATCAACCAAAATCTTCGGGGCACAACTAGACCCCAAATGGAGCCTACATACCAAATTTCATCAAAATCAGTCAATGCTAAGTGGGGAAAGTGCCGCGGACGGATGGCCAAATTTGTATTCGATTTTTGGATTCTACGTACCTTGAAACGCAAAAAAACAAATTTTGAGGGGGGTTAAAAAAAAAATTTCTTGGTCGATTCCAAAGGTTCATGATTGAAAATAATAAACCAAAATTCTTTAGTTTTCTAATATCTCTCTGATTGATAAAATTTCTCTCATTACCGACTCTCTCTTTGATTGATCAAAATTCGCTCATTCCCAAAACTTTCTTTGATACATCAACATTGACGTGAGCCTTCTCTTGGGTTCGCTTTTCGGGAGGCCGACGAGGGAAGGTGTTTGCGTGGCCGCAGTTGACGTCCATTTTCTTGCACGCGGCGCCGTCATTGATTCCGCTTCCCAGTCCTACTCCTAGTCATCTGGAAGTTGGGAAGACTTGCGCGGCTCACTGGTTCCATCCCACCGTAATCGGCTAATCAAGTGTAGTAGATGCGCCGCGCCCGCCCCCCTCGGCATACTCGGAGCCCTGTGGTGGATGGCGGAAGGCGGCCGCTCTGACGCTCCTCTTCGGCCGAGGGAGTGCCGCAGCATGAGGCGTCAGATGCGGGCTGATGTTCGCTTTCCGTACCCGTGAAGTACCTCAATGAAACTCCACCCGGTTTTCAGGGGAAAGTGACCCGGAGATTTTAGCGAATTTTCGAAGAAAATGAACTAATTTAAATGAAATCATATATGTAGGTACAAATTCTGGATTCTGGAAATTATTTCACAAAACATAGAAGATAAAAAGTGTTATTCGTGAAGCATGAGTGAATGAGCAAATTTAAAAAAAAAATTTAAGCGGTTGTCCTTGATTTTTGAAATGTTGACTCTTCAGAGTTATCAAAACTCTGGTCATTGAACTATCATTTTTTGTGTGTTATTATAGACATTTGGCTCAAACTTGGAATATAATAATTCATATAGAAATAATATATTAATAGTATACCAACGATTTACATACTAAACAATTTGAGGTCTTTACAATACATTCTCTTTCGCTGAATGACTTAAGCTGATACCAATGGGCGTTAGTTGGTTTAATGAACCGGTTCCCGTGAGATCACCGAAGTTAAGGCCAGTCGGCCAGAGAGATTAGAGAGTTCCTAAACTGCATCTTGCTTAACGGCGAACGTTACAGGCATCGCCGTTATGGATCTGTCTTGGGCGAGTCAAATCGGATGCTAACCCTTGATGAACGTTAGCGAAAATAACGGCGATGTTGAACAATTTTACGGCGATGACAAAAGTGACGCGAAAGTTAAAGAGACAGGAATTTCTGTCTTCGCCGTTAGATCCTCAGTTCTCTACTGTTGACTGCCTTCGTTTTTCAAGTTCGTTGTTCGCTATTTCAAGTACATCTTGTCAAGGTGTTTGTTCGCGATGGATCATTTTATGAATTTGTACGTTGCGGGTCTACTTTCCGCTGAAGATATGATCACTGTGCTGGAGACGTACGTCGAAAACGTTCCACGAAGACGGCGGCTCTCGGAGTACGGGCGTTTCTCACTGCCAAGTCTATCTTACTACAAGGTAAGGAATCGTATTGTTATTTACTGTGATAGGTACTCACACATAGCCTACCGACTTATTGGTATTTTCAACTACTTTGAGTGAGAAGAGAATAGCAAAATCCCTAATTCTGTGCGGTATAAATTTTGTTCCAGATTCCGGGAAACGAGTACCTACCTACTAACGAACATTTCGGAGTTCCCGATGTCTTTTCAGAACAAAATATATTTATTTCACTCAACCCAATATATCTTCAAAATTGATGAATCGCTATTTTACTCATGTAAAGTTTCATGTACCTAACTTAAAAGACTGAATGAACATTATAATAATATTATAATGTTCATTAAAATAATATTATAATATTATAAAATGTTCATAAATAATATTATTATGGTATTCAATAAAACGTAAGATTTAATATAACCTAAGTTATTTCTACCTTCACATTCATATTTCAATATCAAGTCAATTTCACGTTACAATTTTCATCTATCTCGTCATACGTCATCAAACTATGTCGATTACGGATATTAAAAGAATCATAAATTCGTGGTAAATAGTTTTTCAGGTAAAAGAAGGTAAGTTGGTATAAAATACGACTATCAGCGTGATTATTTGAACAAAAATTATCAATTTTAGGGTTTTTCTTAATTTTTGGGAGTTTTTATGCAGATAGGTACACATTTTATAGAATAATTAAAAATTAACTACCTATTTTTTAACTCAACTATTTTAATTTTAAGGTAGGTACCTAACAATTTCCGAAAATGACGATATAAGTATTTTTTATTGTTTTAATCTCACTTACTGTCACATGGACATCATCATTCAATATTGATATAAAAAATTCTGTTGATAATTTGCTGGGTTGTCAAAAACTCAATTCCATTGGAAATACTTTCTAGACTAGGTTTAATAAAGTGCCTACGTAGTTATATTAATTAATATTAATATCAATTAATATAATTAGTTAATAAAAAATCAGTTCGAAAAATAATAAAACGTCAAAAAACCACTCATTATGACGATCGGATATTATTTTTTAAATATTTACCAGAAATTATATACGTATGTATCAATTTTATTCTCACAATCATTTAATTAACAAAACTAATAACCCATAATACGGAAAAAATGCACAGCTACTCGGAAACTGAAATATGACTTCGGATAGGTTAGAAAATAAAGAGCGTTTTTTCATAAAGACAAGCTACCAAGGTACGTTTAATTTCACACCTAACTCCCCACTGACATGCATCATCAGATTCTGTTAGCAGAGTACAAAAATATCTAAAATTTACTTGTAATTTTACTAACACTGAAAGTTGTCGTTGTTCCTCGCTTTGATCTGCCTTACAATCGTGAACATGAGGTGAGGTTTGTTTTGAAATTGATGTTGGTGGTTGCAAAACTGTTATCCGCATGTCAGGTTCACTCTGCTCTAACGGCGGCCGTTAGTCACATCGACGTTAGCAAGATCGCCGTAAGTTAGCGGCCAGAACGTTCGCCGTTATGTGCTCGGACGTTATTTGATCGCCGTAATTTTCTGCGCATGCGCAGAAGGTGATCTACGATCGCCGTTAGCTTCGCCGTTATGCCAAAATCGTCTTTAGGAACTCTCTACTATCTGGATTAGTGACCGCTCGAGCGCGAGATCACAGGTCTTGATCATTTTTCTAATAGGGCCGTTGGTGAACCCCTTTCCACTTAAAAGGGTGAGACAATAAGCAGCCATTAGCTAAATCATCAGAACCAATTCTGATCTTCCCTTTGGAAGACAGCTGATGACGTCAGCAACGTCAGGAATGGTAGTTGGACGAAAATGCAATCTGAGATGGTTGTTTAATTTTCTTTACTCAAGCTGATATCTCGAATAGTCTTCTTGATCACAGAATCAGAGGAAATAACTATTTTCTGAAATCATTCCAACGGGGTAACTTGGCTCAAAATCTTTGGCTTCTTGAGGCGAGTACCTACTTGTAGACAATCGAACTCAACTAATCGTAGGTAATATCACATGAAATCCTTGTAACAGTCCTACAGTTCCCAGCCTAATTCGATTATCATTGTTTCATAATATCAATTCCACTGTGATCAGGTTATCGATTATCTATAAATCGGGAAACTGCACCTCAAACTGATTATCTAGTACTGAATTATGGTTGTGATCCTACAAAATAGTGATGAGTGAAGAAAATCCAAACCGTTAGCTCCATATATGGTATTTTTGAGATCAGGGCGAAATTTTCTATAAGAATATCATTAACTGCCTAAACTAAAAAAAAAATAAAATTAAAAAAATAAAATTAAAAATTAAAAAACGCGCGTTTTTATTTCTTAAATTGGCGAAAAATCGGTTAAAAATATACTTGGAAAGTTCGCTTATCAAGGCATGCCTACAGCATAAATGGAACTCTCAACCAACCAGCTGGGATTTTGGTTTATATTATTTCGAATAATGAACATTCAGAATCAAGATTTAAAAAAAAGTCTAACCCCTCTCAAAATTTGAAATTTTTTCGAGGTAGGAGAATTATAAAATCTGATGAAATGAAATAAAAACAAACGCTGCAAGACATTACACAACGGTTCACTATTGTTTATGTTTCGTCAGTCCTTCCAATCTTTTCATTTTACCCGAAGATACCAACATGAGCTTTCAGCATTCAAAAGGGCCAAAAATGATTTGGGGTGTTCATGTTTCTCCTTCACTTGCTTTTGCAGTACTTTCCTACATTTTGGTGATCGGAGTTTTTAAAATTAATTTTCATTTTCAGTAAATTACCTTGCATGTCTTTAGTATTAGTTTATTACTAAACGCAGCAAATTATTACACAAATAAAATAAAATCACTCGCGATGAGATTGTGGAAAGCCATTTTAATAAAACCGGAGTTGAGTAGAACGTTGTCTATTTCCACGAAAATAATGAGTTACAAGTTAAATCGATTTCGACGGTTAGGTCATGTTTTTAATAGTTATTGTTTCTTAATGATGATGACCTAACGGTCGAAATCGATTTAACTTGTAACTCATTATTTTGGTGGAAATAGACAACGTTCTACTCAACTCCGTTTTTATTATTAGGTACACAAAGGTGATTTTTCAACCTTTAGTGACTGTTCACGTGACTGACAACAACCAAACGCTTCGGGGCACAATTAGACCTCAAATGGAGCCCATATACCATATTTCATCGAAATCGGTCTATGGGAACAAAGGAATGTGCCGCGGAAAGCGTACAGCGGACGGACGGCCAAATTTTTATTCGATTTTTGGATTGTACCTTGAAACGTAAACCAATAAATTTTGAAGGGGGATTAAAATTGATTTTCTTGGTCGATTCCGCAGGTTCAATAAAGAAAATAATAAACCAAAATATAGTAATAAAAATTTTTTGCTTAAAGAAAAAAAATTTTTGACGCTTTGTTTCTCAGTCCTGAAGCTCTGTTTTGTGAGAATTCTTCTTAGCGTAGGCATATACGAGCTGCCATAGTGCTTCTTGTGCAGATTTTTAAAAACAAATAATTGGCTATATTGATTGGATGATTCTTTGAAAACTTTCTCGTTGTTTGATGGTGCGTGTTGGAATATTTATCCTTCTCGTCACACATTTCTTTGGTTCTGGTCATGAAGGTAAATACCGTAAAGAGCAACTTTATTAATATCACCGTATATAAACTCATTCCACGTGATGGCTATTGGAGACAACCCAACTAGAACACACATGCCCATTGAATACTACGATGTTTCAAACCGCAACCCCTTCCATGATTAGGTGGACATGGTAGGTAACACGGGGGAAGAAAAGGGTCTCAATCTGCATGCCCCCCCCCCCTCCCGGTCATGCTGTTTGATTTTCCTATAACGCAACCCACCCCTCCACACCTCTCGGTCCTTCCTCCACCGCTACAAGTCCGTACACACCGCTGTCCGTCGGGTCGTCAAACCCAATCTGGTCCTCCCTGGCCGGTTCCCTTGGAGAAATCCAACTCCCTTCACGGGTGACTGCCCAGCTCCCCGAGCTCTGGACAAATATTGTCTATAACCCCTCAGACTCGCTCCGTTACTTCCCTCATATCGCACTAACTTTGACCGCAACGGCGCTACCATTTTCCTTCATTTTTTCCCTAATATGCCAACAGATGACTGAGTGCTACAAGATGTACACGAGGCGTTCCATACTGCCGCCCAACAGAGCAAAGCAGTAACTCATGCAGGAGTACTTTTGAGATTACACAACGGTGTATTTTTTTCTTATTTTTAAAGATCACCCGTCGGCGAAGAACACGGTTTTTCCATTATTAGTACCTACTAATCATATGTTATCACGCAGGGTTAACTTCAAGTTTATTTTACAGAAAGTCCATACCAGCTAAACATCGTTATCCACACACAACACATCAACAACAACATCGTTAGAAGTGAGTGACATGAAAATCTATTCGAACAAACGAGAAATATCACATTTGATGCTGAAATGTAGCTCACTTCTGACTCTTCATTTGTCCAACTTTGAGTAACTGAGACAACTTTCAAAGGACCAGGGGCTTTTCTAAAAGGTAGTTTCTAAGGAGCCCTCTGACCACCTTCAATCACTACCCAAAAATCCATTTTCATTTAATTTCCGTCCTATATCAGATTAAAACTTAATCTAGGTATGCACACCAAACTTCGATTTATTATTGAACTATACCCCATTCATATCTACGTATATCAGTCAACTATCAACCTTAATTTATGCACTTATTGAATAATTGAGTAGAAATATGAGCTGACTTTTCCGTCGGAAAACTTCCAGCTCTATTTCAACTGTTTTAGTTAAGTACGAGACTGACCCTATATTTTAAACCTGTTATCTAGCTGTGAACATCGCGCAAAAGCTGCAGCATCAAAACCCCTCCACTTCTATCCTTCAAAAGATCCCAAAGCGACGGAGTTTTCGGATTTCCAAGGAAAAGCAAAAAGGTGGTTAGGATCTGTTTGAAGAATATTAATGACGCTCGGTCGAAGACGGAGGGGAAAATCTGGGGTTCGATTCCCCGTACTCGTATCTCGTCTCCCCAACAAGCCACCCCCAAAGTCAACCCCTTGTTCTATGTAGTGTGAAAAAACGTCGCCTTCCTCTTTTCTCCCGAAGTTCCCCCATCTCTATTCAGATTATAATATCACTTCCTCCACAACATTCTTCACGCTTTCAGTTTTTTCGCAAAAAGAAAGAAAAAAAAATTGTTGAGTCACCGCACGATAACACACACGTCACTCGACCTCCGGTGCCCATTAGTCAAGGATTCGGGTGTTTGTTTTCAGGGAAGCAGCCCGTCCGATTAAATGGAAAATGAATAAATCATTCGAGGAAATAGCCGCGTAGCTTTGGTTGGTCAGTAATGTTGCGAGTCTTTGAGTCATTCGAAACAGAGAATCTAGGAGTTGCGAACAAGAAAGTGTCAGTAGCTGATGTCGGCCACGAACTTTCTCCGAGGAATTGGAGGAAATCATGAAAAGTGTGGCTGCTAAAACTTTGGCGTACAATTGACCTTAAGAAAAACACATCGAAATGGATGCGGTTGGTCTCAGTCGACGCATAATTTAGAAAGATACGGTTGATACTCTCGTTATTTTAAATAACAGCAGGGGAAATGAGAGAAGATAGACGGATCAGACGTGTAAAAAGTGATCCGGAAGAACCCATGGGGGTGTGAGAGCTGATAGTCAGATCAGCTGTGAGATTGAAATGATTTGCGGTCCGCTCTTACAGGCAGGAGAGATCCTTGTAAATTTGTTACAATTTGCGCTCTTGCCTCGTCCTTTTATCCGGGGAGTGCCCTCTAAGATGAGAGAGCATGGTAATTTTGTAATAATTTATACACCGATTAACGTGGGTAGCAAGTTCAGAAAGTTAGAACTCGAGACTAGCAATGTTTGGGGCGTATATCACACAGCTGATCTGTCTATCCTCTCTCATTTCCCCTGCTTCTACTCGTATTTCAATTGTATTGGAAGGTAAGGTGACAAATCTTTTTCTTGGTTTTGAGTTCGACAGGCCGATCTTTCTGTACATTCTCACACGTTGCCAACTTGAATTTATAAAACTTTTCATTCTCGGGACCGTCATTTTTGAAGTTGAAAAAAAGAGTGTCCGAATATCACTATGTGGAGCGTAAAGTTCTTCTCCCTTTCTAGCTCAGTAGAAAGGTTGTTTAGAGAATCCATAATCAGCCAAACGTCAGACGATAAATTGTTGCATGAAAGAAAGCTAGCTGGAAAACCTCGCTCCGTTTTGAGCGCTAATCACGGAGAATCTAGTTATACTGGTCAAGTATAACTACGTAAGTACTTACGTGTTTTTTTTAGGACGCCCCACAGTAAGATTTGGGCGTCCATATGCGATCGATCTGGGGTGAAGGAGGACAACACTCAACAGAAAAAAAAACCACACACTGAATCAAAATCCGCGAAAAAAACCATAGGTGAATGTCCGTGTGTATGTGTGTGTGTGTGTGTGTGTGACAAAATCTTGTGTCGTTTGCACAGGTCTTAGTTCTCAACCGATTTTCGTGGTTCTTTTTTTGTTCGTCGCGGAAAACTATATAGTTGTGCACTACGTCGCCGGAATTTCGAATTTTGCCTTTTAAGGGGGAGAGGAAAGGGGGGGGGGTTAATGCTAAAAAAACGTGTGTTTTCGGGCATAATCTCTGCCCTCATAAGGCCTCAATTTCCAGCCGATTTGAGTGTTTTTTTTTTTGTTTGACTGAAAAATCTTTCAAATTGGACACTAGTCCATCGGAGTATCAAAATTGGCATGAGGAGGGGGTGAGTGGGGGGATAATATTGAGAAAATAACCGATTTTTCAATATTTCGGTTCCTTTATAGCTGACTAATTGTATCCAAGCTTTGAAATTGAGAAAAAATTCTCATCAAACCTACGGATTTTCAAGAATTATTCTCTGTACAACCATGGAACTAATAGTGGTGCCACCATGGTGCCAGGACACCAAAAACCGTTTATTTCGTTGGGTTTTTTTGTGTTTCAACTTGAATGCGGGAATGAACTTCGACGGACTGCCTACCATAACAAATAGATGAAAGTTCAACTTTACGAAGTATTATCGCTTTGGTGCCTGACTGGCACCATTATTGGTGGTTGGAGGGGGGGGGGGACTCGAATTCCCATGTTGGGTGTCGTAGATCTTGGATTTCAAAATGCTTTTCAAATGCGACGATCCCATGCCGCTAGAAATGTTGTGGTAGATAAGGTGAGGGGGATCACTATTTCTTGCCTAAAATCTATATACATAAAATGCCAACCGTACGTACGTATGTCGCCCGAACGTGGGGGTCCCGGGTTCGATTCCAGGCCGCGACATTAAATTTCTTTTTACACATCTACAATTTTTTTGCCTGCTTTTAGCAGGCTTTTCAGCTAGTACTCAATAAATTGCATCGAATGAAAACGTTTTTTCGCTTACCAACTGGTATTAATTGACCTAATTCTTATCCAATGAGACGGCCCCTGGAATGCATGCATTACTAAACAATATGTTTCACGCTGAATTCGTGACATTTTCCGAATCAGTCCTTGAAATTTCAACTCAAAACTTTCTTTTGAAACTTTCAGATTCGTCCATTTATTCTTGTGATCAAAAAAAAAAAGAACAACACGACGAAATTTGGCGTGAAGTTCAGGTAGGTACCGTGAACTGGGGTGATACTGATATGCTGGGGTGATACTGATCAACACGCCTTTTTCCATTTGCATGCGATTGCAGCGCTCCACACAGTCCTAAATGGAAAGTTAGGTCGTGTTATGTGTTCGTAGCAATGTTTTCTCTAGGGGGATATTGTTCCCGCCCGATAGTCTAGGTTACCATGGTAGCTGATAAGGAAATAAACAAATCTCAAAATCGGGCCCAGCTGACATTGTGATTGTAACTTCTGTTGTGCCGGTGTCGGGTGTTGTGTGGTGAAGTTCTAGCGAAAAGATTTTGTTTCTACTAGAGGTAAGCATGAAATATCTGCAATTAGTTTGTTTTTTCTGTGTTACTACAGTTGGTTATCTGTCAAAAACAAAAACAACTCATTTCCAGGGGGTGATAGTGATCACGGCCGAAATGCCCCGAAACTATCAAAAAGTGATTGGTCCATCATTATTTTTGGCAACAAGTGCTTTAAAATAAGTTGTTTCTTGTCAGTTACCAAACATGTGCCACGAATGGTCTCATTATGATAATAAATACTGAAGAGGATATTACGAGTCTTGAATTTTGGCATTATTCTGATTTTTACAAGTTAAGAGTTGGTTTTCATTAGTTTTTCAATAAAAATTGTTCTGAAATTAGTTGTTAGAGGGTTTTTTTTACCTCAGGGCACTAAAAAACAATTTTTAATTGTTTAAGTTCGATTTTTAATTGTTTTTAATATGTTTAAGTTCGATTTTAAATTAGTGATCACTATCACCCCCTATGTGGGGGGTGATACTGATCAATTTAATTATTTTTTTAAATGAGCTTAATTCAACAAAATTTTAAAGTTTGATATAGGATACTGTTCCTAAGATGTGGGAGAATATAAACTATTTTTTTTCAGATTTTTTTGAATTATTACACTGGTAGTTTTCAAGGAAAAACTGTAGAAATTGATCAGTATCACCCCAGTCTACGGTATCGCCTTATTTTGTTACCTTGTACACCACACACGTGAAACTCAATTTTCTGCATTCATCCGTTCTTCAGGCGGTCGTAAAACTACAGATGAAATCCTCGTTAAAATAACACTTTAAGATTTTCCGTTGATTTAATTGTTGAAAAAAGAAGGCTCTTCGTGCCTAAATTTAGACAAGTGGAGGCACTTCGCAATGATCAGAACATGATTCTAATTTTGTACCACACATATTGCTTCTTCAGTAATTATATCAATAGTGAAAAGTTTAGAAAATTGCCTCAATTATTTAAAAAAAAATCATTAGGCCCGCTAAAATCATCAAAAATTTACAACTGACTTTCCAAGTTGCCTAGTGGAGGACCTTCTATGCAAGGATTTCAATGGAGTTGCAAAAGCCGGTTGGGAAAATATGGTTATGTTACAAAATTATAGTTACTACTACGTTTACTACTGCAGCTACTACTTATAGTTACTAAAAATGACTTACACTTGGTATGTTGTCGTTGGTGCAGACGCCTTCTGCCAGCAGCCTGTCTCGAATCTCCCAGGCGAAGATGGAAGGGCATTCCCTCTTGTACAGCGAAATCCGAGCCACGACTTCAGCTGTGGCGACTCTCGGCTTGGAGCCGCCGATCGCCCGGGGTCGTATCGAACCAGTTTCGTAGTACCTGGAAAGGAAAAATCCCACATCCAGTTTGAAACGACGGAGATTTCAACTCACAGAGTCAAGAGCTGTGACCGTTTTCAGATCTCAGTGAGTTACATACTGCTAAATCAGTTCTAAAGCCTCCCTTTTAATAGCAATGAAATCTGTGCTTCGAAAGAACTACAGTTGAAACAGAGCTCTAAAAATATAAAAAAGAGCGAGGGTAGAAGCGAGTAAAAAGGACGTCGGAGAAGTCTCCTTCTCACAAATTTCCCACGTGAGGGAGCCTGTTGGAGATAGTTCAGCTCTGACGTCATTTAGTTACTCGCTTTTTTCTCTCCCTGTGTCACCCACTTCCAATCATTTCTGACCCACATATCACAACTTTTCGGAATGCTGTCCGTTCGAACTATACATTGGAGAAATAAACGCTGCATATTATTACCCAAGGAGTTGTTATTTTTCCTATGGCTTTCAGTTTATTTACTACTATTATCAATTTCACGCGAAGTTACCTACCTAATAGTCAATAAAGTAGGCATGAAACGTTTCAGGGGAGCATCAACAAACTCTAATTGTCTGATGGTGTTTGAAACGCAATTCGCTCGGTCCTCCCTTCAAGCTCACCTGGGAAGCGATCGGCTTGTTGTAAATTACTCTGTGTGGTTTCTTTCGTACTTAAAAAATGCGATATATTTTAAATCGGAATGAAAAAATACCCGTAAATTGTTTTTCCTATAAATTAGACAATCCCTCAGTCAATAAGACCTATCTCTGTCTTTATCTATTGTTGCAAAATACCCTTCTCAAATAAGTACCTGCGTAGAGACCTCTTCTTTCACAAAGTGAAGGAGTGTTGCGGGCTTTTCCCAAGCAATTTCGACCAAAATGTCGGGATATGGTGGATGCTACAGCAGTATGTGTTTTGCTGTCTCGACTCCTACTCAGCAAAGTCGACATTCAACTGTCGTGGCCTTGCCCATTTTCTTGAGGTGCTATCTCAGGCCAAGGAAGAGTTCTGATCTGTTGCGAAGGTCTTTCCTCTGGGGATGTACTTGTCGGGTACCGTCTTATTGACAAGCTTATTGTCCAGTTTTGGACTCTCATATTGCTAGATATGATATGTTACTTCCTCAGAATACTAACTAAATTACATTGAATGAAACTGTTTTGTGAAGTAGAAAGGTAAGTAGGAATGTTTTATCGTTTACCGCGTGGTATTTAAAGAACTACTCCTTATCCAACCGGACATCCCCTGGAATGCATGCATTACTAAACAATATATTTTGAAATGGTGATCAGCTGCTTGGCCTCTTCTTTGGAGTATTGCGCCAGAGTGCAGATCTCCTGTTGATCTCCCATTTCTGGACCTGTAGATACTAAAACTCTTGGTAACCCCAAGTTAGGGATCAGCGCCAAAAGGTCGCTTGGCAACGTGATCAGCGTGGGGTTCACCCTGATAAATGGTCGCTGTTATTCCTAAGGGTTTATTTAGACTGAAATTTGAGCCATTGATCCCTAGGCCAGTTTTTCCATATGTGTACCAGAGCAGTGAAACAAGTTCAAATTGAGGCGTTCCTCTTTTCCAGCATTCACGATCATTAATGATCACTCTAAACGGGTAGGTGAAGGATTTTTAATCCTTATTTTGGTTTCTTGATTTTCGTATCTTGAAACGTAAAAAAATAAAAATGTAATAAAAATCAAATTTTGAGGAGGTTTAAGAACATTTTTTATTCGGTTTCAAAGGTTGTTTATTGAAAATGAACTAAAATTTGATGTGAAACCACTTCATTTTTCACATGTTTCTCAGCCAATTATTTGTTGACTTAAAGCGGTTCGCCATACCACGTTATAAGAAAGATCAAATAAAATCTTATGTAACAGGTGCTGCCCCTACAAAGTCGAATAATGGAGAAAATGACGCAGACCCCATTAAAATCGGGTAAAAATTTGGTTGAGAAAGTGTGAAGAACACTTCAACGCTTCACCACACCTGCACTGTCCAAATAAGATTAGTGAAAAGGGGCCACATGTTGTGGTAAACCGCAAGAATACTGTGAGGGGGGGGGGGGTCAATTTTGTCAATAGACACTGAAACGGTTCATTTATCTCTTATCACATTGTAAAAACCACACAATGGTGAGTGTTGAATTGTACACAATGAAATGGGTCATCTCCAATCGAAAGAGTCGTATGAGTTTAAATCCCATTTCCCACACTTTCCCTCTTCAATCACCACATGTTCTTCTCGGCAATTTTGCTTACGAGTCTATCAAGGTAAACCAATGTTTTCAACTTTGGGAGTTGAAACACAATTCTTTGAAATCAAAATTTCAACTCGCATTCGTCGTTTACCCGCAAATCGTAACAAGCTGAATAAGCGATGAAATGTTCACGTGGGGTTAGAGTCTAGAAACTTCCACAGTTTCCATTATCGAGAATTTCCTATAAGAATATTCTCAAAAAAATTAAAAAAAAAACTATCATAGTTCAAGAATGGGCTTCACAAAGGGGTTCAGTTAAAAGAATAAACTCGTTTTTTGTGGTTTTAGGTGGAAAAATACTATCGTGAAGTGGACATACTATACAGGGTGTTAACCTTAAGTAACTGACAAACTCAAAGGTTAGATTCTACGGCTTGAGCCGAGCAAAAAGCGGTTCTTGCTTTTCTAGAAGATTCATTTCCGAGTTATTTCACTTACATTTTTTTTTGTGTTTTCGACTCTATAATAGTAAAATTATATAATTTCCTTAACTCTCAACGGACAGATATCTTTCGTTTCACACCAAAGACAGATTGGCGTACTCAGTGCCGCTTGCCTTTTTCGCGATTCCTACAATTATTTTCGAACTTTAATGCATTCCCAGTACTTATTTACTATTTTCATGGATTCAAAGATTCTGTAATTACTACAAGAACTCCATTTCTTCAAAATGAACTCCAAAACTTTATTATGGCATTTTCCACTATCTTCCTATCTATGTATTCGAATTCGTGACAAATCGAAATAAATTTATATAAGTACCTAGGTACTAGTTTTCATATGGGTATTGGGAAATATTTGAATTTGAAAGTTGTCTCACACAATTGTGAAGAATAGGTATGATTTCAAAAAACTTCGACCCATTTGAACGACCATTTATTATGAAAACTGGCGTGACTTGGCAGACAGATTGGCTTCTAGAGTGCCGCCTAGACCTTTTTTTTTTTTTGCACTTAAACCGTCACGTGCCGAACAATAAGTAATCTCAAGGGTTGTGTGGGATTATGGGTCTGGATGGGAGGATTGGGTTAGAGGTTAGAAGGGATGCAGAGGGTCTACGGAGTACATCTCTCAAGATCATTGCTCTTTTGGTTTATCATTTTCAATAATGAACCTTTTAATCGACCAAGAAAAAATTTTTGAACAACCCCTCAAAATTTGTTGGTTTTAAAAAAAGAACCAGGAAAATCGGTTGAAAACTAAGGGCTGGGCAGACGACACATGATTTTGTCACACACACACCTATGGTTTTTTTTCGCGGATTTGGATTCAGAATGGTCTAAAACGGATTAGTGTGTGTCTATTTTTTCTGTTGAGTGTTGTTCAACTTTACCCCAGATTAATCGCATAAGGAGGCCCAAGTCTTACTGTGGGACGTCCCAAAAAATTGCACCAGTATTTAAAATGTTGAAAATTTAACGTTCTTTCATATTTTACTATCATATGTTTGAAATTACTTGGAAATAAAGCGTCTAAAAAAAGCCTTGAGGCACTTTTTTCAGATGCTCGGCTAGAGTCGTAGAATCTAACCCTTGAGTTTGTCAGTTACGTAAGGTTAACACCCTGTATAAGTATACATATATTAGGAATCAGCCTGAAATATGCCTTATGAATATTTTATGACAGAAAAAAGTTGCAAAAAAAGTTGGAAAATGGGGGAAAATTGGTTGAAATATTTCTTTAAAATTCGCTCATTCACTCATGCTGCAGGAATGATTTTTTTCCCCCTTAGTGGTTGATGGATGTCCCAAAGTAGGTAAGCGGAGAACAAAGGGAAGTTAGGGATCGGCACTCGAGGAAATCCTGAGACGCTGGCAAACAAGCCGGGAGAAGCGGCCTTTGCAGGTTGGAAGAAGAATGTCGGATGAGTCGCTGGAGGCGGGGAAATGTTTCTGTGCGGAATCAGACTCTCTGTTTGTGTCGTGAGATGGGGGAATCAAGTTTATTTGATCAGAGGGGTCGGGAGGAGCGAGTTACCGAGGGAGGGTAACTACCGACAAGGCGGGTGTATTTGCAGTCACGAGGCGTCTAAACTGACTACTTCCGGCTCCAACCACCAGGGGACTCTCAGAACAATCTCATCATCCTTAATTTTATTTCATTCCCCTATCAACACCTCTTCTCTTTGTACTTTTAGTGTCCTTCTCCCATTTCCAACCGCAGTAGGATAGTTGAATTTTCCCCGCTCTTATTTTGCTCACCCACCTATCAAATGAAGAGGAATGTATTGGGAATGCTAACTGCCTAGTTGATTGTGTTAGGTACCACAGAATTATTAAATTCATCAAGGCGATTAACCTTTTGCGGGCGTATGACATGTGTGACATGCAGCCGGCCATTACTAGCCTGGACGTCATCCATTGACGAGGTTGAATGGCTACTAATGGCATGTGTGACATGCAGCCGCCTTTATCCTCAATTACTTATCCTTAAGACATTCCAAGTACATTCTGTGCAGTTTTCACCCATCTGAGATATTCAGGAAACAAAATGCTTCAATAATTCGGGTGGCTTTTTCCGCTCCCTCCAAATGAATAAATTGCCTAATAGGAAACTCGTTGCAGCTGGGGATGTTGCAGTTGTGAACATAATTGTTTGTTTTTCAACTGTTTTATTCAATCAGTCAATCAAATACTGCAAAAACCTTCGTATTTGTGGCTTATCTAAACTAAATATTTGTTTTCACCAGTTTGCTGCATGCCGATGAAGCTCAATTAATTAATTTTATTCTATTTCAAACACGCCGGTCTTGGGTATTTTTTCATTTTCAAACAGTTTTTACAAGAAACTTCTATTTATTAATTTCAATGCTCTTCAATTTATTTGTCATAGTTCATAATAACGGTTTGACGGTCCCCCACGGTACTCTTGTCTTATCGAATGGAAAATGCCGGTCCTGACTTTGGTGTACTTGTCGCGTTCTAAATAATTGTCTACCTAAGCAGTTGACATTTTTGCAGCGTAAATTTAAGGCAAAAATAATCAATCAAATCAATAATCAATAATCAATTTGATCAAAATATGAAAGAATTCCGCCGATCAGAACGAAAATGGTCCATTGGAAAACTAGTAAAAGGGAGTGTCAAATCTTACCTCATTTTCAAGAGTGAGATAGTAATAATTTTAGATAAGTTACGAAAAAATAACTTGATCGTAGGGTCCAGCCATTCATCAAGGTTACAAATCAGTCGGGGAAATTCGGAATTTGAGTAAATTCGGAACATTAGCAATATTTGTAAAAGTGTTCGGAAATTCCGATATCGATGTAAACACCATAACGTCCAGGCTAACTCATAATCGTAGAGTCAATCAATCAACCAAAATCTTCGGGGCATAACTAGACCCCAAATGGAGCCTACATACAAAATTTCATCAAAATAGGTCAATGCTAAGTGGGGAAAGTGCCGCGTACGGCGGACGGACGGCCAAATTTTTATTCGTTTTTTGGATTCTACGTACCTTGAAACGTAAACCAACAAATTTTGAGGGGGTGTTAAAAAAAAAAAAAAATCTTGGTCGATTCCAAAGGTTCATTATTGAAAATAATGAACCAAAATTGAACCAGGGCCGGACCCAGTTCCGCCCTGCGTGTAGAAAAGGGTTAAATCACGTTTTAGAATTGGTTTGATGGACGTATGCTTAGCTTCGTCCACGATTTAGACAAATGTCTGTCAATTCCACATCCTTCCTAAACTTGATGAATTCTCCAGATTGATAAACCACCGTCACCATTCGTCATTAGCGGTCATAAATACAGCAGCCTTCGTGCACATGTGAGTCAATCCCTCGAGTTGGCATTCACGGTGTTCGAAGGGACTGATAAGTGTATCAGTGGCCTCTTCAGATCGGCCCATCAGCGGGCTTATCGACGTGGACGGGGATTGGTGGCGTCACCCCTTACCAGTCACTGACCACCGGACCGCGGTTCATTTGCAAGGGTTGTCATCAGATGAAATGGTCCGAATAACCTCATAGGGTGTGATGAATTTAAACCCTTCAGAAGGGAACTCGAATAATTTGCACTGCTTCTGAAAGAGCCGTGACCGTCGTCTAGTAGCCAGACCCATAGTGTAGCAGACGAGAGAATGTCTATGGGGTCTCCCTTTTCACTTCATGTGTGACTCTAGTGAATCCTCAGATTGACGTCTTGTTTTAAAACAATATGGAAGGAAGTTATCATTGGCTTGGCGGCACTAGATCTTCACTAATATGAACGGGATAGAGTAGAACTAACTACTTGATGCCAATATTTTGCTCCAGAGCCTATCAAGGAAGTTACAGATAGCAATCAAACGTGAAATCCTTGTAAGATGCATAACTACAGTTTCAATGACTTTTTCGGGAATTGTATGGTTTGACTCTGGATGGTGCCATTCTAATCTCCGTCGTCGTTTGTTCATCTGAAGTTAATAGGATATTACGAGTACGAGGAAGCTATGTGACACACCTACGTTTCCTTTCCCAAAAATAAAAACGATGCTTCCGCTATCGTGGTAGGTACGGGAGCAAAATCTTAACAAAAAGTCTGCCAAGTGGGTGTGGCACATAGCTTCCTCGTATCCATAACCCGATTGTATAGATGATCCGATTCATTGTAGTTAATCTGAAAACATCAATCTCTAAATACCTTCCACTATCATCATAGGGGGCTCTACACATCAACCCGCACATTCTCTGAATATTGTTGAAAAATGTACAAGTTATGGCTGTTACAAGGATTTCACATTTGCGCATGCGCACAAAATACTTTTAATTTGGAGGCCATCTACACCCCAACTCGCATAGTTCCTGAGAAATTTAGAAGTTATGGCTGTAACAAGGAAATATACGTTTGCGCATACGCAGAGGTTACTATCAGTCTGGGGGCAATGATTTTCATGGAGGACTATCTACAGGCCAATCCGCACAATCCCTGAAAATTCCATTGAAATCGGACGAGAATTGTGGAAGTTACGGTTGTGGCAAGGATTTCACGTTTGCGCATGCGCAGTGGCTACTATCTGTTCGGGCGTAATGATTTTCATAGCGGACTATCAACCCGCTAACCTGCACAATCCCTGAAAATTTCATCGAAATCGGATGAGAATTGTAGAAGTATGGCTGTGGTAAGGATTTCATGACAGACAGACACACACACACAGACAGGCACGGGATTGAAATTGTTCAGGAAGATCTGAAATGTAAAACGCGAGTAGAAATTTTGGTTTTGGAGAACCTTTTTTTCCACCTTGGTACTCGGAAGCAAAATCCCCGTTGCTTATTTGGAGGGATGGTGGTCAGAACATTTTGATAATGTTATTACTTCCATGATATCTTGGATCGTATAATTCGGTGGAGGCTCTCGTCAAACAGAGAATGGATCAATTAGGAATGTCAACAAATTCTTCGGGAGAAACGATTCGTAATCTGGAAGATGATGGGGTTGCTCTCGAGGGCACAATCCACTGGCAATCAAGGGATCGACTCGCCTGACAATGGAGACTTCAAAGGCCACAGTTGGTATAGCGTGATTCGAGGGGTCGGAAGGAGAGTACACATGTTGTCAAGTATAGCCAAGCCCTGCCCGCGTACCTGCCCGGTACTATCCGTTCCATTTTCTATGGTTGTATCGGATTGTTTAGGATCCTTACAATCATTGGTCTCTATGTGGTTAATGAGTATTGTACACCCTTAGTCTCGACGGTGTGTGTGTGCGTTTGTCAAATGGACCCCTTTCCTCCTTTGCCTGTTGGTTTATTATTTTCAATAATGAACCTTTGGAATCGACCAAGAAAAAATTTGTTTAACCCCTTCAGAATTTGTTGGTTTACGTTTCAAGGTACATAGAATCCAAAAATCGAATAAAACGATGCAAATTATTACACAATGGTTTATTACTTTCTATATTATATAGAAAGTAATAAACCATTGTGTAATAATTCTATAATAGATCACTCGTCTGCAAAGCCACCAACCCTCCAACATGAAGAAAAACATCGATCGCATTTCGGTCTATAATTTGAACGGAGTTTAGGCCTCTCTCCTCCAAGTCCAACCCTTAAATTCTCATGGGGAGCGAACGGTTTGTCCTACAGGGCTCCGCGTGGTCTCAAAAAATTCTAAAAATTCAATACTATCTTAAATTGACGGAAAATCAATACCTGTATATCAAAATTTTTTGAGTTAGGGCGTTTTCAAAATTTCAAAATTCATTTTTCAACCCTTAGAAGTGACCTACATCAACCAAAATCTTCGGGGCACAACTAGACCCAAATGGAGCCTACATACCTAATTTCATCAAAATCGGTCAATGCTAAGTGGGGAAAGTGCCGCGTACGGTGCACGAAGGCTGCTGTATTTATGACCGCTAATGACGAATGGTGACGGTGGTTTATCAATCTGGAGAATTCATCAAGTTTAGGAAGGATGTGGAATTTACAGACATTTGTCGTAAATTGTCGTAAATCGTGGACAAAGCTAAGGATATGTCGATCAAACCAATTCTAAAACGTGATTTAACCCTTTTCTACACGCAGGGCGGGACTGGGTCCTGCCCTGGTGCAATTTTGGTTTATTATTTTCAATAATGAACCTTTGGAATCGACCAAGAACATTTTTTTTAATACCCCTTCAAAATTTGTTGGTTCACGTTTCAAGGTACCTACGTAGAATCCAAAAAACGAATACAAATTTGGCCGTCCGTCCGCCGTCCGCCGTACGCGGCACTTTTTCCACTTAGCATTGACCGATTTGGATGAAATTTGGTATGTAGTCTCCATTTGGGGTCTAGTTGTGCTCCGAAGATTTTGATTGTTGTAGGTCACTTCTAAGGGCCAAAAAATGAATTTTGAAAACGCCCTAACTCAAAAAATTTTGATATAAAGGTATTGTTTTTCCATTAAGATAGTATAGAATTTTTTGAGACCACGCGGAGCCCTGTAGGACAAACCGTTCGCTCCCTACGAGAATTTAAGGGTTGGACGTACGATAAATCAGAAACATGAGTGTGAATCGCAAAAGAGGCCTAATCTCCGTTCAAATTATAGCTGACCGAAATGCGGTCGATGTTTTTTTCATGTTGGATGGTTGGTGGCTTTGCAGACGAGTGATCTATATAGAAAAATGATAAACCATTGTGTAATAATTTGCAGCGTTTTCTGCTTAACGCGCACTATGAACAATGATAACTCCGCGTTGAAGAAAAACTTTTTCATGTTACTGGCACAAGTAAATTAGTTCTTTACGTATCAAGTTATCTATGTAAGGTCTTCGGGACGCATTAAATTTATAAAATGAGAATATAATTAAGGGTCATCACATCATTCAAGTTTGGTCAGAGGAGAAGTAGATGTGAATGTGATGCAACTGTGTGAGACATTTTGATCATAATATTTTTATGGTTTCACAATAAACGATTAATATGTGCAGTACTAATCTACAACACGTAGTGACTGAAAAACGGGAAAATCCAACACGCACTTCAGGTCGTTTATCGACGTCTGAATTATATACGTTTCGCGAGATGACTTGCGTCTCACAAGCGGCTGCATCACTGAAGGTCCCCTCCCAGCTTGAAAAGGCCGGTGAAGGGAGATGAAACTCCAGCCTCACAGCCTCCTGATGTGCGGGTGAGCGTGTTGATCTAATTTCGACTTTGTCGAGTTTTCAAGCGACATTATTGCCAGAGTTTCTCCTTACCTGCTTTAATAAGCCCTCCTTCCCCTAAACACTCCAACCGTGACCAACTATAATGATACTTAATCAGCGAAGTTAATGTTGTTGAAATAATGTGTACTTATTACTTAATATTTCAAATTCTACTCTCCTCAAAGGGGATAGGAAGCCTCCCCTAAATGTATTAAAAAAGGGGTTTCGGTCACAAAAGAGTCCAAAGGAACTGCCATTATAACCTGTTACTACTTGGACCAACAAGTTGGAAAACGTACAACCTCCTCTTTTTCCGTCTCCATAACTATTACATTTCACAACTTTTCTCAGCCAATTTTGAAATGTTTTTGGTATCCTTTTTTCCCTCTTTTTAGGACGTCCCACAGTAAGACACACTAATCCGTTTTAGACCATTCTGAATCCAAATCCGCGATAAAACCATAGGTGTATGTCTGTGTGTGTGACAAAATCTTGTGTCGTCTGCCCAGGCCTTAGTTTTCAACCGATTTTCGTGGTTATTTTTTATTCGACGCAGAAATCTATCTAGTTGTGTACTACGTCGCCGGAATTTCGAATTTTGTCTTTTTAGAGGGGAAAGGGGGGTTAATGCTTTTAAAACTAGCGTTTGCGGGCATAATCTCGTAAACTCTGCGCAGGCCTCAAGTTCCAACCGATTTGTGTGTTTCTTTTTTTGTTTGACTCAAATAACTTCCGAGTTGTACATGATTTCACCAGAGTATCAAAATTCGCAAGGTGAGAGGGCGAGTGGGGGGGGGGGGGGGTAATATTCACAAAATATCCGATTTTTCAATACCTATGTCGGTTCCTTTACTGCTTACTAATGGGGGGTGCGCCTTGATTTTTTTTAGATTTTTAATCGAAAGAAGACTTCATCATGAAAATTTTGGCACCAACCGCGACCTTCTAGCGTGAGTAGATCTGTTTTGTATGATTTTTCAAAGTTTCAACCGTTTATGACGTCACGCGCCCCTCTCGCCTGGACGGGACCCCCCAGCCCACTGTGACGTCATTAACGGTCGAAACTTTAAAAATTCACAGGAAAAGATTCACACTCGCTAGAAGGTCGCGGTTGGTACCAAAATTCTTAGAATGAGGTCTACCTTAGATTAAAAATAACAATAAACAGTTTTTCCTACCCAGGCGCACACCCTATAATAGGGTGTGCGCCTGGGTAGGAAAAACTGTAATGCAAATTTTTCCTAAATTTCAAAGCTTGGGTACAATAATTGTACCCAAGCTTTGAAATTTAGGAAAAATTTGCATTACACCTCCGGATTCTCATGAATTATTCTCTGTACCACCTTGGAACTAATAGTGGTGCCACCATGGTACCAGGACACCATAAACCGCATATTCCGTGGGACAACCTCGACGGACTACCTACTAAAACTAATAGATGAAAGTTCAATGTTACGACGTATTTCCGCTTTGGTGCCGGACTGGCACCATTGTTGTGGTGGGGGGGGGGGGGCTCGAATTCGCTTGTTGGGTGTCGTAGATCATGGATTTTCAAAAGCTCTTCAAATTCAATGCTGCCATGCCGCTAGACGTCCCCTGGAATTCATGCTTTACTTAACAATATGTTTTTCTTTTTCCTTCTTTTTTGCTTCCTTTTTTTCTTTCTCTCTAAACATTACTTTTCACAGCTTTTCTCAGCCAATTTTTAAATATTTTCGGAATCCTTTTTGTCTGCCATTCTAAAGAGAAACATAAACGAAAAAACGCTGCTAATTATTACACAATGAATTATTATCATACTGTATAGATCACCCACCTGTATTGAACGCAGCTTTTCTAATAATACCTACTACTAACTAGCAATAACATCGCTACCGGAGAGTTGTGGGTGCCTTCAATGGGAAATTTGATTCTCGGTTGCTAACGAAGCACAAATGAGTGAGATGAAATTCTACACGGAGAAAGAAAAACAGCTGAAATTTGCCTCACTTCCGACAGTGTGCTCACATGCGATTCACACACGTGTTTCTGGTTCATCAATCGTCTTACTTACAGAAATAAAGTCAAGAATATTCTTCCCTACAACGGCTCAAAGAAGCTACTTAGGTAGGTCCCAAGGACTAGGGTTTGAAAGGCGGAAGGGGACGCTAGCTAAGGGATTCTACTAACATGTGGGTCTGATAAATTTCACAATAATTTCTCATTTAACGATAGCTGATCTGCTGGGTGGTTCCGTATGTTTTATAAAATTGTACACTATTTTAAATTAATGAAGAAAAGTTGTAGGACATTCAGTAATTAGGTAATTAATTATCCTCATTAGGCGATCGGTTGGCTCCACCGAGCTCTAGGTAGTGTCAACAAATTCCTAAAAATCAACGCTATTTTAAATTAATGAAGAAAACAACACCCGTGTATCGAAAAGTTTTCAAGCTAGGGAGTTTTGAAAATGTTTTTTCCCCACTTTTTACCCCTTAGAAGTGACTGACAATAACAAAAACCTTCAAGGCACAATTAGACCCCAAACGGAGCCGATATCTCAAATTTCTTCAAATTTGATCCACGGAAACTGAGCAAAGTGCCGTTTTCGTTTTTTTACATTTTAATTGACAATTAAAATTGTAAATTGATTACAAAATATAACATTTTATTGTTTGATTTGCAACTCAAAAAATTGTATTATTTAGAGAGTTGCTCTAGCTGGAATGAACAGACGAATTGCAAAAATAAATATTGAATTAGTCAAATATAATTAACAGCCGGAGAAAAAAAAGAAAATGAAAATACACTTTTTTGTCAAGAATATTCTACCTACTCTTTATTCTTACAGCCACAACATTCCATTACCTACCTAAGTTTTTGTTTGGTACCTACATCAGTCGTATCATGTGAGTAAATATCAGTATTACGTGAATAAACAACATATCCAATTAGTTCATAAAATGTGCCTGAAAGGATTTTTTTTTTTCTTGACAGATCTTGATTTGATAAAATGTCTTAACGTCAATGTTTCAATTCATTTTTTTGTATTATTGCCAAGACTTCTAAATTATAAATCACTTTTTCATTCTCTAAACCAGGTTTCAGAGTTTTTCTTTTACAGGCATTTCCGTTCCAAAGTCTTAGTGTGGGTTATAGCTATGGTACAAACAGGAGCAAATAAAGCCACAGCCTACAACTGTAGAAAACTCTGGAGTATTCAGGCCTCCCGAGATAACAAGGCAATCTACTCACCCAAGAACTCAGCAGACTTTTAATCGATAAGATTCAATTTATCAAAAAAAAAAAAAAAAAACAGTATTCTCACCTTCCTAGGATCTTGGAGACGCATCCGTTGGAGACCTGGAGGATCCGCGAGATGTCGCAGGGGCGGGCGCCGGAGTGAGCCAATTCGACGATCTTCTGCCTGGTGCTGTCTGGCAACGGCCGGCCACTGACAAAGACACCGCCTAGCTGGTTCACACCACTGTGACCTACGCAACCCCCCTCAGTCCGTTAGAGAAACAAAAATGTGGAAAAGAAAAAGTTCTCTTTCTACTTCTTTTAATTTTCGAAAAGAAAATTAAAGGAAAAATTCCTCTAAAAGAAAAATTATATTGGCTCCGAACGAGAGAGCGAGGACCGTTTAAGAAAATGGAAAACGCTACATAAATGTAATTTTTCGCCAATTTTCTTTCAAAAATCAAATCAAAACCTTTTCTTGCTAGTTCACACCACTGTGACCTATGCAGGCCTTCGAGAGTTGACAAAAAGGATGAAACTAGCTGACGATTACAAACATACAATACTTCACAACGGTAAATGGTACCTTTCATTTTTCAATACACTTTGTGTCACTCATAGTTATTCTGCATTTATTCCTACATACGCATAGGTATCGTAGAATCTCACATTTCCAGCTCTTTCTACCTGTTTTAGATATATTTAAAGATTATTTAATAATACGCTTTGTGTCAATTTTATTCTGTATTTATTCAGACCGTACCTAATTGGTTTCTGTCCGAAATACTTGCAATATCGATCAGTACTGCATCAACGGGCACCTCATTAATTACCGTGTTTGATTTATTCATGCCGTTGTATTTCAAATTTCCCTTCCCACTGTCACGACTCACCGGTACATTAAACAATTAGCACTAAAACGTAATAATCGAATTTATTACAACCGGACCGGATCGGATCGGATTTATTGTGCACAACTAACTCGCTATTGAACACTGTAAATCACAGTCAACTCAATGGCAAGTGCACAACTAAAATCTTAGTTGAACACTGTAAATCACAGTCAACTCAATGGGAAGTACACAACTAAAATCTTAGTTGAACACTGTAAATCACAGGCAACTCAATGGGAAGTCCACAACCAATCGCTCTTGAACACTGTGCATCACAGTCAACTCAATGGGAATTTTGAATTGCTCTAATTTGGAGGCATGTTCAACTGTTGTTTCTTAATCTATTGTAATGTTTAATTCATATCATTAATGTAAGTACCTATACTATTCATAGCGACAAATTGTACGCGTATTCGACATCCTTTACCATTTTAAATAAATGTTAAAACTGGATTTCAATGATTTCTGTGTCAACATGGTATAGTATGATAAATATTTTGATAGACCACTCACTTGAGGAGTCACAATGAATTATATAACATTTGCGATGAAAATTTGGCGATTTTAGTTGGACAATGTTGTCATAAATACGATGTTTGAGCATTTAGTGGCCCTCACACGAACAACTGATCCGTAATGTGTGCAGAGCGGGACATTTGAAATCCGACGGTAGGAATAACTCAAAACTCGAGAAAATTGGATAAGCGCTGTTGCAATAATGGTGACCTTCTATATTCTTGAAATTCTTGTTATTTGGAATTCATAGTGATTAAAGATATGGAAAGTTTCCCGATCCGTGAAGTATGAAATTAGTGGTGAAACGCCAGATAAATTAGGCAGGTAAGAGTATCTGGCTCGAGAGTGCTCTGAAAAGTTTGTAGCTCTGAGGCGTTTTCCTCCGTATTCGGTTTTTCTGGCTTCCCCGAACCTGCCAGGGAGAACGGTGGGAGGGTGAAAAGTCCGTAATAAGGCCGTCGTGTACTGAGATAGTGGGAGAGAGGAGAATCTGATAAACAAAATAAGGAGGGTGTCTTTTAGAGGCAACGAACCCACTTGCGCCCTTCTCCTGGCAACCCACCACTTACTGGGGCCAGATTAGGCCCAACCGCCTCTTCCCGTATCCTACAAATACAAATAGCAAGGGAGGAACGCACCAGAGATTTGTGAAGATCTACCGAACTTAATTGAAAAGGCAACCAACCTCTTGCACTACCCCCCCCCCTCCTGCCATAGATATAATTGAATTCACTGGTTTCGGGTTTTGCCTCTCTTTCTATTTTATCGAAGACTCCCCCCTCCCCTTCCTCTCGTCCTGTATAACATTCTTCCACGGAAAATGTTCGCCACAACCTATGCCGTTTAGTGCTAAGCTGATTCGATTCCCTTCCACTCCTAAAAAAAAAGAACTTGAATTGAGAGGTTGATCCGTTTTTTTTTTGTTTTTTTTTTTCGTTTATTCAGAAAATATTTTTCCCCCTCTGGGATGCTCAGTCAATTTGAGAGAGTGGTGTTCACGATAGGATTCTTGGTCTGGAATCCTCTGAATGGCCATCAGCCAAATACCTGACGGATGCTTTGCTCCTGCATCTACAATAGGTACAATATTCATGTCTTCAAACAGAGATTTCCTGATGATGTCTGACCAGAGATACGATTCAAATAGTCAGGGTTTGATCCGGAAAGAGAAACACGACGTGATCATAGTTATTCTTGTGAGATTTATAGTTTCATATTTGTTCAATAATGATTTTGCCGAAATAAAATTTTTTGAATTATTATTTATTATTTTCAATAATGAACCTTCGGAATCAAGCAAAAAAAAAAATGATGGTTTACGTTTCAAGGTACATAGAATCCGAAAATCGAATGAAAAAATTTCCGTCCGCCTTACGGGCCATTTTCTTTAGTTACCATGGACCGATTTTGATGAAATTTGTATATAGGCTCCTTTTAGGTTCCTTCAGGTGCCCTTTTGTGAAGCTTTTGGTATTGTCAGTCACTTCTAAGGGGTAAAAATAGGGGGTTCAAATTTTCAAAACGCCCTAGATCGATAACGTTTGATATAAAGTTATTATTATTTTCATCCATTTAAAGATAGTGTTGCATTTTTAGAATTGAATGAGACCACCCGGAGCTCTGTAGGACCAACCGTTTACTTCCTATGGGGTCTCAAAGTTGGGACGAATGATGAAACATGAGTGTGAATAGGGTGTGCGCCTGGGTAGGAAAAACTGTTTATTGTTATTTTTAATCTAAGGTAGACCTCATTCTGAGAATTTTGGTACCAACAGCGACCTTCTAGCGAGTGTAAATATTTTCCCATGAATTTTTAAAGTTTCGACCGTTTATGACGTCACAGTGGGCTGGGGGGTCCCGCCCAGGCGAGAGGGGCGCGTGACATCATAAACGGTCGAAACTTTGAAAAATCATAGAAACAGATCTACTCACGCTAGAAGGTCGCGGTTGGTGCCAAAATTCTCAGGATGTAGTCTACTTTCGATGAAAAATCTTTTTAAAAAATCAAAGCGCACCCTCCATTGGTAATGGATGTTATTGTCCTAAGTAAGGCCGTCTCCGTTCGAAGTTCAGATGATTCGTCGAAAGAGTTTCGCGTCACTCAGTTGTGCTTCCCTAGCAACCAAGAACCAAATTTCGTTACGAATATGAGGGCACTCAACGATAAAGATGTTTTGCTGGTAGGTCCTCACCGTTTCAAAATAAGCTTTTGTCAAGTTATCTATATAGACAAATAATAATAAAAACCGTTGTGTAATAATTTGCAGCTTTTTTGTGAGGGGTAGTGTTGTTCAAGGTATTTATGAAGTTATTTGGTGTTTTTTTTTCCTCAGATTTGGCAATTATAATTTGGGGACCACGCTGAAGGATATAAATAAAAAATTGAAGTCTCACCGAAGAATCTTATTCAATAACGTTATGATGAATGATTTTGATGGTTTTGCGAGACTTCTTTACTTAACAGTTTATTATGCACCGCCTGCAATGACTATGGATTTGACGTGAGAGTTCACCAACCCTGCCAGACGACTTTATTCGCTCAATGTTGTTAAGTACATGAAGAATCCTCACCGGAAAAGAGTGGTCAATGTTGCCTGTATCCAGACATATCTAATAGGATCTCACAAAACCCCTCGAATATTAATGATATTATTATTATTCTTACAAAAATAGAAGGTCCCCCATCAGATTAATTTAGTCCAGAGTCGTGATAAGTTCCACCCTATTTTTCAATAGATTTCAAAATTTAATCAACCAATTTCATAAGTCTGTCAACCAATTAAACGATGAAAAAAATAACGTTGGGTGAAAAAATGTACAGGATTTGTTTAACTGATCATGAAATGGTTGATTATTATGGGAGTTTATATCCTATTTTCGAGTTTTCCCCCTAATAAACTCCTCTCAAAGGAGGAGGTGGCACAACATTTTAAAAAATCAATAATTTAAATTTTATTGAGGAGGACGCTTAGGGATAAGGGAAAATAGTGTGGGAGAGATAGATGAAGGGAAATGCCTTTGTAAAACGATCACCAGTTCATGAATGAGCACACCTGCCGAGATGCCCAACTTCAGTAACTCCACGGCATTCGGGTTGACTGCTACCCTGAATAATACTCATCCGATTTTCAACCCCAAAACCCGAGAAAGTAGTTTGTTATAAATGAGCGAACATCATAGGTTATCAACCCCAAACAGTTCACTCAGTCCCCTGGAGCTCTGCCTATGACGTCATGCAAATTCACAGGATTTTTCCTTTCTTTGATTACATTGCAGTTTTAGGGGAAAGCTCCTTTAAACCTACAATTTGGTTGGATAAAACAAGCTCGAAAATATGAAATTGATTGAACAATTCATAAAATTGGTTTAGAAAATCGTAAATTTGTTCGGAAGAAGTTATAGCTCGTACCCCTCACTTTAACTTAAATCATATAAGGAGACATCATCATGTAAGTATCCTAAGACTCTGTAAGGTGTCTGAGTGATCTACAATGAGGAACCACCATTCCCCAAGAGCGCAGTCTGTAGGGAACAAACGAAAACAACTCCGCCGAAAAAATACCACAGCTCTGAAAATGCATTGGTACTGGCAACAAGAATATACGTGGCTCGGAAACTGCAACACTCCAAATGATATTGTTTAATATCTATTTTACTACTTGAACACGATTCAACGATTTCAATACATATCACGATGGGGAAAATCAGCACTAATCGACTCCGTAAAACGAGCTCTTCAATCGAGCTTCACCTCCATAAATAATAGCAATAAACCACCAAGTTTCGAGAATAAATACCACACAAGTGTAGGAAAAATGAAAGGCACCGAATACGCTCGTCGTGTCAAATTTAAATTGTTGTACTCTCGAAGGTGAAGACCTTTATCCTTGAGTTCCTTTCATTAATGACGGTTACCTTAGCAATAAGGATTGGTCCGGCAATCACCTTGACATATAATTACCTTAGATCGGAAATGTACGATATAACCTAGAATCAGATACTTGGCGACGAACTGCCTGTGACTGAGGACATTTTGATTTCTCAACGTAAACCTTAAACATTGAAAAATTCTTGTTTCAACTAAACAAAATATTTTCTGAATATATAATAATTAATGATTACAATAAGTTCTTTAATAGATCATAGCGGTGTGATGCAAGCTAAGAACTGGTTCGTCAGAAGTCAACCATGCTTGACACATCGGCAACCGGTTACGGGCCCCCCACATGCTTAGGTGAGAACCAGGGGCCACTTTTGCTTTTATTTAGTGGATGTAATCGATAAAAATACCAACTGGTGTTAGTGTTTAGGAAATTGTAACAAAAATTATGATTACAGAAACGATACCACGTGGGTGTCTAACAATCCTTCGAGGAAAGAATTTTAGTAAACGATCGAACCTGGTCGCTGTTCAGAAAACCTCAATGAAGCGGCAGTTATTTGATTGTTACATCGCAATGTTCTAAAAAAGTGATCTCGAGTTAGACTTCATTCTATCAAATCTAGAGATTTTCGAAGATGTTATACCCAAATATGACGGGAGTTTTTTTTTTTTTTTTGTTTCAGTTGCCTGATTTGTATGAGGCCTTTATTCGGCACTTTTCCACTTTATTGAACTCGGCTTTACACATTGTTGCCCATAAATTGTTAACTTAATTCCCCACCTGCTTTAAGTATGGAGAAAATAACAAAAAATCCTAAAATTAACATTATTTTTTACTACACAATAATAAAAATCCCTAATTTGAAACAAAAGGCGAGCAAATGGCAGTGTTTTTAACGATTTTTTGACTAAGGTCTCATGTCTACTAAGTACATTAGGCACAGTGAAAATAATCCAATGAAACGTAATAAAAGATTAACGGGCGTTACAGCGCAACGTTGAATGAGACCAACAAAAAAAAAATCTATTCATTAGACTCTTCGAGAACATAATTTTTAGTTGAATTAAAGTGTTACCGAAGAAATATTTCGGTCATGGAGCCTGATGGACTTGCTGATGATGTTCATTGTGTGTGGAGATGGACCTTTGCATTGAAAATGGCGATCGAAGAGAAAATTGAATGCATCGCAATGTTCCAAAAAAAAAAATATAAAGGGCAGAAAATTGTTTTAAAAAACTATAAGAACCGACCGAAACCAGCGGTCATCATTTTTGGATCCAGCACCCTAAACAATCTCAAATTGACCAAATAATTCCACAACTCGAGGTCACTTCTTTGTCGATCAGTCATCTAAACAATATTTGGCAGCTAAATTGAACTTCCCTCTACGGAGTCGAAAAGATTACATAGTTCAATCGTGATCTGTTTATTTCACCAAAAAGGCCCCTGTTTCGTCAGCAGTGACGGTTTTCTTTGGATTCTAGTCAATTTAATTTATTTAATGATAAGGATTCGTTGATATTTTCATCGGTTGTTAATTTAAGATGCAACTAATTCCCCTTGCGAATTTCCTTCTGGCGATGGCCCGCACTGAATGATTTTTTGTGCGATGGGTGGAAAATACAAAGTCCATCCCTTATGGAAATTCGCCGCCCTCTAATTTGATACACCGAAAACAGTCACTGGTTTCCGGAGCTGTGGATCGTTCGAAAATGTACGAACGATGAAAATCTGAGCCCGGAACCGGCCGTCAGGACTTGAAATTGAGTGAGCAAAGTTGATGGTCCACCTTCTCCTACGTAGCCATATCCTGCAAACAGAGAGTTTTAAGCAAAAACAAGTATAGTTGTTCAATTTATAAAACATCGTCGTTTTGCAGTGCAACGCATGACTCAGACCTTTGAATTGTTCCATCTAAGAAAGAGTATGAATAGTGTTTGTTAGTACAAGTGTTAATAGTGTGTAATCAGTGGTCTATGAAGCTCATCGTAGTGAATTAATAAAAAATAATGTGGAAGGAAATACAAAATATATTAACGAACAAACAAATTAACAAAACATATTCAATATTCAACACATTCAATCTTGAGCTTGGGTATGTGTAACGATGAGGGACTGCTGCCCAAAAGAATGGTAGCGTATTTTCATTGTAGGAATATCGTCAGCCTCTGCTGACGCTCTGACGAATCCATATTGGGGAGATGAATCTATTTGTTGAACTTTGTGGAGTCGTGAAGTATTGATTTAATTGTTGGACGAAACGACACTGGGTCCTCTTCTTAGTAAGAAAAAGGCTGCACGTTGATTTTGTTATTAGCAACAGTTTTGCTAGTCAAACTTGCTAGCATCCTCAGGCTAAAAAATAAATAAATTTAAAAAGCATTAATTTATCGAAGAGAAAAGTCGATAACTTAAAAATACTAGGCACATTAAACCTGTCAAAAACTTATATTAAACTATACAATATTTACTAAAATATAAGATTGTCCCATTACCTTATGTAAAAAAAAAAAAAAAAAATATTCCACTGCAATATCTTAATCCTTGTCCTGCAGAGTCGTTTCGACCAACAATTAAATAAATAAATCTATCCCACTTCTTTGCTATGCTTTCACATGCATATCATCAGTCAGAGACACCTTTCAAGTTTACGATTTAGAACTCTCAAGAGCAAATAGCCGCCTCATTCCTCCCTCAATCTGCGTATATCTCAAATGAGTCTGCAAAGATCTTTCTGACCGACGTTCTAGAAGGGAAGTATCCGGATGCCACGTGCCTCTACACTGATGTCTCAGTTAACAAGAGTGGGGTAGGATGTGCATTCTTTGACCCTTAATCAGATGTAAATAGGCAGTTTCGACTGTGGAATAAGCCTTTATATACTCAGCAGAAGCATATGGCATCCAGACTGCCCTTGAATATGCACTGGACACAGCAGCTGAGAATTCTTCTGTAGTAATCATTTCTGATTCTCAATCTATACTCCCAAAGGTGAAAGCTACAAAACCCTCCAATTAAATGAGCTTTCTGGAAGAAGCAACCTGGAATCTGCAAGACTGTTCTTGTACGAGCAACTCGCGTCCAAACCAGATTTATTTGGATCAGAGGTCACCGCGATATCCCAGGAAGCACAACTGCTGACTCATTGGCCCCACAACACCCACTCCGTAAAATCTGATTTTCCTTGAACCTGAATAAATCCTTCAACATCCAATTGAGAGATGATTGGCGCCAAAATAATAAAAACTACCACGCAGGTGCGAGATATACCCGAATATTTCCAAATCCGATCACCAAATCGTGAACCGTCAACATGCCATCCTGTCTCAAATCATTCCATTCCACGATTTCGGGACCACAGGTCATCTGCCCGGAGAGTTCGACACCCTTAAACCAAAAAACGCCGTAGACAACCATTTCAACCATTGTTACAAAACTCCTTATTATTTATAATTATTTAACAATTTATTTGTATTAATTATTACCATTTTATTTTTATTTAACTGCAATATTTTTCAATCATTACCTACTTATTCATTTAATAATTAATTTTATTTTATATGCATAATAATTATTTACCTACTTTATTATTATTATTTTAACAATCAATAGATCCAGAGTTAGGGGATAACAGAAATAAAAGTGAAGTAAACAACCATTTCAGGTTGAATTTTCGTCCGACTGCCATTCTTGGCGTCGCGAACGTCGCGGAGTGTTGGGACGAGGGGTCGACAAGCCCCGGACGCACAAACGTCGGTGGCGAGACTCGAACCCACGACCCCCGCAGAAGTCGGTTCGACACACAGTTTGGTCCCGCCACCAAAGAACGCGCGCCACAGCGCCCACGGCCACACCGGACCCCCAACACACAATACAAAGAATACCACATAATATGGGAATAATTATGATAGCAACGATAAAACATAAAACAGACTACAAATTGCTCTCTCTATGGCTTAGCCAACAAAATTGAAATTTTGTACCAAAAACGCACGGTATCCAAAAGCCTCCCTGAGAAATCTGTACAATTTGAGTTAATCATCACCGTCCTGGTTTTCAAGGTAATTTTTTCCGAAATGCCGAAGTCAAAATTCCTCAATTATGTGGCATCTACAGAAGATTTTTTTTTTTTTTTTTTACTTGTTACATAGTGGTGTACGTTAATAAAACTAAGATACTTCACTTAGTTCTTATTGTCCTTAAATTTGCACTTCATGATGGTCACACTAAGTGGATTAGATCGTGTGGCTTGGTTCTCTTAAGTCTTCTAAGCAGATCATCTGTGTTGAGTAGCTGGATGACATCCTCATTTACATGATCTTGGAGCCTCAAAAGGTGATTCATGGCTTGGCTGCGAATGACCTCATTGACAGATTCTATCTTCAGCTCGTAGTGCAGTCTGTCATTTCTAAAGTATCTGTATGCATCAACGCAGCATCGCAGTACATTATTCTGGAAGCGCTGAATTATGTCTCGATTGCTCTGGGCTGTGCACCCCCACAGTTGTGCACCGTAAGTCGGGCTTTAGGACTTGCTTGTACAGTATAAGCTTACCGTGGACAGACAATTTTGACCGTCGGCCCATCAGCCAGTATATTTTTCTGAATTTAATCAAAAGCTCAGCTTTTTTCTTCTTAACGTGGGACTTCCACCTTAGTTTGGCATCCAGCGTCATTCCAAGATATTTCGCTTCATTGGCCCTTGTTATCGAGAAAGGCTGGCACATAGTTGATCCTCTTATTCGTGAAATCAACGTGCACTGACTTAGTCTCATTTGTTCTAACTCTCCATCTCACTGTCCAATCATGAATGCGGGAGATACAGAAATTTAGCTTGGTAACTGATTCACTGTTTGTTTCCCCAGTCGCTATAATTGCAGTATCATCCGCAAACGTAGCGAGGGTATTACCTCCTGTTTCTGGTAAGTCTCAATTATGTGGCATCTACAGAAGAAATGATGACTCGTTTCCTCCTCGACCCAGTTGCACATAGGGCAAAGAGCTCCCTCTGTACCACGATTTCGCAGTTTTGCATTGAGTCCAAGCTGCTCGCAGCGCGCTTTCGCTATTAGCCTGATATCCTTGAGTGCTTTGAAAATATAAACACACATTTCATGGAATTCGTAACAATGTTACATCTGGATTTCACGGGAAAAAGTAATCCGTATTGGTTTTGCTTCTTCAATTTTCATCACCTTGTTGGCGTACCAACAGGCTCACTTCAACGTCCAATCAGAGTAACTCACCACATGAAGCACCCATCAATTATTCACATCCGTTGTTGCGATGTAGTTTGAAGGGATGGTTCGAATACAAGAAGACTGTTCTTTTCCACAACGGAAAAACGAGTCGACGGCCATTTTAATTTCACACAACGACTTCCTTCCCCCATAGCTCCCCGAAGACGCGCGAAGACGGCCCCCTAGGATAAATGTACTCCCACTCAAAGAACGAAGGGAGGACGAGGAGGCATAAAGAGAAAGGAACTTTTTAAAGTGTGACTGGCAATGACAGAAGATGAATTAAATATACAATATAAGTCCACGAAAAAAAAGGTTTTTGGTTAAGAGGGTAGCTCTGGAGAAAGTGCAGAAAAGGGATTCACCCCTTCTTTGTAAGTCTGAGAGCTATAAAAAGGGGGTTCGTGGGGTTGACACCCCCGCCCTTAAGGGCCTACCGCCCCGGAGCTGTAGGGACTTTATTTAAGTGTTGTGGGTACTTTATGTGTGACTAAAGGAGATTTGAAATGCTTCCAGGCTCGACTCCGGTTTCTTTATTCACCCTTTTCCCATCCCGAGAGCTGTTTGTCCTTTTTTCTTCCGAAGAACATTTAACTCGTTTCGACCATTTTATATCGTATTACGTCTCGAGGGAGGAAAAACAGGACGAAATATTCGAACTGAGATTGAACCACTGTGCTGAGGCAAGAACAACCTCAGTTCTCAAGCCAAATTTTGCCCGTTTGAAGCCTCTTGACGGTGAGAATAATCTGTTATCGTTCCGACAATTATCGATTTCACCAGGTTCTGCCTCCGGAATGAATAATTAGAATTTGGAAAGACTTTTTTTTTGATTTGTGGCATTTTTATTCATTTACGTATTAAGTATGAAACTACAATAAATACTAATAACAAAATTCATATGAATATAATATTAAAGACATAATGATGAAATTAGCAATTCATTAGATCACCAAACACTCAACTACCTAAGAAAAATTACAATATGAGAAAAGAGAAAATGAAAAACTTTCAAATTACGGAACGAAGTAGTATTGAACGCACAAAAACGGATAAAGTTTTGTTTAAATTGAGTGATAGAGCTCGGGAAGAAATCTTGGTCAAGAGCCGAACTTAACAGAGCACTCACGAGGTATTCTGAATTGAGTGAATAATTGACAGACAAAAAATATATAAAGATTCATTCGTATTGTGGCGAGTAAAAAAGGTCAGTCGATGGTATTATTGGTGAGTTAGTGGAGAAGGACAATGTCACTGGAGCTATCCAACGATACTAAATCCTCGGCGCTGCAGCCAATGCAGCCCTCCTCAATGTCTATTTTCCAATCAGCTCGATCTTGAGCTCTCAACATTCATCTCTCTCAGGCCCTCTTCCACATCGTCCAGCCACCGTCTCCTGCAGTAGTAGCAGTTCCGCGAACTAGGCCTGTGAAGGCGTCTCTACTCTCCTAGACTGGGAAGGAGCTCGGCAGTCAGTCACTTTCCTTCCTTACTCCTGGTAAAGGATCTCTTCATAACATTTTAATATTTTGCGGTTTCCCTAGATACCCAAAATCCATTTTCATTTCATTTCGAAACCTATATACGATTAAAGAATCAATCTATATGAACCAGACTCCGATTTGTTATTGAACCATACCCAATTCATTAAATTATATTTGAATCATTGGGTAGAAATACGAGCTGGTTATTCCACCAGAATATTTCCAACTCTATTTCACAGTCTTCGACGGAGTTGGCGGCCTCCAGGCTTCCCCTGGTATAATAAATACTATGATGTTCATATAGTTCGGTTTTCAGATGGCCAATCCATCTAAGGACATTGACTAGTAGTTCAGTAACAATGCCGGGGTGGCCATACAGCCCTCTTAGTTCAAGATTTGTGCGGATTACCCTACTTCCATTGATGCGATTGATCTTGCAAAAGGATTTTCCTCCCAAACTGCATATGGAATTCCTCACCAGCGCATGTCATCGTCGAGGATTCAGAACCATCGTTGTGTGGACTCTCAACTTCACGTTCCTGCTGAGAGAACGATCTCGAACACTCTGCTCAATGTATAGAAACATTTGTTACCAGTGGCTACACGGGCTCTTATCTTGTCTTTCATAGGTACTGTTTTTTTGTTTTTTTTTTTTTTTGTTTTTTTTTTTGAAAATTAATCATAAATCCGAATCATTTTATTTGGAGTCTTGAAATTCAATTTGGTTGACGTTTCTTGTCGGCCGGAGCCAGTATGGTATGGCGAAGCGTCGGTACCCTATTCTAGGGGCTCCATCCTCGAGGCCTGAGCACCTGATTTCCCTCCTGGAGCCACGGAGCCGTAGGGCTACTGCTCTTATAATCGCAATAACCCACCCAGCAACCACGGATATCGGTTAGTAAGGTTCCTAGGTATTTGAGTTTGGGTGCTGCTGTACGAGTCACCATACTGTATGATGCTTTCTTGCTTAGTATATCTCTCTTCTCCTCATCTACCGCTCGCTTCTCCGTACCGGATCTTTTTCCCGGATGATAGAAAGACCCATTTCTCCAGCACAACTAGCCTTTAAATTCCATCTTCTAGCTCTCTAAGGATACTCAAGGTCTACAGACGTAAATTTCATCAGCTACCATTCTGTTCTTGTGCGCAAGGTACCCCACGAACTAACACCTTGATTGCTCAAGCTGAGTTTTTTATACTGAATATAAAATTATCCATTTTCCATTTCATGACTCGAGCACTGATGGCATCCTCCATGAATTCGCAAATGTAAAATCCTTCTCCAGTGTTCATACGAGTTCCCAATAAATTTCATTGTGATATATTCTTGTAACAGGCGACGTTGATTCTAATTGCATTGGATCTTTTTCACAATAGCGTTAAGGATACTAGGAAGCCATCTGCCACATCCGCCTGGGAGGAGCGAAATCAGTTTTTTTCCTTTTAACCATTTAGGTGGATTCATGAAAGTAGAAATGGAAAGAGTGACTTTCAACATTGGCTTGAACTTTTTTATTTTAACTTTTGGTTGGTTGAAGATTCATTCATACTAATAGAAACAAGTAAAATGTTCATTCCGGAAGTCATTTTGGGGTATTTCATAATTTTTTCAGACCTCCGAACTCTAAGCGACGAGTTTATCATGAGAGTGGGTTATGGCCAATACATTGTGGCTTTCATTGTAGAAACCATTAAAAGGACAGATGACTGCGGCAAGGGCGAGATATCGAGGGAATGAGCCTGTTGCCATTTTAAAAAGTACCCTCTAGGGAAGGAAGCGGCCGACAGCAGGATGAGGCTCCCTTCCTACCGTCTTGGAGGGTTTAAAAAAGTGAAAAAAAGAAAAGGAAAAAGGAAAAAAAGATTGGCTCCCGAGAGCAGAAATCTAAAGGGGAAAAGCTAAAAGCACCCCTCTCCGCTGCCTACCATCCTCTGTGCCATCCCTCACTGTCTATATTTCTGTCTCTCTCGCTCTCTCATCACTTCTACCCTCGTCCGTCGAACCTTGAAAAATCGCTTTTGAAAATTTACCAGCCATTGTGAAATGAGTAGAGGAGGATGATGGTACGGCGGAGGTATCTGGTGAGACGAAATCCCACTGATGCAGGGAGAATAGTGATAGCCAAGAACACCAGTGGTCGCTATTCGGATCTTCAGGGGATCTAATTGTATTTTGCGAGTAGTTGAGATTCTGACTTGCATACTTCTTTACATCTGTTATTGGTTGCATTAGTTTTACAGTTTAATTGAGTCCACCCTAATAATTGTTTCAAAAGCTAATTTTTGGATCTCCATCATACATTAGGTTGCATAGATTTAGTTTAAATTCATCTGATTTACAAACATCTTAGGTTTGATCACCACTTTTCCGGCCTTCACATAAAATTCAACTACAATATTTTGTAACAGACAATGAACGCCTGCCAAGATCGGCGAACAGTGCAAGTCAGGATGACATGAACTTATGAAATTAGCCAAAATTCCTTGCCGTGAAACGTGATCTTCAAGAAACGAGAATCTTTTTCCGATTTGCTCAAAATTCTCTTAGCTCCAATTATCGCAACGCAATAACATTCATACGTAATCATCTTGGAGCCCACCAAATCTTGAAAAGTTGGTGTTTCAAGAAACATTTCGTCAGAACAAATGGAATCTTCATGGAATACTGTGAGGCGAGTTTCTGTTCTTCCACGCTTTGTTCTTGGAGTTGAGACTAGTATAGGCGGTTCTATAAAATTGCTTATCAACTATTATTATCAATGGTGAAAATAAAATTTGCATCGTTCAAAAGTCGAAAACTTTGCAAATTCTCATTTTATCCCAAATAGGAACCAACAACTCAACAACTTTATCAAGGGACCATCTCGTTTATTCACCATAATACCCTTGAGTATTTGTTGAGTTTCACCAAGATGCCCCAGGATTTCGACTGCAAGGACTGCATCTTACCCAACTGTAAGAACCTACCTGCACAACATCTTACCTGGATATATAACCACGAAAGGAGTATAGCGAGTATTCAAGGAGTTCAAGGATACCTTCCTACCTCGAATGTTCGTCAAGTATCGCTAAGATTCCCTTGAATTACGACTGCAAAGCCTGCACCCTTTCTAGCTGTAAGGATCTACCTGCAAGGACTCCGCAACATCCTACCTGAAGCCAAGAACACTGCCTTTTGTCTCTTTCAGATTGGTGATGCTTTTGCGCTCCAGGATGAAATCAAGACCCAGTGAACATAAATCCTTGATTGCAGCAACAGTTAGGTACTGGATGTTTGTTATATTAACCGATAGTTGAATAGTGATGACCACAAATTCACTGAGACGCAAAACCCAGGTTGCAAGTGGATGACTAGAAGCGACACAGTACAAATGAGGAAAAAACGTCTAAAACGAGGGTCCCTTTCCCAAATACCAACTCAACAGCATGAAAATGTTTGAGTAAAAGCCCCTTTAAAACGGCTTAAAAAAACCGACGAAGGACCTGAGATATCCAGGGCAGGGTTTCCATAGTCGTTCAAGGAGGATTGAAAAAGGTCGTAATCTCTTCCCGTCACCTTTCTTGAGCCAAGAGTCTCAAAAGTCTCTTTAAGCGGGATTGGTGGATGCTGCGAGCATTCAAGAACCACCAAAAAACATTCGGACCAAAAAAAGGCAACGTTCGAGGGGACAAAAATGTTTTTCAAATATATTCAGAAGAAAGTACCTCATTCGAAATTACTAATTGTATTCAGGTGAACAAACAAAAAATAATAATGATAATGTGACAAAAATAAAGTACGGCATTTTCGACACTCCGAAGCTCGAGAACAGTGTGGTTTTTTTCATCAGTTTTAAATAGTTTCCAATTTTGTTTCCGAATCTACTAAGGAAGCGGAAGCATTGTTTTCACTTTTCAAGGTTGTCAACAAAATGTCCTCCATAATCAATATTTCCACTCGCGTTTCACGTTTTAGACCCTCTTAAACAATCTTGGATTTCCACAACGAACAAATTATAAATCCATCCACCCATCGAATATGAGGATGAAGGAGAGAACGGTTGTTTTAGATCTGAAGAGTCACTTTTTATCGTCGTACCTGTCCTCGTTCTTCTTCTTTTTGCTAGTGGGCCGTTTTGGAGTAGTTTACCTCTCAAAGTATCGGCCGAAGAGGTTAAGTGTCTGTCGTTGCGGTAAAACTAGATATCTATCTTTTTTTATCGGACCTGAAGGATCGAGAAGGGACGTTTGTCGCGCGGGTGGTGACGTGTAAAACGATATTGGCCGCTCAGGGGAACTCCATGTCATCGACGAAAAGGATCGAGTTACACTGCGACCCTACAGCCGATGCCGCGCCGCACACGTGACGAGCACGCCTGCCCGGAGATGCCTGCTTCACCTTCCTACATTTTTCAGGGTCTACGAGGAGGAAAGCCTTGGAATCGAAAGACCGAATAGAATTTGCCTTGATAAATACTCACCACTCCGAATATCTAGGATTGGTTTGCAGAAGAACTTATCCATTCCCATTCATTGGTGAAATACGTATGAAATACAGCATACTGTGTTCTAGCGGAGTAAGTTTGCTCCAAAATTGACTTGAAACTTCAATACAGACATCCTTACCTTGATGATACGAGAAAAAATCAGAAAAACCAGTTTAATTTTAATCAAGGATAAGTTCCTTTCAAGATGGTTCCATTAATGTTTTTCATCTCGTTTTGGTACTTAATGCTATTGAAGACTGATCTCCTTGCATCTAGTTCAATTCCAGTCCAGCGACCATTTGTATTCTGCGATTATTTAAAATCTTCTCCATGTTTGACGAAGGGTAAGTAGGTATTATTATACATTCATCATTCCTAGAACCAAGCATTCGTCATATTTTGTTAGTTCAGATGAGTACTGAAAGAATTACCATGAAAAAGGTTCAGTCTGCGATCATCACTTGAATGCACGTATTTACTTATAAAGTTGTGCGTATCATAAAGGGTGCGTTGCCAACCTCGCACATGATTCAGAGTCATTCTATCATCCTCTTCTTCGGCGAATAAGCCCAGACTGACGGTTCGCCTGGCAGTTGATCTTTTTCTGGCTGATAACGATGAGGAGTTCGGAAGGAAGAACCGCATTGCTCCTGCAGAACCAAATTACATGACAAGAATTTCGGCCCGTTGACAACTCAGCCATCGGTAGTTGGTAGCTGATGCGGGAATATGATTTCTTCCTGATCGTTATTCTTCACTTTTGAGAGATTGAAATACGGAACAGGAAATGGTATTGACTAATAAGTACCTACCTGGATGCTGAATGCATCTTTGTAAAATTCCCGGATTCCTCACCGATATACATGAAACTACAATAAAATATTTGAATAAATATAGCACGAAGTGGAAGGCGACCGGTCCTCGGCCCAAGAAATTACTTGGATAGAATACCTACCCGATTCAAAAAAGAAGTCCAATTATACGATTCAAAATCATGCCATTTCTGCGCAAGATATGACGTTGGATTGTGTAACATCTACTTTCATGCAAAACAATACTTTTCGTCCCTAATTTCTCTCAACCTTACGTATGAATACCCTTGAACCGATAGCAATCGTAAGGTGAAGGTGAGTTTGATTGAGAAGGCAAAGGCGAAAGCAAAATTATCAAGTCAGAACTTGTGGAAAGAATGGCATTGATGGATCCAGTCTGGTCAATCACCAGGCGCACATGTGATCAGCTCGAACTGCCTCCTACTTATTGCTTCATTTTCTATCCATCTAAGAGGAAACACCTTAAATATACCTTCTTTCAGAAACCCTTTTCGACTGACAAAAATTCAAATTTTTATTTACATTCGGAGATTTTTGAGGTAAAACCACGTTTTATGTGTTTAATTAGACAGCGCCTCAATAGTTTTAATAATTAAAGGTCAACTACGGTTTAATAGGGATGTTTCACTTTTATCAACTGCCCTTCGTTTCAAACGACTGAAATGCGAATTTCAGGACACAAGGCTTGAATTCCATGCTGGAGTGATTTTTATTTCAAATGCCATCCAAAAAATGTATTTCAATTAATTAAAGGTGTCCTTTTTTATAATAAATTCTGAATTGTGGTAATTACTCGGGGGCATGGCCACGATCCGAAGGTGCACAACGGAGATATGTCCTTCCAGTTGTTGTTTAGACTCCATTGCATTCAATGGACGCTAAATTTAAACGATTTGGGACTCGTGGAGCCTAAATGAAGACTAAATCAAGTAGACTCTAAGTTTTAAGTACGATTAACCACTCCTACTTCCCATTACTCCTACAAAATGTTCCCCATTCGAACACTTCTTTTACATTAATCTCAAAATCGACAATTTTGGACATAGTAAAATTGTGTGGATTCAATATAGATTTTCTGAGACGGTCAAAAGAACAAGACGTACTTGAAACAACTTCCTAACGATTTCAGAAAAGGTCACTTGATATCTCTCTACTATTCGATTTACCATTACCACCGTGTCGGTGATGCCCCAACACACAATGCAAACCCCCTGAGGAGCAGCTTTCAGAAATCAAGGATTTGTACCTGGCTTCTGCAGACCCATCGCCCAGTGTTGAATGGAGCGAGTGAAGACCAGAAGGGAGTTTTTTCAGTTAATAACAGTTCACATCTGAGTGTCTTATAAATATGTTGTGAGGGACAATAAATCATTGTTGGTGTTTTCCGGTAGGGTCACAACACGTTAAGATGTGGGTCTATGATGATCGAATATTTAATAAATGGTCAACGAAGTAACAATCCCTTGGTAATCCAGTTGAGGAAGGATCAATACATTTACAATTACCTATATGCTGTGAGGGAACAAAAACTATCATCCAACACATGATTTTAGCTTCTTCACTCAGTATTGAAGGAATAAATGGAAATGTAGTTTTTTTGTGATCGTAAAAATGTAGTTTTGCTTGTTTAAAGGAGATGTAGTTTTTCAAGTTCAAGCAAGTTGTCAAACATCCAAATTATTTCTGGCTCCTTGAGAACTTTCTAAGCGACTTGTACTCCTTGACAGACGATCCGCCTGTCCCACGACGATCTCTTGCCCTAGGTCTAGCGGGATCAGTGGAGATTCCTACAGTGACATTTGCGTACTAAAGTCCTGGTGAGCGAGATATTTCGGTGACATGCAACCACTGCGAACTAGAAAGCGTCACTGCAGACGATAACTTACCGTAGGTATCGCTAAACAATCCAATGCAGTGTCAAAATGCCCTTATTAACAAATGAAACCGTGAGTTCGTTGACCAGCATTTCTGGCTAACTCTACGAGATCTAATTTTCAAAAAATCATTTGAAGTTTTCAACATTTTAAACCCATTGTTACCCGGTATACTCAGCATGAAATTTCCTATGAGATGTCTCTTCGAATAATAAAAAACTGTGGTAAGTTGCACAAAATTGAGCAACTCAATAGGTCCAATTTGAAAAAAAAGGAAGGCCCAAAGATTTTGATACCAATAAAGTTGTTCGAGGTTTTGGTAGCAAATGTTAATTTGAACGTCATATTTTACAATAAAAAAAAAACGCTGAAAATTATTACACTTCAAATTAATAACTTAATTAAGTTCAGTTAAATAAACCTTTGGTTTATTATTTTTCTATATAGATAACTCGTCTGCAAAGAACTCGGTTTTGCTATTGTTACCACCAACCAACATGAAGAAACACAGCGATCGTATTTCGGTCAGCTATAATTTGAAAGGAGATTAGGCCTCTTTTGCGATTCACACTCGTGTTTCTGATTTATCGTAAGTCCAACCCCTAAGTTCTCGTAGGGAGTGAATGGTTTGTCCTACAATAGAGCTCCGCGTGGTCTCTAAAAATTCAATACTATCTTAAATTGATGAAAAAACATCAAAAAATTTTAGAGCTAGGGCGTTTTCAAAATGTCTACCCTTATATTTCAACCCTTAGAAGTGACCTACATCAACCAAAAGCTTCGGGGCACAACTAGACCCCAAATGGAGCCCACATACCAAATTTCATCAAAATCGGTCGATGCTAACTGAGGAAAGTTTGGATTCTACGCACCTTGAAACGTAAACCAACAAATTTTAAGGGGGGGGGGGGATAAAAAAAAGCTTCTTGGTCGATTCCCAAGGTTCATTATTGAAAATAATAAACCATAAAAGGCCCAGAAGGTTTATGAAGGTAAAAACGTAACCCGAATGTATTGATGATCTGATCCATAGTAGATAATTTCAAAAAATCAATATCTTGGTATCTTGCACTAACAAGACCTCACGATCTCCGAAAATTAAGCAAAAAGTAACAATTGCCAACAACAAGTACAGCAACTTCCGGAGCGATAAGGACCCGGGCGACAAGCCGGCCACACCACATTTACGAAGATGTTTACAATGTTAAAACGAGGTCCACTTAAATATCATTTCAGCATGGAACATGCTTTAGCCTTGGAATACTATTCGAAAAAGATTACTCGAAGCGGCCACGAAATTTCAATGGGTGCCTCATTTCATCCTGACAAAGTTCTAAAATTTCCATCCATTACTATAAACCGGATTTGCAGCAAGACGAAAAATACACACTTTGTTTTGCAAGTGGGTCTAATCTTCTATTTCCAGCATTAGGTGAGTACCTATTTCCAGCACTCATTTTTTAGCTCAAATGGCGTTGACGAATTAATTTTATCCGATTTCTGTCAGTATATAAGCGGAAACTCGTGAGGTAAACCACCGGTGGCCACCCACGAAGGAAAATAGAAAGATTAGGGTCTGCCTGACATCATACGGTGTTTTGAAATACGATCCAGGTGTTGGGGTGGTGCCAGGATATTCGAGAGTGACAACTGAATATGTTGTGTCCGCGCGAGTCCATCACTCGTTGTGGCTGCTGGGACACATCGTTTCGCCATCGATCAAGCCGGAAGTGACTGTCGGCTTCATCCATTCATCTGAACCCTCAATAAACGGACAGATGTCCAGCCCACCGTTTTGTACTCACTGAATTTTATTTGTGATTGTCGCCTGAGATTTACAATAAATTTATCTAATACCGCACTCAAGAGAAAGTTTATTTATGTATACATTTATTAGCTTGATAAGAGGGTATTCAGAGAAAATGTATGAGATTAATCCGTGTAGTCTTCAAACGTTTATTTATCCAACCAAGTAAAGAACTTGGCCTGCAAAATAACTACGTACTACCAAAATGGCAACGAAAGTCGGGGAAAATTATGGGAACTGTAATTGTTGTGTCTGATTTCACCCCAGCTCGTTCACCTGACCGTCGAGGTAAAAACTCCTATTCGTGAAGCATGAGTAAATGAGCAAATTTTCCAATTTTTAAATTAAAAAAAAAAACTCAAAAAATACATTGATTTTTTCAATTTTCAGTACGCACCGGATATTAGAAAAACAACAATTGTTTCCTATTCATGCTATACTTGTCTCTACAAACTCATAACCCCCTCGGCCCTCCTGCCCTCTTGGCTATTGCATTTTTGGAGAGAATAAATGTAAGCAGGTTTTCATTAGACCTTTATAAACATTTTTTGTTAATAATATAAACCAAAATATTATGTGTATACATATTATGTATACACATAATTTTTGAACATTTTTTAACACCCCCTCAAAATTTGATGGTTTACGTTTCAAGGTACGTAGAATTCAAAAATCGAATAAAAATTTGGCCGTCCGTCCGCCGTACGCGGCACTTTTGCCACTTAGCATTGACCGATTTTGATGAAATTTGGTATGTAGGCTCCATTTGGGGTCTAGTTGTGCCCCAAAGCTTTTAGTTGAGGTAGGTCACTTCTAAGGGTTCCAAAATCAATTTTGAAATTTTGAAAACGCCCTAACTCAAAAAATTTCGATATAAGGTATTGTTTTTCCTTCAATTTAAGATTCTATAGAATTTTTAGAATTTTTTGAGACCACGCGGAGATCTGTAGGACAAACTGTTCGCTTCCTACGAAAATTTAAGTGTTTATTTTGAAATATATATATAAAAATCAAAACACGAGTGTGAATCGCAAAAGAGGCCTAATCTCCGTTCAAATTAGAGCTGATCGAAATGTAATCGATAGTTAGTGATTTTGATTTTTTTTTAATTTTTTTTTGATTTTTTTTGATTTTTTTTTTTTTCCTTTATATTGGATGGTTGGTGATTTTGTAGACGAGTGATCTATATAGAAAAATAATAAACCATTGTGTAATAATTTGCAGCGTTTTTTATTTATAAAAGAGTACATTTATCGGAAATTTTGTTTGATTTCGAAAATTCCATATATTAGTATGATTATGATAGCAATGACCACAAAAATCGTAATTATTTACCGTATCTTTTAAATTTTGGCCTCTTAAAATTGTCCAAAATGTCTAGCTAACGAACTCTTCTTTTCGTTTGTTATGATCATTTTGGCACAAACTTGAAAGTTTTGCGAAATAATTGGTCAAATTATCGTCCGGAGTGTCACTTATATATATATATATCAATTTTGGAAAAACTTCAGGAATTGTTTTAGGATGTTCAAAAACGGATTTCAGTGAGAAAAAAATTCAAAAACTTCGATGCTAAAAATGTTGAGTTTATTGGATTTCCTTAATTGTCTTCGTAAAGTTTCTAAAACATCACCATTCTTCAAGCTACAACCACTGAATTGGCGAGTCTGCTGTAAAATATCCCAAATGGATTACTTGCCTCCAGGCAAGCACTATTATTTGTGGGCACGTCGAATTCATCAGTTTACAAGAAGGTTGCTCCGAATTTAGATGTATAAAAGGACCACATATCCCCGTTACACACTTCTTTGAAAAAACAAATTTTGAAGTTATGGTAAGAGTTTTTTTTATATCGATTAAAAAGTGTAAAAATAAAAAGTCGATTTTATAGTCCGAAGATTCAGCGTGATGGTTTCCAGCAAATATGATTTAAGAGACAGTTCCAACTATAGCAGATAGATTGCTGTGAGTTGAGCCGTCAAGTTTCGGTTAATCAGAATAGGTCGTTGGGAATTTGATATTGAAATGGGCTTAGACAATTATTTTGTATTAGAGTTCTCCTCATATAACACGAAAAAAACTACTTTTGTTTATACTTAATATCAGTTATGTCAAAAATTAACTCGGATCTAGTAGGGAAACTTGCAGTTAGTTAATAATGAGTGCCTCAAAGCAATCGTGATATGATTTCATAATAAAGTTTTTGCGATCCGGGTTTTTTCGGAAACCTTTCACTTTTGACGTCGATATTTCATAACACAATGCCTATGGAGGGCGATCCTTCTGAGGTCATTGGCAGCTGAGCTCTCGAGGGAGACGTCTTTACCGGCACTCGAGTCGGCGGCAACAAGATCGATAATGTTGTAAACTGTATACGCGTAGTTGGACACGGACAAAAGGAGAGAATCCTGGGGCAGATGTTGCTCTTGGGGAAAAATTTGTATCGAAAGAAGGAGCGGAGATAGATGAAAAGATCCATCGCTGCCACCTGTATGTTGGGTTTGTTAGGAACCTCCCTAAACCATACCTGACAAACATGCTTAGGGGGTCAGGACCCAGCTATTGTCCGTAGAGCTCTACAAAAGTTTTCAAGAGCTACCTACTCCACTCTTGTAAAATATATAGCAGGTATACATCTTGCTCGTATTGTGAGCAAATAAAGGACCGACTTCTTCTGATCACTTCTCGCCGCCTCTGCTCTGATCCTGAAGATACCTACGCTGGGGTGGGTGAGAGCTCGTCGCGAGAGGCCCATTCAAGAAGATGTGTCGATTTTGCGGGCAACTGGGGATGAATGCCTGTTCTATTCGATAACTCCGTGTAATTGGATGTTTGTTGAGGCGAATGAACTGAACGGATTGATAAGGTCGTCTGCAGAGTGGAAAACCTGTGGGACTTTTACCGAAATTATATCAATCAATCTAAAATTTTCTTGTCACTCAGTCAGGTTTCCTCAGCAACCTCGAACCAATTGTCGTAATGAAGACGCCCACACTCTCGAATATTGCTGGTAGGCCGGTAAAGCCAAGTTCCATGCAGACGGGTGGTCTGTACAGTAAAATAATAAACCATTGTGTAATAATTTGCAACGTTTTTGGTGTTCGACTCTTTCAAAAGTCCGTGAGTCAAAAGTCTGAACAACTTTATGAACACCTATCACTATCGTGTTTTACTTAAGGTAGTCAAGAGCCCAGAAAGTAGCTAAGTGACATGAAAGAACGGTAATTAAGTTTGACGTCGATACCTAACTTCATAGATGACGAAGTAAAGAAATTTTAAAAAATTGATTGGCATTTTCAAGTCCTTAACTATCAATGGAAGGAATTTGATCGACGTTCGGAGCAGTAAAGGACGGGCTGAGTTGCTCAAGATCGGAATACCAAGCTAGAAAAAAATGCGGATAGCTAAGTAATGAACATTACGTCTCATCGCCAGATAGGCAATACTTTTTTCTCGTTATGGCTTCAGGAATGGCGAAAGAAACCATATTGAATATTGGAATTCCCGTCAGGTTCCGTCGAGGACTTAATACTAGAAGAAGACGATTTTGTTTCCACGATTCTATTGTAGAATAGACGGAGTGCTAGAACTTCTATGAGAAAATTATTAGGAAACCTTGAAGAGAAAATAAATTGATAGCCCATATTGGAAAGAAGCAAGAATCTAAAGAAGCAATGAATGTCCATCTAAGTGGAAGTCGATTCAGGAAGAATCTAGATTTGAATTCCAGAAGGACTTGTAGGTAGAAAAAAGGCAGTTTAAAAATTTGTCAATTTCCGGTTTTTTTAAAGATTTTGTTGAATTTTTCCTGCTGAAACACGGTTTTTCTCAGAGCCTTTCAAAAGCTTGAAACATCCTCCAAATCATAAACTTTTCAACCGTAACCCATTTTTTAGGTTTACTACGAAATTTGAGGGAGAAAATGATGTTTGAATGCAAAAAGCGTGTTATTTCAGCAAACATTGAGTGTTATTTCACTATTCACTACTTACTACTTAAGCGGTGAAGTGCTATCACAGGGTATTCCGAAACCAATCAGCAGGACTTCAGGAATCGATTCAACAACTAATTTGCCACATCTTTCCTCTCTCAGTACCTTTTTTACCTCACTTAAAATGCAACTTCTTTAACTTCAAATAAGGTTAAAAAACACTCAATTATCGCTGGAATAACAAGTTTTTTGCATTCAAACACTATCGCTCCCTTACATTCCATAGAAGATAAACCTAAAACATGGGATACCAACCACGCAAACAGGTGAGAAATTGAAGCCTGAACAGAGTATTGAGTGGATTATGGTCGAAAAAGCACGTTTTTTAAGCATTAATCCCCCCTCCACCCCCTTCCCACTGCTCTAAAAAATTCAAAATTCCAACAACATAGTGCACAATTTAATAGATTTCCGAGTCGAACAAAAATAGAACCACTCAAATTGATTGGAAACTAAGGCCGGGGCTGAGTACACAAGATTTTGTCACATACACACAGACATGGTTTTTTGGTTGCGGAATGATCTAAAACGAATTTTTATGTGGTTAATTTTTTCTCTGTTGAGTGTTGTTCTCCTCCACCCCAGATAGCATGCATTAAAAACCACAGAAATTGACAAATTTTCAAGTTTGAAGTAGAAAGGCTATCCCTAGAGTACATTTTTCTGAACTGGTCAATAACTCATCCTTTTGGAAAACGCTGCAAATTATTACACAATGGTTTATTATTTCTATATAGATCACTCGTCTACAAAATCACCAACCATCCAATATGAAGAAGAAAAAAATAATAATAAAAAATCAAAAAAAAAAAAATCAAAAAAAAAAGAAAATCAAAATCACCAACCATTGATCGCATTTTGGTCAGCTCTAATTTGAACGGAGATTAGGCCTCTTTTGCGATTCACACTCGTGTTTTGATTTATATATATATATATATTTCAATAAAAACCCTTAAATTTTCGTAGGGAGCGAATGGTTTGTCCTACAGAGCTCCGTGTGGTCTCAAAAAATTCTAAAAACTCTATAGAATCTTAAATTGAAGGAAAAACCATACCTTTATATCGACATTTTTTGAGTTAGGGCGTTTTCAAAATTTCAAAATTGATTTTGGAACCCTTAGAAGTGACCTACATCAACCAAAGGCTTCGGGGCACAACTAGACCCCAAATGGAGCCTACATACCAAATTTCATCAAAATCGGTCAATGCTAAGTGGCAAAAGTGCCGCGTACGGCGTACGGCGTACGGCGGACGGCGGACGGCGGACGGACGGCAAAATTTTTATTCGATTTTTGGATTCTACGTACCTTGAAACGTAAACCATCAAATTTTGAGGGGGTGTTAAAATTTTTTTTTTCTTGGTCGATTCCAAAGGTTCATTATTGAAAATAATAAACCAAAATTGACGCTTTTTCCAACGGTGTATTTAGATTAGAACTTTCATGGACAATGAGGAAGTTATTATCATTTTAGTGTTGGGACAGCGGTGTGGCTACGGTCGTTGCGGCGTTGTTGTTTGGCGGTGGATTTTGGATCGACCTCTCGGGGATCGTGAGCTCAAGGCTCATCGCCGGCAGCGTGCGTTTTTCGGCGGCCGGTATCTCATCGCCCTCCTCGTCCCTTAGGAAGCCATGAGCGAAATCTTCAGAACAAAAATTGTGATCTTCCCTTTGGAAGACAGCTGATGACGTCCGCAACGCCAGGAATGGCAGTAGGACGAAAATCCAACCTGAAATGGTTGTTTACTTTACTTTTACTAGGTAGGTATCATTTTAGTGCCGCAAGGTGGAAAATCACGAGGGAAAAAAAATTCAAAATGAAAAAAGTGGCATTTTAAACGGAATAAAAAAAGTGATAGGAGGAGAAAAGTTGTTGCAAATTATTTGTAGAGCCGATTTCTGCAGAATTGCTGTTTAGATTCGGAATACCCTGTAAATTGTTGGCAATTAGGACACGGGTAAAGGGGTTTATACGATAAAATAATTTCACCTTGAATAGTTCCATTAGGCCCTGAGGCTCTATTGACAGGAATAAGTAGATCTTAATGATAATAATAAGGTCGCATGTGTCACAGCTGGAGTCATGTTGGCTCAGCAGAGCCCCCAAGTTTATGCAAAGAATCCCTCGAGTATTTGATTAAGATTAAATCGTAAGGAGAATTAAATAAGATTCAAGTGAAGCGAGAGGGAAAAAGAGAAGAGTCGGCGGAGTGCTAATACTAAGCCCTAAGAGAGACGACGGCGGAGGGGGTTACGCGCTTATAATTAGCCGTCGGAGGCGTTGAAAGGCGCACTTCTTCAATGAGGGGTGACTGAGAACATTGAATGCCGCGCCAAGGTGGGGGGCGTCCCATCCGCACTTCTCGCCCTGAGTAATCAATATAAAAACAGATGAATCACGGCTCCTCGGGGACTAGAGGAGATTATTCAAATATCATCCCCATGAGGTGAAGTTATTCTCCTAAAGTTGTACGAGTTTGTAGGTGAAAATACCTAGGTATCCTTCATAGATACTAGATCGGTTCCTCAGAGGAACTTCCTCTATTAGTTTGGCAGTTGTAAAAACCGGAGTTGAGAAGAACGTTGTCTATTTTCACGAAAATAATGAATTACAAGTTACTTAGTTATAACTAGAGATGGGGCATCGAACAGAAAACATCGATTTCGATGTTCATGTTGATATCTTATAGAAACATCGTCTGGAAAACATCCATGTCAATAATATCGTATGGTAAAAAATCGATATTTTTAAAAAGCGGAAAATTTAATTCATTTATCGACTAATTAGAATCAAGAGAGAAAACCTGATGAGGCTGCTCTTCCTTCATTCATACGAAGTGGATATGTTTTCTTTTAATGTGATTTTATTTTACTGGAATGACTGAATGGATGAATGAAATCATATTTTTATTAGCAACAATAACAGCAACTTTACTGGATAACCTACTGTATTAGGATTTTTTTTCATTCGTGATAAATTACCCGATTTGTATGCACTTCATTTCGATATCTCATACCTTCCCCATATCAGTTATTGTTTCAAGCATAAAGATACTTTTTTCTATTGTTTTCCAGTAATTATCTTGTTATATAAAGTGAAGATTGTAAGGTAGGACGTGATCTTCAAATTCCAAGTAAATTCAATGAAGTTATCGGGTCTGGAATTGGATTTGGTCTGGTTTCCTACAGTACCTAGTAGGTCAAATTTATCAAACGATGTTATCAGACCATCTCCTCGACTTATCGATATCATCGGACCGAAACATCGATTTTTGAAAAACATCGATGTTACGAGCAAAAGATCGATGTTGTATCGATATCGATGTCCCATCCATAATTATAACTTGTAACTCACTATTTTCGTGGAAATAGACAACGTTCTTTTCAACTCCGTTTTTTATTATAATGGTTTTCCATAATCTCATCGCGAGTGATTTTATTCGTTGGCAGTTGTCATGGCACCAGTTGAACCTGCCAAATTCTAAGCGAATTCCACTATTGCTAGTCGATAAAACCATTTTTCGAGAGATGAGAGCCTACAAAACTACCGCCCTACGTTAAAAACGATGCAAATTATTACACAAAGTTTTATTATTTTTCTATATAGATCACTTGTCTGCAAAGAACACGGCTTTGCCATTGTTACCACCAACCAACATGGGGGGGAGGGGGGTTCATGGGTCTAGCTCACAAACAATGTAAGAATTCTGATAAATTTCACAATGATTGCTCATTAAACGATAGTTACGTCTGGGTGGTTTCGTTCGTTACTAAAACGTAAGCAAATTATTACACAATGGTTTATTATTTCACTGTATAGATCACCAGTCTGCAAAGAACTCGGTTTTTCCATTATTACTACCCGCCAGCAATAACATCGCTGTCCGAGAGCAGTGAGTACCTCCATTATGAAATGTTGTTCTTGGTTGCTAAGGAAGAACAACTGAGTAACACGAAACAATGTTCGAAGAAACGAACCGGTTCTAACCGTCTAACTTTATTCAAGGAATTTTATCACCTGAATTTTGAACGGGAATTAGGGTTATTCCCATCTGTGAATTATAAGTCCAACCCTTAAGTTTTCATGGGGTAATAGTCTCGCTACGTTTGTGGATGATATTGCAATTATAGCGACTGGGGATTGGACAGTGAGATGGAGAGTTAGAACGAATGAGACTAAGTCAGTGCACGTTGATTTCACGAATAAGAGGATCAACTATGTGCCAGCCTTTCTCGATAACAAGGTGATATTGTATGACCATGAAGCGAAATATCTTGGAATGATGCTGGATGCCAAACTGAGGTGGATGCCAAACTAAGTCCCACTTCAAGAAGAAAAAAGCTGCTTTTGATTAAATTAAGAAAAATGTATTGGCTGATGGGCCAGCGGTCATAATTCAGCGCTTCCAGAATACTGTACTGCGATGCTGCGTTGATGCATACAGATACTTTAGAAATGAAAGACTTCACTACGAGCTGAAGATTGAATCTGTCAATGAGGTCACTCGCAGCCAAGCCATGAATCACCTTTTGAGGCTCCAAGATCATGTAAATGAGAATGTTCTGCTTAGAAGACTTAAGAGAACCAAGCCACACGATCTAATCCATTTAGTGTGACCATCATAAAGTGTAAATTTCAGGACAATAAAAACTGAGTGAAGTATCTTAGTATTTACACCAACTATGTATCAGAACAATGTTGCTGATGAGTTGTAACTTGGTGCCAAGTCAAAAAAATATATATACGAGAGAAGATATTGATCGTGTTCAGGTTCAGAAAAAATAGCGAGGAGAAAACCTGATCCAACGAATCTCGAGACCTAAGTAATCAGAATGTCATAACACAATAATCGGTATGCAGAAATCTGGAAAGGAAAGGTGTTGAGTTGCAAATGAACTGGGATCTAGAGGGGTCGGTTTTGGTGGTAAATTATGTTGGGTAGAAGGCAATATTAAGGAGCCCCTGACACGTCGGACCCTTGTTAAAACTCATAACGGCCGCACGACACGGCGGAGGGGGTGTCCAGTCTTCAATGAAATTTTCCTTAAAAGGGGAGACGGGATAGATGAAGAAGGAAAGGGCAACAATAGTTCCGAGTCCACAATGACCCCCCGAAGCTGGAGGGGACCGTTTTCCCATTGAATGCGGCACCTTTTTTTTCGGTAACACACGGTGCCTGGGTCTAGCCATCCGAGCTCTAATGTGATTACATGTGTTGTCCACACCTCAGCGCACAGACTGATGTGCTGTGCATGGCAGATGCCTTCATTGCAGTCTGGATTACGAAAGCCCTCGTCTTTCCCACTCCCCCAACCCCAAGCGTTTTCGGGCGGATTGCAGCAGAGATGGAATCCTCGATGTGGGCGATGTTTAATATTCACGAGCAGATCAACCAGGCCTTGCCCACTCCTGTCTGCCACTCCACCGCACGCGTCGCCATTAGATCGCCACTCCTGGCAAGTACAGTCAGCTCATATTCTAAGTAAGAGCATACAATAGGGATTCCAACTCGCACCAGAATTCAACCACGTCGATTCGTTCACACGACAAACGCATATTTTAGCCAAGCACTCCCACAAAATTATAGCAATTGAGCTGACTTTTTTCGACTTGTTTCCCTACTATCCGTTTATAAGTTTCCTACAATTTCATGGGTCAGTTTCCCTGCTTTGACTTTGATTAGTTCCTCATATAATAGGAAACTTACTTCAACACACTTAAACACGTTCGTTTAACCCTTCAACGCCGATGATCCGAAAATTGAGGAACATTCGTTAAAAAATTGTTTTGAGATGTAGCGCTTTCTCCTTCTTTAAACATTTCCTCATTTTTGTTCTTCTCAAACGTTTTCAACACTTCTCTGATATGAAAATTAAGGAATTATTAAAGCTGTTAGAAGTGAAATTAGTGCACCACCATCTATTTCTTCGTTTGCCCCCTTATTTTTTCCTTTATCAAGTTTTTATCTATTTGCACACATTGTTTGCAAACTCAGAAAAAAATGTAACCAAAATGGCACAAATTCGAGAAAAAAATATGTTTTTAATGAATTATAGAAAAATGTACTTCTTGTGGTAAAATTATAAAAATTGAAAAAAAGGTTTGAATTATGCCAGTTTAGCTTTTCAATACTTGGTATTACCTCCTCTAGCTAGGATGAGGGCTTGCAGCTATCAACCGATGCCTCTAATCAAGTTTTGGATACCTTCCTGGGGATATTGTCCCATTCCTCTTTCGCTGCTGTTTCCAGCTGCTGAAGATTGTCTGATGGTGGATCTCTGGCTCGAATTCTTCTTTTCAGCATGTCCCAAACATGCTCTATCGGATTCATGTTAAATGGATGGTGGTGCGCTAATTTTGAGCAGGAGTGTATACTCGTGATGCTGATGAAAGGTGGTTCGACGACCCTCGTAAAAGGTGGTTCGGGAGACACGATTTCAACGTCAATATATGAAATCGATCTATGATACTCCCTTAACCTAATCCTCGGGGGTTGGAATGAATTTTGGGGTGTCCAATCCCACTCACTTGGAAAACAACCGGAGAAAATACTCATGCGACAATCACAGTGGGAGCTAATGAGTGTCTTTCTGATTCATCAGCATCACTTAGGTAGTAACCAGTGTTTATGTGCTCAAATTTCCATACTACGAGGTTAAATAAGAGACAGCTTATGAAAATGCGCATGAGCAAACGACTCTTGCAACGACCATAACTCCTTCGTTTTTCATCCGAATTCGATGAAATTTTCTGGGGTTTTGTGGTTGAGACTCTGGATGGTTCCCAATGAATTTCTTCTCATATGATTCTAATGGAGGGTGTTCTCGCAACTTCGACCCAAGCCTTTATTCGCTCTGTGTTTACATTTATTTGAGTGGAGTGTCGTGCAAGAACTTGTGGTGTTTCTCGTCAGCTAACGCGTCCCCCCCCCCCCATCATCACCTTCCGGCCAACGCTTTGGGCAGACCTCAGTGCGTATGAAATCCTCACAGGACCACCTTCACGTCGAAAATACGAACTCTTTCGCCATTTTCTTCGCGCATTCCTGTTGCTTTTTCTAAAGCCGTTCTGCCTTTGTGGAAGAAACTACCTACGGTGTACCATCTCCATCCTCTCATCCACCGAAGTCGACGTAAGTACAGGAAGCGATGGCACCACCAAGAGTATCCCATATATTCGTTCATTTGGCTGATCATAAACTCATTTCTTCTACAGCTCCTTGGGAAACCGGATCCACCTACGGTTCTTCATCCAATTTTGACCACTCCTATTCTGAGGCTCTTCGTACCTACTCGCCAGCTGCTGTCGTCACCACCAAACCTGCAGCACTGCAGGTCCGTAAGCCTGCATTGAGGACGACCGCTGGTGAGCTTCGGATCCTTCCAGAATCAGGATCCCGTGTCTGGCCGCGTTCTCCCATAAGGTCGGCTCTTCCCTTTTTATAAAATTCAAAATATTAGGAACCCAAGACATTCCTAACTATAACCAAAATTTCAGTAAGCATCGTTTTTTTTTACACCATATTATAACTGGAGCTCCATAGGTTTTCTTTCATACTTTATACATTTCTACAAATATAAACTTTTTGTACCTATTCAAAAACTTGCATCAGAACTCACCAGTTTATTTCAGAACCCAGTCACCAGTTTCTCCTTCCACAACGATCTAGAGTGAAAGATCTAGGTATTCCTATAATTCTATTTCTTTCAAAAACATTTTGGTAGCTCGAGCGTAGTTCACTTTTGTGGAGGAAACTTTTAAAATAAACTGGTGAGCAAATAGGTACAAGTTTTTTGGAATATATTTATTGTATTTCACAATTTCTACCTATTCGTATTTCTATACGTTCATATTTCTTTTCTTCGCGTATTTCTATACGTTAATATCTCTTGTCCTTCACGTATTTTTATACGTAGGTACACATTTCTTCTACCACACGTATTTTTATACGTACTTACTCGTTGATATCTCTATATCAATAATTCATTATCCTCAACTATTTGGTATTTTCACAATTTTTATTGTGAAAGTGAAATATTAGCCTCATTTTATAGGTACCTAAATTTAAGATTAATAGGTATCTACCATTAATCAATCTTTTCTATTCACAAGTTTTTGTGACTTGTGAGGTATTTTTCGACATTTTAAAGTACCTATTTTATGTCAACTGGGGTGTTGTTGCGAGTTTCATTCTATTTTTAGAATTTTTATTGAATTTCGTTTCAAACCTCATTCCTACCTTTGCCTATCCTTTCGAAAATTCCCGCACCTTTTTCACCATGGACGCTGCTACTAAAGCTGAATTCACTAAAAAGGGAGCCGTTATCCGTAAATCCATGTTGTTATCTGGAAAGGAAGTTCTTCGAATAAATGAAGTGGGTATTCAAGCTGTCACTGAACCTGGGTCGCGTGATATGTTCAAGGGAATGTTTAGAACCATTGAAAAACACCTAAACACTTTCGAAGAATATTACCAGCAATTACTGGTGCTGTACGACGAATATGATCAGCTTACGGATTTTCCATCAAAACATGATTCTGATAATAGGTCTAAGATTCTCGATAGTTATTATCAAGCTCACGCCAATTTCGAAAAATTGTTCAACGTAACTGAATCATCAGCTGGAGCATCCAACGTTACCATACAGGATTCACGATCTTCGAGAAATTTACCCAAAATTGATCTTCCTAAATTTAATGGTAGTCAGATCACGGAATGGCCCAAATTCCGTGATACCTTCACTTCCTTGGTACGTCTAGATGATTCATTGACGGTAATGGAAAAATTCCATTACTTGGTCACCTCTGTTAGTGGTAATGCTGCTTCTCTAATCAATCATTTACCATTATCGGAAGCAAATTTCGAAGTCGCTTGGAACGCTTTGACAGACGTGTACGATAACAATCGTATTATAGCCAATACCTATCTCAACAATATATTGTCTTTTCGTCCGCAACAGAGCAAGCCTACACACGAGTCTTTACAAACATTTTTGACTAAAATTTCAGACAACATCTCTGCCCTGAAATTATTAAATATTGAACGTGAGTCGGATTTCCTACTTTTTCATATGGCAATTCGTTGTTTGGACCCTGTAACTCGTCAAAAATTCGAAGTAGCTCATAAAAATGTAAATTTTCCGACTTATGACATTTTGACTAAATTTGTTCGAGAACATAGCATTGCATTACAGTTAGCAGAAAATACGAATAGCAGTAATTCAGAAGGTCATTCATTTTATGATAACTCAAATGATAAATTTAAACAAAAACAAAAGTTTAAAACTGCTGCAAAACCATCATTGCTAGCTAGTTCCGAATCAAAACAGTCATTCAAGTCTGAAATATCATCAAATTGTCCAATTTGTAAAGAAAATTCTCATCCTGTTTCGAAATGTTCGAAATTGTATTCGATCACTCCAAATCAAAGATTGGATCTTCTGAGAAATTGGAAAGGATGCAAAAATTGCTTATCTTCATCTCACAACACACATTCTTGTCCGTCAAAGTGGTCATGTAGGTTGTGTAATCATCGTCACAATACAATGTTACACATTGAACCTTCAGGTACCAACTCCGCATCTGGCGCTTCGGAACAACCCAAACAATCAACTTCTAGCGGAACAACTCTTAGTTCAACTTCACATAATGAGGTCAATGTTTTACTTGGAACTGTAGTGGCAGAAATATTAGACGTTCAAGGTCATTATCAGCCAGTTCGAATCGTTGTCGATTCTGCGTCTCATTATTCATTCATCACCCAAAAATGTATTAACAAATTGGGGTTGACAAGTAAATATTGTCCCAAGAAAATCAGTGGTACACACAGACTTTATTTGATGGAATAAAGGGTCAAATATTATGTACTATAAAACCTCGTAATAAAATAACTCCACAGTTACATGTTGATGCTTTGGTAGTGAAGAACATCACTTCATATCTTCCTACCGTTCCCGTTCCAAACTACATCTTCTCAAAGTATGTCAAATTTGAGTTAGCCGATCCAAAGTTTTGGGAACCGTCTTCAATTCACTTTTTACTTGGAGGAGATTTATTCAGCGAGATTTGGAAAGGTTCGCCAATTACTATAAAGGACGACTTTCCAAAACTATTCGAATCTATATTCGGATATATTGTCATCGGGAAATACGCTGACTCTTCACCTCCCGTTGGCACATCACTCATGATTTCTTCATGCAAACCAGATGATTTGAATGCAAATTTGACCCGTTTTTGGGAATTGGAAGAGCCTTCAATTTCAAAGGTTCCACTTTCTTCCGATCAATCTGAATGTGAGGATCATTTCCGAAATACTCATTATCGCACAGAAACGGGACGATATGTGGTTAAGCTTCCATTTAAGCACGAACCACCCGTATTTTCCAACATTTCTGCTATAGCCTTGAAGCGTTATCGCAATTTGGAAATAAAATTGGATTCAAATTCTGAATTTAAACAGCAATATTCAGATTTCATGACAGAATACGAGAATTTGCAACATATGGCTCCCACGAATGAGTCTGCTAAATTTGTAATACCACATCACGGTATTTTCAAAATTGATCGTGGTAAAAATAAATTGCGTGTTGTTTTTGACGCGTCTGTCAAAACAACAAAGGGTTCTTTGAATGACAGTTTACATGTCGGACCCAAACTTCAAAATGACATACGCACTATTCTTTTGAATTTTCGAATTCATCCTATGGTTTTCGTCACAGATATAGTGAAGATGTATCGCCAGATCATTGTTGATCCAGCTGATCGTACATATCAGCATATATATTGGCGATCTAACACTGCGAAACCTATCGAACAATTTCAATTGAATACCCTGACTTATGGACTTGGATGTTCGCCATTCTTGGCTCTTCGAGTAATTCATCAGTTGTGTCTAGATGAAGGACACGACTTTCCCAAAGCAGCTAAAGTCCTAGTACAATCTTCGTATATCGATGATATAGCTGCAGGTGCTCGATCAGTTACTGAAGCACTGGACTTACAACAGCAACTCATAGGAATTCTCGAACGTGGAGGCTTTAAGTTGAGCAAATGGGCAAGTAATTGCAACCAATTACTTCAAGCTGTTTCTCAAGATGATAGTTCTACAGAATCATCGATTTCTCTTCAAGAGAGTGATGATATCTCTCTCAAAATACTCGGACTACAGTGGGACCCGAAAACGGATCAATTCTCATATTCAATTGCCGTTCCAACAATCGTTTTCACTAAAAGGGGTATTTTGTCTGCAGTGTCAAAGATTTATGACCCGCTTGGCTTCCTGTCTCCTTCAGTCATTGTGATGAAGAGCGTAGTGCAAGACTTGTGGAAAGAGCAAGTAGGCTGGGATCAACCCATACCTACAGAAATTGAAGAAAAATGGTCAAGTCTAGTAACTCAACTGGAATTTTTCTCGCAAATCAAAATTCCGCGCTATGTATGCTCTGAAGGAATCACCCAGTATAGAATTGTTGGGTTTTCGGATGCCTCATCAAAGGCGTATTGCGCAGCCTTGTATTTGCAGATCATATGTTCGACAAAAATTTCATCTCAGCTTCTCGTCGCCAAAACGAAACTAGCACCAGTGAAGCAGATTTCCATCCCTCGTCTTGAGCTGTGTGCAGCACTCTTGCTGGCCAGAATATATGAAGCGACTTCGTCATTCATTGAGAACCTTCCACATGAAGGCTTACCTTCAAAATTCTTTTCCGATTCGTCCATAGTTCTAGGATGGATCAACACGCCATCCTACAAACTCAAAACCTTTGTAGGTAACAGAATTACGGAAATCAATAACTTGACTCCAGCAGAATCGTGGAGTCATGTTCAATCCGAATTGAATCCGGCAGATTGCGGATCCAGAGGTTTACCTCCTGAAAACCTCATCAAGTTCCAACTATGGTGGAGTGGACCACATTGGTTGAGCCTTCCAGAAGATTTATGGCCATCCAGTTCTCCACAAATCCCATCAGAACTTCCGGAAATGACTTCTTATAAAACCACAATGGTTACAATCCAGGATCAACATGATTTCATCAAATGGATGTCACGTTTCTCGTCATTTCTCAAACTTCTACGATCTGTAGCGTGGATGAAGAGGTGTATCAAAAACAGACAAACTGCCAAGATAGGTGGTTCAAAGAAGACGGGAGCATATACCTTCGCAGAACTTGAAGACGTCCGTTGGATTTGCATCAAAGCAGTGCAGTCTCATTTCTTCTTCAACGGAGATTCCTCTAAGCTTCAATCAGCGACTGACAAGTTCATCAAGCTTCAGCCTTTCATGGATTCTCATGGCATTTTCCGCGTTGGAGGTCGGTTGAGACATGCGAATCTTCCTGATAACCAGAAGTACCCTGTTCTTCTTCCTGTCGGTGCACACTTCACCAAGTTACTTGTGGATCACTATCACAAGATTTACCTTCATCCAGGGCCCAGCACACTACAAGCTCTCATACAAATCAAATATTGGGTGCCATCACTTAGAAGATTAGTGAGGCAAAGGACTTTTTATTGCTTGAAATGTTTCAAATCCAAAGCAAAGGGTAATACTCCCATCATGGGTGACCTACCCCCCTGCCGCCTTCAGGGTGGGCGGGCTTTCATCCAAGTTGGCGTGGATTTCGCCGGTCCTTTTGTCATGAGAGACTCCTTACGACGTAAAGCTCCTTTGAGCAAAATATATTTATGCATTTTTGTATGCATGGCTAGCAAAGCTGTCCATTTAGAAGCGGTAACCAGCCTCACATCTGAAGCATTCCTTGCCACACTTTCACGCTTCACATCTCGTCGAGGGTTTCCCAATGAAATATTCTCGGATTGTGGACTTAATTTCGTAGGAGCAGACAACCAACTGAAGGAGTTCATAGAGTGGTACAAAGAATCTACGACTCAAGACGCCATTTGTGACTTTTGTACCAAATATGACTTCAAATGGAATTTCAACCCTCCTCATAGTCCCAACTTCGGAGGTCTTTGGGAAGCTGGGGTGAAGTCGAGTAAGGTGCTGCTGAAGAAGATAGCTGGAGACTCGCCGATGACTTTTGAAGAGTACAGTACTCTCTTCTCCAAGATAGAGTCGATCCTCAATTCGAGGCCTCTATGTCCTTTATCCACAAGCCCTGAAGAAACCAATTATTTATCTCCAGGACATTTCCTTATTGGTAGGCCACTATTGGCTTTGCCTGAACCATCACTTCACGATCTTCCAGATAATCGTCTTTCCCGCTGGCAAGTTGTCAAGAAGATGTCGGATCATGTCTGGAATCGCTGGCGTTTGGAGTATTTGCACACCTTGCAAGGAAGAGCAAAGTGGCACCGGAAGACTCCAAACCTTCAAGTTAACGATCTCGTTTTGTTGAAAAGTGACACTCCTTCAATGAGCTGGCCGCTAGCCAAAGTGACTTCGGTGCATCCAGGCGCTGATGGAGTCACTCGAGTAGCAACAGTCCAGACAACTACTTCTTCGCTCCGGCGTTCTGTGTCCAAGCTTATACCTCTTCTTCCTCTTACCTCCTCTCCTTATGATTCCTCTTTGTAAATTTTGAAAAATTTAGGTGGGCGGTATGTTCTCGCAACTTCGACCCAAGCCTTTATTCGCTCTGTGTTTACATTTATTTGAGTGGAGTGTCGTGCAAGAACTTGTGGTGTTTCTCGTCAGCTAACGCGTCCCCCCCCCCCCCCCATCATCACCTTCCGGCCAACGCTTTGGGCAGACCTCAGTGCGTATGAAATCCTCACAGGACCACCTTCACGTCGAAAATACGAACTCTTTCGCCATTTTCTTCGCGCATTCCTGTTGCTTTTTCTAAAGCCGTTCTGCCTTTGTGGAAGAAACTACCTACGGTGTACCATCTCCATCCTCTCATCCACCGAAGTCGACGTGAGTACAGGAAGCGATGGCACCACCAAGAGTATCCCATATATTCGTTCATTTGGCTGATCATAAACTCATTTCTTCTACAGCTCCTTGGGAAACCGGATCCACCTACGGTTCTTCATCCAATTTTGACCACTCCTATTCTGAGGCTCTTCGTACCTACTCGCCAGCTGCTGTCGTCACCACCAAACCTGCAGCACTGCAGGTCCGTAAGCCTGCATTGAGGACGACCGCTGGTGAGCTTCGGATCCTTCCAGAATCAGGATCCCGTGTCTGGCCGCGTTCTCCCATAAGGTCGGCTCTTCCCTTTTTATAAAATTCAAAATATTAGGAACCCAAGACATTCCTAACTATAACCAAAATTTCAGTAAGCATCGTTTTTTTTTACACCATATTATAACTGGAGCTCCATAGGTTTTCTTTCATACTTTATACATTTCTACAAATATAAACTTTTTGTACCTATTCAAAAACTTGCATCAGAACTCACCAGTTTATTTCAGAACCCAGTCACCAGTTTCTCCTTCCACAACGATCTAGAGTGAAAGATCTAGGTATTCCTATAATTCTATTTCTTTCAAAAACAGAGGGTATCTGCGAGCACATGGAGATTGAAGTTTCGAGTTTATGCTCAAGCATTGGAACATCCCCACAATCGTGTTATGGATACGATGTACCACATTCACTTGGTAGGAGTTTATTATAATTATTATTTTGTTTTTAGCGGATGGCTAAATAAAGAGATGCATGATAAAAGGGCTTCAAAAAAATCTGTTCATCACTTACTGAAAAGGGATCAACTTTCGGAGTCGATCCTCCTTATCTCATAAAAACGTGGGGTGAGTCGATTTGTAATGTACTCAACCTGGAAAGGTATTTAATAAATACCTATCGCTGTTATTTTACAAAAAGGTACTTGAAGCGGATTTTCTTGATAATTCACAATTGTCCTGGACATATGTAGAAGTTAGTTGGAGGTTCCTATTTCATTCCAAGGAACAAAGTAAATTCCGAGGGAAGCAAAATATATAAGCTAGAAGATAAAGTTAGAGAAAGAGCCAACTGGTAGAGAAGGTTGAAATAAAGTGTACGGTATTAAGTCGGAGTGAGGGGAGAGGGTATTATTTAATGTAGGAAAGCTAAAGAGTTATTTGTTGAGTCGTAACTCGGACATTTTGTCATATTTGGGACCCTCCGAAAGTCTTAATTTATAACGCAGTAGGTTTTCGGTAGGAAAAAGGGGTGGAAAAGATAGAGATGAAGTTAAGGAGCTGAGAGAAGAGGGAGGTCCTGCCTCACTAGAAATATATATAGAAATATATACACGAGTATAATACGACCACGAAATGTTTGTGCGTTGTGGGACCCACAAACCACTGAGGCCCTTCTCACTTCGTGCTGGGATAAATCAAAACACGCTCGCACGCGCGGCCGGGGCCCAAAGGATACTCCCTCGCAAATATATTTGGACGGTGTGTCGTAAACAATATCCGAAAACACTTTATTCCTCCACACACGTAAACACCCACACGCACGCCCACCACGATGCCTTTTCTTCCACTATCTCCTCTGCTTCGGGGCCTGACTGTATACACCAGGCAACTTGACCCTGGAAGAGATCCACAGGACCCAAATACGAGGTTCTTTGTGTACAATTATGCTCAATTTGGTTACGGCAAATTTCAGGAGATGATAAAGTTCTGGAGTGCTAACATGGGCTACTCTGCCGCAAAAAGGAAAAACGCCTCACCTCAAAAACTGTCGAAAAAAGGATTTTCACATACCTTCCTTAATTTTTAGTCGCTCTATCCAATTGAGAAGTTAGAAATTAAAAATTTATTTTGAAAAACTGCAAAATTTGAATTTAAAATTTTTGTAAATTGTGGCAATAAAGGGTAGCACGACCTTTTTTGACGATTTTTGACAAAACGCCTCAGCGTGGAAACTTTTCACTTTGAAATTGTTCAAAGAACAACAAGGCGTTCTACCTCTAATTTCTGAATAGAATGCTCAATAGAATTAAAACAAAACGCCTTACGAGCTGTCTGTCATCAATCAGGATCGTTTAGTTTGTTAGCACTAATATCTCTGTGTAAACACTGTAGAGCGATTGCCGAAGAAATATTGAATTAATGATCAACAGGAAATGTTAGATCTCAATGTCGACACATTGAAGCACTATCCTGATAAGTCGTGATTTAGAGAGTTGAGGACTTTCACCATTCCACGGCAGTTTTTTTCAGTCTATTCGTTCTAAGGGTTAAAATGAGAATTAAATCACTTTAAATGGGCTTAAACGACGAAAAACTAAAATTTGCTGACCCCACTTTGCAAGGTCAAATGAGTACCATACAGATGTGAATAACTTTTCTTGTGATTAGATAAAAACACTAAGTTAACACTGAGTTTAGTGGATCCAACTTATTTTCGATAAAAACTTGAGATAAAGAGGTTTCGTGTATTATAATCACAGTTGATAGTTTTACAGATTTTGATTAGCAGAAAAACCTCAGATTTGTACCCAAGTAAACCCAAATACCTATTTTGGTTCATTATCCTAATACATAAAACCCCAACCGTTTGATTGTACGCATGTCTTTCCGAACGCGGGAGACCCGGGTTCGATTCCCAGCCGTGACATACATTTTTTTTTCTTTTAATAAATTACGTGTTTATCTACCATTTGTTTTTGCCTGCTTCTAGAAGGGGTTTCCGCTAGTTTTCTATAATAAACCTTTGGAATCGCACGAGAAATAAAATGTTTACCCCCCCAATTTGATGGTTCATGGTTTCTTTAGTTACCATGGACCTATTTTGATAAAATCTCGTGTATAGGCTCCATTTGGGGTCTAGTCGTGCACCGAAGCTTTTTTTTTTTTTTTGTTAAACACCTCTAAGGAGTGAAAAATAGGGGTTGTAATTTTCAAATTGCCCTAGCTCTCGATATAACGGTATTGTTTTTCAAATTTAATATAGAATTGGATTTTAGAATTTAACAAGGCCACCCAGAGCTCTGTAGGACCAACCGTTCACTCCCTATGAGGACTTAAGTTTGAACTTAGAATAAATCAGAAACACTTGTGTGAATCTTAAAAGACTCTTCACTGACGAGAATAGGTCTGATCTCCGTTTCGTTTTTTCAATAGATTTCCATGTCAATCAATCGAGCTTCCTTAGCTACCAAGAACAAAATTTTGTAATGTAGGGACTCACTACTCTCGGATTGCGATGTTATTGCTAGGAGGTAGTATTAAAGGAAAATCCGAGTTCTATGCTGACAGGTAATCTATACAACAAAATAATCAACTATTGTGCAACGATTTGCAGCGTTTTTGAGGAGGTGAAGCCCTCCGGAAGACATTGCTTCCGCCAGCTGACCCGTCAAAAACTCATTTTCAAAAAATGCGTCCAATAAACGGCACCTTCGCCCTAAGCGAGGACAAAAGGTATAATTCGAGGAGCAATAAATCCTTATTACAATTCCAGAACCTGTGGTAGACTCAAACAGTAAAACTGTTGGTGTGAGTGAATCTTGAAAAGGGCTCTCGAGGGCGACCGCACCTGTAGGCTCTAATTGAATGCGAAACGAAGCATTTTAGTTTAAATCGAATCACTTAGTTCGGGTAATTGAATGACAAAGGGAGAAAGCATGAAGGTACACAGCTTATTTACCACTGAGAAACTCAAGTTGGCACCCCACGAAGGTTCGCTCGAACCAATTCCAAACCTTTCAAATAATAATTAAAACTTAACGCTCCGTCGCGCCCTTGAATGCGCCACCGGACAAAGTAGCGGTATTTCCTTTGAATACATTTTATCACATCGTAGGTATATTATAAAGCTGCCTCCGTCCCTCCACAGAGTCAGTCGGTCGGAATTATTGTTTATGATATAATTTATCACAATAGAATTGAATGGACATTCACTCCTACAGAATAACTCGACCCTCGCCACCCACCCAATTATCGAACGTTCTTTGAAAAGACGCTGAAAAGATATACTGCTTGTTCCTCTCAACTTCAGTTTCATTAACCCTTCTCTCACCACTCCACCTCGGTATTAATTAAGCCACGGCGCCATTTTTTTACTACTTTAATTTTAAATCTCTTAATCAGAGTAAAATCCCAACCACCACTCGGGTTTAGTAAAGACTTAACCATTCAACAAATTGGGACTCTAAACACAGGGAATACGCGCCTCCCACGACCGTAGGCATTCACTTTTCATATTACATACGCTGCAGAAAGAGTGTAAGAACGCCCCCCAATTCAACCTAATTACCTAATTTATTCAAGTACTACCAGACAAGAATGTTTTCCGTCCAGTGAATATCTGGTCGGTTTAGAATTGAGTCAGATTTTAAAAATAAAGTTGCCAAATTTTCAAATAATCCGATCAGTTACTATTTACTTGGAAACCTTTTAAAAGAGACGGACCGGAAAACGAGGACCATTTTAATTATTTACTTGTTTCTGCCTTTCTCACGGAACAAGAATTTTCCATCCGGGTGAATTACAATTATCACCAACAGGTGAAAAGAATTTACCTGGAATATATTTTTCTTATAATTCACTCTCGTTGAACACAGGAACCTGTTTCCGGTGAAAGAACCAGCTTTGTTATATTTATGATCATTTTCACTTTAACTAGTCTGCCAAGTATGGCACATAGCTTTCTCGAATCCATAACACGATATACAAGTACCTTCTGAAGATGAGCGAAATCAACTGCAAACCATATCTCACATTCTCACCATAGCGCATGTACGTCTCTGATATCAAATATTGCTGCTTTTGATTATTTATATGGTTTCATGTTAACATCAGAACTATAGAATACGACTTGCAAACAAATTCACTGTAGAAACATGTGAAAAAACGAAAACGATGAGAAATATTTAACAGGATATTCGAATCGGGTGATTTCTCTACTATGACCACGTAGATGTGGGTGTAATGGGGAGAAATTTGTTTGGCGTTTTATATTTAAATTGATTTTATCCTCAACTATCGACTTCGTGGCTTTGGTAGATAAAAGATCCCACCGCTGCCACCACTTGTAATGGTAGGAAATTTGGTTTAGTCTATTTTACCTTTTGATTGGTTTTTATTAATTTATGAATTGAGTTCAAATTCTAATGTTGCAGAATTAGGATTGAATCACAGAAGAATTCTGTGGAAAGTGAATAGGAAACTTACTATTAAAACAAAGATTATTGGTAGAGCGTTAGGCAAGTGCACTGGAATGATTCTAATAAAAGGATTATTATGCGAAATTTACGTTTATATTAAAATATTATGTTCCTATGGACAAAGTATACTTTCTTTACTCAATCCTAGTCCCGTTAGATTATTTGCTTTAAGCTGTGTGTTCCTAGGGATTTCTCTCAGGTAGAAGGGTGCAATGAACTGAGGGTTCTTGAGGTTATTACTCCTACCTAATTGTTGAAATTCCTGAGAGGTTGCTGCCACCACCCTGGGTCGTATTCGGACCCAGGGAATTACCAAACCTTTTTACCTGCAATATACCTGAATGAGTGAAAAGAGGGTGAACTGCTGAAATAAGTAACGACAGGTTAACACGTAGGGTTTTTATTCAGAAAATATCAATATTAAACCGTGAAGCGGAATTGGTTTCAAACTGCTCTGAAGGAGCTGACTTTCGTTAATATCAAGAATTATGCTTCAAATACTTCAACACTGTTACGCACGTTATTTAAGTAGATGTATGAACAAAAATATATATATGTTGTATGACGATATTTCTTATGTCTATTTATGACTTAGACTTTGACTGAATTTTACAATAACAAATTGACTTAAGATTAACTTGACTTCTACTATCCTTCGACTTTACTTCTATTTTACAACTTGGTTACGATTTCAACTTTACTTTACAGGACGTTATGTTAAGGGGGAGTTTTTGCCAGATTTTTGAGAAAGTAAGCGCTTACTGGGATTTTGAGGGAATGGGCTCACCCTTTAGCCGAGCTTGGATCGTTTGTAGATCTCCGTAGCAGGTAAGTTGTCCAGGGCCTCGTCCGAATAAGGCTTGTAGAAAGGGGGTGCCTGGAATCGGGGCAGTTCTGCCTCGGTTCGGAGTTCGATCTTGACACTGGGTCGATCTGGGCGGCGAAACGGAGAAGGCGGCGGTGTTGTGGAGTTTTGGGCCTTGGCTAAACAAAACTGCACGAACACTGACTGGCGGGTAGACACTTTATACTTTTATGTGAAATGTTCGCACTGGATCACCACGGTAAATTCTCAGTTCATAAAGGTCTCGTTACAAGGAGAGGGGATGAGTCGTGAGCTAGGTTCCAACACAATGGAGACGCGTGACTGTAGACTGAAGTCGGCGGGAGGGGGCAGGCCCTTATAACCCCTCGGCCATCTTGGAAATTGGCGATGGTGAGGGTTCCGACGGTGGCGCGCTCGGTGTTGGTGATCTCATGGCGGACATCGATGTTCGGTTATACGGTTACTCGGGGTGATTTGTATGGAAGTAGGTAGTTGACATGGAAGTAGATTTGCTGACAGGGAACTAAATGGTGATTTATGGAGTTGAGAGATGGGGTTGCTAAACTGGCTCATTACACCCCCCTCTTCTCCCAAGGCCGATGCCCTCATCGGCTACTTGCCCTTGGTGACGGATGGAATCGGCAATGTGGTGTCTGGCGAAACTTTGAGCAATGCTGTCTCGTATCTCCAACGTCGACAACCTGAGCATTTGGGTGGACGTGCTTCGGCATGCTCCTGTCGAAGGCAAGGTTGTGGGAACGAAGGGTGTTCTGACGGATATTTCTGGCAGGCCGCAACAAGCCGGTTCCAAAAACTCTTGCAGCTGGAGCAACGGAATTTGATCAGTTCTTTCGGGATCTTGTCGCAGACGGGGCATGGCGCAGCATTGTTTATGGTGGTATTTTCTGGCTCATCCTCGCGGGCAGGGGTAATCGGTGAGAAGGATGGCGATGGCTCTTCCACTTCCGTGCGTTTGGTCGCAGGCGGCCTTGGCTTGGTCTTTGGCTTGGTTTTCTTCTCAGTCTTTGCCTCACTGTCAGAAGACGACGATGAAGATGACGATGACGAAGATGAGCGGGCACGCCTTCGGGGAGTGGAAGCAGTTGCTTCTCCGGTGGCCGATTCCCAAGCATTTTCCAATGAGGCCGACGATTGGTTAAGGGCATTGCTGCTTTGGATCGCCATGACCCGTTGCTCCAAACCTCTTAATTCACATCGTAGCTCCTCGACAGGGTTAGGGGTGCCTCCTGCTGAAAGACCAGCTGCATCCGAGCTGACAGCCTTGCTCAGGTTGTGTGAGAGCCCGGCGATGCAAATCATAATTTCCTTGCGTTGCTCTGGCATGTCGGCGAATTCAGTCAGCCAGGTTTGCAGTTGTGCCATGCATGCTACGGTACGTTCAACCCATCCTGGGCTGCCTACGTTTATTGTGGGTACTGGCTCTAAACGGGGTCTGGGGAACGCCATGTCCTGAAACAAAAGAATTCAGCCTTCTTACACTTCCACCCCAGGTCTCTCGCATCCGTTACTCCACCTCTCCGCCCAATCCGCACGCGCTCGCGATACCGTTCCCTAACTCCTAGGTGTTGGTGAACTCGAGGCTAGTCCTTCCCTTTGGCTACCTATGAGATGGATCTCTGCCTTGACTCTCCTCTACGACGTCCGGATTCAGGTATTGGGTAGGTGAATGAATACAAGGTAGGTGTAATAATAATTCTTATGTTTTACAGGTTAAATTTCGTTTACATGAATAAATTTCCCTTTGTGTTATTATTTAATTTTTTTTTTTTTTTTTTTTTTTTTTTTTGTTCAAACAATTTACATAAATTTGTTGCTTTTTATGTTACAGGTTATACTTCGGTTTCCTTCGGAGCGACTTCAATCGTGGACACCTTGCCAGTATGCAACTTCTTGTAGTCGATGACTTTTCGGGGTCGCAGACTGTATGAAGAGGTGGTGGTACTGGTATCGGCGTTGGGCAAAGTTCGTTCTGCGATCGGTTCGTCCGGCGGACGGTTGCATGATTGCTCCAAGCGTTCGAGATCCGGAGTAACACAGGTTCGTTCTATGAGTTCGGGTTCTACTTCGTCGTCCGATTCAAACCATGGGTCAAGGTCGGTTTGCTGAGTTCCGGCGGGGGCATCTGGTGCGGAGGCCTCGCGCCTGTGCGGCTCCTCCCGCGTGATTGCTTCATCCGGGACTCGGTTGACGAATGCTGGTTTCAACCTACTAAGATGATAACGAGTGGTCTTTCCTAGAGCATCCTCGACCTCGTAATTTACATCGGTGAGCCTTCTGGTGATAGTGAGAGGTCCGATCCAGGGATTCCAAAACTTACGGGTGGCATCCGCTGGGGCAACCATTTGGCGCGCGTATACTGGCTGGCCCACCTCCAATTCCCTCATATGGCGCCGATTGTTGATGGCTTTCTCCCGAGCGCACCAGGCCTTTTTGATTTGACTTTCTGCCAGCTGTCGTATTTTCTGAAAGCAGGGTTCAGATGGGTTACGGTTTGGTTCACCGGTGGCCGTCAGTTCCCGGTTGTTTGGGAGCCGAACCTCACGCCCATACGTCAACTGGAACGGCGAATATCCTGTACTATGATGAGGCAAGTTTCGGTATGCTGCCAGAGCGAACGGTAATGCCGCCTCCCATCCTCGCACGGTATCTTGAAGCTTGGCAACGATATTTGCTAGGGTTCTGTGGAACCTTTCGCAAACACCGTTGCTTTGCGGATGGTATGCTGACGTTTGGATATGGCGGATGTTCCAGTTAGTACACAAATTTCTAATTACGCTAGACACGAAGGCGGCTCCCCGGTCCGACACCAGTACCTCCGGCGCTCCGTGCGTTGGGAGGTATTTTGTTGTCAACACTCGGGCCGTGGTTTCTGCCGTGCAGTTTGGGGTTATATACACCTCAGCATACTTGGAGAAGTGGTCGACCACCGTCAGGAGATATTTGGTAGAGTGGGTTCCCTTCAGGGGACCGACGTAATCAATTCCGACTATTTGCCCTACACGAGTGGGAAGTTCAGGTCGCTGTATCGGCGGATTCAGATTGTTAGGGGTGTTGCGTTTCTGGCATTGTGGACAACTCTGTACGAAACTCTTGACGTCCCTTGCCATCTTTCGCCAATACCCGTAGCGCCTCGCGATACTCTCAGTGACGTCCACGCCTGGGTGACCTGCCCATAGTTGTTCGTGGCAATTTGTCAGGAACCATCGTCGCAGTGTCTGTGGTATTAGGGGCACCAACTCCTCTCGTCCGTTCGTGTCAGTGACAAACTTCCAAAGTTCTCCGTCCAAGCGAATGCGCGGATTGGTGTTTTCACGATCCAGACTTCTGATCCACGGGTCCAGGGCTTGTGCTGCAAGGAGTAGCTCTCTTGGCATGCTGAGGGTGGTAATAGCTCCAATCGGAATCCTACTAAGACCATCGACGTGGCCCATTTTGGACCCAGGCCGATACCTCGCCTCATATTCATATTCTGTGAGCCGGAGGATCCATCTTCCGATACGGGAGGTGGGATCTCTGATATTCATGGCGGCTGTCAATGCGGCATGATCCGTCTGGAGGATGAAACGGCGCCCCAACAGGAATTCCTGAAAATGACGCACCGCCCAGACCACCGCGAGCAGTTCGCGCTCTGTGGTTGAGTATCGGGTTTCAGCGTCGTTCAGTACGCGACTGGCGTAAGCCACCGGATGACTCTCCCCGTCGATCTCCTGTGAAAGGACCGCCCCGATAGCTTTTCCTGAAGCGTCCGTAGACAGCACGAAGGGTCGCTCGAAGTCGGGGTAAGCGAGCACGGGTCCGGTCATGAGCGCCTCCTTCAGAGCCTCAAAAGCTGCCTGCCGCGCCTCCGTCCACACGAACGGTTCGTTCTTCCTTAACAATTTATTCAAAGGAACGACAATTTCGGAGTAGTTGACAATGAATCTTCGATAAAATCCGGCGAGACCGAGGAAGGAACGCACATCGCGGGCGGTGGTTGGTACTGGATGGTCTCGTATAGCCACGATCTTGTCAGGGTCCATCTCGACTCCGTTAGCGGTCACCATGTGCCCCAGATAATTTACCCGATCCTTCAGGAACTCACACTTTCGGAGATTTAATTTGAATCCCGTTTCCTCAAAACGCCTCAGGACTGTCTGCAATAATTCTAGATGTGAGTCCACGTCTTCGGTAAAGAGAATGACGTCATCTAGATAGATCAGACATCCATGTCCTATGATTCCATCTAGAACATCATTCATTGCGGCCTGGAAGGTTGCTGGCGCATTTTTGAGTCCGAACGGCATTCGAGTATATTCGAAGTGTCGATTTAGGGCAGTGAAGGCGGTCTTTTCTTGTGATTCCGGTGCGACGGGTATTTGGTGATACCCCATGGTCAAGTCGAGCGTCGTGAACCACTTGCTATTTCCCATTAAGGACAAGGTTTCTAACAATCGTGGTAACGGATATCTGTTTCCCTTGGTTATCGCGTTCAGCTCCCGGTAGTCGGTACAGAACCTCCATCGCTGGGGTTCTCCGGGCGGAGTCTTTTTCTTCGCCACGACAATAGGTGCATTCCACGGGCTTTTCGAAGGTCTGATTATTCCCTCCGCGAGCATGTCATGGACCTGATCTTCCACGAACTCCCGTAGGGCGTGTGGCACTGGATAAGGTTTTCGGCACGTCGGTCCAGCATCTCCCGTCTCGATTTCGTGCGACACCTCCATACTACATCCGTCTTTTCCAGGTTTGTCGAATAAATGTATATTTTGCAGGAGACATTGTTCGATCCGTCGTCGGTCGTCACCAACCAAATGACTCAACTGCTGGCGGATGTGTGTTACGGTATCCTCGCGAGAGGGTTGATCATCCCAGACCTCCGTGGGAAGTTCCTCAAGGTTTTGCAAATTTTCAGGTACCACCGCTCCTACTGCAGCTGGCTTCCGTTCGAGAGTGGTTCGGGGTTTCTTGGCCACGCGTTCACTCGGGTCGTACAGCTGGGGGTTTGGATTCGTCGAGGGCCGTCTCTTCACCGGTGCGCTCTTTGGATATGTCGATCGAGAGGGCTCGTCTTTCTTGGTCTTTACCTTCAATCTACGCAAATGGTTCAACATTTTGGGGCTCTCCCATACTGCGCCAAGTATCATCTGACCTCCGGTTTCGTTATTCGTCATGGCGACGATTCCGGTGTCCGTGCGGATTTCGATCGGGAACTTTCCCAATAGATCGAGTCCCATCAAGTCCAAGTGTGAATCGGGTCTTCGGAAAACATAAAATTTGTGCGACGTTCGCTTATCCCCTATCCGCACAGGCAGTTCTTGTGTTCCTAACAACGGTAATTTTTGACCGTCCGCTCCCCAGAGCTCGGTGTTAGTTGGTTTTACAGGAACTCCTGGTACTGGGTGCGATAGTGCGGATACTGCTGCGCCGGTGTCCAATATTACGTCACGGTTGTATTTTCCCAGTCCGATTTTCATTCGAATCATCGGACGCGTAGTACAATTGACCGTCGCCTGGAAAGCTACCAACTCGTCGCCGCGCACCTCTTCCTCGGGGTTCTCCTCTGATGGCTGTGTGACGACTGCTGCTGCGGTTCCGGCGAGGTTTCCTCGTGGTTGCGATACCGGCAGCATCTTCTTTTTCCGCAAGCATTCATTTTCTAAATGCTCTCGCGCGCCACAAAAGTCACAAAAGATCGCGCTCTGGATACCATGTGGACAGTTGACTGGAAAGTGAGCGTAGTCACCGCAGTACAAACATGGATATCTTGGCGTCGGCGAAGGTTGTCTCCAGGTTGATCTGTTTGGTCCGGGGTAGGGGGGGCTCGTTATTGGATTCTTGGGTGCACCTTGCGATCCCAATTTTTGAGGGCACTTCCCTGAAAAATGTCCGAGTTCTCCGCAGGTATAACATTTTAGCGCTTCTTTATTCATAACGCCCGCTATGTCCCATTTGAAATCTGCTGCTTGCTCGCTCTGGGTCGTATCTTCTAGGTCCTCAGCTCGCTTCACTGCTTCTTCCAATGTGTCGGGAAGATTGCTTTGAAGGAAGGGGCTGATTTCCTTATTTATCCCTCTGATGAAGGCGCGGAGGGTTTTTGCCTTTACCCACTCCTTCTGTTGAGCAGCGGTAAGCTCAATTTCATTACGGACGGCGGTTTTTGCGGTTTTTATCAGTTTCTCTGCGAACCGTCTTACACTTTCTTCGGGCTGCCTCTTCGTTGTCCATAGGCGAATCATCGCCTTTTCGGGGTCCTCACTCTCATACCACTGGAGTATGGCATCTCGTAGGGTAGTGTAGGGTTGTGCTCCTAGATCTTCTTGTAAGAACCTCTTGGCTCCTCCTCTCAGGCGAGTACGTAGAAATCGTAGTCGCTGTTCTTGATCGAGGTCGTGTGTAGCTTGTTCAACTTCAGCGAAGAACGAGGCGGCCGAAATGGAATCGGGTTCGTCCGGGTTCCACGGTTCGATCTCTAAGAATAGCGATCGTGGGAGATCTCGTTGTTGGGGTGCCTGTCCTCCTTGAGTCGGGGATTGGGCGCTTCGGAAGAACTCTCCCATCCTATTCATGGCCTCTGTCATGGCGTCGGCCAACTCCACTGTCGTTTCAGTCGCTTTCTGCCAGGGCTCCATTTTGATGCTTGTAGGATTTTTCACAATTTTACGAAAAGGACTAGAAAAGGCCCGGGCAATAATCAGAAAGTATTCACTACACTTTTCCCGCAACACTGAATTCGTTGGTCGAGAGGGTCAAGCAGATAATGATCCAACTTCCTACCCAAGGAAACTTTTCTGAATGCGAGTTCGAAATAGAATTTGTTGTTGATTAGTCGAGAATTTTGGTGTTGGTTCGAACTGATGATCGGTTCGACCTCTGCACCGATATGGATCTTGACTCGATCCGAACTGTGAAGCAGTTCGTTCAATATCTATATGCAAGGGAGGTCGGTTCGAGTTGCGAATCGGTTCGAATCGCGCTTCGGTCCGAACAGTGAATCGGTTCGAATATTGGTCAGTACAGCAGTGATCAGGTTCGAACTGTGGTTCGGTTCGAACTGTGCACTGGTCTGTTTTGGGGATTGGTATGAGTTCTGCCTCGTTTCGAACTGTGATTCGGTTCGAACGGGGTACCAATACGGTTTTAAGATCGGGTCGGACTGTGACTTGGTCCGAACAAGAGTTAGTATAGTTCGAAATTGGGTCGAACTTGAATCGGTACGAACGGAATATCGGTACGAACGGAATTCGGCGGAGTGTGGAGCAACAATATTTGACAAAATACACAAGAAAAAGTACGAATTGCGTACTAAATTGACTCTCTGCGCTCCTCTCACTTTCCGGCTGAATTATTTTGTTTGTACAAGTGTGCGTGTTCTAGATGTGTGACATATGTTTTAAATGAAATTTTCAAAATTGATGCTAGATTACTTAATATTTCTAAATTATGATTACAAATTTCAGGAGTCTGATCACTCTTCAAACTCTTAGACAGGTATTTGCTTCTTGTTTGGGTCCCGAAAATCGCAATTTTCTTTGATCCCACCGCTGCCACCAAATGTAATGGGGAGAAATTTGTTTGGCGTTTTATATTTAAATTGATTTTATCCTCAACTATCGACTTCGTGGCTTTGGTAGATAAAAGATCCCACCGCTGCCACCACTTGTAATGGTAGGAAATTTGGTTTAGTCTATTTTACCTTTTGATTGGTTTTTATTAATTTATGAATTGAGTTCAAATTCTAATGTTGCAGAATTAGGATTGAATCACAGAAGAATTCTGTGGAAAGTGAATAGGAAACTTACTATTAAAACAAAGATTATTGGTAGAGCGTTAGGCAAGTGCACTGGAATGATTCTAATAAAAGGATTATTATGCGAAATTTACGTTTATATTAAAATATTATGTTCCTATGGACAAAGTATACTTTCTTTACTCAATCCTAGTCCCGTTAGATTATTTGCTTTAAGCTGTGTGTTCCTAGGGATTTCTCTCAGGTAGAAGGGTGCAATGAACTGAGGGTTCTTGAGGTTATTACTCCTACCTAATTGTTGAAATTCCTGAGAGGTTGCTGCCACCACCCTGGGTCGTATTCGGACCCAGGGAATTACCAAACCTTTTTACCTGCAATATACCTGAATGAGTGAAAAGAGGGTGAACTGCTGAAATAAGTAACGACAGGTTAACACGTAGGGTTTTTATTCAGAAAATATCAATATTAAACCGTGAAGCGGAATTGGTTTCAAACTGCTCTGAAGGAGCTGACTTTCGTTAATATCAAGAATTATGCTTCAAATACTTCAACACTGTTACGCACGTTATTTAAGTAGATGTATGAACAAAAATATATATATGTTGTATGACGATATTTCTTATGTCTATTTATGACTTAGACTTTGACTGAATTTTACAATAACAAATTGACTTAAGATTAACTTGACTTCTACTATCCTTCGACTTTACTTCTATTTTACAACTTGGTTACGATTTCAACTTTACTTTACAGGACGTTATGTTAAGGGGGAGTTTTTGCCAGATTTTTGAGAAAGTAAGCGCTTACTGGGATTTTGAGGGAATGGGCTCACCCTTTAGCCGAGCTTGGATCGTTTGTAGATCTCCGTAGCAGGTAAGTTGTCCAGGGCCTCGTCCGAATAAGGCTTGTAGAAAGGGGGTGCCTGGAATCGGGGCAGTTCTGCCTCGGTTCGGAGTTCGATCTTGACACTGGGTCGATCTGGGCGGCGAAACGGAGAAGGCGGCGGTGTTGTGGAGTTTTGGGCCTTGGCTAAACAAAACTGCACGAACACTGACTGGCGGGTAGACACTTTATACTTTTATGTGAAATGTTCGCACTGGATCACCACGGTAAATTCTCAGTTCATAAAGGTCTCGTTACAAGGAGAGGGGATGAGTCGTGAGCTAGGTTCCAACACAATGGAGACGCGTGACTGTAGACTGAAGTCGGCGGGAGGGGGCAGGCCCTTATAACCCCTCGGCCATCTTGGAAATTGGCGATGGTGAGGGTTCCGACGGTGGCGCGCTCGGTGTTGGTGATCTCATGGCGGACATCGATGTTCGGTTATACGGTTACTCGGGGTGATTTGTATGGAAGTAGGTAGTTGACATGGAAGTAGATTTGCTGACAGGGAACTAAATGGTGATTTATGGAGTTGAGAGATGGGGTTGCTAAACTGGCTCATTACATGGGAACATCCATGACAGATGATACGTGATGTGCGGTGAAGACACATTACAAGGCTGGCTATATAAAAAAAAAAATTAATTAAAAAAAACAACTTCACCAATGAATCGGGTGCGAAAAAAATTAATAACAACCACCAAAGTCTCAATTTCGAAAACTTTTACAGGTGCGATGCAGGTTCTTAAGCGATGATATAATAAGGAATTTATTGTGATACGAACTTAGTAACGACTTTTTTCTATTAAGATAGGAAAATGTGGCTACTTTCAAATTGGCTCTGTACAATTCTACTGGCCAGGTTTTAAAGGGGAAAAGTCTACCAAGTGGTTGTGGCACATAACTTCCTCGTATACATAACTCGATTGCATAGATGATTCGATGCTGAAGACTGATATCTGAAGATTTCATCGAATCCGGGGAGAAAATATAGAAAATATAACTGTTACGAGGATTTTAAGTTTGCGCCTGCACAGAGGCTACTATCGATTTGGGGGCCATGATTTTCGAAGGGGATCATCTACACGCCAATCTGAACAATGTCTAAAAAAATCATCAAATTCGGATGGAAACTGTAGAAGTTATGGCTGTAATAAGGAAATTCGCGTTTGCGCATGTTCAGTCGCTACTATCAGTCTGAGAGCTATGATTTTTATAGGGACCATCTAAACGTCAACCCGCACAATCCCTGAAAATTTCATCGAATTCGGATGGAAAATGTAGAAGTTGTGGCTGTTACAAGGAAAGTCACGTTTGCGCATGCGCTGTCGCTACTATCAGTCCGGGGGTGATGATTCTCATCGGGGACCATCTACACGCCAACCCGGACAATCCCTGAAAATTTTATCGAAATCGGACAATAACTTCGTATAGTTATACCCGTTACAAGGATTTCATGGCAGACACACGGACACAGACACGAAACCACAGCTCAGAACCACAGTTCAGAAAGGTCTAAAACGTAAAAACCGAGTGAAAATTTAGATTTTGGAGAACATTTTTTTTAACACTTCAAAAGTGAAAACAAAGCTTCCGCTACTTTGGTAGATCCGGAGGCAAAACGTATCTCATAAATTCATCACCTGAAATTTATTACTTTTTATATATTACACAAAAACTAGGTTTTCGAGTTTGTTTCATCCAGCATTATGCCGTCCAACTATTCCAAGTTCAAGAGAAGTAATATTTGCATGGGTGTAGACAAACACAAATGTCATAAACTTCATAGTTGGAACAAGAAAGTGGGTGAGATACACCAAAAGTGTCACAAGAGAAGATGATGGAAAACGATAGTGCGGTAATAAATTATAAACATAAAATATAATCATGAGGCAATTGTCGTGGAATATTCTAAATTCAGAGGTCTGAGTCATTCAATTTCACATCAAAACTTGAAGGCCCACAACGAGACCCTCTTTGAGAAAAATAATAATAATAATAAAATTTAAAAAAACAGTGGTATGTGAAGGAGAAGATGGTGGTAATTGGCGGGTATGAGAGGTTTATTCTTGGCTTGGTTGATTCTTACCCTTGTGAGGCAGGTCGTCAGGCGGCGTGGAGGCGGCCCAGGACGGCGTGTGGCTCAAAGGGTGGCTGAGAGGCTGGTGGTGAGGTCCCATCAGTCCCTGGTCACTTCGCGACAGACCCTGAAGCATCCCTGCACATAGCAAAACCCATTCGAGGATAATTTCATTTCACCTCGCCAACTTCAAAACACGTACGAAATATCTTCAATTGTAGGAAGTAGGTTAGAGGAACCCAGTGACGGACAGTCTTGACTCTGTTTTTGAATGATGAGTGTTCTGGCTGTGTGTTGGGTATCTCTAAAAATTCAATGCTATTTAAAATTGGTGAAAAAACAATACCTTTATTTCGAGAGTTTTCGAGCTAAGGCACTTTTCAAAATTTCAACCCCTTAGAAGTGACTGGCATCAACCAAGAGCTTCGGGGCAGTACTAGACCTCAAATGGAGCCCATAATATCAAATTTCTGTAAAATCGGTCTATAGTAATTAAGGAAAATGCCGCGTACGGCGGTCGGACTGAAAAATTGCGGTTGTTTAGTTAGACGTAGTAATTCACTCAAAAATTAGTTGTCAACGACCATCGTGTCGAATTCGTCATACAAATTATCCCTAGCTAACCTAAAGGGTTAAACTAGCTAACCTGCGGTTGGGCATACATGATGCGTAAACTATTGGATGACTTCCGATAGCTTATATTACATCATTGACAAAAGACCTATCGTCACTAATGATTACAGTGTTAGACCTTAAGGCGCAATGGGCGCCTATAGGTCTTTTTAAAAATTTGGCATTGAGCGATGAACTTCGCTGCAGTGAAGCTTCATAGGATGGCGACTATCGCGAGATCGACTCAATCACTCGACAACGGGAAGTCGCGTTTTTTATCGCTACGAATTCGCAAGTTTTGAGGTGGAGAAGCCGCCCGAGCGGCGATCTACCGGGGAAATCGCGAAGCCGCCAAAAGTTCATCAGGCGGTCCACGCGCTGCAGCACTGAACACTCACTCCCTGGACTGAAGCAACACTTTTGTCACTTTTGGTTCATTATTTTCACTAATGAACCATTGGAATTGACCAAGAAAAATGGTCAAAAGGTTCAAAATTTGTTGGTTTACGTTTCGAAGGTACGTAGCATCCAAAAATCGAATAAAATATCCGAAAATCGAATAAAACGCTGCAAATTATTACACAACGGTTTATTATTTTTATATAGATCACTCGTCTACAAAATCACCAACCATCAAATATGAAGAAAAAAAAGAAGAAAAAAAAAATCGAAAAAAAAATCAAAAAATTTTTTTTTTTTTAATGAAAAAAAATCAAAATCACCAACCATCGATTGCATTTTGGTCAGCTAAAATTTGAACGGTGATTAGGCCTCTTTTGCGACTCACACTCGTGTTTTGATTTATATATATATATATATATATATTTCAATATAAACCCTTAAATTTTCGTAGGGAGCGAACGGTTTGTCCTACAGAGCTCCGCGTGGTCTCAAAAAATTCTAAAAATTCCATAGAATCTTAAATTGAAGGAAAAACAATACCTTTATATCGAAATTTTTTGAGTTAGGGCGTTTTCAAAATTTCAAAATTGATTTTGGAACCCTTAGGAGTGACCTACATCAACCAAAAGCTTCGGGGCACAACTAGACCCCAAATGGAGCCTACATATCAAATTTCATCAAAATCGGTCAATGCTAAGTGGCAAAAGTGCCGCGTACGGCGTACGGCGTACGGCGGACGGCGGACGGCGTACGGCGGACGGACGGCCAAATTTTTATTCGATTTTTGGATTCTACGTACCTTGAAACGTAAACCATCAAATTTTGAGGGGGTGTTAAAAAAAAATTTTTCTTGGTCGATTCCAATGGTTCATTATTGAAAACTAGCTGAAAAGCCTACTAAAAGCAGGCAAAGACTATTCCTCCGACTCTCCTCCCGCCACCAACTCCCTCCGACTCCTCCCGCCCCCAACCTCTCCGACTCCTCTCGCCTCCGACTCCTCCCGCCCCAACCCCTCCGACTCCTCTCGCCCCCGACCCTTCCTGCCCCAACCCCTCCGACTCCTCTCGCCTCCGACTCCTCCCGCCCCCAACCCCTCCGACTCCTCTCGCCTCCGACAACTCCCGCCCCCAACCCCTCCGACTCCTCTCGCCTCCGACTCCTCCCGCCCCCAACCCCTCCAGCCTACAACTCTCCCTCTGCCACGACCCCTCCGTGCATACGTACGTACGTACGTACGTACGGTTGGCGTTTTATATAATTAGATAATAAACCAAAATTGCCGTCCGTCCGCAGTACGCGGCACTTTTACCAGTTACCATGGACCGATTTTAATGAAATTTGGTATGTAGGCTCCAATTGGGGTCTAGTTGTGCCCCGAAGTTTTAGGTTGATGTCAGTCACTTGTAAGGGTTGAAAAATAAAACGCCCTAGCTCAAAAAACTTTCAATATGAGATAGTATTGAATTTTGCATCCGAGTCTACCGAGATAGCGGAAGCTTTGTTTTCACTTTTCAAGGATGAAAAACAAAGTTCTCCAGAATCAAAATTTTAACTCGCGTTTTGCGTTTTAGAACTTTCAGAACAATTTTGGTTCCGTGTCTGTCCGTCTGTGTGTCTGTCATGAAATCCCTGTAACGGGCATAACTGTAAGAAGTTATTGTCCGATTTCTATGAAATTTTCAGGGATATTGAGGGTGGACCACCATCTATCTATCATCACCCCCGGACTAATAGTAGCTGCTGCGCATGCGCAAAAGTGAATTTTCTTATAACAGCAATAACTTCTACATATTCCTTCCAATTTCGATGACATCTTCAGGGATGCTACAGATTAGTATTTAGATGGTCCTCTATGAAAATCACCACCACCGGACTGATAGTAGCCACTGCGCATGCGCAAACGTTGTTTTTAATTGCTTCAGAGGAGATTGATACTTGGAGATTGATGTTTTGAAATTAACTACTAGGTATGCATCGGATCATCTATACAAACGGGTTATGGATACGAGGAAGCTATGTGCCACACCCACTCGGTAGACGTTTAACCAAAACGGGTTTTGTACCTCTTGGACTCGACCAAGAAAAAAATTTTAACCCCCCCCCCCCCCCTCAAAATTTGTTGGTTTATGTTTCAAGGTAGGTACGTAGAATCCAAAAATCATATAAACAGTTGGCCGTCCGCCGTACGGGGACTATCTTTAGTAACCATGAACCGATTTTGATGAAATTTGGTATATAGGCTTCATTTGGGGTCTAGTTGTGCCGCGAAGCTTTTGATTGATGTGGGTCACTTGTAAGGGTGGAAAAATAACGGTTGAAATTTTCAAATCGCTTTAGCTCAAAAACTTTCAATATAAAGGTGTTGTTCTTTTATCAATTTAAAATAGGATTGAATTTTTAGAATGGAATGAGACTAACCCGAGCTCTGTAGGACCAATCGTTCGCTCCCTATGAGGACTTAAGGTTTGGTCTTACGATAAGTCAGAAACACGAGTGTGAATCGCAAAAGACGCCAAATCTCCGTTCATTAGCTGACCGAAATGCGACCGATGTTTTTCTTCATGTTGGTTGGTGGCACAGAGTACTGGAGACAAGTTAACAGTGGTGGTAACAGTGGTTGGAGGTAACAATGGCAAAGCCGTGTTCTTTGCAGACGAGTGATCTATATAGAAAAATAATTAACCTTTGTGGAATAATTTGCTGCTGTTTTTCTTAACCGTAGTTTTAAACATTTATTTGGAAAGAAGGGATTTTTCAGTTATAGTTGTTGAGTTGAAGATTTGAAGATAAACCGAGGCTTAACCACCCGCGATGGACTTCACGTTCGACGAGAAGAGAGAGGAAAAATGGAAGAAAAGAGATGAAGAGGAAAAGCTGACACTTGAAGCAAATTATTCGGCGGGACTCAAGTGGAGGACTCGACGATGGTGGAGGGGGTTAATCCAATAACGGCGGCCCCCCCTCTCTTTTTCTCTCTTTTCCCTCCTCCTGGCCCGTAATTGGGCATCAAAGAGGAGGAAAGGCGTGACGGGCCACAGTCAATATTTGGATTTGTAGCCTCAACGCCGCAGAAGCTGACGAGGGCTCTCCGGGGGTGCCTTCACCTGGTCCTCCTCGAGTCCTTCCGGCTTTGTTGTCTGACGGACTTTCCTTACCGATTCGTCTTCCTCCCCCACTTTCCGAACCCTCCGTGTCCACACAAACAATTATTACACAAAGGCAACTCTCTGCAGTAATTCATTTCAAAAGCATTAAAATGATCTCTTCGAAAAAGATACCTAAATAGATCGATAGATAACTGCCTAATAGATAGATCGAGTATTCCCGTGCGTTTGAATAATTAATCATCTTCTTCTGCTGCTTTGATACTTGGATCAATCAACGTAAGCGATGATATGCTGGTTTCGGTCACTATTGACTGGGCGAGAGCAAAAGATCGTGGCTAACGATGGACGTGAATTGTCAAGGGAACCAAACACGAAAAATCCCAGCTTTGCTAAAATATTGGACATCGTTAGTAAGAGACTGATGGTTTGTATGGAAAGGGTTCTATTCGAATAGTTATGGAAGCTAGAATGAAACAGATCATCCAGGCGTACCACGACAGCTACTATGATTTAGGAAGGTACTATAAATAAAGGGGAAGCTTTGACTGAAGGCAAAATAGGAGGATTCTATGTACAGGGTCCGCCAGAAAGAACGCATGGATTTCAAAATGACGCTACACCAAAAGTAATGCGATAAAAAAAAAAAAAAAAAAAAAAAAATGATCACAAAGAGTGGAAGTTTCAGTTTACGTAAAAAAAAAACTTTTAAATATCACGTCGTTAGAAGCAATGCAGGATTCCAGCCGTTCCCGGAAAGACTCCACGACTTTGGTCAACATTTCCCTGGGAACTTCTTCTGGCTGTGTGAACAGGCAAAATTGTCGTTATTGTTCCCCAATGAACCCCCAAGGACTCCATGAGAATCCCCTGCACTCCCCAAAAGTAACAGTTTGGTGTGCAATCAGCCAAGACAGAATCATAACACGAGGACTGGCACTTATTCCTCCCCTAAACCCCAAAATATTGACTATACGAAGTTATTGTGCGATTTAGATGACATTTTCAGGGATTGTACGGATTAAGGTGTGGATGGTGCCCTATGAAATACAAGAAATTCATAAGGGATCGTCCTCCAATGCATAGTGTGTATCCCCGAGTTCATAGGCGACCATAATTCTATTTAAAGGGGACTATCCTCCAATTCACAGTGAGCATCGTCCAAAGAATGAAGACTTGAATAGGCTCGTCGGTGTAAACTTCATTGTCTACTGAATGATTCATGTAAATGTAAAGTCTTGCTCATGGGACCCCCCCCCCCGGGGGGGGGGGGTTCCTCACACAACTAGGTAGGAGCAATTTTATCCCTATAATAAGCGACATGGTTGCGTTAAAATGTGAAAATTACGTTGGAAACCTTGGATTATTGATATCAAGAACCAAGTATCTGCAGTTTGATACCGAGTGTAACATAGAGGGCTCTATCAAATAAGAATATCGGCGTACAATTTACCAATTAGTCCAATCGTTACTATTTTCGATAATGAATCATTCGAATAATATGCACAGTAGTAATATGGCTGAAAATCATTCGGCTGAAGTATTTGAATTTTGGGACTTCAAAATTGTGAACAAGCAGGTTATTTCCTGCATCTTGGTACCATTCAATTTCTCAGGGAGCGTATGCTAACTTCTGTGACCTTTCGGAGGCTACCAGAAGTATTTCTTCTTCTTTTAGTGCCGTTGTTGAATCATCAAAAATTAACTTCCCTCGACCGGGGATCGATCTCCTATCATCCGACTAAACTGTATTTACACTTCTGAGTCGGAGCTCGTTACCACTGAGCTAAGGAAGCGAATGGACAGAAATGCGAAGAGGTCGCTGATCACAACATCCCCCCCCCCATTAGGAAATCTAATCTTAGGTAGTCTGTTACCTAGTCAGGGAGGTGAGAGGCAGCTTTGGCCGGCGTTTTCCAACCCAGTGAGAACGCGCTACTTTTGACTGACTTCGGAGTTTTTTGTTATTTTTCCTTATTGACGGAGCAGGGGATCTGCTGACCTCAACGTTTGTCCGAATAGGCGGTGGCTCGACTCGTGTCTTGAGAGGGAGTTGTTTTGATGACCTAATCTTAATGAATTAATGTTTCTCTGAGAAATGCTGAGGAGACGTTACGTGTCCTACTGACTGCGCCACAATGTTGAACCATCAAAAATTAACTTCCCTCGACCGGGGATCGATCTTCTATCGTCCGACTAAACTATATTTACACTTCTGAGTCGGAGCTCGTTACCACTGAGCTAAGGAAGCGAATGGATAGAAATGCGAAGAGGTTGCTGATCACAACACCGTCTCCATCATTTAAGGTTGGCGATCCTCTCTACGAATACATTGCGATCCTTTCGTTTATTCCTTTCCAGCCACTTCATTATGGTTTGCAGTAGACTTGGGACCACGCTCAACAAGTCTCAAGTAAGCCCCTTTTCGTTTCTTCACAACTCGGGACTACGGTAGAGCTCTGTAGGATCGATCTTTCGCATAAAATACATCAGAAACAGGATCCGGGATCTTGCTAATTCTTACGTGACGTTAAAGGATCGATAGTAAAAGTGTAAATCCTCGTAAGTCCGAAAATAGAAACTTCTCAGGGGACGAAAAAAAACCAGTTTCAGGGGCTGCCTCTTTCTGTCTCTGATGGATGGAGAAATTAGCAAGCTGGTGGAACGTGAACCCTAACGATTTTTGATTCAAACCTAACTCGACCTACGAGGTTTTACACTTTTCCTATCGATACGCAAACTTCTGTGACCTTACGGGGGCCACCAGAAGTCTCTCTTCTTCTTCAAGCGCCTTCTACATCATTGAAGGTTGGCAATCATCTCTGCTAATCCATTGCGATCCTGCGCCAGGTGAAAAAAGTCTGCCATTCGGTTTATTCCTTTCCAGCCACTCGTCATTATGGTTTGCAGAAGACTTGAGACCACACTTAACATGTCCCAAGATAGCCACTAACTTTTCGTGTCTCCACAGTCACCAAGAAGATCAAACCAAGATGAAAAATACGAGTTGAGATTTTTCAAATCGCTCTACCTCGGGACTACGGTAGAGCTCTGTAGGATCGATCTTTCTCATAAAATAAATCAGAAACAAGACCTTGATCTTACTAATTCTTACGTGACGTTAAAGGATCGATAGTAAAAGTGTAAATCCTCGTGAGTCCGAAAATAGAAACTTATCAGGGGACGAAAAAAAAAGAACTAGTTTCAGGGGCTGCCTCTTTCTGTGTCTGATGAATGGAGAAATCAGTAAGCTGGTGGAACGTGAACCCTATTTGCAAGACTTCTGTGCAAAAATTTCGTATTTATTTCGGTATTTATGACTTACGATTTTTGATTCAAACCTAACTCGACTTACGAGGTCTGACACTTTTACTATCGATATGCAAACTTCTGTGACCTTTTGTAGACCTTGGTGTCTATTCACTGCATCGCGTGCAGAATAGAAGTTCATAAATTATTATTGCAGTATGAAATTCCGATTATTAAAAATCCACAGTTCAGGAAGCAAATCCAAGGGTGGCGACAGCAGAATTAATAGGATGAGGGGGATGAACGGGAGGGGGGGGGGGAGGGTTCCGTGTGGGTGGGAAGCGATGGGTTGAAACGGCCTTTGTATGAGTCCGAGGCTCAACGGACGGAAAGGGATTAATAACCGCGAAAATCGAGTCCCGACCAGCAGATTTCTGAGCCTCTTCAGAGAACACAAGCGTTACACCTCGATATGAGGACACAAAGACGCTCAATATTGCTGTGCAATGTCGGTTGCACAACAATTTGACGGCGGCCCCTTGACGTACAATCTTAGGTTTGTACAAAGAGTTGCACCACGTTCAAAGTTCTTTTTGGCGCAAATTCGAATGGACACAAAAATAAATTAAAACAATATGTAGAAACAGCTTATAAGCAAATGTCATCTTATGGAGAGAGCAAAAAATAAACTAATATACCCAACTTAGAAAAGTGACCCATGTAACATTGGCACCCGCCTTGGTACGCGGCACTTTCCCCACTTGAGCATTGACCGATTCTGATGAAATTTGGTATGTAGGCTCCATTTGGGGTCTAGTTGTTCCCCGAAGATTTTGGTTGATGTAGGTCACTTCTAAGGGTAAAAAAATTGAATTTTGATATTTTGAAAACACCCCTAACTCAACAAATTTTGATATAACGGTATTGTTTTTCCATCAATTTAAGATTCTATAGAATTTTTAGACTTTTTTGAGACCATGCGGAGCTCTGTAGGACAAACCGTTTGCTCCCTACGAGAATTTAAGGGTTTTACGTACGATAAATCAGAAACACGAGTGTGAATCGCAAATGAGGCCTAATCTCCGTTCAAATTAAAGCTGACCAAAATGCGATCGATGTTTTTCTTCATGTTGGATGGTTGGTGGCTTTGGAGACGAGTGATCAATATAGAAAAATAATAAACCATTGTGTAATAATTTGCAGCGTTTTCTTTGGCAATTGTTGTTCAATTTTGATGATTCCGGCAACAAAATTTCAGTTTTTCAATTGCCTAGGGCCGTGCACTAATAAAACTCTAAAATCCTTGAAAATTTCGAATTTAGGTACCATTTTTTAAGTTTTTTCGCCTTCAATTTCGCTAAGTTCTAAAAGCGAACGGCGACCGACTGAGACCCTATTAAAGAGAAAAATTTACGGATCTTCCGAGTAGATGCGCGACTTGAATTTCAACTTACGAGTAGAATCAAAAATAGCATCTCCCTTAAACTTCATTGAATCGTAATCACATAGAGCATTTTGATTCGAGGACTCGTAATTGTGGGATTTGGTGCACTAGTCAGGAGGAGATGGTCAATTTTGCCACAAGATTTGAACCCACAGGTTTTTATTTTTTTGGTTTATTATTTTGAATAATGAACCTTTGAAATCGACCGAGAAAACAATTTGACCCCCCCCCCCACCCTTTAAAAATTTGTTGTTTTACGTTTCAAGGTACGTAGAATCCGAAAATCCATCAAACATTCTGCCGTCCGTCCGCCGTACGCGACACTTTCTTCAGTTACCATGGACCAATTTTGATGAAATTTGGTATATGGGCTCCACCTGAAATTTTTTAAAACAACCTTGCTCAATGACTTTTGATATAACGTATTTTGCGTCCTTAGCAACCAGTAATCAAATTTTCTAATGAAGGCACCCACAACTCCCTATTTCTTCGAATTGAGTATGGAGCGTATATTTTTTAAAAATAAACTTGATTGTGAAGCGAAAATATGGTTGGTAGGTAGTGAAAATGGTAGGGCTGTGTTCTTTGCAGGCGAGTTATCTATACAGAAACATAAACTGAGTAATAATTTACAGTTTTTTTTTTTTTTAGATTCAATCTCAAACTTGAAGTTTTTTATGGAGGCAATATCGAGGATTGTGCAACGTAGGCTGTCTCTAAATGAATGGATATCCGCTGCAAAATTGTTATTTTCGATAGTAATTGGTTTATATTTTTGCATGTGAGCGCTAAAAGTAGCTTTTTTGGGACGTAAAGTCGATCATAATCGAAAATTTAAAACGATTTTTCCACCTCTACCGTTCACATCCCAAATATGCGGGCTCAACTACGCTCGTAAGACGTTCGCCCAAATTGGCACTAAAAGTTCTCTGTTGATCCGCACCTACCATTTGACTCCTTAGCGGAATCTCGCATTCATTTTTGTGACGGAAATTCCTTTCTGATTCTTGTAACTCGAAATGTACGTCAAATATTTCCCTTTTACTCGTACCTCGTCGCCATCCGTCCCCATTTCAACATTTTTGGTCTATAAAAGCCAATTAACTCGAATACTCAACTCAATATAAAGAGAAAAACCAATGTTTCACTTAAAAATTTGAAAAAAATTGGTTGAGAAATAGAAACGGCGAAGTTCAATAAAAAGAAAATATTCTTTCTTATTTGGATAAGGACACTCGACATCAGCATTCAATAAGAGAAACATTAAACTAAGCTCAAAAGAGAGCTTCATTTTAAGGAAAAAACAATATTGTTATTGCCGTTATTCGAGATAAACTCTAATCCTCTGATTTATTACTGTTCCCCCGGTTGAAGTAGCGAAACCTCCAACCCAGAATGAAGAAATGATATCCGTGGACTCAAGTGACTAGCAGTGAGTGAAACATGGGAGGGAAAAAGATGTGGCACATAGCTTCCTCGTATCCATAACACGGTAAGGGAGTAATGAGGAATTTCACCATGTCGGAATTTCCTATTTTCGACCTCAAAATCGGATTCAGCACCTCGAAAACCCCCCCTACGGCGAACTTTCAGCCCGTACTTCCTACTTTACGAATAAACAAAACAGTGTAGAAAATATGGACGTTTAAAAAAACCGGGAGGATGACTTCAACCTGGAATAGTTCATTTATGGCCGCTTGAAGCGCTGAGATCGTGAAATCTATAGTCCCCAGATGCAACATTTCACAAAACCAGTAAAGATCGAAATCAAAACATATTGTTTAGTAATGCATGCATTCCAGGGGACGTCCCATTGGATAAGCATTAGATCAGTTTAACCAGTTGTTAAGTGATAAAACTGTTTCACTCGATGTAATTTATTTATTACTTTAGGCAAGAAATACTGACCCCCCCCCCCCCCCCCAACATTATCCACCTTAACATTTCTAGCGGCATGGGAGCCTCGAATCTGAAGAGCATTTTAAAATCCATGATCTACGATACCCAACATGCGAATTCGAGTCCCCCCCCCCCACCTCCCCAACGCCAACAACGGTACCAGTCTGGCACCAAAGCGGAAATACGTCGTAACATTGAACTTTCATCTGTTAGTTTTGGTAGGCGGTCCGTCGAGGTTCACATCCGTATTCAAGGTGAAACACAAAAAAAAAAAAAACACGAAATAAGCGGTTTATGGCATCATGGCACCATGTCCTGGCACCATGGTGGCACCATGGTGGTAGTTCCATGGTGGTACAGAGAATAATTCATGAAAATCCGGAGGTATAATGAGAATTTTTCCTCAATTTCAAAGCTTGGGTACAATTAGTAAGCAGTAAAGGAACCGAAATATTGAAAATCGGATATTTTGTGAATATTATCCCCCCACTCACCCCCTCCCCTTGCGAATATTGGTACTCTTGTAAAATCATGTACAACTCATAAGTTATTTGAGTCGCACAAAAAAAGAAACACGCAAATCGGTTGAAAATTGAGGCCTGGGCAGAGTTTACAAGATTATGCATGCAAACGCACGTTTTTTAAGCATTAACCCCCCCTTTCCCCCTCTTAAAAAGCAAAATCCAAAATTCCGGCGCCGTAGTGCACAACTAGATAGTATTTCGCGTCAAACGAAAAAAGAACCACGAAAATCGTTTTGAGAACTAAGGCCTGGGCAGAGTACACAAGATTTTGTTACACACACACACACATACACACACACACACAGACATACACCTATGGTTTTTTCGCGGATTTGGATTCAGAATGGTCTAAAACGGATTACTGTGTGGTTATTTTTTTTCTGTTGAGTGTTGTCCAACTTTACCCCAGATCGATCGCATAAGGACGCCCAAGTCTTAATGTGGGACGTCCTAAAAACTGAAGAAAAAAAAAAATAGAAAAAGCAAGATGGGAAAAATTAGGTTTCCCCTGTTTTTGCTTGGTAACTTTTCCTCCTAGATAACACGATTTCGTCGTACCATCGGGCAACAATGGAGGGAGACAGCGATCCGAACAGCCAATCAGCAAGCGTTTCCGCTTCACGTTGAAAAGGGCCGTTTTCCCGGTAATTTTTTGAAATCATAAATTTCGATTGTCTCCCAAAAATAACAGGAGATTCATTTTCCGAAATTAACCCGATTTTCATCTATCCCACACCATTAAATATCCAGGAAAAATGCAAACAGAATTCGGTGTGAAATTCCTAATTACAACTTGAAACTTCGAGCACCTTCCAAATTTGAGCAAAATCGGACTGGTAGATGATCGAGCGCGGAGGCTTCATATCATCAGATGACTGTGAATTTACAGGGGACCATCCCCCCTCTCCAAGTACCTCACAATCCCATACAATTTCATCGAAGGGGATGGAAATTGTAGAAGTTGTGTTTCTTACAAAGATTTTATGTTTGATAGCTCGGAATGATTCAATTTCGTTGGAATTCATAGGGGACCATCTAGAGTACCGACACAAGAATCATAAAAATGTCATTGAATTCGTATGGCAACATTTTTCTCTGTAGTTACCCTGAAACCACACCACCCTATACATCCGATACATCGACTTTTTAGGTCTCGATTCTCAAAAATATCAATTTTCGAGTTTCAGTATCGACGGATTTGTCAGGATTAGAACTTTCAAATGGAAACGTGGTCATTCGATACTTTAGTTCACATTCGTCTCGATAAAATGTTCATTGAAAAGATCCTCCCTGACGAACCCATCGTAACCAGTATGCCAATAGAAATGTTTAGGCAGCACCATCGTTAGCGCTGGTTAAACTGATCTAATGCTTATCCAATGGGATGTCCCCTGGAATGCATGCATTACTAAACAATATGTTTTATTCTTTTATCCAATCGAAATCTCAAAAAAAATCTTAATCGTCCCATTTCTCCAAATGGTCAATCCGCGATCTAACCATGTTGCCGCCTTCTTCCCCACTGCAGGAATTCGACCAGAGCAACATTTTCGTCGCTACTGTCTGAAAAAGAGCCCCACACATCCGTTTTCGATTGTAGCATAATTCACAATCAATCAACAACGCAACGAACGTTCTGTGAAACAGAAACACGAGAACTGACTCTTTGAGGTTAAAAAGCCTTGGGTAAATCGAGCTACCCTCCGGTAACTTTTTATCCGGTCCTCGGACGACCAGGTAACTTTAAACTACGGGTAACGGCTATCTGGGGACTGATAAACGCATACGATTGACTTACCCGACGGCCGTCGGATGAATCTGCTTTACCGGGGGGTAATAAAATGTGACGGATAAACCGGCCCTAAATGAAGGTATCTTGTCCACATATCCAATTGAGGGTCGCCCGACAAACGGCTGTTAGCTGGTTTAGTAACCGGCTCCCGTGAGATCACCCAAGTTAAGGCCAGTCGGCCCGGGAGATCTTCTGGATCGGTGATCTGTCGTGGGCGGTATCGCAGGTCTTGATAATTTTTCGGGTGGGGCCGTTGGTGAACCCCGCTCCACCTGAGCGGGTGAGGCAATACGTAGCCATAAGCGAAATCATCAGAACTCTGATATTTCCTTAGGAAGACGGCTGATGACGTCAGCGACGCCAGGAACAGCAGTTCAACCTGAGATGGTTGTTTACTTTAACTTCAACTTTTTTTAAATTTACTTTTACTTCGAGGGTCGTCCGATTATCCCCATGAAGATGCATATTTTATTTTAATAGGATAATTTAGAAAAAGGGTGACGGAAAACGGGTTAGTTTTTGACGATGAAATGCCTAATCCAACCCAATAAAGGGTTAGTTAAGGTCGGACTTGGTCGGTTGCTTCAAATCATTGAAATTCTCGAGAGAGTAGCTTCGAGCCTAAGCTACCAGAACCCTTACACAATACACATGTTTATTTTGAAAACCTCGAAGAGGGGTCTGCGAATGCCCCTGGGGCTGTCGTGTCGGCCATACGCCCTGTCTGCAGCGAGGGTGAACGGCGATGAAGAGGGGGACTTCTGGCGATGACGCTACGCGGCTTTTTCGACGGTTACTTTTGTCACTGACTGCTCTCGTCTTCCATCAACGATCTGTCTGTCGGTCTGCTCCGGTTTCGAATGGGACGACGATTTCACGGGACGACCTTTTTTTGTGGAATCTTGGCAGACCGCAACTTTACGGCCGGCGTAACGTCAACCGATTTTACCGCAGGTGAACTAACATCCTGGTTCGTCTTACAGCCCTCGGCGATTTAGCTAACAACTGCTCTCGACATTACATCGAGCTTGTGTACAAAGTTATTTTGAATTGTGGTTTTCGACTAAATGCTTGGAAACAAAAATGAAGACTTGATTGAACAAGATTCAACCCTTGCTCACAACTTCTTTAGAAGTATAATATTGGGCCACATCATCCCAATCAGTTTTCTTGCGATTCGACTCATTTTTGACCAACTTCAAAACACCCAAAAACGTGAAGGAGGAGCAATTTCAATGCAGTGTGCCATGGGACGACGATTTTGGTTTATTATTTTCAATAATGAACCTTTGGAATCGACCAAGAAAACTTTTTTTCAACCCCCCTCAAAATTTGTTGGTTTACGTTTCAAGGTACGTAGAATCCAAAATGCGAATAAAAATTTGGCCGTCCGTCCGCCGTACGCGGCACTTTTCTCAGTTAGCATTGACCGATTTTGATTAAATTTGGTATATGGGCTCCATTTGGGGTCTAGTTGTGCCCCGAAGCTTTTGGTTGATGTCAGTAACTTCCAAGGGGTGAAAAATAAGGGTTGAAATTTTGAAAACGCCCAAGCTCAAACAATTTTTATATGCATATGAATTATATTTTGTTTTTTCATAAATTTAAGATAGTATAGAAATTTTAGAATTTTTTGAGATCACGCGGACAAACCGTTCCCTCCCTACGAGAATTTAAGGGTTGGACTCATGATAAATCAGAAACACGATGTGAATCGCAAAGAGGCCAAATCTCCGTTCAAATTTCAGCTGACCGAAATGCGATCGATGTTTTTCTTTATGTTGGTTGGTGGTAACAATGGCAAAGCCGAGTTCTTTGCAGAAGAGTGATCTATATTGAAAAATAATAAACCTTTGTGTAGTGATTTGCAGCGTTTTTTTCTTTTTTGAATACCTTGCATTTCTTTATTTTGGTAGGTACCTGATTCTTATTGGAAAAAAAATCTACCAGTATTCATGGTTCATATCAGTTCATGGTGGTTTCATGTAGCTCTGTTGGAAATGTCTAAAATGAGTGAAAACTGCTGAAAAATCTGGGTGCTGATTTCGACAAGAATACGGACCGTATTCACGTAACTTCCTTTGTAACTTCCGACTGAGAAGTTTACGGATCATTTCTTGTATATTCCAATTAAAGGTCTGATTGTAAGATTTAAACGAGATGGTACATGAGGGGGGTTACGAAAACTGGAAGATGCTGTGGTGGAAGGGGGATTATAGTGGGTTATAAGCGCATAACCTGCATAAGCCTTATCAACCGTGATTGAACGTGTTTATGCAGTTTCTAGGAACTTTCCCCTCATATATGAGTAAAATCGAACAATGAGGTGATGATAGAGTACTCTACCAAGTGGGTGTGATTGGAGATCATCAGAACTGCCAAGTTATCTTCCAAATGTAAGGAAAATTGATCAAATAGGCGATGAATGAGCACGTTTCAACAGGCTGTTAACGGATATTGAACTACCACAATAATTGTTATGATAGGTATAGGGATATTATTTTAGACAATTACACTATGTTACGAGCATGAGCAACTAAGTTGATTCCCAATAAAATAATTTCGAACATTCTCGCTCAAGAGTTCTGTCCACAATGTTCCCAACGGATTTCTACGGGAGGAATTTCGAGGAGTTTCGGATCCAAATTTCTGGAGTCTGAGGGTAAGACGGAAAAATTATCGTAATCGCTAAATTAATAATTCACTTAACCAGAAGGGTCGTTATGGTATCGAAACGAAAACAAAGAGAACAGATGGCTGAAACCCGTTAATCCGAAACTGTTCCGATCAGATAGCGAGGATTCACTATCAGCTCCGAGGCAGGCCAGTTCGGGAAAATACCAACACCAAGAATTGAAGAGCGGACTTCACTCCACCTAGTTTTTTAGACGATAAGACCAAGCATGAATAGTTGTATGGAAATCCCAAAGCTAATTTGAGTTCTCAAACAGTTTTAATCTAAGATAAAACCTCGACAGCTGAATTTCTTGCCTTCACAACTCTTTTTTTAGGAGGAAACTGTGATTTCCCGCAACCAATTGTGGTTCGCAATGAACACTTATCGTTAAAAGACAACAGCAAGATGAGTGAATAAGTTACATAAATGATAAAATGAATGCGAAAAATGAACAAGAATTTAAGCAGGTGAAACCATAATTTAGTGTCTGGGAAGCCCCAAGCACCTCTTCGGAGGTTTCGGTTGTTAAGTTTCGGACACATGTTTCTCGAAGTATAGAATCTTGAAAAATCTGTTTTGTGCACAAGTTCAAATTTAGTCCAAATAGTGAAAAATTTATTTTGCCAAACTTTCACGGTGCGGACGGCAGCCAACAGACAAATTGTACGAAAATTAGAACAGTTTCACGTCTTCGTCAAACTGCCATAGTAGTTTCAGAGTATTATAATAAATAGATGGAAAAGGCTTAGGAATTTTCATGGATTAAAATTCGAACTAGGAAGTCCGCATCTTCATTATAGCTCACAGAGTAGTTTTTGACGACGTATCTAAATGCATTCAGAGTTTTTGAGACACGTGTCTCACGTAACAACGGGGCAAGATAGTCCTTTCAGTCCGTTATCAAGTATGCCTACGGCAGCAGAGCCAAGTACAAAGCCTCGTACCAATAACCCGATTGTCCAGATGATCCGATGCATAGTAGTTAATCTCAAAACATCAATCTCTAAGTAGATTCCACTACCCTCATAGGGAACCATCTTCACGCAATTCTGAACAATCCTAGAAAATTTCATCAAATTCGGATGAAAAATGTACCTAAGTGTAATGGCTGTTACAAGGATTTTACGTTTGCGCATGCGCAGAGGCTGCTGTCAATTTTAAAGGTTCGATTTCATAGGGGACCATTGACAACCTAATCCGCATAATCCCTGAAAATTTCATCGAAATCGGATGAGAAATGTGGAAGTTATGGCTGTGGCAAGGAATTCACGTTCGCACATGCGCAGCGACTACTGTCATTCCGGGGGTAATGATTGTCGTGTGGATCATCTAAAACCTAATGCACATAATCGCTTAAAATTTCATCGAAATCGGATGAGAATTGTAGAAGTTATGGCTGTGGCAAGGATTTCATGACAGACAGACACACAGACAGACAGATGCGAAACCAAAATTGTTCAGAAAGTACTGAACGTAAAACGCGAGTGGAAATTTCGATTTTGGAGAACTTTTTTTTCAAGCTCTAAAAGTAAAAACAAAGCTTCCGCTACCTTGGTAGACTCGGAAGCAATATACAAGTTACTTTCAAGAAATTCACGTCTTAAGGCCCATTTACCCCGTTTACACCGCCGAAACGCGATCGAACGAATAATTGTTCTCGAGTATTCGACCGTGTTCCCACGAAATTTCAACGAACATAGCACCCGCGTTGTCGAAAGTTTCAATATGTGCTGCATCCATAATTTTACTCTCTGAAATTGAGAAAAGCCGCCAGAGGAGGAAACGCCGCACAATATGGGAGTCTTCATTTTTGAAAGGCAGAAATTACTCAAAACTTTTGGTTGACTTGCGAAAGGATGATTCTGGACTATTCAAAATTTTCAGCCGCCTGTCACCATCGGACTTTGATTTTTTACTGAAAATTTTTGAAGAAAAAGTGTCAAGAGATGATACCAACTACCGCGAGTGCATTCCCGCTGCAGTCCGAATGGCAGCAACCCTTCGATTTTTGGCTACGGGAGACTCATAATATGAGTCTCATTACCTCTTCAGAATTTCAAAGTCGTCAATCTCGATAATTATTCCCGAAGTCTGTGAAGCCATCGTAAACTATTCGTGCGCTCGACTGGAACCCGTTTATACCGAACGCGCAACGAACTCTGAAATCCTTTGATGATTCGCCGGTTTACCGACAAGTGGCGGGACTCTCTCGAACGTTCAAGAACAGTGTTTTCGAACGTTCGCGCGCAGTTCGGCGCGCCGTGCCCGTTCACACCGGCCGCGCATTTACAAATGTTCGTTCGCAAACAGTGTTCGTGTTCGTTGCGCGTTTGGTGTAAGCCTTTACTGGAACAGATCAACGTAACGAATCTGGGAAAATCCATCTATCGAACTGTTGATAATAAAGTTGAAATGATTTTCATATGTATTACTGGATACCGAAAAATGACAGATTACCTACTTGAGAAAAACCCGAATAAGCTCAATATCATACTTTTCAGTTCGAACTGAGAACGCTTATTGTGTCGTTGTTTGAGGCATACGTTGCACTTCGGGCACAGATCTGATGATGGAAGAATTGAAAACAGTGGGGTATAAACTCATTCGTATGAGCCCTGTAATTCACCCTGCTACCTTTGTCCATGCTCTTTCTTGACCTACCATTACCGTAATTTTAGGAAATATATAGGATAATTTTAGGATCTCCAAGGGGACGGTGTAGCGGGTAAATAGAACGGTTTTGATTATGTAATTCAATTTGGAGTTGATTATTATGATTAAATCGTACTTGCAGTTGATTCCCAGTGACTGTGATATAGTGAGCCAGGTGGGGGCTGAGCAATTGTTGTCATGCTCTTCAAGATTGCAAAACAGTTGGTATCTGTAAAAAATAGACTGAATTAATATCGGGTTGTTTGGATTCTAAAATCGGCTGAAGTAGTCCAGTCAAATTAGCAGTTAGGGTTTGCATTAATTCCGGACAAAGCGAAACTTTTATGGGTGACTTGTGGGTGCCTATGGAACATGTTTTTAGTATATTCTACTAGATTCTCCTTGTGCTAACTTTTTGGTGCCCGAAAAACCGCGATTTTTCGGCACTTGTTTCAGTTTTTTGCCTATAACTCGTACACGATGCATCCTACGGAAAATTTTACTCTTTCCTTTATTAAACAGGATGAATTTCTGCGTCGAATGACCACCTGAAACGTTAAGATCGGTTCAGCCGTTTGGCCGAAATCGATCGTTGAAGTTTGGCGATTTTTCCCAAATTGGTTGAAAAATGGGTTACGCTCAAGTTTCAAGGCCTGTACATCAAAAACGGCGTATCCAACCAAAAAATGTCACATAATCAAAGTTGTAGAGAATCAAATTTTGTGTAAGAAAAGCATCCCCCCTTCCTCCCCCCTCCCACCCGCCCCTACCAAATGATAGAATAACGAAACAACTTCTGAGTAAACGAAATTATGAGTATTGAAAACGGTGTTGCAATCAAAAAATGTCATATAATCAAAGTGAAACGTCTGTTGTTCAACTTACTAAGGCACTGAGGTACTTGTAATACTAGAAAAGGCGAAAGAAAAAACATTCTCTTGGTCCTAACTTTTTGGTGCCCGAAAAACCGCGATTTTTCGGCACTTGATTCAGTTTTTCGCCTATAACTCGTACACGATGCATCCTACGGAAAATGTTACTCAATCCTTTATTAAACAGGATGAATTTCTGCGTCGAATGACTACCTGAAACGTTAAGATCGGTTCAGCCGTTTGGCCGAAATCGATCGTTGAATTTTGCCGCTTTTTCCCAAATTGGTTGAAAAATGGGTTACGCTCAAGTTTCAAGGCCTGTACATCAAAAACGGCGTATCCAACCAAAAAATGTCACATAATCAAAGTTGTAGAGAATCAAATTTTGTGTAAGAAAAGCATCCCCTCTTCCTCCCCCCCCTCCCACCCACCCCTACCAAATGATAGAATAACAAAACAACTTCTGAGTAAACGAAATTATGAGTATTGAAAACGGTGTTGCAATCAAAAAATGTCATATAATCAAAGTGAAACGTCTGTTGTTCGACCTAAGGCACTGAAGTACTTATAATAATAGAAAAGGCAAAAGAAAAAACATCTCCTAGATTCTCCTTTTGCTCACTTTTTGGTGCCCGAAAAACCACGATTTTTCGGCACTTGTTCCAGTTTTTCGCCTATAACTCGTACACGATGCATCCTACGGAAAATTTTACTCAATCCTTTATTAAACAGGATGAATTTCTGCGTCGACTGACCACCTTCATTTTTTAGATCGGTTCAGCCGTTTGGCCGAAATCGATCGTTGAAGTTTGGCGATGTTTCCCAAATTGGTTGAAAAATGGGTTGCGCTCAAGTTTCAAGGCCTGTACATCAAAAACGGCGTATCCAACCAAAAAATGTCACATAATCAATGTTGTAGAGAATCAAATTTTGTGTAAGAAAAGCCTCCCCCCTCCCTCCCCCTCCCACCCGTGTACGAGTTATAGGCAAAAATCTGAAACAAGTGCCGAAAAAATCGCGGTTTTTCGGGCACCAGAAAGTTAGCACAAGGAGAATCTAGGAGATGTTTTTTCTTTTGCCTTTCCTAGTGTTATAAGTACCTCAGTGCCTTAGGTTGAACAACAGACGTTGTATGACATTTTTTGATTGCGACACGGTTGTCAATACTCATATTTGGCGTTGACACACTCATCACTCAGAGGTTGTTTTGTTATTCTATCATTTGGTAGGGGCGGGTGGGAGGGGGAGGGATGGGGGAGGCTTTTCTTACACAAAATTTGATTCTCTACAACATTGATTATGTGACATTTTTTGGTTGGATACGCCGTTTTTGATGTACAGGCCTTGAAACTTGAGCGCAACCCATTTTTCAACCAATTTGGGAAACATCGCCAAACTTCAACGATCGATTTCGGCCAAACGGCTGAACCGATCTAAAAAATGAAGGTGGTCAGTCGACGCAGAAATTCATCCTGTTTAATAAAGGATTGAGTAAAATTTTCCGTAGGATGCATCGTGTACGAGTTATAGGCGAAAAACTGGAACAAGTGCCGAAAAATCGTGGTTTTTCGGGCACCAAAAAGTGAGCAAAAGGAGAATCTAGGAGATGTTTTTTCTTTTGCCTTTTCTATTATTATAAGTACTTCAGTGCCTTAGGTCGAACAACAGACGTTTCACTTTGATTATATGACATTTTTTGATTGCAACACCGTTTTCAATACTCATAATTTCGTTTACTCAGAAGTTGTTTTGTTATTCTATCATTTGGTAGGGGTGGGTGGGAGGGGGGGGGGAGGAAGAGGGGATGCTTTTCTTACACAAAATTTGATTCTCTACAACTTTGATTATGTGACATTTTTTGGTTGGATACGCCGTTTTTGATGTACAGGCCTTGAAACTTGAGCGTAACCCATTTTTCAACCAATTTGGGAAAAAGCGGCAAAATTCAACGATCGATTTCGGCCAAACGGCTGAACCGATCTTAACGTTTCAGGTGGTCATTCGACGCAGAAATTCATCCTGTTTAATAAAGGATTGAGTAACATTTTCCGTAGGATGCATCGTGTACGAGTTATAGGCGAAAAACTGAATCAAGTGCCGAAAAATCGCGGTTTTTCGGGCACCAAAAAGTTAGGACCAGGAGAATGTTTTTTCTTTCGCCTTTTCTAGTATTACAAGTACCTCAGTGCTTTAGTAAGTTGAACAACAGACGTTTCACTTTGATTATATGACATTTTTTGATTGCAACACCGTTTTCAATACTCATAATTTCGTTTACTCAGAAGTTGTTTCGTTATTCTATCATTTGGTAGGGGCGGGTGGGAGGGGGGAGGAAGGGGGGATGCTTTTCTTACACAAAATTTGATTCTCTACAACTTTGATTATGTGACATTTTTTGGTTGGATACGCCGTTTTTGATGTACAGGCCTTGAAACTTGAGCGTAACCCATTTTTCAACCAATTTGGGAAAAATCGCCAAACTTCAACGATCGATTTCGGCCAAACGGCTGAACCGATCTTAACGTTTCAGGTGGTCATTCGACGCAGAAATTCATCCTGTTTAATAAAGGAAAGAGTAAAATTTTCCGTAGGATGCATCGTGTACGAGTTATAGGCAAAAAACTGAAACAAGTGCCGAAAAATCGCGGTTTTTCGAGCACCAAAAAGTTAGCACAAGGAGAATCTAGTAGAATATACTAAAAACATGTTCCATAGGCACCCACAAGTCACCCATAAAAGTTTCGCTTTGTCCGGAATTAATGCAAACCCCCCCCCCCCTTTTTTGGCTAATTTGACTGGACTAAAGGCCCAGCAATCTTGTTATATTTTTGTGGTCAGGGAGGTTCCTCGAGTACAAAATTGGAAATAGTTTCGAAAGTAAGATTCCACATGTACAAGGTACGTGACTGAATTCATTTGTCTATGGAATAAATGGGAAGAATGTGTTTGGAAAATTTGTTAAAAAACACTTCTTGTGGCTGGGTATTATCCAGATTCGATTTTGGGAGAAGGTAGGGGAAATGAAGCACGAGCAAGCAAACTTCTTCTAAATTTATTTGATTTTTGGCTCTTCATTTTAAGCTTCAAAGCTATTTATGGGTGATGGATATCAAAACGTAATTTATAATCCAAAAAATTGATTTAAAAAATCAATACGGCACAGTAAATAGAGAGGAAATTCCTGAAATTATCGCGTCTGAATGTCCAATTTTCTTGAATGCCAAGTATATTTTGATCATTTATTAGAGATGCAGAGCGAAGGACATACAAATTAAATGTAAAACAACTTTCTATGTATAAAAATGCAACCATTTAGCACGTTAGAATGTACGAATATATTTCAAATAGTCGAAATTGGGCATTTTTTTACTTAGAAATCAATTCAGCCAATTTTCTGTACGAAACTGCGTTTGATTGAAATCAAAAATTGGGTTAAAAGAGGGCGAGTGACGTCACCTAGGTTCCACAGCTGATCGGACTCTCTAGTTGTCAGTTGGATGAAAAAATCCCATTGGCGCACCAAGGGTGGAGTTTTTTAAACTTGAAACTTCAAAAAATACTCTCCTTGTCACCCCAAATCATAAAATACCTAGGTACCCACAAGTAATGTTTTTATTTTTTTAAATTTAAGTAGGTACAACATACTAGCATATTGTGTGCACAGGATATGTTATCGTCATATGAATAGTCCTTATTAATGTCCACGAACTCATAGAGTACTTACTCGGCTGTTGCATTTTTGGGGTAATATGCATATAAGCTGATTTTCATTACCATAACTATACATATAAATGATTTATGTATACAGGGTGTCTACACTTAAGATGGGCTTGGGATTTAACTTCAGGGTTCGATTTTACGAGATATTTCCAACAAAAAATGTCTTCTAGCAATTTTTTCTTAACCCATTTGAAATGCCTTTTTTTCACTTCGAAGATTTTTTTCGCGTTTTCGACCCTTCGTCATCAAAATTGTCATAACTCCTGTTATTTACCAAGTAAATTCAAATTTGAGGATATATTTCGAAAGAGCGTTAAATTTACAAGCTACTTAGTGTAAAGCCAAAATCATTAAAAAGCAATAAAACATTCCTGAAAAATCAAATCAAAAAGCAAACTTCAAATTTTTTTTTAAATATGATTCCTTTTAAATCGAATTTTTACTATCATTGGCTATTTCGAGGGGCGCTCTCCGGAAAAAAAACATGCCCAAATTGTCAGCTTTCTAACGGCCTATCATTGTTCAGAAAGGTCTAAAACGTAAAACGCGAGTGAAAATTTTGATTTTGGAGAACTTTTTTTCATCCTTGAAAAGTGAAAACAAAGCTTCCGCTACCTTGGTAGACTCGGAAGCAAAATTTTTGAAAGTGGAAAAAAAGGCATTTTGAGTGGGGATACTAAAAAATGTCACGAGACACTTTTTGTAGGAAATTAGTAGTAGAACACATGAGAGAAAGATCGTGAACCACTCGTGTTACACCCTGTATAATGTCAAGTGTCTAAATAATAAGAACGTTTCCATGAATTTTGAAAAAATAAATTCGCCAACTCTGATAATTGTTTATTAAAACTTACTAGTGAAATTCTTAATTTCCGCACCTACTTCAAGAGTGAAGTTCCGCCAACAAAATGCCAGAATTCGGCGGATTTTTCGATAAAAATCAAATAGAGTATAACATTTGAAATTTTAGATAATAAAATAAGACTTGTTTGAATTAGGAGTTTGTCAGAACAAAAGTTCAGAAATGAGTCGAAAATATGAAAGAAAATAAAACTGGCTGCCGTCACAAAAAAAGATACTTTAGTTATGATGTGGCATTCATATAATCCTCATTCAGAGAATGGGTGCTCCTTTAGCGAGAAGTGGTTTTCTGATGAATAAGAACCTTTGAGAGACTGTATCCGCCGAGTATTCCAGCTCTTGTAGAAGTTGGTCGCGACTGGGAAGCTGAACTTTACTAGCAAACTAGGGGGATTGGCACTAGACCACCCTGGAAGCACAGCCTTGTGCTCCGAAGAGATTCACATGAAGACCGAGTGCAGGAAGGGCAAGAAGAAGAAAGAACCCTTAAGATGACTGCTGGTATAGCTAAATAGGAAAGTCTGATCCACGGCAGTAGTTAACCTCACAGACGGAAGAGAGCCATGGAATCTCACAAAGCCACCGTTCATTTCAGAACGGCAGACAGTCATGCACCCGCCGTGAGATATGGAAGTGAACCTATCGGACTCCATCGTCACTGTTATGGATGTGGAGCTCAATGAATCTTGACCACGGGCTGAACTGTAAGAGAGGAGGCTTAGTCAAGCAAGGACCAAATAAGGGACAAGCTGTGAAAATGGATGCATGGAGTTCAGCCGGTCTGGAGCCCATAATGGTAAAAGGTGATGAGGGAAATCCACGGCAGCTTGCTGTTATAAAAACCCATGAAGTGTAGAACCAAGAGAGGACGGCGTACTTATACCAGGGCTGTGAACTCCAACGCCTCCTCTTGTGGTTCCTCAACTGGCACACTATCGCCGAGAGCGCAGCCAACTCCAAACATCGAAGATACGATGCTGCCGCCGAGGACTTGAGACTTCCTAGTTGCCTGCGATGGAATCCTCCATAAAGAATATGACAAATGTTTGGAGAGGCTGGCAGAGGTTCTGTCCGAGAAGTGGACAAAGCCTCTCTAGTGACCTACTGGACACGTTAAAACCCGAATGTCCCTGGTCAGAGCCGTGTCGATGAGACATCAGTGATGCCGCAGGAGAGTGAGATGTCTCGGACTGGAGGACAATGCCCTGACGCTCATTTAACCTTCTGCAGTTGAATTCATTAGATTTCAAATACCTAGTACTCGTAAATTGAAAATTCAACAATGGTCCAAATCAATCTGACAGTAAACTCTCGTTCGGCTCATCCTCTACGTTACGGTTGCTGGTTTCAGTATGTTGTTACTGTTGTTGATGAGGTTGTATGTAAAATAAATTATAAAATCCAATTTAGAAACCAAAAATAATTACTGCTGGTTAGCTATATAGAGAAGCAGGAAAGGGTGTGCCCATTTTCGGGGTGTATCGCTTAAATTCGGATATAATCACTTTTATGGCGTCACTGATGGGACCCACGAGCAGGGAAAATATATCTAGAGGACGAGTTGGCCCTCATGCAGATTAATGGAGCGGACCGTCATTGTGCCGTAGAAGGAATCCACTCCCATCATTACGAGTGAACTCTACATCATTTCCTTCACTCACAACCCTCTGCTTCTTCAAATGCATATTCTTGACCATATACAACCTTCTCGTTGAAACACCAGTCTATTTACCTCATTCACACATAAAACGACACTGTCCATTCCAAATAGAAGTGTTGCGAATAATTAACTACCCCGATGAAATTGGTTGTTAGTGATTAAAGAATATGGCTTGACTGGTCTTTAGAAAGTTGATAATAATATTATCAACTTTCTAAAGACCAGTCAAGCCATATTCTTTAATCACTAACAACCATTGATTAGTTGACATATTATGTCAAGTTTTGGCAATATTTTCCAGACATACGGAAGCACGTTACACATTAAATAAGCGCTTATTAGTAGTGGAGTTTTATGTGTGTTCTCTTTGTTCAACAACCACTATTGTTCTTTTGACAGAATTCGTCTAAATGCTCTAAATTAATAATTTTCCAAATTAAAAACAATCATTGTTCGACTCATATTTCGCAGACCGCAGAGCTGATACCCACTTTCAAATTTCATTCATATGAGAATCCCGAATACTATAAATGAACTGAATTTCGCGACAAATTTATGCAAATCGATCCCGTACGAGCCGAATGGGTATTCAGGATTATAAAAACACGGAATTCGGGTCGGCCTTGAATGCAGAAGGTGCCGCTCATACATATTAATTAGTTGTGGCCTTAATAGTCGTGGTCCGTGGAAATCAATCGTCTCACACTCTTTCCACAATACTTTTCGTCACCAATAATCCCCCCCATTTAGGTCAAATTTTCCCTTGAGGATTTATGAGAATAAATTATTCTTATCACGAATAATTATTTTGTACAAACAAGGGAAAATCATGTTAGGGACGTTCAAATCGTGATCGATTAAGCATTATTAGAAATAAATTGTGATAGCATGAAACTTAGTTACCTACATAGACAAATTCAGGTTGTTTCACGGTTGAATTCATCATAATTCAAATACGAGGCGAATATGTATTACACTCGAACCGTGCATTTCAATGCGCATTTTATGCTGCATTTTCGTACTCCAACTGGATTTCAATGTCAGGTGAAAATAAATGTGAAGTGGAGCAGAATGCTACCAACCGCATTTTCTTACCTCAATCCGTTGCCGTTGCACATACATCTGATAAATTTACGACAAAAATATTCCAATTCAATATTTATATTATATTCCAATGTATTTCTTATTTTAAATATATTCATACAAGCCCAGAAAATCATCGCACCTCCTTAGCTCGATCCGTTGCCGAGATATGATTTTTCAGAGTTTATTTTTGGAAAATCATGTTTTTACCCACAAAAACCAGAATTTCTCTCCTTCAAAACAATTTGTCCCTACTATCGACCACAATAGCACCTCAGACAATGAAAATGTTAAAAAACATGAAGTTTCTGAAAACATTCAAATTTGATCACTTCTAATCCGCAGCAAGTTTCCCACTATAGCAACAACCCAAAAACTGTGAAATTTAATCTTCTTTCCAATGGCGCATCCGAATTTGCGATTATTTTCAATTTTGATGCAGTTATTGCGTCTAGATTGTGAAAAAAGTGACCTGCTTCGAATAAATATACGGCTGATGAAGGGTACCTAGTGGTCCATTCCAGCGTACCTGTCACGATACTCTCGTGCTGCTGGTCTAGTTATTGTACTTCCTGCTTTGTACTTTTCAAGAAGGAAGTACACTAGTCTTACAGCAAATTTAATGCGGATTTCGAAAATGTGGTTGAAAGTTGAGAAAAGGCGTTGTAACGAGGAGAAATGTTTGTTTTTAAGGGTAAAAACATGTTTTTCCTTAAATAAACTGAAAAATCAAATCTCGGCAACAGATTGAGCTAAAACGGTGCGACGATTTTCTGGGCTAGTATGATTAAGTATATGAATATATTTTTTTTAAATAAATATTTTGGAATAATAATGAACTGGAATATTTTTCGTAGGTAATTTACCAGAAATGTGCGAAATTGTTGATTTTAACATCGTTGCGCTGTTGCCCCAAACAAGATTTTAGAGCTTTCAGCACCAATAAATTGGAACAAGCAATAAAAAAAAGTCGATAGAACAATCTGAACTATGCGAATAAAGTATGCGTAACTCAAAAGCACAAAAACTTTGCAAATGGGCGTGGCACTTAGCTTCTCGGAACACGGGTGCAAATGTCATCGAAATCGGACGAAAATTTGTGAATTATGCTTGCTATGCTTATTGTGGGGATGCTTGTTACTCTTGCGGATGCGCTCTGGCTACCGAAGATACGATCACGATGAACATTCTGATCATCCCAATGTAATGTGACGGAAGCTATATGCTAGCGAGCTAGCTATGATCATTACACTTGTTACGAGGATTTGAAAACTCAAGGAAATCCGAGGAAAAATGAAAATTATATTTTTGATATCTCAAGTACCTGGTATCTTAACAACTCTCAACAAAAATAAATTACAGTCTGCAGTCAGTCCCTACGTAATATGATGGGGAGGATTCAATGTTTGCCCATGTTTCAATGAATATTATGCTGACTGCTGCTCATCTCACACTATTCCTGAACATTGCACCGAAGTCGGATAACAATAATTGTTTCTTCAATAATTTTTCAATAATTGTTCTTCAATTATTGAAGAAATTAGCTGTTCTTGGGGATCTGCAATGCCCACCGATGACCTAGGTCAAGTTAGGTAGTGAAATAGGTAGAGAAAATAATGTTTCAAGGATTTTACATTTGCGTATGCGCAAAGGTTGCTATGCTGCACAGTTCTTCTGGCCTCCAGCATGACTAACCTCTAAGCGCCCTTGAGAGCTGTTAATGAGAGAAGCAAGGCAATGGGTCTCAGCCTCAACTTTCACAAGACCAAGTGCTTGTGATATCCAAGCGACCCAGCCAGGGAGAGCAGTTGGTCCTTGATAACCATGTGATGTCACGAGATACCAACTTTAGGTGTCTCGGAACACAAGTAAGCGAAGAAGGAACCAATATGGCTGAGGTCCGCCCCCGTATTGAACAAGCTAGGTCAGTGTTTAGATAAATGCAGGTGTTGACAAGCAGACAGCTCTCATGTCGTTACGGGTCCGTATCCTCCGGTGTTACGTTGTTTCAGTCCTCCAGTAGGTCGATTCTGTAACTCGCTATTTGGTTGACGTTATGGCGTCGGATTCGGTATCCCTCCCGTGCAACGACAGGTCGATAACGAAATCGGAATTCTATAATCGGGCATAGCGAAGTTTGGTCGTTGCATTTCAAAATAACGACGTCGCTATGTGATCCAACTATATTTCGGTCTAGAGCGAGCGAAAGGTAGCAACGCGTGATTTTTAGCCAATGGGAAGACGTATTGATAATAGTTTCCAACTGTTATCACGGGTAGTTGAATTCACTGCAGTTTGCAAAATGTCGGATTCATATTTTTTGCCGTGGTGAATATACAAAGGTATGACGCGTGAAAACGGAAATTTTCTCGTGATTCGTGCTTTTGTATCATGGAATAATGATAATTGGAAAGAATTTCTTTTCATAAATCGAATTCATCAGTCACATTGGTATGAATTTCGTCCGTCCACGATGCTTCGAATAATCAACTGCCCGTCCATCTTACTACAAGGTAATGAATCGTCTTGTTATTTATCGTTTATACATACTCACACATCCATACTTATTCGTACTTTCAACTACTTTGAGTGAGAAGTCCATAGCTAACTGCCTAATTGTGTGCGGTATACATTATTGTTACAGATTCCGGGAAACAAGTACCTGCCTACCTACTATCAAACATTTCTGAGTTCTCGATGTCTTTTCAGAACAAAATAGACATCTATTTTACTCTCACTGATAAAAAACCTAATGTCACTTCAAAATTTATGAATCGCTGTTTTAGTCTTTAAAGTTTCATGTACGTTATAAGACTGAATGAACATAATATTATTGTATTCAATAAAACGTAAGATTCATGATGTAATTTACTTATCTACCTTCACATTCATATTTCTTTAAGTCAATTTTATGTTGCAATTATCATCTACCTCGTCATATTCTCTCCTACCGTCGATGTCGATTACGGATGTAAACAATCGTAAATTCGTCGTAAATATTTTCTCAGGTAATAGAAGGTAAGTTGGTATAAAAAAGAGCATTATCAGCACAAATATTTTAGCAAAAAATTATCAATTTTAGGGGTTTTCTTCATTTTAGGAAGTTTTTATGCTGACACACATTTAATAAAATAGTTAAAAATTCAACTAGGATCTACCTATTTTATAAGCTAACTATTTTAATTTTATGTACTTACCTACCAATTTCCGAAAATGACAGTATAATTATTTTTATCATCATTCAATATTGATATAAAAAATGCTGTTGATAGTCAAAAACTCAATTCTATTGAAAATACTCCCTTTACTATGATCAATAGAGTACATGAATTTCTATACGAATTCACAGCTTGAAATAATATAAATACTACGATTTTTGTTCAATACAATTGTAGAAAAAAATCAAGTAACACAAATTAAAACGGCGAATAAACTGCTCATTATGACGGTCGGATATCATTTTTAAAATATTCACCAGAAATTATGTACGTATGTATAAATTTTATTCTCAAAATGATTTGATTAACAAAACTAATAACCCACAATACGGAAATGCACACAGCAACTCGGAAACTGAAATGTGGCTTCGAACAGGTTTGGAATTAAAGAGCGTTTTAAGCTACTTTTTCATAAAGACGGTTATCGTAATTCATACCGGGGGGGTTCCGAGCCGTCGAGATGGTAACGACACTTTTCGATCGAAATAGCGACCACTGAGCGACAGTTGTCGCTATTTCGCGTCTGCAGAATCGCGATCGTCACTATTAATCGTTATTGTAATCATAACGACACTTCGGTGTCGCTATTATCCCATAGCGAGTTAGAGAATCGACCTACTGTATAGAGTAGAATCGTGGACGCTTACCAAACAAATGAGCCAGTACAATGAAAGGTTTGAAATGTGGAAGTATCGGAGGATTCTGAAAGTACCTTGGACGGAGAAAGCAACCAAGGATAAGTAGATGGAGTTGATGAGCACAGTAAAAAGGCGCATGTTGCAATACTTCGGCCATATGATGCGAAATGAGAAGTACCTACTCTTTTCTGCATAATATATTGCAAGGCAGAATTGATGGGAGACGTGGACCTGGACGGCGACGAATATCTTGGTTGAATAACCTTCGTCAATGGTTCGGGGAGTCCTCATCTCTATTATTTCGGAAGGCTGTAGGTAAGATAATGATTGCAGGGATGATAGCCAACGTTCGTCTCGGACAGGACACTTGAAGAAGAAGAAAGGTTGCTATGGTTACAGGGGAAATAAATGTCATAAGGGACCATTTAAATCGATCGGTAAGTTCGTATAGTTTCGCTCGTTTCAAGGATTTGAAGGATACAGACAGACAAGAACCATAATTGTTTAGGAAGGTCAAAACGTAAAATGAGAATGGAAATTGATTTCTGCCTATCCAAATATACTTTCTCTTCACTTATCGGTGAGTTTATGGAAGAAAATCGATGCAAATGATTACAAAACGGTTTATTAAGAAAATAATGAACCATATGAACGAACCAATAGATAAACGTGACGATGTTTTTAGCTATTTATCAAATTACTCTACATCGTGACGTTGGAGAGCCGACGAGTCCCTGATTACCCGGCAAAATGCTGAGGATTATTGAGAGAGATAAATTTTCGTTTTGATTGACGAATATTAGCGTGGTTGATGGGGAGAGAGGCGGGCACCGACGGCAGGTTATCATGGCCGATTGAGCTTCACCAAACCGTTAAAACCCACCATCCGTCCCACTAAAATAATTCGAAAAAAATTATAGGTAGCTCGGATAAGGAAACACGTCTGCTGCTGTTAGATATCGAGCAAATATATTATAAAATCGCCTTCCTTATGACGGTTTCAATCATTTCAAAGAGCTCCAGCTCATATTTTTACAGAGAGATCTAACTGGAAGTGCCAAATACGAACTGGATATCTGCCGTAGTGAGAAAAAATTCCTGGTTTTGGGAAAATCATCTTATTTGCTTGAATTTTATGAAGTTTGATACCAGTTTTGATGTATTTTTTCATGGTGAATAGAATGGTGACATCAGTTCGACGATGAGTAAAAAAAATCCTAATTGTTTCAATCAGTTCTAATGTATTTTTTCGTGCTAAATCTACTAGAGATATCCGTACATAAAACATTTAATGCACCTCAGAACGGTGGAATATGGAAATGAAACGTTGACATCTTCTTTATTAGCGTCAGAATAATAAAATATTAAAAAATAAATATTAGCGCAGAACCAAAAAAGCTTGGTTTTCGCACCTCTCTCCTCTGTGCCGGTCATAGCGTCCTACGTAAGTTTCAAAATAGAATAATTCAGGATACACTCTGATCACTTTGACCGAAAAGACCATTCTAGGAGAGCAGCGTCCGGACCCATGGACCAAATTTTGCGAAACACGATTGTTCCGACGGCAAAACCAACAGTTAGCGATTTTAACATTTTGGTTCATTTCATACATTCAGTAAAGTTCGGCATATTTATGTGGGACGATTCTAATCTATCTTAGGTAGTCACACTATTTTCACTAGTCGTACCTATACTAGTAAAATCCTGTGACCCTAAATTAGAATTTATATTAATTTTACAATCACATTGATTGTACTTATATGAATTTTACATTTAAAATGTAGTTAAACCATTGCTATTGGGGTTTAACGAATGAATAAGAGTTTTATTTACCCAAAATCATTTTACCTTAAAACATATTTTTAATTGAAAATTCACCAATACCTACTATACAATAATATAATATTATAAGCTTTTAGGCCCTAAGAACGCAGATATTATTGACAAGTATTATTTTTGAGATATTATTAACATTTCGGTGCTATTTTTTAGACTTCCTACAGTCAGATTTTTTTTAAAGTTCAACACAGCATTCAGCCAAAGTATGATGCATTTCACAATTTGATTCGGAATAGCCTCATTCGGAGTTTTCAGAAATTTGTAATATGGTTTCGTATTTATTCTTTCCAAAAGGTTGGAATGGTCACAGTAGCTTCAGTTTTGTCAGAATTTCGGTATGATCTGTAAACTTCGTTATTTCTCCTCAAATTTCGGAAAAGCTTGTTGGGAAACACAATGGATTATAATTTTACTGTATAGATCACCCGTCCACATAGACCAAGAACCCTGAGCGTAAATTACCAAACAAACAAGCGACCCAAACCGATTTATGAGTACCTTGTTTACTTAATACCTTACTCGACTGAATCTTCAAATTACAAGAAAATTGTTTTGATCCCAATTTCAAGATATTATTAGTAGATATCGGCAAAAGGAACCAATAATTGTTCGATAAAACAATTACTCCGACGAAATTAGCATTCCTCGTGAACTTGGATTTCAAACCGGAGTTGTCAACCACGAAGCATTTCCTGCCTACATCCTCACTTAATCGATTATTACTTTTGTTGAAATTATCAATTTGAATAATCATCATTATAATACTTACCTAGTACATAGGAGGAAAAATAGAATTTCTTCGTATTACATAAGTACGGAGGTACCAAATTGTAGTATTGAGCAATTTCATTAACCTATTTTGTTTCAATTTTTTCACTAAGCTTGGTTATTTTTTCATGATATCGTAGTTCCACCGCACCATTTAAATTGTCCTGCATAACACCAATACGAATTTCCATTTTAATTAATCGAGATGAATTGATTCAGTTTGTTACACATACACACTCACACTCTAAAATTTGTCCCTTTTCCACTTCTGACTGAAAATAAATAATTATTGGATTTAATAATAGATAATCACGAGATCCAACTCACGATAAATAATTGAGATAAAAACTTGTTTACAAACTCTTCGACTAACTTGGATGCAGGAAAAAGTAATCCATACAATCAATAGCAGTGGAATACCGAGTGTGCACGCAGCTACTCCCAACAACTTGCAAAATGCGTCGAATAGAGTTTCCCCACAAAAGTGGTTCAAGACCTGAAGGAGCAGCGGAAAAAACGTCTCCAAGCTGATCTGACTACAGACTCAGCACGGTTTGTTGATAAAACCTTGTTCGTGAACAAATTTGCGCCATCGCACTTGTGTGACGTGCGTGGAGTACTGGAGGACTTGAAACACATTTTGATAAAATGCGAACAGTACAACAAAGAAAGATCAGTGTTTCCACGACTGCTCGAGACAGCACCTCAGTCTCAACAGTGTTTACAACTCTGGACCGCGACATATAAATTGAATAATATTAACTTTTTTAGAGTGTATGGGAAGAGATTTATGTTTTTGTTCTTTTATTTCTTTCATCCTGTAATGATTATCTGATTCGTTGATTTTTGTTATTTACTTTCATAAACAGACTTTCTTCATTTTCTATTATTTTTTGTTGTTGTAAACTTCTTTTTTTTCGACATGGGACTATACACTATAAATACTATACCAATAAATAAAGACGAAAAAAAAAGAAAAATTGACTATCGAAGTTGAAACAAGTAAGGATATTAGTGCTAGCACAGAGAATAAAAAAAAAGATGAATGATTCAATTCACCAATTGTGAATTCACCAAGCGATTTTTGAAATTACATTGTATTTTACCATATTGACTGATAGATTTATATATACTTGATCGAAACTCAGTTATTAAACTCTAATTATTACGATTTAAGCAAATTCAAAATTGAAAACGTCAGTCATAATCACTAGTATTAATTCAGAAGAATTCAAAATTGCACTGAACGAAAGTACCTACTATGATAATATATACTATTTTATTATGGACAAGGGTGTTGGGTGTTATTCATCGACTCTAATAGGCTGATTAGGCAGAACTACCTCCAAGTTGAGGTAATGAAATGGAAGGAAGTACTGAATATTTCAAAGTTTTCTTTTGATCGGAAAATCTTTTAGGAATTCAAAAAAAGCATATTAAAGTTAATATACGGTATACACGATTATTTATAATTGATTAAATGATATTGTAAATCATGAATTTGTTATTATTCCTTGAGTTAGCGAATTAGTGAAAGTGGTAGTCACTAAAACAGGAAAGTTAGGGAACAGATGAGAACATTTTCAATCCTTGATTACACTTCTCAATTGTTTCAAAAATTCTTGGAAATATTCGAAAATATTTTAGGACGATATTAATATAATTATAGTATTATGGTGTTTTACGATTAAAATCAAACATGAAAGCATGATGGTACGAGGCAAAAACGATGTGGTTTAAATAGGTTTAAAATGAAATACAGCTGCAACAATATGGAAGTTGGAAAAATTTGTTCATCTATGAAAACGACTGAGTTTTGTTATAATCGGATGCGCAGAGCTTATCACAGCTAAACGGATGTTTCATTGGGGGTGTTCCATAATGGGAGAAAAGTCAGAAATATCTTGGGAGGGCGAGTTGTTTATAACCTTAGGACCGGCGTTATCACATGGTCCATAACCTTCCCTATTGTTCACACATAATAATGACGGTAGAAAGGGTTGAAGGAGGGAAAGGAAAGGGGGGGGAGGGTCGGTGGTCGGAAAACCTCGGGAAAAGCTAAAATGATTTGCGAGCCCCTTGTAAATTATAGAGGCGGCAAACCAAAGACAAATATACGTTTACTTCCTTCCGAGGGAATCTCAGGGGCCTTAGAGTGATTTATGCGGACGCCCGCCGCCCTCCCCCGCCGCGCCACTGTAGTTTTACTCCCGCTTTTCTCCGTCCTCTTTTTTTCCGACCCTAAACTTCACCCCCGCCGCAATAAATAAATTTTTGAGAAAAAAATAAAAAAAGGAAAGGAGCTGGAACCCCAGGAATGATTTTTTTCGAGCTCCTAAACTTTTCTTTATTTTTTGGGTTACATGATGTCATGACGCTCTGTGTTCAAAATACTGTCATCTCAATAACCCACTAAAATTTTATTACAATTTAAAATTTAATCAAATTTTCGGTGTATCGGAAAAGCTCTACAAAAATTCCAGACTGGTGTTCCAGATCAAACTCAAAAAAGGGAGAATCACATGAAATTCCACTGTACTTACTGGTGAAAAATTCGAGACGCGGTATCCGTTGCTAGGATGTCACACTAAAACACATATCGCGATGTATCGTACAAGGGTTCAACGAGACCTCGCCGGCTCAAAGTCTAAAACAGTTGTCAGCTGGCCGTGACCATTTGCGAGGCGGAAGAGAGGCGTGGTGGGCGGGGCTTAGATGCCCTCAAGCCCCGCCCACTCTACCCCCACTACCTCCCTCGTCGACCAATGAGAGGCCTCCAAGCCATCGATCCTGATGCTCATTCGCGCGGAAGGCTCGTAGGGGGGTCGTCATCCCCTAAACCAGTCCTTTACTAGAACCCCGACCAGAAGGGTCCCTCCCCCCCATCTCTGGCCCCTTCCCTTCCCATCCTCTATTGTTCACCTCGTCACATTTAACCTTAGGGCAAACAATGATAAAATATGCTCTCTCTAGTAATGTACCTATTAACGTACATACCTAACACCAATCAACCCTTCTTTCCTATTTCTCCCCATCACGTAGACGATAACGCATAATCTTCATGAAGTCCAACTACTTACTGGTACTTATACCGAGAGGTAGAATTTGGCATTCTACTGTTATAATTATATTCCGTGATGGGTGCTTAGAACGCCTCATTACTTGGTGAATCTTAACAGAATCAAGTTTCTTCTCTTGACAATTTCAACAACTATATATTTATCTATTTAACATACATCCAGACTTGGCTCTTTAAACACGATACCAACTGAAATAGTCAGAGAGCTATCCCAAATGGTTTGAGCTATTATAGAAAATAAGAATCTGGGAAGACAGAGAACCCTACTAAATACATCAATGCAAAACAAATGAAATTTCGGATTGACCTGTCCATAGTTAACACATCATCAGCGGAAAGGACGTACCTACAGCAATTTTTAAAAGGAAATGCTGTAATTTTTTACTAAATTCCGCAATTATCTTTTGGTTAGTAGCTATAGAACTGTTCTATTATTTCAAATAATTGCGGACACCCATTTGATTGTAGTTATTTTTCAATTTTTTAAAACGTCTCTAAGTAGTTAAAAAACGCTGCAAATTATTACACAATGGTTTATTATTTTTCTATATAGATCACTCGTCTGCGAAGAACACGGCTTTGCCATTGTCACCACCAACCAACATGAAGAAAAACATTAATCGCATTTCAGTCAGATAAAATTTGAACGGAGTTTAGGCCTCTTTTGCGATTCACACTTGTGTTTCTGATTTGTCGTAAGTCCAATCCTTAAGTTCTTGTGGGGAGCGAACGGTTTGTGCTACAGGGCTCCGCGTGGTCTCTAAAAATTCTAAAAATGCAATACTATCTTAAATTGATGGAAAAACAATACCTTTATATGAAAATGTTTCGATTTAGGGCGTTTTCAAAATTTCAACCCTTAGAAGTGACCTACATCAACCAAAAGCTTCGGAGCACAACTAGACCCCAAATGGAGCCCAAGTACCAAATTTCACCAAAATCAATGCTAACTGGGAAACGTGCCGCGTACGGCGGACGGACGGCCAAATTTGTATTAGATTTTCGGATTCTACGTACCTTGAAACGTAAACCAACAAATTTTGAGGGGAAAGGATTATCTTGTTTCTTGTTCAGCCTTTCATTTATCTCCAAAATTTGAAAGAAGTTTCCGATCCAAATGTATACAGAAGTGATCTTTCAACAGTAATCGGGGACGTGAGTATCTTCTTGGCCAGAAGCGTGTTCCCTTCCCTGAGTGGCAATGAACCGAGTACAGCTTGTTGGCTTACTGTAAAGATGATATTTCTCCCTCGAATTGCATCAGTTCACATTGGTAGCTGGAAAGAGCAGTTCAGTGTTTCCCTTTCGTGTTTTACTAGCAACTGTCTATTCAAATTCCCATTTTCCCCCTTTTTTCGTTTTGGAGCTATTTAATTCTGAAGCAAAGCAGAATTGGACGAGTGAACAACTATTGGCTGTTTTAGAAGGAAGTGATGACGTAGCCGACAAAATTGATACCATTTACAATCCCCCGATGAAAATATTGATTATGATGTATTGGGTGAGTACACTGATGTCAATATAATGAAAAACGTTGCAGGCACTTGGTCTATGAGTCCAACTAAAAGCGCACTATGATTTCCTATGGTCATTCACCAGAAACACATGTTTCAAGTCATACCTCACGCAGTTGATTTTCCGGCCAAGGTTACCTACTTCTACGTCCCCTTATTATGATGTATTCTATGCTATACATTCAAATTTCAACTTTTGGAAATAGTTCGTTATTGAGATTATGATAAAACTGAAAATAAGAAAAAATTGTAGTCTTTTCTTGTACTCTTGGCTGAAAATAGGTTTAAATGTCTGCATGGAATGATAAACTTCTACTGTAACTACTATAAATATACTACTGTAAATAATATTCTACTCACACATGGTGTGATAGTTTAATATTAATTCTTAATATTGTACAATAGTTCATCTTCTTGGAAAAATGTAATATAATAAAATATAATTAGAACCGTTGGACAGCTTTACAATCGTTTTTTCGACTTGTATCACGAAACTCGGAAGTTAATACATTATTAATTTATTATTTATTATTATTATTTTATTTTATTTATTTATTATTTTATTTATTATTAATTTATTATAAATTAATACATTATTAATTTATTATTAATTATTAATGTATTCTTAATTTGGTCTGTTAAAAATCGTGAGAAGTTGACTGGTCCGCCAAATTAAGATGATTAATATATTTAACCTTCGTTGCTTCATCAATCCAGAGAATGTTTTGCACAGTATTTGTCACTTCCCTCTGATAAGTACTTAAACCAACTCTGAAATACAAATTAGGTTCCACCCAACACGTGCCTAGGAGTTTACCTTCTTCCATCTTACCTGGGATGTTAATGAAGGATATCTGGTCCTGATAATCCAACTACGGATCCACGGTCTGAAGATCCTCCCTGGTCGGGGTGTTGACTTAGACCACTTCTCGTCTTCATCGGACTTAGGCCAATTGATGCCAGCTCCACCAGTCGTAGCGTTATCAGTGTACAGAACATTGTTTGGTGTTTGATTCGAATCCCACCATGAAAGCAGAACACTGAAAACTGCGCTTTAAAATGTTGTAACTTCACCTATACTGGTAGATCCACCTCTCAAAGGCTTGATTCAGACGAAGTTCCAGAAGCCTTTGTCGAGACGTGTTTTGATTCTCTCCGAGTTGAAGGATACTTTGATTGGCGGAGCTGTAATCATTTTCGGCGGAATTTCAGAATGTTCTTTTCGACATTTACTACATTTACACACATTTCTATCCTAAAAATGTGAAGACCAAATTCCTGCGACGTGGTACTCAACTAGATTCATACGCACGGACATCTATACGCATACAGACATACACCAAAGGATTCTTTACAAATTTGGATTCAGAATGAGTGGAAACTGCAAGACATAAAATGCCATCACAACTGTTAACGGAAAGATGAACGAACAATGGACCACGAAGAGAAGGTCAAAAGTTTCAAGGATGAACCGAAAATTCTCGCTCCGAACACAGCATCCAAGATCATGAAGAGCATTTGGCAGCAACCCTAAGCCATTCCAGGATAACAGCTGCTGCTGGAGATCCTCTCTACTGCCTGATATGCTGGAGAAGAGTACAGGAAGAAAGCTCAGTCTTCAATCTTCAGAACCAATCGATCGCCTTCCGCCTCCTATCATAAGCGTCCGATATTATTTCGGTTCGGGGTCGCATTTGAAACAACGTTCTGGAAAACCAAGGTTGGCTAGTTTCAGCCCTGTTATTACCAGATCTATTCGTTGACGAGTGTTTCCCCTCTCTTTCTTCATGGCCTGGAGCTTCATTTTAGCTATATTGATATTGATCAAGTTGCTAGCAAACAGGTTTCCGAGGTTGATGGCTGAGGATACTTGCTCTGGGGATCACTTAATATAGCTTGGAGAATGTTGCAGGTGACGTTCGGTTGCTCTCTTTTTAGGGTTGATGGTTCCATTTACAGAAAGCTGAGTGAGAATCTCCTAAAGAAAATTAAAACTGAGTCCAGCTGTGACTGGTTATCTTGGACCCCGCAGTCCCTACTGCTGATCTTTTCAATTCACAGGAGGCCTCGGATCTTACTCTAACGAATCTAAGATAGATTTTGAAAATAGGAATTGATATGTTCGCTTTGAACTATCGTCCTGGTTGGAACGTGTTGATTGTACCCTCTGTAACTACGGAGAAAAGGAGAATATTTTTCATTTTATTTCAGTTTGCCCAATTTTAGTGAAATACAGAGTCCATTATTTTAAAGTACGTGTAATAGTAGGAGGCGATTTCGTACAATTCCTAGAATGTAAATAAATTGCATAAGCTGTCTATCTTCCAGTTGATGCGTGGTCTTATCGAACGGTACTAATTGAAGAGTTTAATTGGTGATATAAACGGTAGGTTTGAGCTTAAGATATTGTTATTCACTTTCTTTCAATCATTTCTGAATCTCGAACATTTTTTATTTTTAGATGCAATAAGTAATTAATTTACATCGTTGAGTCCCACTTGGGTCAATTTTGTTTACGGGATGTTTATTGTTTTTAATAGACTAATTTTTCTCCGTCTTCTTCTTCAATAGAAACATATTGTTTAGTAAGGCATGCATTCCAGGGGACGTCTCATTCGATAAGCATTAGGTCAATAATTCGATAGCATTAGGTTATTAATTATTAATACCACTTGCTAAGCGAAAAAACTGTTTCACTCGATGTAATTTATTTATTACTTTAGGCAAGAAATAGTGATCCTCCCCCCCCCTCCCCTTACCATTATCCACCATATCATTTCTAGCGGCGCGGGAGCCTCGAATTTGAAGAGCATTTTAAAAACCATGATCTACAACACCCAACATGCGAATTCAAGTCCCCCCCCCCCCCCCCCAGCAATGGTGCCAGTCTGACACCAAAGTGGTAATACTTCGTAACGTTGAACTTTCATCTATTTGTTCTGGTAGGCAGTCCGTTGAAGTTCAATTCCGTATTCAAGGTGAAATACAAAAAAAACTTTTAAAAACCCATGAAATATGCGGTTTATGGTGACCTGACACCATGGTGGCACCACTATTAGTTCCATGGTGGGACAGAGAATAATTCATGAAAATCCGGAGGTGTAATGAGAATTTTTTCTCAATTTCAAAGCTTAGATACAATTAGTAAGCTATAAAGGAACCAAAATATTGAAAAATCGGATATTTTGTGAATATTGTCCCCCACTCTCCCACTCCTCTTGCGAATTTTGATACTCTGGTAAAATAGTGTGCAATTTGGAAGATTCATGAGTCGAACAAAAGAAACACGCGAAACAGTTGAAAATGGAGGCCTGGGCAAATTTTACAGGATTATGCCCGCAAACGCACGTTTTTTTAGCATCGACCCCCCCTTTCCCCCCCTTAAAATTCAAAATTCTAAATTCCGGTGACGTAGTGCACAACTAGATAGTTTTCCGCGTCGAACAAAAAAAGAACCACGAAATTCGGTTGAGAACTAAGGCCGGGGCAGACGACACAATATTTTGTCAGACACACACACACAGACAGACATTCACCTATGGTTTTTTTTTTTGCGGATTTGGATCCAGAATGGTCTAAAACGGATTACTGTGTGGTTATTTTTTTTCCTGTTGAGTGTTGTCCTTCTCCACCCCAGATCGATCGCATAAGGACGCCCAAGTCTTACTGTGGGACGTCCTAAAAAGGATAGGAATAACATAAGAAATAAGAACAAAAATGATTAATTTCTCCCATATGAACTCCATCCTCTCTTTTAAACTATAAGATTCAGTTCAGTAGAAAGTTGTGCAGTTTGGGTTCCTCCAGAAAAACCAGCTAACAGAAACGTATTTCTACATGGTTACTTTTTCTTAAAATTTCTATTTTCAAATGCTTTTATTTGAAAATTGAATCCAAAGGTTTTCGTAAAAATAATGAAAGTGAGTGGATAGCAAACAGTAGCTGGAACAATTTTTATAACTATTTTACTGCTTATTACGTAGGTACCTGTTTTGAGAAATGGCAGGACAAATTTTTAAAGCATCCTCATATCCCTAAAGGTATATTTCAGCGTTATACAAAATCATAACATAATGCTTGTTTTACAATATTCCTGTTGAATTTCTAAATATGCATGTTCTTCATTCTTCGTTTGTAAGGCAGGTTCGAGATTAGAGGACCACCCTCGTTTCTAAAAATATTCCATTGCCAAGTTGGTTTGTGCTATTTCTCAACACGCAACTTCCCCAAACAGAGAATTTCAAACAGAGCGCCTCCACCACTCAATCCTGCCCCAGCGACTCCCTAACGAGGCGTGAAATCCGCAAAGAACACGGGCAATAGGTGTTTGAAATTATTCCTTTTGTAAAAGATTAGGTGTTTAATGATGCTTGGAGCTCTCAAGTGGAGTCTACCAGACCGGAAACTCGATGGGTTCCTACTTACAACACTCGGGACTCATAAGAGAGACTTTCCCTCGCTCGCAATGGTGAATACGTGATCAGTAAGAATGTAAACAATCATTGACTCGAATTAGAAGACGTGGATTTCTCGTTTCAATGAAATGGTAGTAAATGAAAACTTGAAATTTCCACGGAGTGGTTACAAAGTTGAATCGATTTTGACTGTTAGGCTGCCTACACAAACGAATATAAATACATAAGGGAATATAAAAATAGGCGAAAGGCATCTTTAATCCCATTAGTCGAGAAAGAAATGGGAATACAGATAAAAGTGAAAGAGAATTCGAACCTATTGGCTCAGAGAAGAGAAGGTGGTCAGACGAACAACCAACGGCGAAAGGTTTCCACATAGCCGTGCCCTATGCATCCCTTCAAAGTTTTTATTTTGCTTACCCAGGATCCACTAATGTGGCCAGGAAATCAACGCGGGACACGTAGCAGAAATTGGACTGCATTTGTTTAGTCGCAGTCTCATAAAGACTAGGATATTCTGGAATACATGGAGGCGGTCAGCAATCGATGATCGCCGTTTCAGAGAAAACAGCGAGAATAAAACCGTCGACGACGAGTTGTGATTTCCACTAAATACGTATTACGATGAGATATACCAATTATGAAGTATGATTATGATGAATTATCACAATATTGGTGTCATGATAACCACAACAATATTATTAATTCGTACCGCTTTTACAAGTATCTGGATAGTATTGTTGGTCCAAACCCATTACTATTCGCCCCACAGCGTGGCCCAAACTCATTGCTTTTTAGGCCCGAGCCCATTGCATTTCCGAGCGAGAGGCCCAAACTCAAACCGCTCCGGATTTCTTTGAAAGTTTCAGCTTTACCTATAAGATTTGATTTTTACGAAGTTTCAGGAAGTGCTGCAGGTATTCTGTAAACCAGGATTTAATAGTGCAAAGAATTGTATTATGTTTCAGTGATTGTTGCAAAGAACACTATGAACCACGCTACCTCTCCAACACAAGGGTTTCTATGAAAGTTTCAGAGAGTGTGCATGAATCCAATCTAAGCTCCTTTAACGTTTTTCTACTTGAAACTATCTAACATGTGTTTTGATTTCCTTCGATTTTTGATTACGAATACGATCAGAAGTGGCTTTGACTACTGAATGACAGACGGTTTCAAAAATACAGGTGTCAGAATAATCTGATTCTCAGTTAGAAAAGAATCATTCTAGACGAGTAACCTGAATATAAGACACCTCATTGACGTCGTGTTTTCTGTCATTTGCAATAATCATTACAAATACAACTAGATTATAGATTTTTATTTTGATACCACGTAACCAAACGAATTTAATTTAAATTCTAGAGAATAACACGGAGTTCCAATATGATTCCAATGGATTGAACTTCAATTCGTATTTTCAGGAAATCGATAGTCCAAAATTTAGTAGCCTTCAAGTTTCAACGATCGAAATTGAAATTGGTAGTTTTCTTCTCTAAAAAAGTTGGATTTAGCACTTTTTTAGTTTTGTTTCCCAATAAGCCTCTAAGAAATTTGAAGGAATTCAAAGGATTTCTCCTTTTTTTGTGTAGTGAAAATATTCCCAACACTTCTCGCAATCATATCCACATACCTCTCGCAACCTAAGAAAGCAATCCACATTATCGCCAAAAAATCTAGGTAAATATACGTTTTGCTTGCTAGTCTGATTACGGAAGCAGTATTAGCGAATTTTCAAGGAGAATGAAACTATTGTAATGGACACAAAATTTTCAGCTCGTACATTAACATTTTTTCCGAGTCAACTAAGGTAGCGGGAGCTTTATTTTCACTTTTCAAAAGTAAAAAAAAAAATCTTCTCCAAAATACTACAAATTTTCACTCGCGTTTTACGCTTCAGGCCTTCCTAAACAATGTTGGTTTCGTGTCTGTCATGAAATCCTTGTAACGGGCAACACTACACGAAGTTATTGTCCGATTTCGATGAAATTTTCTGGGATTGTGTGAAAATCATTGCCCCGGGACTGATAGTAGCCGCTGAGCGTGCGGACTCGTAAAATCCTTGTAACAGCCATAACTTCAACATTTTTAATCCGATTTTGATGAAATATCAGGAATTGATTGTACGGATTGGCGTGTACTTGCTGTTACTCAAAACTATTACCTCAGTTGTACTTTACACCTAATTCATCAAATTGCGGACTATAAACTGTAAGTAACCTTTAATTTTACTCTTGAATAATTATTTAGTTATATGTAAGATTAAAAAAAATTCCGCCAATTGTTATAACCTTTTTTTGTCACTACCATCATTGTTTCTTTTCATTATAGGTTGGTATCCCACATGAATAGGACCCAGCCCCTGGGTAGAAACGTTGTGGAAACCATGAAGAATATACTACACATTTTTAAAACATCAAGTCTAGTTTGGTCAACTTAACCCCAGAAATCAAAATCTACTAGACAAAAAATACACCCAATTATAACGATTTATGTATATAAGATTAAAGGGTATATTTATAGGTGCCACACCGCACTATAACAGCAAGAAAAAAGATAAATACGCAGTAGGGTTCACAACATTATTGTTGCTGGTAGGTACTACTAAGGCTAAATGTCCTCATTAACTTTACCGAGTTTTTTTGCCCTTCGAGGGCAAAATCCATTTCCTTTTGGTTTATTATTTTCAATAATGAACCTTTGGAATCGCCCAAGAAAAAAAATTTTTCAACACCCCCTCAAAATTTGTTGGTTTACGTTTCAAGGTATGTAGAATCCAAAAATCGAAAAAAAATTTGGCCGTCCGTTCGCCGTGCGCGGCACTTTGCCCACTTAGCATTGACCGATTTTGATGAAATTTGGTATGTAGGCTCCATTTAGGGTCTAGTTGTGCCCCGAAGATTTTGGTTGATATAGGTCACTTCTAAAGGTTGAAAAATGAATTTTGAAGACGCCCTAACTCAAACAATTTTAATATAAAGGTATTGTTTTTCCATCAATTTAAGATAATATAGAATTTTTAGAATTTTTTGAGACCACCCAGACCTCCGTAGGACAAACCGTTCGCTCCCTACGAGAATTTAAGGGTTGGACGTACGATAAATCAGAAACACGAGTGTGAATCGCAAAAGAGGCCTAATCCCCGTTCAAATAAAAGCTGACCGAAATGCGATCGATGTTTTTCTTCATGTTGGATGGTTGGTGACTTTGCAGACAAGTGATCTATATAGAAAAATAATAAACCATTGTGTAATAATTTGCAGCGTTTTTTTTTTATAGAACAGCTTGACCGATTTTCATTCTGTATAGCTTTTTGAGAATGTCATCGCCAAACTCAGGTTTGTACATTCGATATTCATTTTGAAAAAATCGCCTTCCATGGTTTTGACTTTTTTTGCCCAAATTATAACTTTTTTAGGACGTCCCACAGTAAGACTTTGGCGTCCTTATGCGATCGATCTGGGGTGGAGGAGGACAACACTCAAAAGAAAAAAATAACCACACACTATTCCGTTTCAGACCATTCTGAATCCAAATCCGCGAAAAAACACATAGGTGAATGTTTGTGTGTGTGTGTGTGTCAAAGTCTTGTATCGTCTGCACAGGCCCTAGTTCTAGACCGATTTTCCTGGTTTTCTTTTTTTTTGTTCGACGCGGAAACTATCTAGTTGTGCACTACGTCGCCGGAATTTCGAATTTTGCCTTTTAAGGGGGGAGGGGGGAAGGGGGGCGTTTGCGAGCATAATCTTGTAAACTCTGCCCAGACCTCAATTTCCAACCGATTTGCGTGTTTATTTTTTTGTTTGAGTCAAATAACTTTCGAGTTGAACATGATTTCACCAGAGTATCAAAATTCACAAGGGGAGAGGGAGAGTGGGTGGATAATTTTCACAAAATATCCGATTTTTCAATATTTCGGTTCCTTTACTGCTTACTAATTGTACCCAAGCTTTGAAATTGAGGAAAAATTCTCATTATACCTCCGGATTTTCATGAATTATTCTCTGTACCACCATGGAACTAATAGTGGTGCCACCATGGTGCCAAGACACAATAAACCGCTTATTTCGTATTTTTGTTTGTGTTTCACCTTGAATACGGATGTGAACCTCGACGGACTGCTTACTAAAACTAATAGATGAAAGTTCAATGTTACGACGTATTTCCCCTTTGTGCCAGACTAGCACCATCGGTCGTGTGGGGGGGGGGGGGTGAACTCGAATTCACATGTTGGGTGTCGTAGATCATGGATTTTAAAAAGCTCTTCAGATTCGAGGCTCCCATGTCGTAATAGTGTGGGGGGTGGGGAAGACCACTGTTTCTGGGGGGGGGGGGGGTCACTATTTCTTGCTCAAAGTAATAAATGAATTACATCGAGTGAAACAGTTTTATCGCTTACCAACTGCTTAAACTGATCTAATGCTTATCCAATGGGACGTCCCCTGGAATGCGTGCATTACTAAACAATATGTTTGAAGCAACGGGTTTCTAAGACCCGAAGAATTACCAACAGAATCCACATCAATTTTCATATTAAAATCGGTTGATTACGTGTAAAAGTAGAATTCTTTGCAGATGGGTGATCTATACATAAAAATAATAAACCGTTGTGTTATCATTTGAAGGATTTTTTTTATTCTACATGTGAAAAAGTAACGTGCAATACCGCTCCGGATTTTTTATAATCGAGATTTTATTCGGTTCCAGTTCTATTAACTTATTTTCAGAAGATCATTCTGGGAGGCTTTCAAGTGTTTGGTCGAGATTTCATGGTTGGCGATAGATGAAATAAGAGAGGAGGAAGTCAAACAAGGAAGCGATTTCGCTCAAACAAAGGAAGTGCAACTCAAAACACGCGGAAGCCAAATACAAGGCAACTACATCGTGGGATGGCAGGATCCCTCCGCTGGGACAATTCTGAAGACGAGCTCACAGGAAGCTGAGCAACAAGTTAATTGCGCCACCCCCCGCCAGGGGAAGTACTCGTTCTTCGAGAGGGCTCCGCGGGGGGGCGCCTGAGTCGAAGGGGGCAAGGCCCCCGGGGGATTCACGGGACCCCCTCTTTTCAATGCTAGTCGACTTTACCTTCCAATTAGGACCATGCAGAGACCCATAGAAGACACCAGGTAACGATCGAGATCTCCTCAGGCCTTCACATGGTCCTCCAGGAGGCTTTGTCCACACGAGGCGCCCTTTTGATTCCCTTTTTCCTTGTTTACATGATTCAACTTTAACTACCGTATCAGCCGAAAGTCGGGACGGGAAGCTGTTCGCACGCGTGTGAACCACTTGAACAAACTTTCGAGCCCTTCTAACGGCCAATACAAACAACAATAACGCTTTCTGTTGCTCCTCCCAGAGGATTAGCTGATTCAAAACGTCTCTCATCCTGGCAAAAAGATAGCGTAAAAAAAATTAAGGAGAAAAAAACGTTTTTTAAAACTAGCTTTCATTATTTGTTTAAAATTAACTAAAAAGTTGAAAATAAATGACATCTAATAACAAATATTACACTTTTCGATAGCTAACACTTTATAACAGTTACAATTTTATAAATAAAACCGTGTTACTTTGTGATAGCAAGATGAAAAAGAAGATGCTAAATGTAACACGCGTTTATCTATAAAACGCTGCATTTTATTAAATAAAGGTTTATTATTTTTCTATATAGATCACTCGTCTGCAAAGAACACGGCTTTGCCATTGTTAACACCAACACACTTGAAGGAAAAACAGATCGCCTTTCGGTCAGCTAAAATTTGAACGGAGATTAGGCCTCTTTTGCGATTCACACTCGTGTTTCTGATTTATCGTAAGTCCTACCCTTAAAATCTCGTAGGGAGCGAACGGTTTGTCCTACAGGGCTGCGCGAGGTCTCTAAAAATGCTAGACTATCTTAAATTGATGGAAAAACTATACCTTCATATCAAATTTTTTTAGTTAGGGCGTTTTCAAAATTTCAAACCTTATTTTTCAACCCTTAGAAGTGACCTACATCAACCAAAATCTTCGGAGCACAACTAGACCCCAAATGGAGCCTACATACCATTAACAATTTATATTTGGAAAAAATACTTCACCGCTACAATTGATGGTATTGTACATAAATATTTACATCACAGCATTGTATCAGCATTTTCAGCACTCAGCAGTCATGTCCATCTGGCTGCTTGGTATCAGGGTCCGAGATCCGACGTCGGACATTGGGGTGAGGGACAAGGTTGAATCACCTTATCCCACAAATGATGGAGGGAGGATTGTGCCTCTTCTGGCTATGCCATCAGTCGACGCTTCTCCTCCCCATGGGGTTCGAGTTCAGCTCCAAGTCCCACGGGGCGCACTTGCTCGAGCCGTAGCACGCCGTCGTGTGGCCGTAGCCCTGAATTTAGACCAGATGAATGATCCTCGTGTTAGGACTCGGGTGGTCACCCACTCTAGGAGGGTAACCAGCCCGAATCAGATCCTTGGCTGACTTGCCATGCCATATCCCTCTCCAGGTGATCGTTGCTCCAATCACCTTTAGTTGGTTTCGCTGAATGTTTGCAAGTGCTGCTGCAGCCTCTAGTAATGCGTCAACTTCATATTTTTGAATTTTGGAAGCATTGATGTCTGCGAGTGATCTCTGGCCGGAGCCAGAGACCACTGAGACATCAATAATGAAAGCTCCTCTTGGTGTTACCACCAAGAGGTCCGGACGATAACCTCGCTGTTCCAGGTTAAAGTGTGGCTCTTGCCATACTGGCCATCCTTTACGGCGAGCGTAGGCTTCCAGTAGGTTCAGGGCAGAATAGGGTGTGCGCCTGGGTAGGAAAAACTGTTTATTGTTATTTTTAATCTAAGGTAGACCTCATTTTGAGAATTTTGGTACCAACCGCGACCTTCTAGCGTGAGTAGATCTTTTCCTATGAATTTTTAAAGTTTCGACCGTTTATGACGTCACAGTGGGCTGGGAGGTCCCGCCCAGGCGAGAGGGGCGCGTGACGTCATAAACGGTCGAAACTTTGAAAAATCATAGAAACAGATCTACTCACGCTGAAAGGTCGCGGTTGGTGCCAGCATTCTCAGGATGTAGTCTACTTTCGATTAAAAATCTAAAAAAAATCAAGGCGCACCCCCCATTGTGACGGGCACACCTGGGTCTTACCATTGCTGGGCAAATCTGGAGCACATGCGAGGCTGTTTCGGGTGTTTGACATCCCATTCGGCATAGATGGCTGCTGCCAGTACGCCTACATACCAAATTTCATCAAAATCGGTCAATGCTAAGTGGAGAAAGTGCCGCATACGGCGGACAGACGGAACATTTTTTATTCGATTTTCGGATTCTACGTACCTTGGAACGTAAACGAACAAATTTTGAAGGTGGGTTAAAAAATGTTTTTTCTTGGTAAATTACAAAGGTTCATTATTTAAAATAATTAACCAAAATTGGGACTGTGATAAAGTGTTATCTTTATATAGTTTAATATATCTTATTAGAGGTAATTTATTTTCAACATTTTAGTTCATTTCATTAACAAACAATAAATGCTTGTTTTTTATTTTTAATTTACTAACCTTGTTTTTGATTCGAGATTCACTACTACGTGGCTCGTAGTAGCAGGGTAAAATAATGTTTAAATTAGTTATGTAATCACTAGTTAGTGATGTGCGACGAAAAATATGATGTGGAGGATTATGAAATGGAGGCTGCCCTTCATGAATTGGAAGATGGTCCCCTATGAATTGGAAGAAGGTCTCCTACGAATTCAAGTATGTCCATTATAAAAATGGAGGATGGTCCCCTATGATTTGGAAGATGGTCCTTTGAAAGTGAATAATATTGAATTTTCATCAGATTTATACATGCAAGCAAAATTTCAGCTCAATTGGAAACCGGGTATTGGATCAAATTTAACTACCAAGATTTGATTACAGACAGACAGACAACGAGACAGGTGAAAGTAGAAAATCTTGTAATAATTAGATACCCTGAAGATCACTATAGAAATGCAGGAATTATCTAAACGGGACAATTATCTTGAAAATACCAGATTGGAGAATCCCTCGTAGCCAGCAAGTAACATCTCCATGAGGCCGACGAGGGATTACTCGCAGAATACCAACTAACCATGTTTATACAAGAGAAGTATTTTGCTTCTGAGTCTACCAAGGGAGCGGAAGAATTGTTTTCTCTTTTCTTGGTTGAAAAAATTGTCTACAAAATAAAAAATTTCCACTCGCGTTTTACGTTTTGGTCCTTCCGGAAAATTTTTTGGTTTCGAGTCTATCTATCATGAAATCCCTGCAATGGGCAAACTATAAGAAGTTATTGTCCGATTCCGATAACGTTTTCAGGGATTGTGTGGGTTGGTGTGTAGATGGTTCCCTATGAAAAGCATTGCCCCCGAATCGATAGTAATCTCTCTGAAAGCGCAAACGCTGAAACCTTGTAACAGCCATAATAACAACATTTTCCACTCGAACTCGATGACATTTTCAGGGATTGTGCGAAATGGCGTGAAGATGGTCCCCTATTAAAAAGCGCTGCAAATTATTACACAAAGATTTATTATTTTTCTATATAGATCACTCGTCTGCAAAGCCACCAACCATTAAACATGAAGAAAAACATCGATCGCATTTCGGTCAGCTAAAATTTGAACGGAGATTAGGCCTCTTTTGCGATTCACACTCGTGTTTCTGATTTATCGTAAGTCCAACCCTTAAGTTCGCGTAGGGAGCGAACGGTTTGTCCTACAGGGCTCCGCGTGGTCTCTAAAAATTCTAAAAATTCAAGACTAAGTACCTTAAATTGATGGACAAACAATACATTTATATCGAAATTTTTCGAGTTAGGGTGTTCTCAAAATTTCAACCCTTAGAAGTGACCTACATCAACCAAAAGCTTCGGGGCACAACTAGACCCCAAATGGAGCCTATACACCAAATTTCATCAAAATCGGTCCATTGTAACTAAGAAAAGTGCCGCGTAAGGCGGACGGACGGAAAAATTTTTATTCGATTTTCGGATTCTACGTACCTTGAAACGTAAATCATTAAATTTTGAGGGGGGGTTAGAAAAATTTTTTCTTGGTCGATTCCAAAGGTTCATTATTGAAAATAATAAACCAAAATTGCCCTTGGAGCGATATTGGTATTAGCTTATAATAGCGATAACTTCTACTTTTTTCACCAGAGTTCGAAGAAATTTTCAGGGATCGTGTGGTTTGGCGTTAGAATAGTTTCCTATATGAAAATAATTGATATATTGATAGTCAATGAAACGACCATAACATCAACAGTTTCCGTTCGATTTCGATGGGATTCTCAAGGGTTGTGTGATAGAGACTCTGGATGGTTCCCTATAAATGCCCATGTGTCGAAAATGAGTGGAAGTAGTTTTTAAAAGTTTGCTGATTGCGGGAAGACTGTTGGGACTGTTACGTAAATTTACCGAACTACCCTTGTAACTTGAATGAGTCGTTGACGGACCATTTGTGTAAGTATATTCAAATTAAAGGTCAGATTGTAAGCTTCAAAATAAGATGCTTTATGAAGGGATTTCCTATTACAGAAAAAGCTGCGGGGGTGGTGGGAGGGAGAAAGGGGGATCCGTAACATGGTTGGGTAGGTAATTCTGCTATCTCAGTAGACTCGGAAGAAAAAATCAATAGTTTTGGTTTCGATTGGTCGGTAATCTTCTGTCGCTTGTCACACCGAATCCCGCACCGTATGAGATTCAACAAAATGTTATCGAGAACCGTTGGGAGTGTTCATATAAGGGATTTCACACGTCTTATAGCACGTTTGTCCTGTCCTCTTAATAGGCTTACCGTTCGAACCTAGACATCAAAATCCGTGTTTTCGCAGGATCCAAGGATTGCTGCGATATTAAAAGAGTTCCCGCGGTAGAAGGTCTAAACCGAAAATTCGGTTCACCTCGTGGAAGCGGATTTGTTCGGGATTTGAAAATAAATAAAAGGCCGCACCGACCCGTAACCCTTTTTTTGCGTGAAAAGTGGTAAAAAAGTGAGGTTTTTTCTCCTCTTTTCGCCGACAAACGGGACAAAATATTTAGAGGGTATTGGAGTTTTAGTAGTTGATCCACTAAAAGCCGCACTTGGAGGTGCCATGTCGGCCCATCCCAACAAGTCGCTCACAATGAGCAGGGAGGCAACAAATATTTCTCCACTACCTTCCCTTTTGAGCCATTCAAGAGGATAATACGTTCGCTTAGTCGAGCCATCGGTCGGCATCACACTTTCCTACGTCCCAGCAACATTGTGGTCTTCTTGGGGTGTTTGAATACTGCGGGGACTCCTTTGCAGAGTTTAGTTCGGTTTTGTGAGACACTTGCCGACAAAACGTGGAAAAGGGACACCGCTTACTCGTCACCTCTCTACAAAATTTGCCGTCTTCCCCGAATTGAAATTGAAACAATAATTAATTCTCATCTTGAATTGATAGCTCGTCCATATCGAACTGTGTGAAATGGTGACAAATAGAAAAATACCGGAATTTGATTGCATTTTTGTAGCACATCTTTTGAGTTTGGACAATATTTAATTTCCATTTTGGATTTCTTGAATGCTTCTCAACCCTGTTTCGGTGTGTCACTTGACGACGATTTTTTTTAAAACAATATTTTTGTATGTTTGGATACCTTGAATTTCTTTATTCTGGCGCCAACCTGCCTTATTCTTTTTGAAATGTGTTCTACTAGTATCCATGGTGGTCCCGTTTCAAAGGAATTTCATTTTTGGTTTATTATTTTCAATAATGAACCTTTGGAATCGACCAAGAAAAAAAATGTTTAACACCCCCTCAAAATTTGATGGTTTACGTTTCAAGGTACGTAGAATCAAAAAATCGAATAAAAATGTGGCTGTCCGTCCGCCGAACGCGGCACTTTTGCCACTTAGCATTGACCGATTTTGATGAAATTTGGTATATAGGCTCCATTTGGGGTCTAGTTGTGCCCCGAAGATTTTGGTTGATTTAGGTTACGTCTAAGGGTTCCAAAATGAATTTTGAAATTTTGAAAACGCCCTAACTCAAAAAACTTTGATATAAAGGTATTGTTTTTCCTTCAATTTAAGATTCTATAGAATTTTTAGAATTTTTTGAGACCACCCGGAGCTCTGTAGGACAAACCGTTTGCTCACTACGAGAATTTAAGTTTTGGACGTACGATAAATCAGAAACACGAGTGTGAATCGCAAAAGAAGCCTAATCTCCGTTCAAATTATAGCTGACCGAAATACGATCGATGTTTTTCTTCATGTTGGATGGTTGGTGGCTTTGCAGACGAGTGATCTATATAGAAAAATAAAAAATAATAAACCATTGTGTAATAATTTGCAGCGTTTTCTCAGTTGGAAAGTGTAGAAAATGGGTGGAAATAGTTGAAAAACGGGTAAACGCGTCACAGGCTGTCTACCGCCGCTCTTGTTTACTTGCCGTTCTCGAACCTTTCCAAAAAACGCTGCAAATTATTACACAATGGTTTATTATTTTTCTATATAGATCACTCGTCTCCAAAATCACCAACCATCCTCCAATATGAAGAGAAGAAAAAAAAAATCAAAATCACCAACCATCGATCGCATTTTGGTCAGCTCTAATTTGAACGGAGATGAGGCCTCTTTTGCGATTCACACTCGTGTTTTGATTTATATATATATATATTTCAACATAAACCCTTAAATTTTCGTAGGGAACGAACGGTTAGTCCTACAGAGCTCCGCGTGGTCTCAAAAAATTCTAAAAATTCTATAGAATCTTAAATTGAAGGAAAAACAATACCTTCATATCAGAATTTTTTGAGTTAGGGCGTTTTCAAAATTTCAAGATTGATTTTGGAACCCTTAGAAGTGACCTACATCAACCAAAAGCTTCGGGGCACAACTAGACCCCAAATGGAGCCTACATACCAAATTTCATCAAAATCGGTCGATGCTAAGTGGCAAAAGTGCCGCGTACGGCGTACGGCGGACGGCGGACGGACGGCCAAATTTTTATTCGATTTTTGGATTCTACGTACCTTGAAACGTAAACCATCAAATTTTGAGGGGATGTTTAAATTTTTTTTTCTTGGTCGATTCCAAAGGTTCATTATTGAAAATAATAAACCAAAAGTAAGAAAAGAGATGCAAATGGAGAACTCATCAAAGCTGGTCACTTGCGATGTTCAAAGAAGGGGTGCCAAACATTTTATTCCCTTCGGAAAACTAATAAATTTTTTACATACAGTGATTTGTTGGTTAAGTGCAATAGCAAGCTTCCGCTTTGTGAAATAGTCGAACTAGTCTGGATGTGGTGCAATTTAGTTAGTAAGAGTGATGCTGAAAGGTGGACTGGGAGAAATAATCAAACGGTAACAGATTGATATAAATGTGTCTCTCTTTGAAGGTAAGCGAAAGTATCACAGAGGCCGTTTGTTGGCAGGTGATCGAAGTCGTGAACCCGCGCCTGACAGCGATTTCGATTCCTCCAATTCCAATTGTGAAAATGAACCAACAAATGACCAATCATCTGCTCAAAACTACGGCGAACGCTATTCACAGTGGTACGTTAAGTGCGGTAGACAGCCTGCGACACGACGGTCGGGTTCCCCGTAGACATCCCCGAGTCCGGTAGATATCCTGTGACTCGTGTACAGAAAAACGTGTTTGCTGATAGCGGGAAGATTGGTTAATAGTCGCGTAAACTCTCCTGTAACTTTCCACTGTGTCGTTGACAAACCATTTGTGTAAATTGAAATTGAGGGTCTGATTGAAAGCTTTAAAATGAGATTGTATCTGAGGGGAGTTCCGATGGTTATTCGCGCGAGACCTGCATAATCCTCAACAAACGTACTCATGCTTCTTCAAGTAGGTAAAATTCCCCAGCAATCTTGAGGAAAATCAAACCACAACATGATGAAAGAGTAATCTACGAAATGGGTGTAGCATATAGCTTCCTCGTCATCCACAACGTGGTTGGGTGGCTAATGGTATAGGAGGTCGTCAGAACTGCATAGTAATTCACCAATTATGAGTGATATCGAACAGTATGATTGAGAGAAGGTATCAAGTGTGAATGGCACAGCACATTACATGGTCTCATGGCACACAGCGTCATCTTCAACATGATTCAAATTATCCTCTACAGACCGAGCGTCCATTTAATTGGACACAGGTTTGAACTTCTCTCCTGAGCAGTGTATGGAAGTGATCCAAAACTTTTTTTTTCCATGGTGTTGTTCAAGTTGTCCAGAATGGTGGCAACATTGCAGATAAGAAGTTTATCATAGATAAAGTGTCGAAACGGGCTGGAGAATGGAGTCGAAAAAGAAGAGCTCGTTTCTCGGTGATGTGATTGTGAGCTGTATGGATAAGTTCACATTGGCTCAGAGAAATGAAAAATTACAACGTTTTCAGGTAGGTTGGTAGGTCGGTTTGCTCCCGTGTCCATCTGTAGACTCGAACACACGCAAGTAGATTCCATTTACATCCTCACATTATATGGTTATTATTACAACAAGCGTCGATAGTGCTATATAAAGCAGAAGTAAGATTAGCCTCATTGAGTTAATATATAAATGTTCCAAAACTATTAGGTAGTGCGTAACTTCTGTCTATGACGGAGGATATGAGTGAGGTAGTGTGAATCTCCTTAGGAGTTGTTGGTAATCCGACACACTGTCTATTGATTGTATACATCATCAACTACACGTGAATACGTTGTAATCACTAATCTCTCTTTTGGTTTATTATTTTCAATAATGAACCTTTGGAATCGACCAAGAAAAAAAAAATTTTAACACCCCCTCAAAATTTGATGGTTTACGTTTCAAGGTACGTAGAATTCAAAAATCGAATAAAAATTTGGCCGTCCGTCCGCCGTACGCCGTACGCGGCACTTTTGCCACTTAGCATTGACCGATTTTGATGAAATTTGGTATGTAGGCTCCATTTGGGGTCTAGTTGTGCCCCGAAGCTTTTGGTTGATGTAGGTCACTCCTAAGGGTTCCAAAATCAATTTTGAAATTTTGAAAACGCCCTAACTCAAAAAATTTCGATATAAAGGTATTGTTTTTCCTTCAATTTAAGATTCTATAGAATTTTTAGAATTTTTTGAGACCACGCGGAGCTCTGTAGGACGAACCGTTCACTCCCTACGAAAATTTAAGGGTTTATATAGAAATATATATATATATATAAATCAAAACACGAGTGTGAATCGCAAAAGAGGCCTAATCTCCGTTCAAATTAGAGCTGACCGAAATGCGATCGATGGTTGGTAATTTTGATTTTTTTTTTTTTTTTCGATTTTTTTTTGATTTTTTATTTTTTGATTTTATTTTAATTTTTTTATTTTTCTCTTCATATTGGATGGTTGGTGATTTTGTAGACGAGTGATCTATATAAAAATAATAAACCGTTGTGTAATAATTTGCAGCGTTTTTTAGTGGTTTCCCAACATCAGACTTAAGATCCACGTTTAATCCAACACCGATTTTCTTTTTTGTTTTTGGTTTATTGTTTTCAATAATGAACCTTTGGAATCGACCAAGAATTTTTTTTAAGCCCCCTCAAAATTTATTGATTAACGTTGCAAGGTACGTAGAATCCAAAAATCGAATAAAAATTTGGCCGACGTCCGCCGTACGCGGCACTTTCTCCACTTAGCATTGACCGATTTTGATGAAATTTGGTATGTAGGCTCCATTTGGGGTCCACTTGTGCCCCGAAGATTTTGGTTGATGTAGGTCACTTCTAAGGGTTGAAAAATAAGGTTTGAAATTTTGAAAACGCCCTAACTCAACAAATTTTGATATAAAGGTATTGTTTTTCCATCAATGTAAGATAGTATAGAATTTTTAGAATTTTTTGAGACCACGCGGAGCCTTGTAGGACAAACTATTCGTTCCTTACGAGAACCTAAGGGTTGGACTTTGATGAAATTTGGTATGTAGGCTCCATTTGGGGTCTAGTTATGTCCCGAAGATTTTGGTTGATGTAGGTCACTTCTAAGGGTTGAAATATAAAGCCTTGTAGGACAAACTATTCGTTCCCTACGAGAACCTAAGGGTTGGACTTAAGATAAGTCAGAAACACGAGTGTGAATCGCAAAAGAGGCCGAATCTCCGTTCAAAGGTTAGCTGACCGAAATGCGATCAATGTTTTTCTTCAAGTTGGATGGTTGGTGGCAAAAATTTGATTTTTCAGTGGAGTCTTTCTAGATACCTCAGAAGCAGGGGGTTCGGATGGTGAATTATTGGAAACCACAGGATGTGGAGGCCTTTGCACCAATATCCCATAAAGATACCACAGGAGAGGGTAGATCCTATTCGGCTAACAATTTGTTTGTTTTATTTCGTAGTTTTATTCGTTTTCAGAATAATAAGTCGCTGATTAAGTCTAGTCGAGGGAGATTCATCGTAGCACTTGTTCCAAAGCTTGGAATGTCTTCTCATTAAGAGGATTCTGAAGATGGAAATCCCTCCGATGAGGCTTTCAAGAGGCAAAAATCCCTTCCCTTCAATTTAAATTTCCCTGCAATGTCAAGAATCAGATGGAAACACACACGACCATGACAGTATTATAGAACCAGCCCAAGATGCTGACACTATTGAAGAGGACAGTGTTCATTGGAAATCATACCGACGCTGACTTACCTGCACCTCAAGTTACCTTTGTGTGAATTTCGTGCCTTCCGAAATCGTACAGAACCGAGAACCTGTGGACTAGGTACTCAATTGTAAACTGCCAAAACAAATGAGTAAATTTTCCAAATTCAAATATATTATTCATTTTTTATTCATAGTATTTTATTCATAGCAATATATCTCGATTTTATTCATAGCAAATTGGTTTCCCAGGTTTTGAAGTATGTATCTTTTTGGAAAATAACGATAGCCAAAGCCCTTCTGATGTATCTCACTACAGACACCCTCTCCAGCGGTATTGATAGCAATCACATACCTCTCTATCAAAACCAGTATTCTACGCCATTTAATGTGTCAAAATACACATAATGTATTTTTGATTCGAAAAAAAAATCGCTGCACTTTTTTCATCCCATGCAGCTCCTGCAGCATCGCCTGTCAGTTTTCCAAACTTTCCATATGCGTATTTCCATCCACAGTCTCGATAGTGCCTCAATGTGCACAACTGCTGCTGTGCTGCTGTCTTGCTGCCCAGGTTTCGAAATGATTCTTACCTAGTTAAAAATATATGTTCGCCTGTTTTCTTCCATTCAATATTCAGTCTTTTCCTGGGCAAAATAGCCTGATATAAATTACGAGTAAATATATAGTTTGCAATTCAAGTGCTCCAATATGGACATCGTACAATCCTAGCTGCCGTCAATAAATACGGCTTGCATCGCACAGTAAGTCAGTAAGACATAAAATGATAAAAACGAAGCATTCTGGTTGTTGAACGTCCCTTGAAGCAAAGAACTTGAAGAGACCTCATCGACAGAGAAAAGGGCGGCAAGCGGTCGGGAGGTGAACAACACAAGAGCTGTTGTGAGTCACTTGAGACGCAGGGAGGCGCCCCTCGACTGCCCAGTTGCCCGGGGGATGAATGGCCTACCAGATTACTTAGCTCCTATAAATGTCATGCTGTTAGCTCAATGACCCATAGCTCCCTTCGCATGCTCTATTTGCTAGCCACACCTAATTCCTGCCGATGTCGACTCTTACGTTGTTTTAGCGAACTTTCAAGGAAAATGAAGCTATTACAACGAACCCGAAATTATCAGTAGGTACTTATTTGCAATTTTTTAACATTCAACAATCGAAAAGACGAGTTTGTTAGCCAGGAATTTTGGACACCTCTAAGGAATCCAAATTCTGAAAAATAGACCAAAAAACGTATGTATAGGGTTTTTTGTTGTTTTCATAATAATCATAGAATTAAGGTATATTCGGACTCAACAAAAAATTTCTGGTATAAGTAAAATTTCAGAAATTAAAAATTGACCAAAAATTGCAAATATATATACCATATATGTAGATACGAGTACAACGTAATATCATACACAATTTCTATATAAAATGAAAACCTCCGTATATCCGTTGTACCCAAAAATGTAATAGCCGAGTGGGTACTCTGAGCTCGTGGAGACGAGTAAAACATGAATATGGGCTCTTAACATATTTAAAACATTCCCTGTTCATACAGTATGTTGGTATAGTACATAAAATAAAATAGGAAAGAAATAACACTTTTCGTTACAGTAAATATACCTTAACCTAGGGATTGAATGAATATCAAGAGATATAATTTTAACGATTCTTGCTATGTGCCACAACCAACAGCACAGGCTGACTACTCTCTCTTACAACTAATATTTCGATTATCTCATGCTGCATGAATGGACTTTTTTGCTTTCGTACAGCTGAATTTTCTTCAATTTTATCCATCGTAAAACTGAATTATTATTATTATTCCTTCTACTGATTTTTCACATGTTTCACTCGAGCAATCATTCAAGTTTATGAATATAAATATAAATTTTAACACTTTTCACAAGAACAAGAACAATACATGGATAATAGTGCAGTTACTATCTGAGAAGAAAAAATCTGCCAAGTGGGGGTGGCACATAGCTTCCAGATTATTACAGACACGAAACCGAAACTGTTCAGGAAGGCCTAAAAACCACCAGATCTTGTGGGAAGCTGTCAATATCCAACATCTCTCGATCTCCCCCATGATTTGATAAAAACAAGTTTATTTTCCGTGTTACTGGGAACTGCAATTTAAATCTCCAGGTGTGCCTTTGGTTCACTGAAACTCTCCACGATGTGAACTCTGTTTCACATGACTCCATCATTCGCTTTCTTCCATCTGACTTCGAAAAGACGCTGCTAGTCGGACAAAGCCCACTATTTAGTGAAACATCAGCTGCCACGCACTTGGATTTTTGATCAGCTTCCTCATTCTCTATGTTGCCAGCATAAGTGCGTATCCATTTGATCAACATTTATCCCCCAAGTTAACTTCTTGAAGCGTCCAAATTCAGAACGTTTCCCATTATATAAATTTTATTGTGGAGACCCATTGTGCAGTTCCGCGAAACAGTATTGTTGGTCCCTATAACGGCTGATTTCTACTGAAAAGGCAGAAACCTACCAACTAAGAATAGCCAAGATTTTTCGGACCTGATTTTTTTTGTCTCTTTTGATATGGTTTGGAACATGATTATCCCAGCAGTAAAGCACTATCGCACTGCGCAGGTTCTACTCTCTTTTCCTGCCGTCTATGAAACTGCTACTAGCTCAGGGGCTTTGACTGTCGGTCTGTGTGCCAGCTAATCCTTGTACAAGATTGCGCGATAGGTAGTGTGGGTTTGTGTTTAGATGTTCCCCTATGAACCATATAACAGGTGTAACAACTGCCCTACTTTACAACCCTCTAATGAGCCCAATATAACTTACAGACTAATTATAAGCACGAATGCTACTCGTACATGGAGAAATGCTATCAACTAGAAGTCAACTACAGAAACTACTACTTATATAACTTAAATGTAAGTAACCACAACCACACAAAGGTACCTACCAACTGTAAATTAGTCATACAACATTATAAATACCTTGCAATTAATTACAGGGGTAATACACTATCCTACTTAACCCAACACCGCTCTGCTTGGGCCAATAGACGTACATATGTAGCAACAGCTGAAATGAAATTCAACCATACATCTACTTACAAAACTATGGGAAATCATAAAGAAAGGTAAAAAATTTATAACTACCCTTAACCAAAGCTGTACCTGAACCTAGTACCTAGTCTTACTTATCCATACTTGTTTATACATCCTCCTAAACTGCACCCGTTGTTGACAGTGACCTGAAGATGCCCCCTGGGGCGAAAGCTAGCTCGACATGAAAAATAAACAACATAAGCACATACTGAGGATCCGCCGCAATTTATCCTCCCCTCACCAATAACCTTGTCAACAAGAAGGCAAAAAACTATGAATGTCAATGAAACTGCTACTAGCTCAGGGGCGTTGACTGTCGGTCTGTGTGCCAGCTAATCCTTGTACAAGATTGCGCGATAGGTAGTGTGGGTTTGTGTTTAGATGTTCCCCTATGAATTTCATGACGCACGGATTGATTGCAGCCATTTGATGAGCTCAAATATGAAGAATAACATTGTTACAGATTTTATGTGATTTTGATGAAATTCAAAGAGGTTCTTACGGATTAGGACTAGCTTGTACCCTATGAATTCCATGGCTCCACTCCCGATATCAGCTTATATGTGTACCCGTGGGTAAACGTGAGTTTCACGTATAACAACTTCGTTCTGATCTCTATGAAATCTTCGTGATTGCTTTGTGGGTGTTAAAATGGTTCCATGCGAACTGAGTAGGGGAAATGAGGAACGTTAACTTCGCCGTGTACAGCTTGAGGGGCAGCCCACTCAGGCTTGAGAGACCATAATTTCATTTCACCTCACCTAACTCGTTGCTCGATGTCACCGATTTCTCATGTAGGTATATGATAGGTCTGTGATAATTTGCGCTCCTATCGTGAATAGCATATCAAAAATGTGAAAACTAGCTACGGTATTAGTTTTAGAATCTATTAAATTTATTATTTTTAATATAAACCTTTGGAATCGACCAAGAAAAAAAATTGTAACCCCCCCCTCTCAAAATTTTCTGGTTTACGTTTCAAGGTAGGTACGTAGAATCCAAAAATCGAATAAAATTTGGCCGTCCGTCCGCCGTACTCCGAATTTGGTGTATGGGCACCGTTTGGGATCTAGTTGTGCTCCAAAGCTTTTGGTTGATGTCGGTCACTTCTAAGGGTTGAAACATAAGGTTTGAAATTTTGAAAACGCCCTACCTCAAAAATTTTGATATAAAGGTATTGTTTTTCCATCAATTTAAGGTAGTATTGAACTTTTAGAGACCACCCTGAGCTCTGTAGGACAAACCGTTCGCTCCCTATGAGAACGTAAGGGTTGGATTTACGATAAATAAGAAACACAAGTGTGAATCGCAAAAGAGGCCTAATCTCCGTTCTAATTTTAGCTGACCAAAATGCGATCGCTGTAGGTACGTGATAGGTAGTATCTATGGTTGGTAGATGGTGACAATGGCAAAGCCGTGTTCTATGCAGACGAGTGATCTATAGAGAAAAATAACAAATCTTTGTGTAATAATTTCCGGCGTCTTTCAATGAAATTAGGTATATGGGCTTCATTTGGGGTCTAGTTGTGCCGCGAAGTTCAAGGTTAGTGTCAGCCACTTCTAAGACAAGAAAAGAAAGGGTTGTAATTTTCACAACGCTCTAGCCCAAAAACTCTCTATACAAAGTTATTGTTTTTCCGTCAATTTTAAATAGAATTGAATTTTTAGAATCGAATGAGACCACCCAGAGCTCTGTAGGACAAACCGTTTGCTCCCCTACTAAATTGTTGGACTTAAAATAAAACAGAATTCGAGTGTGAATCGCAAAAGATTGTTCACGGATAAAAAACGCTGCAAATTATTACACAAAAATTTATTATTCTTCTATATAGATCACTCATCTGCAAAGAACACGGCTTTGCCATTGTTACCACCAACCAACATGAAGAAAAACATCGATCGCATTTCGGTCAGCTAACGTTTGAACGGAGATTAGGCCTCTTTTGCGATTCATACTCGTGTTTCTGACTTATTTTAAGTTCAACCCTTAAGTTCTCTTAGGGAACGAATAGTTTGTCCTACAAGGCTCCGCGTTGTCTCAAAAAATTCTAAAAATTCTATACTATCTTAAATTGATGGAAAAACAATACCTTTATATCCAAATTTTTTGAGTTAGGGCGTTTTCAAAATTTCAAACCTTATTTTTGAACCCTAAGAAGTGACCTACATCAACCAAAATGGTCGGGGCACAACTAGACCCCAAATGGAGCCTACATACCAAATTTCATCAATATCGGTCAATGGTAAGTGGGGAAAGTGCCGCGTACGGAGGACGGCGGATGGACGGCCAAATTTGTAAATTAAATACAAAACGTAAACCAACCAATTTTGAGGGGGTGTTAAAATTTTTTTTCTTGGTCGATTCCAAAGGTTCATTATTTATTGAAAATAATAAACCAATAGGCCTCATATCCCTTTCAAAGTTCAGCTGTTCAAATTCTTTGAATAGAGTTAGCCGGTCAGAACCAGTTTGTCTCCTTGAATGGAGTTTCATGTTACTCAGTTGTGCTTCCTTAGCAACCAAGAATCAAAATTCTATATAATAAAATAATAAACCATTGTGTAATAATTTGTAGTGTTTAAAATTTTTTAAAATCAGTATTGCGTTGTCATTGTAATTGTGATCTGCGGCAAGTAGTGTGTGTACGTAAACACGACATCCTTGTAGCTTGTATTGATTTATTCCCACAACTTCATTCCAATTTTGACCAGGTTTAATATAAGATTTGGCACCACCGTGGACTTGAACATGATCCAGCTCCCGTCTCACTCTTTCGAAGGATAATTTGGTAATCAATGAGCAATTCCAGACACAAGGTTCAAGAAGAAAAGTTTCCAAGTGAAATTACGTGATGATTCGAGTTTGGAGAGGTCGTTGGGTCGACGGAGCTGGCGGGTGTTGTAGCTTGCAGGGCTGTCCCTTGTTAGCGTAGTGGATGTGAATGGGCGGGATCGGTTTCTCCTGGATGATTAACCATGCAACCGCCTGTATCGCTCGACCCCCCCCATGTCCCCACTCATCCCATCTCACTCGCACTCTTTTGATACAACAATCCTCTCTCTTTCTCGCTCTCTTTACTGCCTCCGTCCACACTAAATTAAGTCCTTAACGAGTTGATTTGATCGGATCTCCCGCGGGCTTTCCATTTGTTTGAGTCCCATCGTTCAAGCCAACCGATTTCCTCGCCTCCCGTAACCTACTAATGGTGGAATTTTCTCTTCCGTTTATTTCAGTACTCCACAATAGTTCATTACTTATCGCGATCGTAATTTCCGGTTCATAGTGTAGAGTACTTATGGATACCTACCGAGAAAGGGTGTATCTTTAATTTGTCTTATTATAGTTGTATCTATGAACTGTTGTTATTAAAGTCTTGAATCCTTACTGGTAATAGAGATGACCGTTATAAGCTTAGAATACTCAACATTTAGGGTTTATTCAACCTTTTTTTTATATTGATTTCTATATTTTATTTCCACAAAATCAGCAATGCACAATGATAAATCAGCGATTTGCAATGGTTGTTAGAATGGCTGATGGTGCGTCTCACCTAGGTAGATTCGACCCGCGTTGAATGGTAAGAGGGGTCTCACCATTCTCAATCAAAATCCAGAGAAAAATCGATAGGTGTACGTGTGTGAAAAAACTTGAGTAGGTTCTATGCCCAGGTCCGTGAAATAACTATTTAAAGTTATGACAAACCAACCGACGGCAACAACAGGGCAGTTAAACGAAGCTCTTATTCGTCAAATGGCAGCAAGTATTGTACAGCTTACACAAGCAATGGAACGTCTAGAACACCAAATGACGTAAAATTTGAGCCATTTAAGGAAGATGAAGAATCTTATGACTCATATGTTAAACGTCTCGAATTACATTTCTGCCTAGTGGGGACCACACAAGGTAACAAAGCCTAACTAGTTACTCATTTCCTACCACCAAAACGATTTGAGGAACTGAACCATTACTTGTATCCAAAAGACTATTCGAGTAAATCTTATCAGGAACTTGTGGTGGTAATGAAGGAACTACTGAATCCGAAACCATTGGTGATGACAGCTAGGTATCAGTTAGGCTGTCGGCGCCAATAACCTAATGAAAAATGTGATAAATTTCTCATAGAACTTAAAAAATTGGTCATTCCATGTCAATATACTACCGATCAACTCGAACTAGTTCTATTAGAGAGATTTGTCTTCGGCCTTCATGATAAGAACATTCTAAACCGAATACTAGAGGTTCCCTTCGATCAATTGAACTTAACCAAGGCAAAAGAGATTAATGTTTCCTTGGAAGCTGCCTATCAGGGACTGTCAACCGAACTGAATCTAACAGAAACCGTCCATAAAGTCACTGAAGGTAGCACCTGTAAGAGAGGTCCAGGAACAAGTGGTAACAAGCTTCAAGAACCTAAAAATTTTAATTCAGGAAAAGTACAGTGCTACCGCTGTGGAGAATGGAACCACGCTAATTCTTGTAAAAAAGAAGTAAGGTGTGATTATTGTGCAAGAGATACACATGCTCTGCCGGTTTGACAATTAATAAAGTATCCGTCAGGGTCTCTTGTACAAGTTGACTCGTTGAAGAAGGGAAACTGTAAGTTGGAGGAAGAAGTGTGACTGCTTTGGTTAGTCGCTCAAAGAAGTTGTATAGAAGTTGTATAGGAAGACAAATGGTATTTCGGAAGTTGCTATTCATTGGAATTCGTTACTCCAGGTTGAGAAGCTCTCACAGATCAGTTTGAGTAAGATTTTTTACACAATATCGTTCGGTGAGGTTGGAGAATGTTAGGAATTGTATCTCTTGTAGAGAATCTTCACATTTACTGAGAGTTTTGGGATGGAAACGATCAGCTAATATCTTTCCTCGAAAGGATGTTCGTCAGCTTCAGCCAGAGGAACGTTTATAGGTGTGGAAGACAAGGCTTCCAGAGAAATAAGGCTCTGTACTCGATTTTTTTCACTTAATGGAATAGATTCTTAGTGGCAGATCCAGAGATGAAACATCCAATGTCCATAACTGCTCTGAATGTCGACCTATAGAATTGCAAGGGCGCCTTTATACTATATGATTGCCTGCAAGCCGTCACCTCAACAGGCAAACGTAAGATTGCAAAATACACTCATCGTACGGCGACCTCACGGCGCACAGTGGGGCCAAATGGCCAAAAAGCGGAAAAAAATCATTATCTTTCGAACGAATTACTGTATCGTCTTGGGAATGGTTTCATTCGATTCCGAATACGAAAATACACTAGAAAAATATGTTTTCTGACGTTTAAATTTATTATTTTAGTACTAAATCTTGAATTTTGAAAAAAATAATGTTACTCAAAGTGGAAAAGCGCGTGAAAAAAACAGAAAAGCGGTTTTACAGGCGATGGGTGTGTGTTATTTTGTTTTTTTCTTCGTTTCAGAGGTTATAGGATACGATAAAGATGATTGAATTGAGGTTTCTTTATATATGTATGTAAATATATATATGTAAATATATATGTGTAAATATATATTTATATATTTAATTTTGACTAGATTTTGAGTGATAAAAACCTCTGAAAATTGGATAGTAAGCGATCGAATATTGGAACGAATCCAAATTAAACGTTTGCTAAATCCGAATAAGAGATTTTCAACGATGACATGTTCTCGGTAAGTCACGACAGTACGAACTGACCACACTACTGCGAATGACAATCTGAAGAACCTGATTATTTCAAACAGAACCTTGTTGACTCTTAGCAGAAATATTTTACGAAAACGTCGCTATTTACATCATTCTGTTTTCCAATAAAAAATAAAACAAAAAATAACTGCCAAATGGGTATGCACATAGCTTCCCAGTATCCATAACCCGATTGTATAGATGATCCGACCAATGTAGCCTTAACTTGACTCCGTTACTCTGTGATTGTAGCTAACAGCCCACATAGGGGACATTCTACATGTCAACATTCACAATCCCTGGAAATTTTATCGATTTCGAGAGGAAAATGTAGAAGTTACAACCTTTAGAAGGGTTTTACTCTGAAGCTGCGGTGACGGCAGAGACGGCGTTCTTGGTGTACCTTTAATCACATTTCAACCCACTACATCTAAATTCGGTGAAATACGGCTATGAAATTTTTACAGCTTCTTGATAATGGTCAGATTTCCAAGAAAAAAAATGAGCCAAACCGAAGGAAGGCGAAGCTCGGTTTTTCCACTCCTCTAAAGTTGTATTTCGCTATAAAAACCCAAATCTGGAGCTAATGTTCAAGCTAAAATGTTATGAAAAAATAATTAATATTTTTTAGAGATACTACATATGTATATCCAACATTATATAATTCTATTTAAAATTTTTATAACACATAAAACGTGTTAGGAAATTTTCAAATTCCACTCTCAAAGTGCTTAAAATCTCGAAATGTCAGGTTTGAGCCCCCATTTAGCAGTGAAAACAATTTTTAAACATTGAAGGTCCTTCACTCCCTGATTCTACAGGTAATAGACTTTGAGAAAACCACATTACATTTCTTTTTTAGTCACTTTGCAAAAATGGAGTTTTTTCCACTCCGGCCCCACTGTGCGGCGGTCTGCAGTTAAACTGACAGTGTGAGGGCGCCTTAAGGCAGTGTTCGGATCAGCACCTCAAAATTTGAGGTGCTGATCCGAACACTGCCTTAAGGCGCCCTCACACTGTCAGTTTAACTGCAGACCGCCGCACAGTGGGACCGGAGTGGAAAAAACTCCATTTTTGCAAAGTGACTAAAAAAGAAATGTAATGTGGTTCGTATTTAATACGAGTAGTTTTTTGTAAAATCTCTCAAGATGTTAAGACACGATTCTAATTTCAGCATCACGTCCTCAATATGGTTATTGTAGCTCAAATACTTCCATAAACAAATGGGTATTCAAATAGTTTCTCGAGCGAGCCGCCTAGTTCTCAATTTTCAACCGAGTTGCGTTTTCCTTTTTTTTTGGCACAAACATTTTTTCAAATGTTTATTAGTTTGCAGGAGTATTGGAATTTGCATGGTATAGGGACAAGTGAGAAAGAGGATTAGTATATAGTACAAAAATACCAATTTTTCAGTAATTCGGCTTACAAATGAATCCAAGCTTTGAAATACAGGCACAGGGCTTTGTATACATATCAATACAATTCTAGATTTTCATGAACTATCCTTCGTGCAATTGTGGGACAAGGCAGTGGCGTCACCATGGTGCCAAAGCACTAGAAACGAGGTTTTTGGGTGATTAACATTGAATACGGAGGTGATCTTTTACTGAGTACCTATCAGAAACAACAGATTCAAGTCCATTTATATCACCGCTGTGGTGGAAGACTGTCGCCGGTTTAAGAGTAGGAAGACTCGAATCAACGTAATGAGTATTCGAAGATCATGGAATTTAAAGTACTGCTAAAATTCGGGACTCCCATGGCGCAAGAAATGTTATGGCGGTCCAAGGAGTACAGGGGTGTGAAGGAGGGGATAAATAGACGTGTTGGTACTACCTATCTATCGACAATCGGATTTCAAAATCCTGTCCAATTATGGGCTCTCAAGATGGTTACATCTCCAACATCATACTAAACGAATATGATTGAGTGAAACTGTTTTATACTTAGAAAGGCAATTAAAAATGTATGTTTCATAATTCAGAGCGGTATTCATAGTCATTCCTCAAGGCGCGGATTTCCTCGACTCGAGTTAAGGTTTCCTTCAACTTATCTTTTCTCGAGGATTCCTCACCCTATTCATAGACGAACAGAATGCATTTGGAGGTCGACCTCAGCTCATCCTCAACTCGAGGAGACCTCGAGTTACCAAACGACGGTCGAGGAAGAATTGGCAGCCCTGTTCAGGTAACAGCTCAGTGAAGGTTTCAATAGAGAAGGTTCGGTTGTTTATTTCAGAATGGTTGGTGTTGTTTTTCGGCTTTGAATTTGGACCATCAGAGTTCCTGTTGTTCGCGTTCCTTCTTCAATAAAATAGTGTTTGCTACCTTTTAATTTTTGACCGACTTCATGCGCCGAAGGAAGGAGGTATACAGTTCGGTGTGTCATGGGACTACGATTTTTTATATTAGTTTCCGAATGGAAAGAGAAAAGAAGAGAGCCGTTTTTAAGCGAAGCTGAATAAACTACGTTGAGGAAACTCATAATTGAAAATAAGGACATTGTGGAAAAAAAACAGATGCGGTCTCGTTTGTCGAAAAAAAAAGTCTTGGGAGAAAATCGCGAGTGATTTTAATTTCATTGGAAAGTACCAAACACAAAGTTGCGTATTATATGCAATAAGTATATTATACTAATATTGGTGCTCCTTTTCTTTGCGCTTGTTCGTTGTTTTGTAATTTACAAAGTACCAAAGCGCTTTTCACCTGAGTGAAACGGGCCATAGATTGAAAGCGCATCTAGACTGACTCGCAACACTTCCCGAGTCCCGCGGCCGCGTCATTCCGTTACAACAGAACTTCTCATCCTCATACTTCTCAAATCAGTAGAAAAACCAATTTCTATTTTTCCCCCTATGGGGTGACACAAATGAAGGCTTTAGAACTATATGAAACAAATTTCCATTGGTATTAATACGTGCTTTCAACAAGGAATGTAGGTACAGTACTATGAAGAGTTGAACATCGATTACTTTTTTTTATTCGAAATTCCCACCCACCATATTTTGAAAATTGTTGAGGATATGTTGATCTAACATTCACTAGAGATTGGAGTTATTTGAAGATGACGTTATTTTGTAAAGTGCGAAAATGTCGTTCTGTAGTTCTTATGACTACAGAACCTCGGCTTTGAAACAGATGGCTCGGCAACTTCTAAGATCGATTACTTCTTTTTATTCAAAATTCCCTCACCATATTTTAGTATATTGTTGAGTACATGTTGCTCGAACATTCACTAGAGTTTAGAGCTATTTGAAGATGTCAATTTTTTGTAAAGTGCGAAAATGTTCGACATTTCTACTGAAATCAGCTATCATCAAATATCGGGCGGTCATAACTTTTCTTCCACTGAACCGGAATCGACCAATTTCAGTATATTGTCGACTCGTTATGTAAGAAACATATGCCAGAATTTGGTGCAAGTAACTCAGTCGTAAGTACCCAGCCCTAGATGATGAAGAAATAGATTCTGTTCTCTCCTGTTCACAGAAATACTCTCGGGCAGGAAGAAAATCGGGAGCAGCACGTTTATCACGGTCTCTTTTGTAAAACGAAATTTCTTCCGAAATGTTCGATCATCCAATACCTATACAAATAAGAACATAACAAAATTACTGGCATTCACCGTGTTTATCATTATTATCATAACTTTTGAGTACCTACCTCCAAAGGGTTTTCTTGATCCCGCAAGTAACATTTCGGCCTTCGCTGATCTCGCGAAGATTCCTACAAATACTCATCAAATTCCTCCAATCTTTCAATATCTTCGAAATCCATGTTTTCGGACGAAATAACCGAAGAATAGATCCGTAGAATATTTTATAACGACAACGCTTGTGATAACAGGTAGGTAGATATCATCAAAATCTTTCCTCAAGGTACCTTTTCACCTACCTTGGGCTGAGGAAGCTCGAAGCCCCTTTCTCGACTCGAAATATCTCGATTCGGCCTACAAATTTCTCGACTCCACCTCCGAAGTCGTCTATGAATACCGCCATTGGAGGACGCCTTTAGCGGTTCGAGGACGCCTTGAAATGTGGCGACTATGAATAGCTTGAGGAGCCGTCGGGCCTCCTTAAGGCTTCCTCGAGACCTTCCTCGACTTGGAGGATGAGTCTGGCCTTGACTTTGGCCTAGGGCTTAACTATGAATAGCTCGAGGAGGAAAGGACTCCTCAAAGCGTACTTTGGAGGAGTCCTCCAACTCGAGTCATGACTATGAATACCGCCCTTAGTGGTTGGAATTGAACACTCAACTCCTCATCCAAACGGACGATCCCTATTTCCCTATGTTGAGGACGACGAATTCATGCATTATTAATAAACAATATCTTCCGAGTACGACTTTCCTTATCTCAAAACCATGGCCTCTTCTGAAAGATGTTTTTGAGACCTTTGAAATCAAGAACTAAATAATAACTATGGACAATCACCACATTAGTGGATTTCCAAATTTGTTATATGTCAGTATTTTCTCCTTCTGAATCCCGGGAGTATTACGGTTTTGACAATAACTTCGTGAGTCGCAGCACCTTCATTTGCTCAGGGAACGAACTCATCACATTTCACACACCTCGTCATGACAATAAGGGATTCCAAATTTGCTGTACGAGATTCACATGGTAGAGTCAAATGAACTTTTTTCTCGTCTAATGAAAAAAATAGACGGGTGGAAAGAGTCGTGTAGGGGTGGGGAGGGGGTGGAATAGGAGGAGGCAGAGGTGGATGGTGACGAAGAGGCAGAGGGGGTGAGAGATGAACTCAGCTCATCTTAGGCACCCCCGCAAGGGGAAACGGCGATGATGAATGAAAAATCCGCGAGGGGTTGAGGCGCCGCGCGGCTATGAAACTTTTAATTTCGACCGATTCGACTCAAAGGAGACTCAACGAGAGGGGGGGGGGGGGTTTGCAGGAGGGAGCTGCGAAGGGGGTTCCACATGCGGCTGAAGAATGCCCAGCAGGGGGTCAATGCAAGCAGACAATGAGACCCGTTTTTTATCCATTTTTATCCAGCCAGGGAGTCGCGGAGCGTTGGTCTCATCAGTCGTTATAATCAGCGCAGCTTACTAAATCCCTTGTTGATGAAAGAATGCATCATAGTGATCATATATAATCCTTTAAGCAATGCGTTACAAATAAATATCTATGAGTTTTACCAAACTTTCGAACAAGATGAAGGTACTTAGAAACGGCCTGGGAAATATTAATACGGAAAACTTTTTTTTTCGCATAAATACGTTTTGAAACATTCATAACAGTTTTCTAAGATTTAACACTTTTGCTTCCGAGTCTACCTAGGTATCTGAAGTATTGTTTTCAATTTGACATGAAGACTACCGTGGACGACGGGTATCTTGAAGAGTGCACTAAACTGACAACTTTTATCATGATGATGCTAACTCGCCCTTGAAAAAGCGGAGTGAACTGTACTGGAAAGCACGGAAAGAGTAGTCTTCATTACCCCCACCCAGCGAACAATAAAAAGAAGATACTAGTATTCGAGTATCCACTCGTAGCTACTATCTTGTGCGGATGTCCTTGCCATAATGGGCAGCAATCTCTATGCTCTACAAGAGGCGTTTGAGATGGTAAATGAGGCAGGAAATCCGATGGGACTGAGCGTCTATGAGCACACTATGACAAAATATCCTCTGAGTTTCGCCCCACAACCCAGGATCCCTCGTGCTGCAGGATGTCAGATTCGGCCCCTACATTTAGAAGAAGTAGATAGGTAGTTTTTTAACCTCGGCAGCTCTAAAATTCAAAAATTGAAAGCAGGAAGAGATATGTTCGAGAACTATGATGGTTAATAGAGTGTTTTTGCTACAAGAAGCTATTTACCAGCCTGATATCATCCAGAACCAAAAATGCTGCAAATTATTACACAATGGTTTATTATTTTTCTATATAGATCACTCGTCTACAAAATCACCAACCATCCAATATGAAAAAAAAATAATAAAAAAAAATAAATAGGTAACTAAAAAAAATAAATAAAAAAAATTAAAAAATCAAAATCACCAAATAGCTAATAACCTTATTTTCGAAAAAAATCGGACTTACATAGTTTTGCAAGTTCACTGTCGCTATATAGAAAAATAAAAAATAATAAACCATTGTGTAATAATTTGCAGCGTTTTTTTGAAATCATAAATTTTGAATGTCTCCCAAAAATAACAGGAGACTTATTTTCCAAAATCAACCCGATTTTCATCTATCCCACACCAATAACTATTCAGGAAAAATGCAAACAGAATTCGGTGAAATTCCTCATTGTTTCACCTAGCTTGGATTGCTCTCACTTATTAGAACTACAACAATGATACAATGCGATAGCTCGGAATAAATTTTTCTCCACTGCCACACCCCCAAGAATGAAATCTGAAGTTCGGCCGTTGCTACGAAACAGGCGGTGATAAAAGATTCATGGAAGGCGAAAGCTTAAAATATTTTCACGCCATCCTAATCCAATTTTCTGTCTAAGCAGTTCCCAAGAGGGGAAACATTAGCGTTGTCGGGAGCAGACTTTCCTCCGCTTGTTCCCAAACGCCCATTCTCATGTCTCCAAACTCGCTCTTTTGTTCAATAATTAGTTTTAGAACCGGTTTTCTCCGCTTTATATAATTCTTACGCAGTTAGCATAATGTGACGGGCGACCCAGTGCAGGAGGTGGTCGTGTCAGCTGACTCTGACTGTCCCCTCGTTGCTTTCCTACAAGAGCAATGAAATTGTTTCATCAAGTAATCATTGTCATGCTGAACGGTGGTCAGTCCGTAAAAACATTGAGGGATGTTAATTTAAAAAACGCTTAGTTCAGCATAAAAGGGTTGTGTGATCTATTATCTTACAATATGATATTATAGATCATACTCACAGAAATAGATCATATTGTTAGGAAAATAAGTAAGTAGTTGTTACAAAGTGCCAAGTTCATAGATTACAACATTACAATCTAGCTTTTGAATTGGAATGTTGGACCTGGAGTAAACCCTGTTCTTCTGGTTTATCATTTTCGATAATGAGGAGGACCACCACCCTCTCTCTTCCGTCCCCCCCCCCCCCCACTCTTTGCTCTACTTCAAGAGATCGGTAGAAGCCGTGTTCATCGCAGAAGGGTGATGTTTACAGGAAAATAATGAACCGTTGTGTAATGATTTGCAGTGTAATGATTCGCTCATCGGTAACAAAATTGGGATCAAACCCCAACAAAAACAATACTTAAGTGATAATTTTGTTGATCCCAGGACCCAAAATTACCATCAGACTTTGATGTTATTCTCAGAGATTCTGTGGGTTGGTGGGGAACTTCCCAATGAATTCCTTTGTCCCTGGATCAACAGCAGCTTCCTCGCATCCGTAAACCTAAAACCCTTATAACGATCCTACATTTCAGTTTCCATCCAAATTTCCATCCAAAGGGACTCTTCATGGTCCTTTTCAAAATTCATCATCTGACTATCTGCAGCCTCTGCACATGCGTAGTTTTCTCGCTATTTTGGTTTATTATTTTCAATAATGAACCTTTGGAATCGACCAAGAAAAAATTTGTTTTAAATCCCCCTCAAAATTTGTTGGTTTACCTTTCAAGGTTCGTAGAATCCCAAAATCGAATAAAACGCTGCAAATTATTACACAATGGTTTATTGTTTTTCTATATAGATCACTCGTCTACAAAATCACCAACCATCCAATATGAAAAAAAAGTCTGCCAAGTGGGTGTGGCACATAGCTTCCTCGTATCCATAACCCGATTATATAGATGATCCGATGCATAGTAGTTAATCTCAAAACACCAATCTCTAAGTACCTTTCACTACCCTCATAGGGGACCATCTACCACGCTAATCTGGACAATCCTAGAAAATTTCATCAAATTCGGATGAAAAATGTAAATGTTATGGCGGTTACAAGGATTTTACGTATGCGCATGCGCAGCGGCTACGATCAGTCCGGGGGTGATGATTTTCATAGGGGACCATCTAAATACTAATCTGTAACATCCCTGAACATTTCATTGAAATCGGATGGAAAATGTAGAAGTTATGGCCGTTACAAGGAATTCACGTTTGCGCATGCGCAGTCACTTATGTCAGTTCGAGGATGATGATTTTCATAGGGGACCGTCTACAACCTAATCTGCATAATACCTGAAGATTTCATCGAAATCGGGTAGAAAATGTGGAAGTTATGGCTGTTACAAGGAAATTAACGTTAGCGCATGCGCAGTGGCTACTATCAGTCCGAAGGTGATGATTTTCATAGGGGACCGTCTACACACCAACCCGCACAATCCCTGAAAATTTCATAGAAATCGGACAATAACTTCGTATAGTTATGCGCGTTACAAGAAACTCATGACAGACACACAGACAGACACACAGACACGGAACCAAAATTGTTCAGAAAGGTCTAAAACGCGAAACGCGAGTTAAAATTTTGATTTTGGAGAACTTTTTTTTTCGTCTTTGAAAAGTGAAAACACAGCTTCCGCTACCTTGGTAGACTCGGAAGCAAAAATAAAAAAAAAATAAAAAAAAAAAAATCACCAACCATCGATTGCATTTCGGTCAGCTCTAATTTGAACGGAGATAGGCCTCTTTTGCGATTCACACTCGTGTTTTGATTTATATATATATATTTCAATATAAACCCTCAAATTTTTGTAGGGAGCGAACGGTTTGTCCTACAGAGCTCCGGGTGGTCTCAAAAAATTTTAAAAATTCTATAGAATCCAAAATTGAAGGAATAGCAATACCTTTATATCAAATTTTTTTGAGTTAGGGCGTTTTCAAAATTTCAAAATTGATTTTGGAACCCTTAAAAGTGACCTACATCAACCAAAAGCTTCGGGGCACAACTAGACCCCAAATGGAGCCTACATACCAAATTTCATCAAAATCGGTCAATGCTAAGTGGCAAAAGTGCCGCGTACGGCGTACGGCGTACGGCGGACGGACGGCCAAATTTTTATTCGATTTTTGGATTCTACGTACCTTGAAATGTAAACCATCAAATTTTGAGGGGGTGTTAAAATTTTTTTTCTTGGTCGATTCCAAAGGTTCATTATTGAAAATAATAAACCAAAATTTGGCCGTCCGTCCGCCGTACGCTGCACATTCCCCACTTAGCAATTACCGATTTTGATGAAATTTGGTATGTGGGCTTCATTTGGAGTCTAGTTGTGCCCCGAACATTTTGGTTGATGTAGGTCACTTTTAAGGGTTGAAAAATAAGGGTTGGAATTTTGAAAACGCCCCAACTCGAAAATTTTGATGTAAAGGTATTGTTTTTCCATCAATTTAAGACAGACCTACTGAATTTTCAGAATTTTTAGAGACCAAGCGGAGCCTTGTAGGACAAACTGTTCGCTCCCTACGATAATTTAAGGGTTGGACTTACGTTAAATCAGAAACACGAGTCTGAATCGCAAAAGAGGCCTAATCTCCGTTCAAATTTTAGCTGATCGAAATGCGATCGATGTTTTTCTTCATGTTGGTTGGTGGTAACAATTGCAAAGCGGTGTTCTATGTAGACGAGTGATCTATGTAGAAAAATAATAAACCTCTGTGTGATAATCTGCAGCGGTTTCCAACTTTGCCCTAATAAGGAGGGTACCTCGGTCACTGAAGTTTTGATTAACACTGTCATAATATGGATACGAAGAAACTATGTGCCACATCACTTGGCAGATGTTCTTCGCGGTATAGTTATTCTAGAAATTCGATCGCCGTTCAAGGGCCTTCGCCAATAATGAGGTCGTCATTTCTCTCATATACCACGTTTAGTCCGAGGGAATCTCCGAGGGAATGATGAAACGTTGTGAGATGTCTTTACGGTTATACACCTTTATTGGAATCCCGACGACAATAAAAGGGACCTCAACCACAACTTCAATTATTATTTCCCCAAGTTGCAGCGATCCGAGTTCTTTCAGGTTTGTGGGAGAACCGAAGAAATAAAGAGAATCTCGAAATGGACCGCAAAGGTCTGAGTGACAAGGGGGTGTGTCGGCCGGTTCCCCTCCAAGTGCATTAATAAACTCTCGATAGTACGGTAGGGCGGCACTCCAAGTCCTACGGAAAAAAATTGTGTCCGACAATCAATGGGTGGACCTATTGACTCGGGGATTCCATACAGCGAGGACAAGGCAAGGTCGTGAAAGGACCCTGAAAAGAGGGCGGAGGGAGGGGGTAAAAACATATTGAAGGAGGACATCAATTCTGGACGATGTGTCCGAGGAAATAGTTGGTAGGTAAATAGTGGGCCTGTCTTCAAGGGGCGGCGATAGGAACATAAAAGGCAGGATTTATGCTCTCGAGGGGCTCACAAGCGTGAAAAAAGAAGCTGCGAAAAAAAAGGGACATCATCTTGACGAGCGAGGGTAGACTTTTGTTGGAGTCAAATGGTACTCTGGGAATAGCGAGGAACTATTATGACGATCGCGTATTGTCTCGCGACCCCGATTGTCGACTTTATTCCTCTGTAGGGGATACGATAATTAAATCATGTTTAGGTCTCGTCAACAACGAATTGAGTCTTTGAGTGTTGTGAAGTCAATCACAGATTTCCGAAGAAAACTATAATTTATAAGGAACAAACGTCGAGATGAACGTAGAGCGCAAAACATATCTGTAGAACCGCAGAAAAATGAAATTCAGATGTTCAGACTGCAATTTAATTTTCACAGACAGTGTAAAGACTATTTCCACGAACTATTGCTGGGAACTTGCTCTATTTTGCTTCCGAGTCTACCAAGGAACTTTGTTTTCACTTTTCAAAGTTGAAAAAAAAGTCTGCCAAGTGGGTGTGGCACAAAGCTTGCTCGTATCCATAACCCGAGTATATAGATGATCCGATGCACAGTAGTTAATCTCAAAACACCAATCTCTAAGTACCTTTCACTACCCTCATAGGGGAGCATCTACACGCTAATCTGGACAATCCTAGAAAATTTCATCAAATTCGGATGTAAAATGTAAGTGTTATGGCTGTTACAAGGATTTTACGTTTGCGCATACGCAGAGACTACTGTATATTTTAAGGCCTTGATTTCCATTGGGGACCATCCACACTCCAATCCGTATGATCCCTGAAAATGTCATCGAAATTGGGAAGAAAAAGTGGAAGTTATGGCTGTTAGAAGGAATTCACGTTTGCGCATGCGCAGCGGCTACTATCAGTCCGAAGGTGGTGATTTTCATAGGGGACCGTCTACACACCAACCCGCAAAATCCCTGAAAATTTCATAGAAAATGGACAATCACTTCGTACAGTTATGCCCGTTACGAGGATTTCATGACAGACACACAGACACGGAACCAAAATTGTTCAGGAAGGTCTAGAACGCAAAACGCGAGTGAAAATTTTGATTTTGGAGAACTTTTTTTTTCATCCTTGAAAAGTGAAAACAAAGCTTCCGCTACCTTGGTAGACTCGGAAGCAAAATTGTATGAACTCTATGACTTTTCACGGTAATTTCTATGCAAATTGTTCTCAGTGGCTGGAAGTTGTAGCAACAGTCACCATCATAGATTGTGAAAATTACGTAATGATACAACTTGTTTCGAACTTAGTGTAAAAATTCAAATTGAAGTTAGTTCATACATTTTTTTGTGTTGCTGAAAGTCGCTTATTAAAAACGTCTGCCAAGTGGGTGTGGCACAAAGCTTCCTCGTATCCATAACCCGATTATACATATAGATGATCCGATGCATAGTAGTTAATCTCAAAACACCAATCCAGAATCAACCTAGAAGACAATCCTAGAAAATGTCATCAAATTCGGATGAAAAATTAAGTGAGTGAGTGTGTTGTATGTGTTTGGATCAAAAAAATACTTAGCCTCGGCTGGGATTCGAACCCGGGGCCCTTGGGGGACAGTTGAAGTTACGGCTGTTACAAGGAATTTCAGTCACTTCTATCAGTCCGGGGATGATGATTTTCATAGGGGACTATCTACAACCTAATCCACATAATCCCTGAAAATTTCATCGAAATCAGGTGGAAAATGTGGAAGTTATGGCCGTTACAAGGAAATTCACGTTTGCGCATGCGCAGTGGCTACTATCAGTCCGAAGGTGATGATTTCCATAGGGGACCATCTAAATACTAAGCTGTAACATCCCTGAAAATTTCATTGAAATTGGATAGAAAATGTAGAACTTATGGTCGTTACAAGGAATTCACGTTTGCGCATGCGCAGTCGCTTCTATTAGTCCGGGGTTGATGATTTTCATAGGGGACCGTCTACACACCAACCCGCACGATCTCTGAAAATTTGGTAGAAATCGGACAATAACTTCGTATAGTTATGCGCGTTACAAGGAATTCATGACAGACACACAGACAGACAGACAGACACACAGACACGGAACCAAAATTGTCCAGAAAGGTCTAAAACGCAAAACGCGAGTGGAAATTTTGATTTTGGAGAACTTTTTTTTTTCGTCCTTGAAAAGTGAAAACAAAGCTTCCGCTACCTTGCTAGACTCGGAAGCAAAAACTGTAATTTGGAAAGGAAATACTCTATTTTGAACTGTAAAACCTCCAATTGGGAATTTAAAACGTTTAATTTGATAGGAAAAACGATCAACTTGACGCAGAGCCCTGTAGGACAACCCGTTCGCTCCCTACGAGAATTTAAGGATTGGACTTACGGTAAATCAGAAACACGAGTGTGAATGGCAAGAGGCCTAATTTCCGTTCAAATTTAGCTGACCAAAATGCGATCGATGTTTTTCTTCATGTTGGTAGGTGGTGACAATGGCAAAGCCGTGTTCTTTGCAGAAGAGTGATCTATGTAGAAAGATAATAAACGATTGTGTGATAATTTGCAGCGTTTTTTTCATTAAAAACGCATTTTCTACTTCTTCTTATCTAACCACTTTAGCCATTAATAACGTAATAAGTAATGTACACCAGTATCAACACGTACATAAATGTTTTAAAAATTATAAGTTCTAATAAAACCCTCAAAAAAAAACGCTGCAAATTATTACACAATGGTTTATTATTTTTCTATAGATCACTCGTCTGCAAAGCTACCAACCATCCAACATAAAGAAAAACATCGATCGTATTTCGGTCAGCTTTAATTTGAACGGAGATTAGGCCTCTTTTGCGATTCACACTCGTGTTTCTGATTTCTCGTACGTCCAAACTTTAAATTCTCGTAGCGAGCGAACGGTTCGTCCTACAGAGCTCCGCGTGGTCTCAAAAAATTGTAAAAATTCTATAGAATTTTAAATTGAAGGAAAAACAATACCTTTATATCGAAATTTTTCGAGTTAGGGCGTTTTCAAAATTTAAAAATTCAAATTTGAACCCTTAGGAGTGACCTACATCAACCAAAATCTTCGGGGCACAACTAGACCCCAAATGGAGCCTACATACCAAATTTCATCAAAATCGGTCAATGCTAAGTGGCAAAAGTGCCGCGTACGGCGGACGGCGGACGGCGTACGGCGGACGGACGGCCAAATTTTTATTCGATTTTTGGATTCTACGTACCTTGAAACGTATACCATCAAATTTTGAGGGGGTGTTAAAAAAAATTTTTTTTTGGTCGATTCCAAAGGTTCATTATTGAAAATAATAAACCAACACACTCTTTAAACTCTATTTCGCGAAAATGGAAGAAGATGGTATCTCGTGATGGTTCTTTTTCTTCGCGAATTCTCTTATTCAAGCCAAAACTAAAAATAGAAGGAATTTTAAAAAAAATAAAAATTAAATGGGTAAGCATTATTTTGTGTTTATTTAGTTCTACAAACCTAATCGTCAAAATTACAAATTAATTTTTTGTTCAATTTTTAGCAGCACAGGAACACACGAAATAAAAATGCAGCCTAAAGACAATTTCATTGTACGGCCATAATGTTGGGGGTAGATGATAACGGTTGCAAGGCTATTAAACCCTCTCTCGTCGAGAGTTATCTTGGGAGAACAAATAATGATTCGACCCCTAGGAGAATGGGAACAAGAGGCAAAACGGACCGATAAACATCACCAGGCGAACGGAGGGTTCGACTCAAATAATCACCCTCGGATTTGTTTATATAAGAGGCCTGAGCCTTTATCCTTCCATCAGAGCACACTTGTAGCTTTTGCATGCGTGGGGGATCTAGATTAAACATCTCTCAGCTGTCGGTCAAGGGTTCTTGCGATTACTCATAATTCCAGACTCGGTTTTTATTGACTCACTCGTTGTTAATCTGATTCCTTCTGATGTAGTTTTGAATGTGAGCACCTCTCGTGCTGAGAGGTAAGCAATTTGAGCACCACTAGAAACACGAATAGGAAACATCACCTACCACCTATACATATAATCGTCGCAACGGAGCATTCAAATTGTATACCTTATTTATTTCAAACCTACAGTCTGTTCTATGTTTCTGTTTGCCGATGTTGCAGACGCGATTTTAATAGGAAGAGTGTAAAGGATGGCTCTTCCGCTTTACTATTTAAGGTATACCCGGGTACATGGAATAAGGGGTAAGTGGAATAGCCCCTTCCTATTTAAACAGAAATAGAGTGTGGACGCTTAGTAAGGACGTCATCCAAAGGAAAATTTGTTTGGAATTCGTCTTTTCCTACCAAGGGCGAGTTTACTCAAACGTACTTTGCTGCCACCAAAAATAGATGGATGCCACAACATTCGACAATTCTTACATAAACAGCTTCACCATCACTGCCAGCCGTGTGGACCTTGGTAGAGCGCTAGCTCGCGTTACCAAGGCTCCATTGAAGCCACCGCAGAAGCTGCGCCTCCTCCTCACGTACTCACTGCCAAAGCTGATCTATGGGTTAGTCTTTGGCAGGCTTTCGGCGGGGAGGCTGCAAGAATTAAATCGAGAAGTCCGCTCTGCTGTGGGCTCGTGGCTGAAGTTCCCACCTGGTGTCTCAAGTGCCTATCTTCACGCACCGGTCCAATCCGGTGGACTTGGCATTGTGTCTCTCTCAGCGTGTATCCCTTCACTGCACCGCCAGCGCCTGTTAGCCCTTCAGGGGTCGAGCTGGGAGGTCGCCCGTGCTGCTGCTGATCTTGATTTTGTCAGGCAGCAGTTAGCATGGTGCGACCGAGCAACAAAATCTACTCCAAAACCCAGTTCGTCTGCTGAGTTCGCTGCTACGCTGGATGAGTCAGTAGATGGTAAAGATCTCCGACAGTGCTCCGAAAGCCTCATCTTTTCCCAATGGGTGGATTGGGCTTCGGAGGGCATTGGGGCCCGAGAGTCCGCGTGGCAACACTGCCAACAGTGGTACGGTGTTCAAGGGGTAGTCGTGTGACAATAGACAACCCTTTGCCGCGCCTGTTGGAGTGGAAATGAACACCAGTATCCTGTACTGTAGCAGTATCCATGGACTCATGGGGGCCGCATCCTATGATGCGGTTGCCAAGCAGATAGCAGATGCTTTGTCATCTAGCGGCTGGGATGTTGAGAGGGAGAGATTGTACCACATGCCGAGCGAACAGGATAAGTAGCCCGACATCGTTGCCGTCAAGCCCGACCAGTCTTGCATTATCCTGAAGCTTGGACATGGAGCAGACTTGGCGGGCTAAGATAAGAAAGTATGATAGAGATGATTTACGGCAAGCTGTGTCGGAGCTAAAAGGAGTGGCGCCCAACAACATCAGGGTGATGGCTGCGTCGTGGCGCAGGGTGTGATGCGGGAAAAGTGCCACGGAGTTGGGCATCTCGGTAGGCGTACACCGTGGTATCACCCCCCGTGTCCTGCTAGGCTCATATTTGAACTGGTGGTCGTTTTATAGAGGCACTTCCCTTCATCCCTCTCTCCTCCACCACCTTCCTCATCTTCACTCATCCCTAGGGCCGGCGTCGGGTGAGTCCTGGGCGTCCTCCCCATTACATTTGATTGATATATTTATTTTTATTTATGACGTGCCCCCTGCGTCTTTCAGGGGAGTTCATTTAAAAAAAAAAAAACCTAATACGGTAGTGCAAGGTACTCAGAGATTCATGTTTTGAGATAAACTTCTATGCATCCGATCATCTGTACAACGAGAGAGCTATGTGCCACACCCACTTGGCAGACGTTTTTATAGTGTTACCTGATGGTAACCATGGTTGGATTTCTTTTCTATGTATTGGAAGTACTCGTAAATCACACTTCGAGTTGCATAGGTACATTGTATTACCTACCAACTGACAGTGTAAGGTTTGAGTGATCTTCAGGTATGTTTTGTGTACTTTTCAGAATATTATTGGATGAGAAATCGCTGAATTCACTTTTTTTAAATAGCTAAAGTTTTGTTGTGGTTTTTCACGTTTTCTGGAAATAAATATGATTTCTAGAATGAACTCATGATTTTACGGTATGCAGCTCATCCCAGTGCACCCAGGGTGCGGTCCTGTATCAATCAAATAGATGACCCGAAAATTTGAGAATTAATTTTTTGAGTCATTTAGGTCCCAAATGACTTGGGAATGTTGGCAAAAATTTAATATCAATGGTGGATTGCATTTGGGAACTGGAGGGTTAAATCCGAGTGCATTTTCTTAATTATTGCTTTTCCTCATAAACTTTTACAAAATTTGTTGCAAATTAGTTGTAGAATCGATTCTTGATGTATTGTTCATTCGACTAGGGGCATCCTGTTTACTTTATTAAAATAAATTATATTTTTAAATAATGAAAATAGATTATCAATATAGAAACACTGTTGAACTGAACTAGCCCATACTTCAGTATTACACCAATTATTACGCCAGTATTACACCCTATCACACCTATTACAAAAGACAATTTCACAAGTTGCCTCTTACACCCTGTGTGTGTCTTTTCATGTACACCCAATATATCGATACCTTAAAGCGCAAAGTCAAAACATAATGGCTTATTCCACTAAACTCTTCAAATTCTTATGAACTATAGTCTTCAAGAAGATCTTTTTATAATAGTATTGTTGAATTTGAGTTTTTCTGTTTCTTTTATCAAAAAAAAAAGAAAAATGTGGAAGATGGTCATAGCTCTTTTGGCCAAGTATGGTTAAGGACATGAATCCTCTGGCCAAGTTCGATTGTTGACATGATCCCTTTGGGTAAAGGAGTTTATCACGCTCTAGATCATAATTTGGCGTCACCACCGCACTGATTTCTTGGTGACAGAACGGCACCAGAGGATAATGACGCCAAGCGGTTTTACAAGTAGGTTGTGAATTTAGGAACGCTATTCATGCATAATACATGGATTACTAAACATCAATAATTATATTTTTCTACCCTTCTACTCTCCTAGAAATGTCAAATAATTACAAAACCTTAATGTTATATCTATCAAGAGCACAAAAATTGAAAGAACTCTTGGTTTCAAAGGATCAACAAAACCGTCCTCTTTAACTACCTGTCTATTCGTAAGTTATCTGCTGTTAAATGAAATATCACAGAAATTCAACATACTAAAAAATCTATTTAAAAATGAAATAATATCACATTTTTACTTAATTATCACAAATGTGCCACAATTTAAAAAACACAGGGCAAGAGTTAACAACGCTGCAAATTACTACACAACGGTTTATTATTATTATCCGCCTGCATAGAATACTACCTAGTTGTAATAAAATAAATAATCAATCAATAATAAAATCGTAATTTGATCGTTGGTTGCGAAGGTTGCAAAACTGAGTACATCATAAACTCATTTCAATGAAAAGATTAATCATTATTTAATCAGCTGAAATTTGAACGGAAAGTAGGCCTATTTCCTGCAGTGAACAATCTTTTGGGATTCTGCTTTGGTTTTATGATTTATTGTAAGTTGAACCATTGAGTTCTCAAAGGGAGCGAACGGTTTTTTTTCGACGCTCTACAGTGGCAAGCATGCTATTATCCTCTGTGTAACAGTGTCCACGTTCCATAAACTTAGTCCACAAAGTAGCTACGCCTGGACTTGTGTACACAACACGATTGAATTTTATGGCTATCTTATTGGGACATAGAACGATTGTGCATTCCTCTTTTGAACAAAGCACTGAATGCCATTAACGATTTTTCGAGAGAGGACATAGAACACTGTCAATTTCTCCGTTTTTAAGCCATTTTCAAAGTTTTCGGCGCTACAATCATGTATCCTAAGGAAAGCGTATGGTCACATGATGAAACTGACCCATTTATCTCAAAAGTGACATTTTTGGGCACGGCGCCTTTGTGCTTTAAGCTATCGATATTAAGTTTCGCAATATAGTTATTCATCCATTTATTGTAAATTGTGAGTAAAAATGTTAGAATTTTGTCAATAAGAAAGAATTTTATCTCTCTCTTTATCTCTTATCCAAAACTCTAAAATTACATTTTTATAATATAAAAATAATATATTGTATTCTTACTAGTCGGCCAACCTTTCATTGTACTTCGCTTTTGTGTACCCGAGAGAGTAAAAGGTCCATCATTAATAATTACAAAACAAGATAATTTTAAGAGGTGTCCTCTTGAATGAGTTGGAAACACGTTCCTCAATAAATTCCGCTCATCCTGATGAAAGATAGATGGAGAGCATGGTGTGGTTTGTGATTATCTATTCGATGTAGGAGATTACATAATGGATTCGACAGAACAACAGCTACTTATCTCGTTGATTTTTCGGTTTAAACGTAGTAATCAATGGCCTGCATCCAACCCTGGTTATCGTTCATTCGTGCGCAGCCACCACCGTTGGTTTTGACGATAATGAACAGGTCCCAATAATAATGTTCGAGAGAAGGAAGGTGGCGTTGAATCTTGATAATTGCCCGACTCCCGAGGGGAAGCAACTTCTGGATCCTCAAACTTCGGGGTCAGAAGGAACCGGCGGTTGAGGAGGAGGAGGTGAGGCAGATAAGAGCAAGAGGCAACAAAGGCCAGGAACAAGCAAACTCCTCTGTTCGCCATCCACCCCTTATAAACCATTACCGCGTATCTCTTCTACACTTAGTTCTACCAGCTATATGAATGACCCCTTCAATACCCTGCTCTCCCCTTTATCATCTTTATGACCCCCGCCCCGTTAACATGTCCATTATTAATTGTGCGAAGTGAGCAAATTGTTCCTCACTCCCTTCAACTGGATGCCTTATTATCATTAAAACGAAACCTGAATCGTTATAAGCGCAGGCACACAAGCTGCAATTCCTGGAAATTTGGGGCCTTAAATTTTCATTTTCTTTTGTACTTTTGGAAGTGGCGTGGTGTAATCAGGAAAACAGTTTTGGTAAATTGAAAGAAAGAATCAGTGTACTCGTACTTGAAAATTTTGAGAGCTTTGAGAGCAACTATTTCTTAAAATAGCAAGAGCACATTTAAAATAAGTACATTCTCGAGTTTTACAAAATAGACAAATATATTGAAAACGTAGAATAAATTTCGGTTATTATCCATAACCCGATTGTATAGATGATCCGATGCATATTAGTTGATCTCAAAACATCGATCTCTATGTACCTACACTCCACATAAACCGGCAATCAGAATATTGTTGGAAAATGTAGAAGTTATGGCTGTTACAAGGTTTTGCGCAGCGGCTACCATCCGTCCGGGTGTTATGATTTTCATAGAGGACCATCTACACGCCAACCTGCACAATCCCTGAAAATGTCATCGAAATCGGTTGAGAATTGTAAAAGTTATGGCTGCGGCAAGGATTTCATGACAGACAGACAGACACGGAACCAAAATTGTTCAGGAAGGTCTAAAACGAAAAACGCGAGTGAAAATTCTGATTTTGGAGAATATATTTTTTTCAACCTTGAAAAGTGAAAACAAAGCTTCCGCTACCTTGGTAGACCTGGAAGCAAACAGAAATAAAACTCATTATTGTTGTTAGTCATTATGAGCACTCTGTGAACATCACAGGCGACACGAGCCCCACTCAAGAGTTTTCTTTCCAACTATCCCTGAGCATCGTCCAGCTTTCCCTGGAAACTATGAGGTTTTTTGAAATCTACGTTCAGTTTTCGAGAGTATTTCAAAATGAAAAGTTCAATTCAAAGGTTCTTGTTACTGTCAGTCACTTCTAATGGGTGAAAGTAGGGGTGAGGAGGAGGGGGGATTTCCAAAACTCGAATACTTTCGATATAGGTACGGGTATTGCTTTCTAATTCATTTAGAATAGCGACGATTTTTATGAATTTTCTGAGACCCCCCAGAGCTCTGTGGGACGGACCGTTTACTAATAAGAATAACTAAGTACCTTATTAATTTATGTTCCATTACTTCTTTTCATCAATTAAAGATAGGGTTCAATTTTGGTTTATTATTTTCAATAATGAACCTTTGGGATCGACCAAGAAAATTTTTTTTTAACACCCCCTCAAAATTTGTTGGTTTACGTTTCAAGGTACGTAGAATCCAAAAATCGAATAAAAATTTGGCCATCCGTCCGCCGTACGCGGCATTTTCCCTACTTAGCATTGACCGATTTTGATGAAATTTGGTATGTAGGCTTCATTTGGGGTCTAGTTGCGCCCCGAAGATTTTGGTTGATGTAAGTCACTTCTAAGGGTTGAAAAATTTTGAAATTTTGAAAACGCCCTAACTCAAAAACTGTTTATATAAAGGTACTGTTTTTCCATCAATCTATGATAGTATTGAATTTTTAGAGTTTTTTGAGACCACGCGGAGCCCTGTAGGACGAACCGTTCGCTCCCTACGAGAATTTAAGGGTCGGACGTACGATAAATCAGAAACACGAGTGTGAATCTCAAAAGAGGCCTAATCTCCGTTCAAATTATAGCTGACCGAAATGCGATCGATGTTTTTCTTCATGTTGGATGGTTGGTGGCTTTGCAGACGAGTGATCTATATAGAAAAATAATAAACCGTTGTGTAATAATTTGCATTGTTTTAGAAACTTATGCGAGGCCAGTGTATATGTAGTCAACCAGGTTTTTTTGTAATTGGTCCAAAAATCTATGTAAGATTGAATTCCAAACCGTTTTTGAATCATGGCCCTTCGGACTTCTGAAATTGAAACCGATTTCAGTTTGGCCCCTGTGTACAAGAAAAAGCAGTTTTGCCCTTTGGGCGCTCAGGTGTCGATATGAAGCGTTGGAGGTGGAAGCACCTGCTATTGCTGTAGTAAGCGATTTTCGCCTGCTACCACTTCTTTCGGTGGGAGTACTTTGTCTTCTGAGTTCTTTCACTAGGGGTTTGGTGGCATTGTTCCTCATTCTTTGTAGCTCTTTAGCTACTTCGCAGCCGCGATAATTTGCTGGGTGATTCCCTTTACAATTAACGTATTACGGAGTTTCAGCCTTGTCTAGAGGACATTCGGCTGTAATGTGTGGTCCAGCACATTTCACACATGCTGGTTCTTTTCCACAGTAGAATTGTGTATGAAGATAGCTTTGGCATTTTCTGCATTGAGGGATAAGTTTAGATGCGTTCTTTAACGGCTCAATCTTCACATCTATGTTGAGGATAGCCTTTATGTTATGTATATTGTTAATATCATCATTTTTGTCAAATGTTAGCATGAAGAGAGGGAGAGGTCCCTGAAAGGTTTCAAATACACCTCTCTCGTTTTACTTTTTAACTTTCTTTAGTATGTTAGTGACATCCAAGATATTAAAACCTTGATTTCTCAGGTCTTCGATAATTTCTTTTTTATCACACGACGCGTGCAGACCTCTAGCCATGACCTTAATAGGCCTCTCGGCTTTGTCCTGGTAAGTGTGCCATTGTTTTTGCTCTGATCGTAGATTCTCTGTGATCAATTTCCAATTGTCACGAGAATCCACGTTGATTTTCCAAACGTCATTGTTCAGGGAAGTGATGTCTTTAATTGATGAATAGCTCTTCTTGTCTACAACATTTACAGCTGGAGGAGGTGGGTCTTTTTTTGGTTTTGCATCTAATAATTTGATCACAACCTTGCCATCCTTGGGTTTGTTCGAGGAATGAACTACTTCTTCTGGTGATGAACCAGCTTTGCGTTTTTTACGCGATTTCTTGAGGATCCAATCCGTTTCTCTAGCGAGGTCTTCATCATCAGTACTATAAGTCTTAAGAACCTGGGGTTGAGTCGGTTTAGGTACCCCTTGCTTGTCCTCAAGAATTTTTATTTTTCGATTTAGATCCACTGTTTGGTCATTGGCTTGATTTGGGTAATCGCAAAGAGAAGTTACGACACCATACAAATGATTAAACGCGTTACTTACGTGGGGGTCCACACTTCGAATCGCATTTGTGGCCTCACGGTGTTGCAATAATTGTTGCCTTGTTTCCGTAATAATGACCTGAATAGTCTTGCGAAACCTCGTTGAGTCAACATCGGAGTTCTCTCGCGTAAAAAAAAAATATACAAGTGTCCAGTGGACGGTGATGTTTACATTACGAAATGGATGACCCGGGCAATGATGGAGGCCAGAGGACAGGACATGTACTGAGAAATGGAAAGTATCGTCATGTGATGATGAGAGAGAGCCTTCGTTAATAAGTCAGCAGGCATAAGCTAATTGGGCATGTACTACTCATCAATCGCCTCGCAAATTAATTGTTTCCCAATTCTTGGCATGGTAAGTAGGGTTCTCCACAAGGCACAGCGGAGTTGATGGAGGGAATCCACTTACCACGATCATTGAACGATTTCGGGTTGGTGATCCATTCTACCTACCAAACCCATTTGCAAACGGATATAGACTGCTAGTGGCCTGTGTGTCGAGTACATTTATTTCCCCCTGATTATAATATCCCCTATAACGGTGTATACCAGAAGATAATATCTTCTATTATAATATAATATAGATAATATAATATAGTATAGATATAATATAGATAATATCTAATATTATTAGATGAATGATTTAGGTATTTGCTTTAACCTAAACTAACAACGCTAAAGGCGGCATTTAACTCGTACCTAGTTTGGAGCTTTCAGCCAAAAACAGATCGACACGGAAGTTCAAAGGAAGAAGGAAGAAAATTGCTCATCCGAAGACATTAAAATCCACTCAGGTTCTGCTGCATGTCAGAATTTTCCCCCGCAATTTTTATCTTATGACATCGGAAAAAATGGTCAGAGATGTTTTCTTTGAGTCTGAACCGCAGGAGATTCGTCCACCTGCAAATCCCGAAATGAATAACTGTCTTCATCCTAAAATTCCATATTATTTGTTCAATTACGTCAATCACTGAAAGTTTGATTGATGATCAAAACCAAGAAATATCATTTTCAATAAATAATAATATTTTTCCAACCTCCACTGGAATTTTAATTATAATAATATTAATCGACGGATACGCTCACAACAAAAGTTGACATATATTTTATGTGGATAATTTCGTAGACGTTTTAATGCGTCTAACTACGTTTCAGAGATGGTACAACTACGTACTGTTCCTTGATATGAAACCTGCAGCTCAATTCCAGGGTTCTATCAAGTTTTTTCCTATTAACATCCCAGGTCCCAGAGCTGATCTCTGTACCGCAGCTGATCCCTCCTGGCATTGATGGACGTCTGGAGCTAATCCATCGTGATGTGAACCGCGTCTCGAAGCTGATCCTTTCTCACGCACTTGACCCACCGAACGGGACCAATAATGAAGTGTGAGTATTGTGTATCGATCCCGTCCTGGACTGGGGGTGTTCCGTGTGAATCATCTCTCAGGCTCAAAGAAGCGGTATAATGCTCTCGCCCTCTCCCTACAGCTTGGACCCACTCAAGTGAAGGTAACAGCTGATGTCACCCAGCCACCCTTTCTACTTAGCCCAAGCACTGATTCCCTCTCCTTCCTTCCTTCGAAATTATAATCCTGGATTAAATCATTTCGCTTTCTTCTTCATCCGTGCGTCTTTTTTTTTTGTGTGAAAAATTGATCACCAATTTACCAAGTTTTACCAATTGTCCGCTCCCCATCAATTGCTGATTGTGACTAAAGCGTTACTGATTCATTCAGATGCAACATAATATTATAGTTGGAAACTAGAAACTTCATGATCGATCACCACTGAAAGTACTGAACTGTGGAATGACTTGACAGTTTGCTCAATCCATACATTCACTGCCCTTGTACACTTAATTTGTTTCTGTTGGTTGGTTGGTTGGTTGGAGCGCAGGACAGAACAGTAGGTCCCCCTACCCACCAGACCGGAATTCCAGACCCTAGAACACATCGAACCAAAGATCTATAAAAGTTTATTAGCGATTTGGAGTCTAGACAGTGCCTCGGCCTACAGAATACATAACTAAATTTTAATAACTTTTTAGTGAGGCTTCCAATGAGCACATCCCTTTTTACATTTTCGTCTATAATGACTCCTAATTACTTTGCAGACGACCCTCCAGACAGTTTAGCATGGCGCTAAGCGGTCGTTGTTGAAGCTGCTACGCAAGGCGATTTCTTGAGACACGAGACCTTTTAATGATTAGTACTACAAGTATTGGGATTGAAGCCAGTGTGTTGAAGGAAGTAACAAAGGTAACATTGTCGGACCTATGATGTGTACGTTTCTAAGATGAAAAATAATCTTTTTTCGTCATTGGGAGCCCAAGACCTGCAACACCTGCAAGTTTATTTTTACAGTAGATGTTTCATGGAGATGAATCAAGATTTTTACTGGAAGAAAGTCATAGGTGGTTTGTTGAAGATCATGTTAGAGAACACGTCGTTGAAACAGGAGGATGAACAATGTCAAAGGTCCCCTTTCAGAAACAGACTACAGAAAGGAGAAACGAAAAGAATGATCTTGAAGATGGGAGTGATCTGAAAGAGATGAGCAAGTCAGGAATTATGGGGACGCAGAAGCAGAAAATTTTGAAGGCAAGAAGAATAATATTGAATGCCAGAGATCGGCGAGAGTTACGATACCTTGTAATGGTTGCTGAATCTCGTTATCGAGCAGCCGGTGATGTTTTGAGAAGTCATGATAATTTTCAGAGGGTTTTGAGTACAAAAAATAAAATGAGTAATACAAAAATTGAAATTAGTGAGATTGAGATTTTGGAGTAGTTTGAAATGTGAGTCCGAGAGTGAGTAAGTTGTCGTTAGGTACTTCAAAAGTTGTAAAGAATACCCAAGTTCTGAATCGCAAATCATTTTGCAACATTTTATTTATGTTTTTTCTGTGTAGATCACCCATCTACCAAGATTACAGCTCTTTCATTGGTCAATACTTCCGTAATAATAAAATTCCGTTCTTCAGCCTGCTATGTGGATCAAAATCCAAGCTATGCGGAATCCTCTATCGGTGGTCGCTAAATTTGCAGTGAGCACCAAGCATCAACCTTCAAGTCTTTATAGAAAACAGACAGTTGGTTCCTTAGAGCTACGAGTCACCTCATTCAATTCTAAAAATTAATTACTCTTTAACATTTATGAAAAAAATGAAATGTTGAAAGTACCGCAATCGTTGGACAAACGGCACTTTTTTCCGAATTTTTCGTACTTTCAAAAGGGCTTAATTGTCAAATTTCAATGAGGCTTAAAACGTATTTTTCTAGCTCAGTTATTATTAGTTACGTAAAATTATTTTCCTGAGTAATGTTCAATTCTACCGGAAAAGCTTATTCCAACGATTGGGACTATTATGTGTGCTGGCTGCAGGTAGTATAAATCATAATTGGTGACCACCGAAATGAATTGTCATCTTTGTAAGTTGTCAATCCAGAACAAGCTTATATTGTATAACCAAGTACTTAAACCAGTCTGGACATATGGAGCTCAGCTTTGGGGCTGTACGGCTCAGTCAAATCGAGACATCATCCAAAAATTCCAGAACAATGTGCTAAGAACGGTGGTCAATGCACCATGGTACTTTCGAAACGAACGTCTCCATCATGAGCTTCGGATCGAAACAATAAACGATGCTATAAAGCGACAAGCTGTGAGACACCTACAGCGGCTAAGATGTCACATCAACGAGGAAGCTGTCCAACTCCTTGATACAAGTGATATCATCAGAAGATTGAAGCGTACCAAACCACTTGACCTAGCTTATTTGTGAAGCAGTGAAGTGAAACATCCACCATAATCAACAAAACTCAGTGATGTATCTTAGTTTTGAATATAAGTCCATATTTTCAAAATAATATTGTTGATAAATAATACTTGGTGCAATAAAGAATATTGAAAAAAAAAAGAAAAAAAAATCTTTGTGAAAATCTTCTTCATTGCGCGTCAGCATAATAAGATCGATGTAGATATCCTGCCAGATCGAAAGGAAGCCAGGTAGCAATTTTTCTGAATACTATCAGATATCACTACATCTGCCCTTTTAGTTCGCCAATAACTTTATTTTATGGTGACCATCGGTAGTATCACGTCACAGGACGAAATTCGACACGTTATCTGCAGGTAGAGGTCGTGGATGCGACTGCTGTCATCGACATTTCTGTTGATTTCAGCATCCTAATGACCTTCCACTCTTCGTCTATTTTACCTCTTCCCTTTCATCTATTACCCACCCTTATCCTCTCAGCATCTCTGCACATTACACAGAGTAACTCATGTCTGCATCCCCCAGAGGTCCAGCGGAATCGATATTAGGACGAGCAGCTGTCAACCGCAGATGATGACACTAACTTGGACACATCGTCCCAAGGTTGCACCCCGGATATCGCAGTGGATGAATATTAAAATAACCTAAAAAGACGAAGGGAGGGTCGGTCTACAACCCAACATTAACTCTTTCATTGTGCGTTATAGCTGTCAGGGAAATGACCCAGTGGACTATGTGATCGGAGACAGGCAACTGAAACAATAGTAAGACTTTGCTTGTTCCTGCATCGTGAAGTACCTGCTTGAGCAAAGTGTGATTAGTTTAACTCCAAACTTCGCAGTGGTGGATCCAACGGCAGAGGTTTACACTGAAGGGTTTCTCAAACAACATAATATTCAAACATGGGTGGTAGTTTAGGACTTGCGTTTTTTCTAAGTAGCATTTTTTAAATTGTAACCTGAAGGCTTTTATTGTTAACACGAGAGCATTATTAACCCGCTAGTGAGCTCCAAGCGGCACTCCGTACCGCGTCTAAGGAAAAGCGGAGTCAGGGCGGTAATTATTCGTTTGGTGGTGGCATCTATCAGTATTCCTAGAGCTTAACCCTCCCCATCACAAAAGATACTCACCAGACATCCGAAGCAGAATCTCTCAGTCAGTTATAAGGTGTCGGAGGTGTCTGGATCCAGCTAGCGTCCTTATGCATAGAAAACGTTTTCTGAGATGCGGTACTGAGACCAGCTTGAGTCCTTCTCCTGAAATTGATGCTGATGATGAAGAGGAAGACCGAAGGACGATTTTTAATTTTTTTTTTCGGAATGGGTACATTTTTACGTTGTAAACTTTGTTAACCAGTTTTTTATGCTCAGTATCTTTGAGAAAATTTCGAGTTCTTAGTCAGTTTTGTAGTCACTTCTTGGTTTATTATTATCCTCAAAATTTGATGGTTTACGTTTCAAGGTATATAGAATCCAAAACTTGAATAAAATTTCCCGTCCGACCGCGGATTTGAACTGTCCTTAGTTCCCATGGACAGATTTTTATGAAATTCTGTATATCGACTCCATTCACTCCCAAGTCACTTCCAAGAGGTAAAAAACGCTGGTAAGAAACGCTTATTATTTTTTATTTTTCTATATAGATCACTCGTCTGCAGAGCCACCAACCATCCAACATGAAGAAAAATATCGATCGCATTTCGGTCAGCTTTAATTTGAACGGAGATTAGGCCTCTTTTGCGATTCACACTCGTGTTTCTGAATTATCGTACGTCCAAACTTTAAATTCTCGTAGTGAGCGAACGATTTGTCCTACAGAGCTCCGGGTGGTCTCAAAAAATTTTAAAAATTTTATAGAATCTTAAATTGAAGGAAAAACAATACCTTTATATCAAAATTTTTTGAGTTAGGGCGTTTTGAAAATTTCAAAATTGATTTTGGAACCCTTAGAAGTGACCTACATCAACCAAAATCTTCGGGGCACAACTAGACCCCAAATGGAGCCTACATACCAAATTTCATTAAAATCGGTCAATGCTAAGTGGCAAAAGTGCCGCGTACGGCGTACGGCGGACGGCGTACGGCGGACGGACGGCCAAATTTTTATTCGATTTTGGATTCTACGTACCTTGAAACGTAAACCATCAAATTTTGAGGAGGTGTTAAAAAAAATTTTTTCTTGGTCGATTCCAAAGGTTCATTATTGAAAATAATAAACCAAAATGGAGGAAAACCTTTTCAAAACACCCTAGCTCGAAAACTTTCGAAAAACAGGTATTATTGCTTCCGAGTCTACCAAGGTTGCGGAAGCTTTGTTTTCACTTTTCAAGATTGAAAAAAAAAATGTTCTCCAAAATCAAAATTTCCATTCGCGTTTTACGTTTAAAACCTTCCTGAACAATTTTTGTTCAGTATCTGTCTGTCTGTTTGTGTGTCTGTAATGAAATCCTTGTAACGGGCATAACGACACGAAGTTTCGATTACGATGAAATTTTCAGGGATTGTGCGGGTTGGTGTGTATACGGGCCCCTATGAGAATCATGACCCCTGGACTGATGGTCGCTGCAGCGCATGCGCAAACTTGAATGGGGAATTTGCCTCAATTTTAGATTCTGGAATTTCAAGGCAAATCCTATTATAGGGCCCTGGAATAACGTTTAACACTAGGAATAACCAACGGAAAAAAATTACCGTTGGAGAAAATGACTAAACAAGTGAACCTCTGTTACAAAACACCGCGAAAATCGAGGAGTATTGTTGACGTCATACGAAAAAAAAAAACGACGCGAAAGCAACGACAACAGACAGAGTTCTAGCACCGCCACACAAAACGATCCAGTGAAATGGCTACTCGAATAATGTGATTCAAATCTTGAAACTAAATAAGAGAAGATGAAGAATAATAATGCTTGATAAACTAGTAGATAGATTCGTATTGTAAAAAAGTGAGTAATACTGTTTCTTTTGGTCAATTTTGTGTCTGGGTTCTTCCTGCCAGTTCGTGGCGCACTCTTGTGCGCACTACTCGGAAGGTAAGAGTTCGCGTATGTTCCGCTTCTGTGGTAAGCGCCACAGAACCTCCTTTGAAGTCAGATTGGTAGAATATCCGTCACGTTTCAAACATGGCTGCCTCTTACACATTGCCACCACATTTAAAATTTCCATCTTCCTTAAATTCTCTAAATTTTTTGGATGCGTTTTCGAGCAGCTCACTATGGTTTTATTCCATAAAAATAAACCCTCATTCGAAAAAAAAAAAAAAAAATGTGAGGCAAATTCCCCATTCCTTCTAACAGCCATAACTTCCACATTTTCCATCCGATTTCGACGAAATTTTCAAGGTTCATGCAGATTGGGGTGTAGATGCTCCCCTATGAGGGTAGTGGAAGGTACTTAGAGATTGGTGTTTTGAGAATAACTGCTATGCCTCGGATCATCTATACAATAGGGTTATGGATACGAGGAAGCTATGTGCCACACCCACTTGGCAGATTTTTCTCATTAATTTAAAATAGCGGCTATTTTTAATTTAAATTGACACCACCCAGAGCTCAGTGGGACTAACCGTTCGGTTAATTAGGATAATCAAGTACCTTAATGGATGTTCCATCAACTCAGTTTATTGTTAAGTTCTAAGAAACGAATGATACCACTCAGGCGTTCAACAATATTAAATGCGCGTTTGTTGTGAAATTTATCAAAACACGAGGGTCCCTCGAGCCTTGCCATGAGGGTGCTGCCCTCCCACTCGCTCCTAGTTGAAGAGTGAACATTACACAGAATATTAATACCCGTTGTGTAATAATTAGCAGCGTTTCATAATTGGTCTGCCCTTTTCTCTAGTTTGGCTTATTTAGTTCGTCTAAATTGTTACCTAGGTATCCGATAAAAATATTACAATATATTGAACAAACAGATTGTCATTTTGGAAATTGTGAGATCCTATTTTCTAGATTTCCTTGTTTCGCCTACACTTTCTTATGATTGATCGGCTTTTTCCCTGATTTGGCTTATTCAGTTCGTCTGAATTGTTGCATTTTAGTATTACTTACCGGATGAAAACAGTACAATAGGCAAGACAGAATGTCTTTTTTGAATTTTCATACTTTTGACGTGACAACGTCTTATAAATTGGTTTGCCGGGTGACACTTCAAGAAACTGCGTTGCCGGGTGAAACTGCGTTACGCTCCGCTCACGTTATGCGCTCACAATGAGAGCGAGTGAGAGGCACGCGTCCCTTCCACTTCTCTCGCTCTTTCTCTCTTCCGCCTAAGAGCGAGAGAGACAGAGCGAGAGAGATAGGCATACACACCGGTTCATGTCTTGCGCTTCTATTTAGGCGCCTGCATACAATTTTACACGTTGCCAGTTAATTGTAAAACGATTGTGTAGTGATAATGTGAAGGTAGTTTCGTCCATCGCAACAATTTGAACAGCAAAGGTAAATAATTTCAGACTGATAATATAACATGATGAAATAAATGACGTTTATTTCGTTTCTCAACCAATAATAATTTGTTTAAATTTTGAATTTCTCTCTTCGAGCTCAAATAAAATTTTGTTAATATGAAATTCAGTGCGAGATTATTTGTATAAATTCATGTTTTAAATATAATTCTTTGTATAAATAAATGTTTTAAATTGTTACTATTATTTTATCCTTCTTCCTACTATACGAATGAATATTAACATTAAAATTATTTTACCACTCAAAGTCGTTGTCACGTAATAAAACTTTCGCCCGTATACCGACTTTACAGGCAACCAATAATTTTTTTTTTAATTGATGAATCTTGAGCAACTTTTTGGGTGTGGCTTATAAATTTGAATTTTTATTATTATAGCACTCCTATACCTAATCCGGAAGTGAAGTCAACTTAATTTGGCCAACAAATCGACGGGTAACATAATTGCAGAACACGGACCAATTAACAAGGTATCAAAATTACATGAATTCTCTGTAACAGATCTGGACTGAAATCTCTGTAAATATGAGTGGACAAGGGTTGGTATATTTGTGACAAACGTGAGACACGTTAGACCTCAAAGTTTTTCCTGGGGATTTGGGACCATCAAGTTCACCTACGAAAGAAGACGACCTAATGAGAGAGACATCTTCCGTTGACAACCGGGGAATAGTAGTTGTTGTAATCTCATATCACAATTATTATTCTCTCCACCCTCGATGGTTTTCAACAGAGATTTGATGCATCGCGCCGATTCCGTGTAATATTTCCGTGTTTAGAGACGGTCGTTTTCAGGCCATTGTAGATGGTCGGCGTCTCTCAACAATGGTCTCCCCCTCCTCTTCACCCGTCACGTGACAATCTCCCCCCCCCCCTCGACCAGTCACGTGACGGTATCATCTGGCCGCTATAGCCGCGTGCCATAACGCAATCTTATCGCATGTTACATCTCAATAACTCCGCCACCCGCTCGCTACTACGAAGGGTGAAAAAGCCCTTATGGAGCTATAGCGAAGACCAGGCGAAAAAAATGTAAATCAACCTGCCAAATTGCAGGGATAATAACACAGCTAGCAGAATTCAGATTTATTCTATTTTAAATGATAAGCCAGTGCGACATCAATAAATTGTTGAACCTTTCCGTTTATATATTTATTGGTTTATTATTTTCAATAATGAACCTTTGGAATCGACCAAGAAAACGGTACGTAGAATCCAAAAATTGAATAAAAATGTGGCCGTCCGTCCGCCGTACACCGTACGGTGATGTAGGTTACTTCTAAGGGTTGAAATTTTGAGAACACCCTAACTCGAAAAAATTTTATATCAAGGTATTGTCCATTAATTTAAGATAGTATTGCATTTTTAGAATTTTTAGAGACCACGCAGAGCCCTGTAGTACAAACCGTTCGCTCCCTACAAGAACTTTAGGGTTGGACTTACGATACATCAGAAACACGAGTGTGAATCGCAAAAGAGGCCTAATCTCCGTTCACATTTTAGCTAACCGAAATGCGATCATGTTTTTCTTCATGTTGGTTGGTGGTAACGATGGCAAAGTCCTGTTCTTTGCAGATGAGTGATCTATATAGAAAAATAATAAACCTTTGTGTAATAATTTGCAGCGTTCTTTTTTCTTGTTTTACCGCGAAAGGTGCGGGAACTTCCCCCCGCCCACCCTTTGCCTACATGCGTATTGTGTCGTGGTTCTTCTTAGATGTTAAGACCCATATTAACCCAAACGGATTGTGAATGGGGTCCGCTGAATTATAAAACCTCCTTCGCCCAGCTTTCGGTTAAGATATGACCTTCTTCAGGGCCTACAACAACAAAAACAAAATTCACCCTTAATGGCCCTAAGTCCTTATGTCCTACGAGTATAAAATAACCAAATTACGAATATAAAAAAAAAATCAAAATTCTAATAATATTATATAAATTTACTCACTCGAAGGATGGTTTACTGACTCAGCATACCAAGAGTCAATTTGAAGGGGGTTGGTGGAGATGCCACTATAAATAAACAAGTAAATAGTTTAGATTTAAAATTTGTTTAAGATACATTTATACATTAAATTAGTAGGTTAGGTAAAGAGTACGGCGGATTGAAACAGGTAATTTCTAAATCAAAATTTCCACTCGCGTTTTACGTTTCAGACCTTCCTGAACAATTTTGGTTCCGTGTCTGTCTGTCTATGTGTCTGTCATGAAAGACAGAAGGGTTGGTATGTTTGTGACAAACGTGAGACACGTTAGACCTCAAAGTTTTTCCTGGGGATTTGGGACCATCAAGTTCACCTACGAAAGAAGACGACCCTATGAGAGAGAAATCTTCCATTGACAACCGGGGAATAGTAGTTGCTGTAATCTCTCTCAGGCTTTGCAGACGAGTGATCTATATAGAAAAATAAAAAATAATAAACCATTGTGTAATAATTTGCAACGTTTTTAACTATGGAAACACATTAATGTTTTAATTACAAATCTTAATCATATTCATGAGTAGCATTTTGCCCAACTCTGCCTCTCCCTCCCATCGGCGAACCCCTCGAATCGTCTTAGCCAGAGCGCCGATTCCGTTGAAAAAATTCACGTTTTTCTGTGTTCAAACAAAAATTTCTCTTATAAATCCTACTTTAAAAATGAAAATGACTAGACCGTTGAAAAGCTGAGATTGTGGCGCATCTTTTAGGCCTAAGGTAAAAATTCACATGGCGGATTACAGAACCTATGAGCGTTTGAAAAACGTAAGATTTCCAAGATTTGAAGATTTGAAGATTTCCGTTTCTACTCCAGTTTCACCCGTTTTCCCCATATAAAGAAATGGTTTTTTCCATCAAAAAGAAGTACGCTCTTCACAACGGTGTAATAACGTTTAAATTTTCTTGAAAATTCGGGGAATTACAGCCGTTTTACTGAGATAAAGTCGAAAACAAGAATAAACATATTGTTTAGTAATGCAAGCATTCCAGGGGACGTCCCATTGCATAAGCGTTAGGTCAATTAATACCAGTTGGTAAGCGAAAAAACTGTTCACTCGATGTAATTTATTAAGCATTTTAGGCAAGAAATAGTGAGCCTCCTCCCTCTTCACCACAACATTTCCAGCGGCATGGGAGCCTCGAATTTGAAGGGCATTTTAAAAACCATGATCTACGATACCCAGCAAGCGATTTCGAGATCAACCCCCCCCCCCCCCCCCGCCAATGGTGCCAGTCTGGCACCAAAGTGGCGAAACTTCGTAACGTTGAACTTCCATCTATTTGTTTTGGTAGGCAGGCCGTTGTAGTTCATTTCCGTATTCAAGGTGAAACACAACAAAAAAATTAAAAAACCCAAGAAATACGCGATTTATGGTGTTCTGGCACCATGGTGGCACCACTATTAGTTCCATGGTGGGACAGAGAATAATTCATGAAAATCCGGAGGTATAAAGAGAATTTTTCCTCAATTTTAGAACTTGGATACAATTAGTAAGCTATAAAGGAACCGAAATATTGAAAAATCGGATATTTTGTGAATATTATCCCCCCACTCACCCCCTCCTCTTGCGAATTTTGATACTCTGGTGAAATTGTGTGCAATTTGGAAGATTTATGAGTCGAACAAAAAAAAAGAAACACTCAAAACGGTTGGAAATTGAGGCCTGGGCAGATTTTACAGGATTATGCCCGCAAACGCACGTTTTTTGAGCATTAACCCCCCCCCATTTCCACCCCTTAAAATTCAAAATTTGAAATTCTGGCAACTTAGTGCACAACTAGATAGTTTTCCGCGTCGAACAAAAAAAGAACCACGAAAATCGGTTGAGAACTAAGGGCTGGGCAGACGACACAAGATTTTGTCACACATACACACACACAGACATTCACCTATGGGTTTTTTCGCGGATTTGGATTCAGAAAGGTCTGAAACGGATTACTGTGTGGTTATTTTTTTTCTGTTGAGTGTTGTCCTCCTTCACCCTAGATCGATCGCATAAGGACGCCCAAGTCTTACTGTGGGACGTCCTAAAAATCTTATAAGTGAAATAACTCGAAAACAAAGCCTCTAAAAAAAATTACCAAGAGCCATTTTATGCTGGAAATGAACTCTGGGATCAATTACTGGCTGGTGACCGTTTTAAAATGTAACACCCTGTATTCGTTGTACTTAAAAACGCAATAGTCGAGTGGGTACTCTATGAGTCTGAGGAAACAAGTAAAATATTTCTTGAATACAAAATGGAATGTTGAAAATTTGCTCATTCACTCATGCAGCACGAATGGAGTTTTTGTTTTTTTATTTCGAAAATTCGATACAAGGGACCCTCACAAGAGAGAGGATGGTGTGGATATGGAAGAAGGAAACGTGCACCGCGGAGAGACACTCCCGCTCCACCGGTCCCCATCGAAACTCCGGTAACCACCCCCGCCTGCCGCCCCGCCGCCGCCGCCCCCAGCGCACCCCAGAGATGGCACGTGTGATGTTAGTTCAACCGTGAGCCGCTTAGCCAGCCGTGAACGCGTCCTCTTTACTAATATAACTTATATTAAAATACTCTTTTCCCCTTCCCTAAATTAGACGTTGGAATATTCTTGCGCCCTGTCACCAGCACAACCTTCCCCCACCAACGCTCTTCCACGCCTGTTTGCTCTTGTGCAAAATTAATTAAAATACGAGATCATTTTAACAAGGCTGTTTATAGGCCCTTTGCTTGGTTCGTCTGACCTCGGTTACCACCTACTCGAAAAGGACGCTGCCCAAGCCGCCTACGGCAGATTTGAAACTTCGACCTATTAAGTACTCACGATCGAATTGATTGAATAAAAACGTTAAAATAAAAAAAATGCTTTGGTACTCAAATACCAAACAAATAGTTTTTAGACTACTTGATTATGGAGGAAACAGTTCCATCATAAAAGAAAAACACTTCGATATCACGCTGCACTCCTGTCAGCCATGTCTCAGTTGTTCTTGCACCAGGGTAGCCCCTTGTAGACCACTTCAAAATGAGGAAATTTATAGATTTAAGTTACCACGAACCCATCAACAACAAAGAACCTGTTTATTCGCTTATTGCTCGTCAGCTGTTCGCTCATCCTGTCACTGCGACATCCAGCTGAGCTGGCCGAAGATTACGTTCGCCCACACACCTCCCGGGGGGAGAAATACTTCCTGCGAACCAGGACTTGAGGCTCTTTCTATTCCGCGCTGTCTGATGCACTTCAAATTGTTCTTTAAAATAAAAGTTTTTTTTACAGTGTGTTTGCGAGTTGTTATTTAATTTATATACAGGGTGGCTCGCGAGTTCCCCCCCCCCCTCCCCTGCTAAAATCATCCAGATAGTGGTAACATTTTTTTTTTTTAATCTTCATGATTTTTCCCAAGGATCTCAAATATGACCACGGTGCGCAATCATGTGCAACGCACTCCAACTTTTTTAAAAATCCCAAATGGGAACCCCAATTTTTTATTGCAGATTTGGATTCTACGCAAACTTTTATGAATTTTAGACCACTCAACCGATTTTTGTGGTTGCTCACAACCCGTCCAGTGAGCGCGCAAACATGCGCTACCCCTGGATTGTGCCAAAATTGAGATGAAGGCAGACCCCAAGTGTGATACATGTTTTTTTCATTAATTTTCGACGGTGAATCACGTGGTGGTAGCCATTTTTGGATTTTACTGGAATTTTTCGAAACGGCAGCCGAAAATTAGGTGGTTTTTAATAGAAAATCGCTCTTTTTCCATCCTTATGAGTTACGACGCGGTTGAGGGGTCTAAAATTCATGAAATTTCACATAGATTCCAAATCTGCAACAAAAAATAGGGGTTTCTATTTGAGATAAAATACCCCCCTGCAATACGCACCGAGGTCATATTTGAGATCCTTGGGAAAAATCATGAACATTTTTTTTTTTTTAATATATTTTACCACTATCTGGACGATTTTAGCGAGGGGGGGAGACAATTCGCGAGCCACCCTGTATACCTATTCTAAAATTTTATACAAACGTCCCGAAACGATCGATAAAACGTGTGTATTATATCTTGCTACAATCTGTATTTCAATATAGTATAATAGCTTGAGGTAGTATACGTAGGACATAAGGTGGATAAGTTCGGAATTCACCCTATTGATGAGCGCACTGAGGCTATGAAGCAATTAAAGGAACCCACAAAAGATTTGGAATACACTTTTGGTAGGTACTAAATTCCTAAATGACGTTAGTTCTTTCACATTTAATGTGAAAGAACTAACGTCATTTAGGAATTTAGTACCTACCAAAAGTGTATTCCAAATCTTCAAGGACACAAATCTTCAAGGAGGCTTATTGAAGTTAATGTTTGTCGATATAGTTATATTGCCATTATTAAACCGAGTTTAATTTACAATCTACAACAGAATACTTCGAGTTTGCTAATCGACAATCCCTCCTCCCAGTCACGATTTTTGGTCAATCCTTCTCTGTTCACTAGATGGTTACTAATGGACAGTGTGGTCACCCTCCCACGTTCGAGGGTGATCTGACGGGTCCATTTTATTTCTTTGACGAGTTAGGTGAGAAAGTTGAGGAGGCTGATAGGAAAAGGGAACGCCGTCTGGGGAAGATGAGTCGGATAATCATTTATATGATAATACAATCTCTTATCACGCTGGGTTGACAAAGAGATGTTATCCTTGTGATTACATTTTCGTCACCCTAGCCTTCTTGATTTACATGCTAATCGCTTCACCTAATGTCACTCTTAAAGCTGTTGGGCGCGGTTACCCCTTGATAGGTCTCGAAGAGCCATACGGTATAATAGAACAATCTGTTCCAACAGTTGGACAATTCTCCCAATCAAAGTTCCCATTCGACTAGATTTGCGAGCTTTATGAAAAACTTTGGTTTTGAGACCTGAAATATGGATTTATCAACTTCCGATTCATCTATAAGGAGATATGGTTCAAAATGTCGTCTTACAAGTTTCATATGCAGTCCAAAGTTTCCGACATCTTCTCAAAACGTAATAACGGGAAAGTGTAACAAGTAATACAGTTTAGAACGAATTCTTTTTTGGTTTCTTATATTCAATAATGAACCTTTGGAATTGAGCTATAAAAAATTGAAATCACCTCAAAATTTGAATAAAAATGCTGCAAATTATTACACATTTTAGTTTATTATTTTTCTATATAGATTACTCATCTGCTAAGAACTTGGCTTTGCCATTGTCATCACCAACCATAGATACTACTACCTACCTACCACGTACCTACAGCGATCGCAGTTTGGTCAACTAAAACGGACATGAGGCCTCTTTTGCGATTCACGCTCGTGTTTCTAATTTATTGTACGTCCAACCCTTAAATTCTCGTAGGGAACGAACGGTTTGTCCTACAGAGCTCCGCGTGGTCTCTAAAAATTCTATGAATTCAATACTATCTTAAATCGATGGAAAAACAATATCTCTATATCAAAATTTTTTGAGCTAGGGCGTTTTCAAAATTTCAACCTTTAGAAGTGACCGACATTAACCAAAAGCTTGGGGGCACAACTAGACCCCAATTAGAGCCCATATACCAAATTTCAACAAAATCGGTCCAAGGGAACCAAGGATAGTGTCGCGTGCGGCGGACACCTAAATTTGTATTCCATTTTTGGATTCTACGTATCTTGAAACGTAAACCAACAAATTTTGAGGGGTTTTTTTTGGTCGATTCCAAAGGTTCATTATTGAAAATAATAAACCAAAAACGCTGCAAATTATTGCAAACGGTTAATTATTTTCCTGTAAAGATCGCCCAAATGCGAAGAACACTGCTTTTCCATTAATACTACTTACCAACTAAGTGATTGCACATGAAATTACATTCGAAGAAACAGAAAAATATGGCATTTTATCGACTGAAATATGATTCAGCGATCTTTCAAGTGCGATTCGTGTTTCTGAGTCATCATCCATCTAATCCACAGAGTAGCGGAGACAACTTAGCAACCTTACGAGAGAACTGTCAACCACCGACTAAGTACCTACCAGGGGTAGATGAGGGGGAGAGTTGTGGGCCCTTGGGGACCTAGCCTGGCAGGGGCTCGAGTTCTGATAAATTTCGCAATAAACGCGCATCTAACTATTTTTGAAACTCTTTCTGGCATCATTCGTCTCTAAAGATTGAACGCAGTCTTAAATTGATGAATAAATGTCAGGTAACATTCATTAATTTAGTAATTAATGATCCTCATCAAACGAACAATTGGTCCCACAGAGCTCTGGGTAGTGTCATTAAATTCCTAAAAATTCGTAGAAATTTTAAATTATGAAAAAATACCTACATATTATTTGAAAGTTTTTGAGCAAGGGCATTTTGAACATTTCAACCCCTACATTTTACTCCTCAGAAGTGATTCATAAAACCAAAACCTTTGGGGCACAACTAGACCCCTAATGGAGCCCATACACCAAATATCAACAAAATCGGTCCATGGGAACAGTTCAAAGTTGGTCTGGGATGAATCAATACCCTGACACTATTTCTAGGGTGGCCTACACCAATCCTCTCTGCTATTATAAAAAGTGAGGGAAAGGGTTTTCAGTAAACCCATCTTAGTTGACTAATGTAGCCTGGAAGTATTCCACATTAGACCTCACTAGGTCGCAGTGGAGGAATTCTTTCAAACAGTTCGGACAGTGAACAGTTCACTCAGTGGATCTGAGTGATCAGTTCCCACCTTTAATTGAAAAAAACTCGCCCCAAATTAGGAGCTAATCTCAAATTAGAAGCCTTCCCCCTACTGCCCACCCAACTTGGTAGATCTGTTTCGAAACCCCCTAATGTGTTTGGAGACTTACATTTTTGATGTACGAGTAGAACTAAGTACTTCATTATCTCGGATATTATTCATTTCTGAATTATACGCGGTGGGTGAACATGAGCTCCATCAATCTTCTTCTGCGATTCTAATCACGAAAATGGGATCCGAAAGAACGAGCCCGATTATAGCGAAAGTTTGTGAAAATTATTCCAATTATGACGAGGAAGCGCTCGGGAAGGAGCTCGAGGGAGGTATTTTAAATGAGCTATGTTATAAAAATACCTCCCATCTTGAGAAGCAGTCCTCCCTTCCCCTGGCCAACTTGAAGCTCATGAATATTGCGGAAAATATGCAGAAAGTTTGGGCACTATCTCTGGGCATTAATGTTTTCCAAGTCCTTCGGGGGGCCGGCAATGACTTGGCTAAGTTACTCCCGTCCTCGTCTTTTCAAAGTTTTGGCCGTCCCCACCACCTCTCCGAGAGTTCCGGAAGGACGCTACTTCCAGCAGCTCTATTCCATCTTTTCCCCGTTTTTCGGGAGGAGGGTTGGAGAGGAAAGTAATGCCAAGAGCAACCACCTTTAAATCACGCAAATCCGCAAAAAAATAGGGCTGTTCCCCAACCACCTTCGACATGGCTGTTGTCAATGAGACCTCTCCTTTCCGAACCAATTTTGCAAACATAAAATTTGACACCATCTGAAATGTATAATAGTTTCCTTGAAGTCGTAAGCTCTCCTCAACAGTTTTTAGGACGTCCCACAGTAAGACTTGGGCGTCCTTATGCGATCGATCTGGGGTGAAGGAGGACAACACTCAACAGAAAAAAATAACCACACAGTAATCCGTTTCAGACCATTCTGAATCCAAATCCACGAAGAAAAAAAACCATAGGTGTATGTCTGTGTGTGTGTGTGTGTGGTATCGTACATGGCGCTTCCTGGTCATTTGCTGCGTATAGCCACCGCATACCTGGTCATTGAGGTGCATTGTGGTCCTTTTTCCAATGACCAGTTGTGTAGGTCAACTTTAGCTGCCCCCAAAAAATCGAAAACGACCCAGAATTTTTTTAAAAATAATTTTATCTCCTTCTACGATCATTAGAGAACATGTTTCAAAAAGAAAAAACCAACATAATTACCGCAAACTATTTAATTTAATTAGAAAACCAAACCAAACCAAATGACCAGTTGTGATAGTGAAATACTGCATTCAGTTTGTGTGTCATACGCGTACTGGCGCGTTACAACTGGTCAGTCAGTCACTTCCCCCTCTATTTTTCCAAAGCTCGTTGTGTGCTGCTCGACGTTAATTTTTCGAACTAATCAATTCTCTCATTCTGGCCTGTTTTTGGAGGGCTTAGGGAGTTTTCTATCTCCTTAACCCGCGAGAGGTGATCACCCTTAAACGAGGGTTGGAGGTGATACCTGAGTGCTGTGCTCAAGTCACGTTTTCTCGTACAATTTTTGCAATAACTCCGTTATTATTTGTCCTATCGACCTACGACTTCGTATGTATACTCTCAGATTGTTGAATGACAAAATATATGAGTGGGGGTCTATTAAAAAATGTTTAATAAAATATATAAAAATTGTTTTATGTCCCAGGCCCTGTTTTTTTTTGTACATTTTCCATTATAACTCTGCTATTATTCGTCCTACCGACCTGAAATCCCGTATGTTTACTCTCAGATAGTTTACTAACAAAATGTTGGGGGGGGGGGTTATATCAAAACGCTGCAAATCATTGCTCAAAGGTTTATTATTTTCTGTATAGATCATCCTTCTGTATAGATCACTGGTTCTCCATCAATAGCACCTACCACCATCTGTATTCTCCCTTGACCTTCCCTCTCAAATTTCAGCTCCTGCGTTCAATAGGATTGAAAATGGCTTCGGAGCTCACTCAGCAGATCAGTGATCTGAAGAGTTAAGAAGATCTCCTCGAATGCTGGAGACGCCTGGAAGAGCACCTCCATTCAATAGGATTGAAAATGGCTTTGGAGCTCACTCAGCTGATCAGTGATGTGAGGAGTGAAGAAGATATCCTCGAATGCTGGAGACGCCTGGAAGAGCACTTCCATTCAATAGCATTGAAAATGGCTGCGGAGCTCACTCAGCTGATCAGTGATCTGATCAGTGAGCAATGATTTGCAGCGTTTTTTACCTACAAACATTGTTTTACCTACCAACTTTTTTTTACCTACCAACTATTGGTAGGTACTACCTACCACACTAAATATAATGGCTTCACACCTTCACAATCAAGTTTATTAGAAAGAACTAAACGCTTCACACTCGATTCGAAAAATAGAAAGCTTGATATGGAAATTTGATTACTGGTTACGCAGAAGGCAAAACTGTATACAAATCGAAGAAATGAACAGCGATCGCATTTTAGTCAGATAAAATTTGAACGGCGATTAGACCTCTTTTGCGATTCACACTCATGATTCTGTTTTATCGAAGGAAAACCTTCAAGTACTCGTAGGGACCGAACGGTTTGTCCTACAGAGCTCCGGGTGGTCTCAAAAATTTTTAAAAATTCTATACTATTTAAAGTTGGTGAAAAAACGATACCTTTATTTCGAGAGTTTTCGAGCTAGGGCACTCTTGAAAATTTCAACCCTTAATTTTCACCCCTTATAAGTGACCTACATCAACCAAAAGCTTCGCGGCACAACTAGACCCCAAATGGAGCCCATATACCAAATTTGAACCAAATCGGTCCAGTGTTGCTAAGAAAAGTGCCGCGTACGGCGTACGGCGGACGGCGGACGGACGGAAATTTTTTTATTCGATTTTCGGATTCTACGTACCTTGAAACGTAAAACATCAAATTTTGAGGGGGGTTAACATTTTTTTTTCTTGCTCGATTCCAAAGGCTTATTATTGAAAATAGTAAACCAAAAGCAATGCGCGTATGCAGTATATACATAAATTTATCATATAGCTCAGAAAAATTGGTAGCTCTCATTACTCATTTAATGACAAGATTATAATACGGTATGATGACTTAGCATTCAGGCAATAAACAAATTTCAGTTATTTTGCAGACATAAATAGCACATAGCGTTGGTGAAAAAATATATTTTTTTATAGCATCAAGTGCCTATAAAATGTAGCAAAACGCTGCAAATCATTGCTCAAAGGTTTATTATTTTCTGTATAGATCACTGGTTCTCCATCAATAGCACCTACCACCATCTGTATTCTCCCTTGACCTTCCCTCTCAAATTTCAGCTCCTGCGTTCAATAGGATTGAAAATGGCTTCGGAGCTCACTCAGCTGATCAGTGATCTGAGGAGTGAAGAAGATCTCCTCGAATGCTGGAGACGCCTGGAAGAGCACTTCCATTCAATAGGATTGAAAATGGCTTCGGAGCTCACTCAGCTGATCAGTGATCTGAGGAGTGAAGAAGATCTCCTCGCATGCTGGAGACGCCTGGAAGAGGACTTCCATTCAATAGGATTAAAAATGGCTTTGGAGCTCACTCAGCTGATCAGTGATCTGAGGAGTGAAGAAGATCTCCTCGAATGCTGGAGACGCCTGGAAGAGCACTTTCATTCAATAGGATTGAAAATGGCTTCGGAGCTCACTCAGCTGATCAGTGATCTGAAGAATGAAGAAGCTTTTGAGCAATGATTTGCAGCGTTTTTTACCCACCAACATTTTTTTTACCTACCAACTTTTTTTGTACCTACCAGCTAGGTACTACCTACCACACCATACTGGCTTCACACCTTCACAATCAAGTTTATTAGAAAGGACTAAACGCTTCACACTCGATTGGAAAAATAGAAAGCTTCATATTGAAATTTGATTACTGGTTACGCAGAAGGCAAAACTGTATACAAATCGAAGAAATGAACAGCGATCGCATTTTAGTCCGATAAAATTTGAATGGAGATTAGACCTCTTTTGCGATTCACACTCATGATTCTGTTTTATCGAAGGAAAACCTTCAAGTACTCGTAGGGACCGAACGGTTTGTCCTACAGAGCTCCGGGTGGTCTCAAAAATTTTTAAAAATTCAATACTATTTAAAATTGGTGAAAAAACGATACCTTTATTTCGAGAGTTTTCGAGCTAGGGCACTCTTGAAAATTTCAACCCTTAATTTTCACCCCTTAGAAGTGACCTACATCAACCAAAAGCTTCGCGGCACAACTAGACCCCAAATGGAGCCCATATACCAAATTTGAACCAAATCGGTCCAGTGTTGCTAAGAAAAGTGCCGCGGACGGCGGACGGACATTGCAAATTTGGATTCTACGCACCTTGAAACGTAAAGTGACAAAGTTTGAGGGGGGGTTATAACAATTTTTTGCGATACGATCACATAGGCTTATTATTAGAAATAATAAACCAAAAAAATAGACTCACAAAGATTAGATAATATTGCTTAGAGGCATTTTCATACTTGAATTAGTTGTAAAATTCTTCCCAACTGTTTTCAACGTGGCACACTCCGTAAACATACGTACTAAAATAAAATCAAAGGTATACACTCTATCCTCGCTTCTGACAGGAAGGTTGAGTTCAAAAATTTATACAATAGGTGCATTGGGTTCTCTCATAATAGGAACTGGTAGTGTAGGGTGCTATTGTTCTGTAGGTATCACGTCAGGTAGGTGAGACTACAGACACTATGATTCCGTTCTACTTTGAATGACATTGAAATGAAGTAAACCATTGGCAACTAATCCGGGAAATTTCGGCGGTATCTTCTAGAGGTTTTGAAGAAGTCGAGTAGTTGTATACCTGTCTGTTTTGAAAGAACGGAATCAAAACTTACTTGAAATGAAATGTCAGGAATTTTATATTCAAGTGGTCACAAATAGGTAGGTACCCGTATTAAGATTGTGGTGCTGAAGGGTTACCCAGAGTTCGTATTTTTTGTTCTTTACAAAAAATACGTTTAAACTAGTTATGATGTGGGTTTTTATTATGAGAATGTTAACAAACATTTTCTTGCCCTCTATTTCATTTTTTCTGACCATGTGAATGTATTTTTGATCGAGTGTTTGAGTTATACAGGGTGTTACATTTTGTAATGGTCACAGGGCAGGATTCGATGTTACAACTGATTTTCAGCAAAAAATTCTTAAAAGGAATTTTTTGTAGAAGCTTCATTTTTGAGTTATTTCACTTTTAAGATTTTTTTCATGTTCCCCACCTTATGTGGGTCATTACAAGAACCAATGAGGTTTTCAAACATATTGAAATTTCCAAGATTTTACCAGTTTTTCGTTTAGGTCCATTTTTTATTTATCCGTTTTCCCGATTTAAAAAAATATTTTTCTCCATCAAGAAGATAGGGAAATATACGCTCTTTCCAACGGTCTAATCAGACAGAAAGTATCATGAAAATTTGGGGAGCTAAAGCCGTTTTACTGACATATGGTGGAAAACACGAAAAAATCTTAAAAGTGAAATAACTCAAAACCGAAGCTTCTACAAAAAATTACTATGAGGCTTTTTTTTTCATAGAAATGAGTTGTAAAATTGGCTCTTGCCCTGTGACCGTTATGAAATGTAACATCCTGTATAATCCTCCGTTTCCAGAAGGGCAGTTCAATAGAAGTGTGTAATTGATCTTAGTCGGAACCAGGTAACAGCAACTTGGAAAAAATTGCAACGTAAAAATCCGTTCTCATCTACTAAGGTTCATAATATGAACCTAGTAGAGAGTGGATATTAGTAGATGAGTGGATATTATCCACTAAGGTTCATAACTAAAAATAATAAATGACCAAGAAACAATATCCCCGATTACACAGGGTGTCTACAAAGCAGATCTCATTCCTTCAAGGGGTCGGTTTTACAACTAATTTGCAACATAAAGTGCCTCATAATTGTCATTTCATGTCTTAACATCGGCACATAATCGAGAAAACGTAACGAAAACTTGCCCACGCTTTAACACTTTTTCATGTTATCGACCATACTTCATTAAAACGGCCATAGCTCCCTCATTTCCCGAGTAATCTCAAATGTGAAGAGACCGTTGGAAAGATCGTGAATTTTCCTGTTTCCCTAATGCCAAATACAATTTTTTTCAGTTGAACGTTATTATGGGTTATTATAATAAAGCAACCTAACAAGTGAACTTAGCAACTTTACTTTACTTTGTACGCGGCACTTCCCTTAGTTACCATGGACTAATTTTGATGAAATTTATTATGTGGGCTCGATTTGTGCCCCGAAGCTTCTGGTTGATGTCAGTCATTTCTAAGGGGTGAAAATTAAGGGTTGAAATTCCCAAAAGTGCTCCCTATTTCTTCTCATTGAGTGTGAAGCGTTTATTTCTTCGAAATAAACTTGATTGTGAAGGGAAAATATGGTTCGTAGGTAGTGACAATGACAAAGCTGTGAGTTTAGTAGGCGATTGATCTACTCAGAAAAATAATAAACTTTGTGTAACTTGTGCAGCGTTTTTCTTCTCAATGGAATCGACATTTTGACGGGAGGATTCGGGGGTATCCCATCTGCCGCCACTATCCAACCCCGAATCCTTCCGTCAAAACGTTGAATTTGTTGAAAAAATTATCGTTTTTCCGTGTTCAAACAAAAAAAGTTCCATCGTAAAACGTTTTTTGATTATGCGATTATACGCTTTTTGATTATTTGATTTTCGATTATGTTATTAGGTATATGGTTTTTTGATTTTTCGATTATGCTGAAATTCTGGCTCAGTTTTCAGGCTTATCGGCAATAGTTCATTATCTCTAATTATTAGGACATTATGGGCATTGAAAAACGGTAAGTTTACGAAAAGTTACAAAGTTCAGTTTTTAGTTTGCTTCATTCCCCATTACATTCAACTGGAAAAATTGTACTTTTTGAGCATTAAGGAGATAGAAAATTTTACGATACTTCCAATGGTCTCTGGACATTTGAGATTACTCGAGAAATGAGAGAGCTACATAATTTTTCTGTAAAGGACATCTCTCGTCTGCAGAGATCACACCTTTGCGCCCTTGTCACTGTTTTTAGAAAAAATAGTTTAACCTATCAACCGTAGGTACCTACTTACTACCTACCTACCTTCACAATCAAGTTTATTTACAAATTAAGAGCTTCACACTCGATTCGAAAAACAGGGAGCTTCACATGGGAACTTTGATTACTGGTTGCTAAGGAACCAAAACTATGCAGGGTGTTTCATAAGTAACGGACCACCCTTTCTATCTCCGTTGTCTTGAGGGGTAGAAAAAACTTCAAGCGGTAACTCCCCTTAAATTAAAATTTTAATAATTTTTAACGAATTTTTTTTTGAGAATTTTTTGAGAAATTCAACTATCACACTTTCACGCATTCTACGCAAAATTTCATGAATTTTTGACCCCTCAACCGATTTTTTTGGTTGCACACAACCCGTCCAGAGATTAAGGTAAAACAATTGAGATTAAGGTAGACCCCAAGTGTGACACATGTTTTTTCATTATTTTTCGACGCTGAATCATTTGATATCCATTTTTGCATTTAACTGGAATTTTTCGAAACGGTGGTGGAAATTCGGTAGTTTTTAATAGAAAAATGCTGTTTTTCTTTTTCCTTTTTTTCCTTCTTTTAAATTAGTTCGGGTGGCTAACTCTACTCCATCTAGCCACCCGAACTAATTAAAATTGCGTCGTAACTCATAAGGATGGAAGAAGAGCGATTTTCTATTACAAACCACCTAAACACCTCCACCGTTTCAAAAAATTCCAGTTAAATCCAAAAATGGAAACTACCATGTGATTCAGCGTTGAACATTGATAAAAATGCATGTGTCACACTTGGGGTCTACCTTCATCTCAATTTTGGCACAATCCAGGGGTTGCGAATGTTTGCGCGCTCATTGGACGGGTTGTTCGCAACCAAAAAAAGTCTGCCAAGTGGGTGTGGCACATAGCTTCCTCGTATCCATAACCCGATTATATAGGTGATCCGATGCATAGTAGTTAGGTAATCTGAAAACACCAATCTGTAAGTAGGTACCTTTCACTACCCTCATAGGGTACCATCAACACGCTAATCTGGACAATCCTAGAAAATGTCATCAAACTCGGACGAAAAATGTAAGTGCGGTAGTGATTGGAATCAAAAAATTTCATTGCAAGACTGGGAATCGAACCTGGAACTCCCGCATGTGAGTCCAGCACTTTGCTTACTGATCTACAGAGGGGTTTGTTGAATAGCTTTGAGATCCTCAGCTCAGACGCAACTGTTACGGCTGTTACAAGGATTTTACGATTGCGCATGCGCAGAGGCTACTGTAAATTTTAAGGCCTTGATTTTCATTGGGGACCATCTACAACCTAATCCGCGTAATCCCTGAAAATGTCATCGAAATCGGGTAGAAATTGTGGAAATTATGGCAGTTACAAGCAATTCACGTTCCGCATGCGCATCGGTTACTATCAGTCCGGGGGTGATGATTTTCATAGGGGACCATCTGAACACTAATCTGTAACATCCCTGAAAATTTCATTGAAATCGGATGGAAAATGTGGAAGTTACGGCCGTTACAAGAAAATTAACGTTTGCGCATGCGCAGTGACTACTATCAGTCCGAAGGTGATGATTTTCATAGGGAACCATCTAATCACTAATCTGTAACATCCCTGAAAATTTCATTGAAATCGGATGGAAAATGTGGAAGTTATGGCTGTTACAAGGAATTCACGTTTGCGCATGCGCAGTCGCTTCTATCAGTCCGAGGATGATGATTTTTATAGGGGACCGTCTACACACCAACCCGCACAATCCCTGAGAATTTCATCGAAATCGGACGATAACTTCGTATAGTTATGCGCGTTACAAGGAATTCATGACAGACACACAGACAGACAGACACACAGACAGACAGACACGGAACCAAAATTGTTCAAAAAGGTCTAAAACGCAAAACGCGAGTGAAAATTTTGATTTTGGAGAACTTTTTTTTTCGTCCTTGAAAAGTGAAAACAAAGCTTCCGCTACCTTGGTAGACTCGGAAGCAAAAGAAAGAAAAAAAAGTCTGCCAAGTGGGTGTGGCACATAGCTTCCTCGTATCCATAACCCGATTATATAGATGATCCGATGCATAGTAGTTAATCTCAAAACACCAATCTCTAAGTACCTTTCACTACCCTTATAGGGGACCATCTACACGCTACTGTGGATAATCCTAGAAAATTTCATCAAATTCGGATGAAAAATGTGAGTCACTACTCAAAAAATCCAAAAATATCTTGGCATGGCTGGGAATCGTACCCGAGACCTCTCACTTACCAAAATGACTCGCTGTACATGTGCTACGGGCGCCAGACAGTTGGTAGTGTAGAATTTGATGTTCTGACGTACGCACGGCTGTTACACAGATTTTACGTTCGCGCATGCGCAACGGCTACTATAAGTCCGGGGGTGATGATTTTCATAGGGGACCCATACAAACCCCATCCTGCCTCTACATTTTTATTACAGGATCTAATTCCAGATTCAAATAATCTGGAAAGAATGTGTTATTGATTTTATTGAAGCTATTTGCTACGCCCACTGTTTAGCATACTTAAGAATAGGTAGTATACATTCCACTTCATTGGCAGATGGGAAATTTGGATTTTATGTGGAGGATTTGGTTCTAGCATACCTAACATAATATATGTTAGGGTGGGGGTAAAAAATGTAATTCTACCAAAATGTGAATCTCCTGATCACCCTGTTTCCAAAAAGTACCTACACGATTTTTTATGTGGAGGATTTGGTACTAGCATGCCTAACATACTGTATGTTAGGGTGGGGGTAAAAAATGTAATTCTACCAAAATGTGAATCTCCTGATCACCCTGTTTCCAAAACGTACCTACACGATTTTCTATGTCGAGGATTTGGTACTAGCATACCTAACATACTGTATGTTAGGGTGGGGGTAAAAAATGTCATTCTACCAAAATGTGAATCTTCTGATCACCCTGTTTCCAATATGTACCTACACGATTTTTTATGTGGAGGATTTGGTACTAGCATGCCTAACATACTGTATGTTAGGGTGGGGGTAAAAAATGTAATTCTACCAAAATGTGAATCTCCTGATCACCCTGTTTCCAAAAAGTACCTACACGATTTTTTATGTCGCGGATTTGGTACTAGCATACCTAACATACTGTATGTTAGGGTGGGGGTAAAAAATGTAATTCTACCAAAATGTGAATCTCCTGATCACCTTGTTTCCAAAAAGTACCTACACGATTTTTTATGTCGAGGATTTGGTACTAGCATACTTAACATACTGTATGTTAGGGTGGGGGTAAAAAATGTCATTCTACCAAAATGTGAATCTTCTGATCACCCTGTTTCCAATATGTACCTACACGATTTTTTATGTGGAGGATTTGGTACTAGCATGCCTAACATACTGTATGTTAGGGTGGGGGTAAAAAATGTAATTCTACCAAAATGTGAATCTCCTGATCACCCTGTTTCCAAAAAGTACCTACACGATTTTTTATGTCGCGGATTTGGTACTAGCATACCTAACATACTGTATGTTAGGGTGGGGGTAAAAAATGTAATTCTACCAAAATGTGAATCTCCTGATCACCCTGTTTCCAAAAAGTACCTACACGATTTTTTATGTCGAGGATTTGGTACTAGCATACCTAACATACTGTATGTTAGGGTGGGGGTAAAAAATGTAATTCTACCAAAATGTGAATCTCCTGATCACCCTGTTTCCAAAAAGTACCTACACGATTTTTATGTCGAGGATTTGGTACTAGCATACCTAACATACTGTATGTTAGGGTGGGGGTAAAAAATGTAATTCTACCAAAATGTGAATCTCCTGATCACCCTGTTTCCAAAAAGTACCTACACAATTTTTTATGTGGAGGATTTGGATCTAACATACCTAACATACTGTATGTTAGGGTGGGGGTAAAAAATGTAATTCAACCAAAATGTGAATCTCCTGATCACCCTGTTTCCAAAAAGTACCTACACGATTTTTTATATCGAGGATTTGGTACTAGCATACTTAACATACTGTATGTTAGGGTGGGGGTAAAAAATGTAATTCAACCAAAATGTGAATCTCCTGATCACCCTGTTTCCAAAAAGTACCTACACGATTTTTTATGAGGAGGATTTGGATCTAACTACCTACCTAACATACTGTATGTTAGGGTAGCGGTAAAAAATGTAATTCTACCAAAATGTGAATCTCCTGATCACCCTGTTTCCAAAAAGTACCTACACGATTTTTTATGTCGAGGATTTGGTACTAGCATACCTAACATACTGTATGTTAGGGTGGGGGTAAAAAATGTAATTCTACCAAAATGTGAATCTCCTGATCACCCTGTTTCCAAAAAGTACCTACACGATTTTTTATGTCGAGGATTTGGTACTAGCATACCTAACATACTGTATGTTAGGGTGGGGGTAAAAAATGTAATTCTACCAAAATGTGAATCTCCTGATCACCCTGTTTCCAAAAAGTACCTACACGATTTTTTATATCGAGGATTTGGTACTAGCATACTTAACATACTGTATGTTAGGGTGGGGGTAAAAAATGTAATTCAACCAAAATGTGAATCTCCTGATCACCCTGTTTCCAAAAAGTACCTACACGATTTTTTATGAGGAGGATTTGGATCTAACTACCTACCTAACATACTGTATGTTAGGGTAGCGGTAAAAAATGTAATTCTACCAAAATGTGAATCTCCTGATCACCCTGTTTCCAAAAAGTACCTACACGATTTTTTATGTCGAGGATTTGGTACTAGCATACCTAACATACTGTATGTTAGGGTGGGGGTAAAAAATGTAATTCTACCAAAATGTGAATCTCCTGATCACCCTGTTTCCAAAAAGTACCTACACGATTTTTTATGTCGAGGATTTGGTACTAGCATACCTAACATACTGTATGTTAGGGTGGGGGTAAAAAATGTAATTCTACCAAAATGTGAATCTCCTGATCACCCTGTTTCCAAAAAGTACCTACACGATTTTTTACGTCGAGGATTTGGTACTAGCATACCTAACATACCGTATGTTAGGGTGGGGGTAAAAAATGTAATTCTACCAAAATGTGAATCTCCTGATCACCCTGTTTCCAAAAAGTACCTATACGATTTTTTATGAGGAGGATTTGGTACTAGCATACCTAACATACTGTATGTTAGGGTGGGGGTAAAAAATGTAATTCTACCAAAATGTGAATCTCCTGATCACCCTGTTTCCAAAAAGTACCTACACGATTTTTTATGTCGAGGATTTGGTACTAGCATACCTAACATACTGCATGTTAGGGTGGGGGTAAAAAATGTAATTCTACCAAAATGTGAATCTCCTGATCACCCTGTTTCCAAAAAGTACCTATACGATTTTTTATGAGGAGGATTTGGTACTAGCATACCTAACATACTGTATGTTAGGGTGGGGGTAAAAAATGTAATTCTACCAAAATGTGAATCTCCTGATCACCCTGTTTCCAAAAAGTACCTACACGATTTTTTATGTCGAGGATTTGGTACTAGCATACCTAACATACTGCATGTTAGGGTGGGGGTAAAAAATGTAATTCTACCAAAATGTGAATCTCCTGATCACCCTGTTTCCAAAAAGTACCTATACGATTTTTTATGAGGAGGATTTGGTACTAGCATACCTAACACACTTATGTTTGGGGTGGGGGTAAATGATGTAGTACCCCTAAATGCAGAAAAATCTTCCCTATATAATACGTAAATGTTAACGTGGAAAAAAAACACGAGAAATCCTCGAAAACCGGAAGAGTAGGAAGCTATGTGCTACGCCCACTGTTTAGCATATTTATAAATACATTCCACTTCATTGGCAGATGGTTTCAATATTATTTAACCAAGAGCAATACAAATACGGAAAAATTAAGTTTATATTGAGGACGCCATGTGCTACACCCCTTTGAAAATAAAGGCCTGAGAGTATTACCTTGTGACGTCACTCTCTGAGGCAAATTCGGAGGTCTGATGACCAGTTGGCACCTCAAAAGGACCAGAAGTGCGGTGAAAATCCGAAACGGGAAATCAGTGACCACCTTTGATTGTGGGATTCAGAGCACGGAGTGTAAGGACCAGTTGCGTTTTATACACAATGACCAGAAGTGATGGTGAAAAGACCCCTAATGACCAGTTGTGCGGTGGAAATCCGAAACGGAGTGTATAAATGTCGGAGTGTATAAGGGTGGGGGTTGGTTATTTATCCGTTTCAGACATCAGGGAGTATCATGGTGTATGTAACTCAAAATGTCAAAAATGACCATAAGGCGCCCTTGACCACAAACGGGGGCCGGGCGCGTATAGGTGTGTGTGTGTGTGTGTGTGTGTATGTGTGTGTGACAAAATCTTGTGTCGTCTGCACAGGCCTTAGTTCTCAACCGATTTTCGTGGTTCTTTTTTTGTTCGACCCGGAAACCTATCTAGTTGTGCACTACGTCGCTGGAATTCCAAATTTTGCCTTTTGAAGGGGGAAAGAGGGGGTTAATGCTCAAAAAACGTGCGTTTTCGGGCATAATCTTGTAAACTTTGCCCAGGGCTCAATTTCCAACCGATTTGCGTGCTTCTTTTTTGTTCGACTCAGAAATCTTCCAAATTGCACATTATTTCACCAGGTGGTCAGAATTAGGTCTAGCTTAGATTAAAAATAACAATAAACAGTTTTTCCGACCCATGCGCACACCCCATTAAACATGGAGATAGGACAACCCAATGGATTTTTTCCTCAGTCCTATCGGTAAGTACTATAGAAAACTAGCTCATACTCATTCCGATCCGACTTGCCTTAATGAACGTTATTCCACAAAAATGCTTTACTTAAAATCTTATAAAGAAAAATTTGCGCTGAAGTCTTCAGTCTCCATTCAGCGGGGAGCAAACACTGGTACCATCATATGGACGCCAAATAATGCCTTCAGATCGTCCACATTTGATTAGTTCTTATGGTCAAAATGTTGATACAAAGTAGATGCCAAGGTATGCTTTTTGATGATCCATAGTTGTTGGTTGATTCCATAAATCAAGAAGTTCGTCCAAAAAGAAAACTGCCAAATGTTTGGCCCGCGTCATCCATTTGTACTGCTAGGTACTTGATCTGGAGCGTTCAATGTACGTCGTACATGTAGAGTAAAGGTGCCCGTCCACTAGGTCGACAGCGCGGCGCGGCGCGGCGCGACGCGGCGCGACGCGAAAAAAAATTTCTAGAAATTTAATGGGAAATGAATGGCAGCCCGTCCACTAGGTCGACAGCGCGGCGCGGCGCGGCGCGGGTCGAAACTTTTTCGCAATCTGTCGCTCTCCAGACTTCTGGAGCGCGGCGTCGCGCCGCGTCGCGCCGCGCCGCGCCGCGCTGTCGACCTAGTGGACGGAGGGCGAAGCGAAAAATTGTCGACCTCGGTCATTTTCGTCAGTGTTCGGCTTTCGTATACGAGGCTTAATCATGTGTGAAGCTCGAAAAACTTCCCCCTCGACATTCTAAAATAATTTATAAACTTTTGCTCGTCTCTTAGCAAATCTTGGAACAGGTGATTGTGCTCCCCCAGGTCCATCCTCTTTATTGGATGGACCTAAACTCTTCTCCTTTTCCCACCGATTTGGTCCTCTTCTTCTGCTTCCAAAGCTGCAACTAAAATGAACATTTCTTCTTCGTCGTCCGATGAAGACATAATATCTATGCCCCACATTTTCCTGAGAAGGCACCTTCTCAGGCGTGGCGAAACGGCGGGTCGAAAAATTTTATCCGCTCCAGTGGACGGAGCCTAGGAATTTCGCGTCGCGCCGCGTCGCGCCGCGCCGCGCCGCGCTGTCGACCTAGTGGACGGCCAGCTTAACGCTCTTCTGAAGTCGGAATCGGACTAATGCTCTGGATGCCAGCAAAATGTCTCTTCTTTCTGGTATTGCTGTAGACTTTGTTGTTCTGGAGTTGAGACCACCCCATCTCGAACAGCATGGAAGTTATTCACAGCTTCATTACTTCGTGGCCCTCCCAACTCCAAATCAACTTTACAGATATCCACTCTAACGGTAAATAAACAGGCATTGGCTCAGTTCTTTCCTATTTTTTGACTCGAATATAAAAAAAAGTTTTTTGCAGTTACCGTTCGAAACGTTGAATCTTGAATACCATTTTGTTATTTTTTAGTTGTTTCTAGGAGATTGTGGTCACTACTACTAATCGTCTTCTAGTCCCGACCTAACCTACCCGTACTTGTGTCACGCTACAAAACAAAGAGCTGATCCTCTCTGATTGATACACCCGACACGAGACAGACGGGAATCGTTTTGGTCAGAGATGGAGGGAGAGAGTTGGTTAGCTCAGGTGAATTCTTTCCGTTTCCACGTGCAGTGAATATCCCAACCCTTCTTCTTCTTCTTCCTCCTCTTCTTCTTTAGATACCCCGACCCTTCTTCCCCTTCCGCCTCGTGCCTCATTACCGGAGGTTTCCGCTCCAATGACGTCATCTTTTTCTTGTCTTTGCCCTACCTGGTGCCTCTCCACCGAGTTGCTACTGTATGCTGCCTACGATCACAGCCACCTTGATTGAAGAAGACTAGTTTCTACTACTAATAGAACCAATGTTCCCTGATCCCCTTTTTCTACTTCAGTGAAGATCGTTGCAGTGGGTTCTCAGACTTTATTTATATTATAAAGATTCGAATAGCTCCCCTTAGGAACAACTGTTTTCCATTTCAGTCCTTTTTTCCTGGTCCTCTTGCATCCTTTGCATCTTACTAGTTGTGAAGACAATATTAGGGAAGCTAAATTGATCGGTCGATTAACATCATAATAAAAAACGCTCCAAATTTTTACACAACGGTTTATTATTTTTCTGTAAAGATCATCCCGTCTACGAAGAACACGGCTTCTTTCGACCCTTTTAGAGACCAGTGTAGTAAGGGGAGTGGGGTGTAGGGACCCTCGGTCAAGAAGCTGGTCACGTGTACCTAATCTCGATTAATCATCAACTCTCATTATTTAACCATGGTTCATCGTTCAGAGCACTGAATCGTCTCTTGAACACTATCCTAAATTAATTAAAAAACGTCAGCAATAAATTATTTTTTCACTAATTAAATAACCAATTATCCTCGTAGAAAGCCATCGATTTGGTCCCATAGAGCTCTGGGTGGTGTCAAAACATTCTTAAAAATCGTCGCTGTTTTAAATGAATAAAAAAGCAATACCTGTAGGCACATTGAAAGTATTCAAGCTTGGGTGTTTTAAGAATGTTTTCCCCCACCTTTTCCCCCTTAGAAGTGACTATCATCACCCAAAACCTTCGGGACACAACTAGACCCCTAACGGAACCGATATCCCAAATTTCATCAAAATCGGTCCACGGAAATTGGGCACAGTGCCGCATACGGCGGATGGCCGAAAAAAATGTCATCCGATTTTCGGATACCACATCTTGAAACGTAAACCATCAAATTTAGAGGGGAGTTACATTTTTCTTCCTTGATTCCAAAGGTTGATTATTGAAAATAATAAACCAACATAGTGTTTAGTGATTCACGGGGATGTCCCTTTGGATGGGTACTCGCGCGTTTACTTCAAACCAGAAAGCACACTCTTACAAATAATTTCTCCAGGTGGCGTAGGAATCTTAGCTACACCACCAAACTGTGCACCGTGTCACAAATTTTTAAATATATTTGCTGGTAGTGAATTTTGAATAAAGAATGTAATACTGGGATACTATCTATGTCTATATCTGACTGAGTGAATTCAACAAGAAACTGGTTTTCAAGAAATGGTGAATTTTAAGGAGTAGTCAGGGCGCCGTTAGAACATCTTTGCGCCACGCAAATTTGCACCACGCAGCACTTTCAAGATCTCGATTAGAATTTTCCCCTGCCTTCGTTTTTATGATTGAGCTACCAGGGAAGAGAGAAGAACTTAAAACGAACTGCAGCAATATTATCTGAACTCTGGTCTGTGTTGAACGACTCAATTCATTTTCAGCTATTCATATATTTATTTTGAAATATTGTTCTACCTACTCAAAATGAGTGTTGATATTTGAGAAGTTTTCTTTCAAACGGGCTTATATCCTCTTCGAATGTTTTGTGGGAAATTGAGGAAGTTTCCCAAATTTTCCAAATAGTTTGTTCATGGAACTTTTGATTTTGAGACCGAATTTCGAAATTTTGGCATGCTTTTTGAGAGAGACGCGGCCATTTCTTATTTGGATATAAACCCATGTGGTGAAAAACGATGGATATGAGCCACTTTAAAAAAAAAAGAGTTTTTGGTTGTCCGAGGTAAAGTCTCATTTTCATTTTCTTTTATTTGTTTACCCATTATTTTCAATAATGAACCTTTGGAATGAAGCAAATTGGAAAAAAAGTGTTAATTGAAAACAACGGGATGGATATGAGCCGTTTTGTCGGCAAACCCGATTTTTAGCAAGCTTTTAAAGCGGGATACAAACCGTTTCGGAAGGAATTGGAACACGTGAGGTGATAGGCCTTATCCCAAAGATTCAGAATCCGTGAAAAAAAAGTGTAAAAAATGGATATAAGCCCGTTTGAAAGAAAACTCTTCATTTGCTGTAGTCAGATCAGTACAAACTGTGATGAAATTTTCTTCTGAAAATTAGCTCAATGTATGCGTCTTTGTTGTATTGCACAAAGATCATTAAATTTTTCTCCTTATTTTATCGAATATTGTGGATAAAACGAAGATTATTCGACATATTGGTCGAATGGACCAGTAGGCGAAAGGGAACTTGAGTGATCCGGGGACGTCCATTTCACTTGAGGGACGTCCTAAAAACGAAATGGTGGATCGGGAGGGTTGATTGTCTTCATGAGAGGTTGTTCTGCAACCGTAGATATACGATTTATTTACAGCGTTTTGATCCACTGTGGCGTCTCCGCGAAAATATGGTTTAAAACGACTGCCTGCAAACCTACAAAGGCTCCGTACTAAAGTAGCCCACTCACTGTGCGTTTCGGCAGATGTGAGGCGAGGCCTCAGGTACTCCCAGCGTCACCGCAAGAGTCCATTCGATTCGCTGCTAAAACTACCTGTCCCTTCAGCCTGGCGGACCAGCCGCCAGTCGCCGCAGTCAATCATATTCAGAATAGTCAAAAAGCGCTTAAAACTCAATAAGGAGAAACCTGAAATTCTTCAAACTTATCATTCTCATAACCACAATAGAGGTATTGGCAAATCAGTCACATTTCTTCAAAGTTAAACATTTGTAAAATGCTCCTTAGATTAATTCCTAAGGACAATCATTCTATTTTAAAATCTGGTAAACCCAATCTCTCTTCACATAATCAACCTCCATGACATCAAGGGCAGCTGGATATTTAATATCCAATTGAGTAATAAGTGTAATCCCCACTTGGCTGTCCATGATTCTCGTTTTTCTGTACATGACTTTTGAATATTGAATGAACAGTAAGTTTGGGGCTAAAACTCAAAAAATTGCACTCTCAGGAGGTATCTAACACATAATTATGGCCAATGTGCTTGGAGAAAATGTTTCTAAAAATCAATCCGGACGATTTTATAAATTATCTATGTGAGGACAACTTATCCTGCTCAAAAAAGCTTCAAAAACACGGGAGGACTACGTACTGGGAGGAGGTGCGGCCAGGCGTCGGCCTCACCTCAACCATTCACTTGTCTTCCGAGGGTAGTTCTGACCTCAATTTTCGAGCATGTTCCATTGCCTGCCTGAGGCGGGGCGGACGTCCTCACGCTTTTACTAACCTTTTTTTTAATAAGAATGCATTAATTTATTTTTAGGACGTCCCACAGTAAGACTTGGGCGTCCTTATGCGATCGATCTGGGGTAAAGTTGGACAACACTCAACAGAAAAAAAAAATAACCACACAGTAATCCGTTTTAGACCATTCTGAATCCAAATCCGCGAAAAAAACCATAGGTGTATGTCTGTGTGTGTGTCTGTGTGTATGTGTGTATGTGTGTGTGTAACAAAATCTTGTGTACTCTGCACAGGCCTTAGTTCTCAACCGATTTTCCTGGTTCTTTTTTTGTTCGTCGCGGAAAACTATCTAGTTGTGCACTACGTCGCCGGAATTTCGAATTTTGCCTTTTAAGGGGGTGAAAGGGGGGGTTAATGCTCGAAAAACGTGCGTTTTTGGGCATAATCTTGTGTACTCTGCCCAGGCCTTAGTTCTCAAACGATTTTCGTGGTTCTTTTTTCGTTTGACGCGAAATACTATCTAGTTGTGCACTGCGGCGCCGGAATTTTGGATTTTGCTTTTTAAGAGGGGGAAAGGGGGGGGTTAATGCTCAAAAAACGTGCGTTAGCGTGCATAATCTTGTAAACTCTGCCCAGGCCTCAATTTCCAACCGATTTGCGTGTTTCTTTTTTTGTTTGACTCAAATAACTTCCGAGTTGTACATAATTTCACCCGAGTTCCAAAATTCGCAAGGGGAGGGGGTGAGTGGGGGGATAATATTCACAAAATATCCGATTTTTCAATATTTCGGTTCCTTGACTACTTACTAATTTTACCCAAGCTTTGAAATTGAGGAAAAATTCTCATTATACCTCCGGATTTTCATGACTTATTCTCTGTACCACCATGGAACTAATAGTGGTGCCACCATGGTGCCATGATGCCATAAACCGCTTATTTCGTGGTTTTTTTTTTTTGTGTTTCACCTTGAATACGGATGTGAACTTCGACGGACTGCCTACCAAAACTAGCAGATGAAAGTTCAACGTTACGACGTATTTCCGCTTTGGTGCCAGACTGGCACCATTGTTGGCGTTGTGGTGGGGGGGGGGGGGGGGTTGAACTCGAATTCGCATGTTGGGTATCGTAGATCATGGATTTTAAAATGCTCTTCAGATTCGAGGCTCCCATGCCGCTAGAAGTGCTATGGTTTATAATGGTGGGGGGGTCACTATTTCTTCCCTAAAGTAATAAATAAATTACATCGAGTGGAACAGTTTTATTTAACCTAGAATACGGATGTGAACCTCGACGGACTACCTACTAAAACTAATAGATGAAGGATCAATGTTACGACGTATTTCCGCTTTGGTGCCAGACTGGCACCATTGTTGGCGTTGGGGAGGTGGTGGGGGGGGGGGGGGGGTGAACTCGAATTCGCATGTTGGGTGTCGTAGATCATGGATTTAAAAATGCTATGCAGATTCGAGGCTCCCATGCCGCTAGAAATGTTATGGTGGATAAAGGTGAGGGGGGGGGGGTCACTATTTCTTGCCTAAAGTAATGAATAAAACAAGAACTACTGTTTCATCGAGTGAAACAGTTTTATCGCTTACCAACTGGTTTAACTGATCTAATGCTTATCCAATGGGACGTCCCCTGGAATGCATGCATTACTAAACAATATGTTTTAATAAACATACAATCTTCATCATTAACACATAAATAAATTAAATGTTATTGTAAATATTGCATGTTATATCTGAAAACTGTTGAGTACTTGTCTAAATGCTACACCCTCTGAAAGACTTCTGTCTTTCAGAGGGAGGAGCGTCCAGAGCTACATTACACATTGGCGAGAGAAATCTCCCGATATTATCAAACTACAATAACTAATACAAAGAAAATGAATCGTCTCTATCTTTACATTTCGTTATCTGAGAATCTCCTCTATTTCCAACTCCAACCCAGCCATGACCTAACTATAACCCTTAACCCGTCCCTAACCCATCCCTAGCTCATCCCCGACCTATCCCTAACCCCTAAAGCGTACCTAACTCATCCCTGGGTAAAACCCTTGTTTAAATGAAACAAAAGTGCCTAGTTGCTTAACACTTAAATTCAATGTACACCTACCTAGTTACGATTGTGATTGGTGAAGTGTTCCTATAAGTAATTGTTATTATGGAGAGAGAAAAGTAATGTTTGTAATTGAAGAAATGGTAATTGAGGAATTTGTAGTATATTGAATAATTTATTGCCCAACTCTAGTAATATTAAGACTGTAGACTGTCATTTTGACGCAAGGAGCCTTGAAGTTGGACTGCGTATTAGTCAACGCCTATGAATTTTCATTTAAATATTTTCCTTTTGCATCGATTTGGACATTTTTTGTAACCTTGAAACCTGGAGAAAAAAATTTAATAACATTCCTAATAATTAAATAACCCAAGCTGGGTATATTTTCATAAAAATCAAATTTAAAACCATGTAAGTCTGGTGTCAAAGGCTGGGTAAAAGCATGTAAGTCCATTTTTTCGTTCGCTGAAGTAAATTTTGATGAAATTGGTCTCAGGCTCTTTGAAATACTACTGTTACCACGAGTTTTAAGGAATGGAACGAAAAAACTTATTGTATATGGAATGAAAACTTAATTATCTAGTTTTTAGTGTCCCCTGTAAAATTTAGTACACTCGACTTACATGGTTTTCCAGGTATATGAACGAGATAGTTTTCACCTCTGAAGGCTGGTGGCTGCGCAGCGTGCCCGCCAGACCCACAAGTGAATGGGCCCCTTTGGGTAGTAATATTCGCTGTTGAAAGTCAGAGCGGTGATGGTCAGAGACGTGGATGGAGAGATTCAGACAAGCTGGAAGTTTCCCAACTGAATTTCCTCTAATCTGAATTTTCGCGAGGGTGAAAGAGTTGAAAACGGTAGAGAAAAAGTTCTTTTTTCGAGGCGATCCCGTGACCGAACGACCAGACAATAAATAAACCATTCTGCTGACTGTGGCGGGTCCATATTTCGTCGAGACCTCTGGTTTATCTGAGGAGAATGACGAAAAACGAGAATAATTATGACCAGATATACGGAAAAAAAAGAGCCTTGAAACACCCCCTTTGCGTCAGAAACGCTGAGAGAGAAAGAGTGGCGGGAGGGGGGCTCGAGGAGAGCGATTTTTTTTTTCCCATCCAACCAACGAAATTTAGAACGGCACAATAAATTCTTGCTATCTGGACGACCGCAAAACTCCACACCAGAGGAGTTAATCCGGGTAAAAATAACGCGGGGACAATATCCTACGAATTCAGTGATAATTGGTGGGTGCGTTAGCTTTGACAAAGAGTTTACAGATGGGCGGGCACCACTGACCTCCCAAAAACCGACTGAGATAGTCGGGGTATTTTTTTTTTCGTTGGGGAGCGTCCGAAAGCTTTGAGCGCGGGGAGTTGAGCGCTCGAGCGTGCGGACTGTGGAGAGCTCGTCCCTCCTTTTGGATCGTTTTATGTTTAGTCAAGAAGGTGGGACGGACGTTTGATCCCCCCTCAACTCCATCAGGATGTAGGGAAGGGGAAGTTGGGAACTGAGGAAAAAATACATTGTCCGAGGTGTTACACAACAACAAACCAAGATCGGGCACGAAAAACATTTTAGTTATGGAAAAATGAATAATAAAATAAAAATCTTTTTAACAAAATAACCGACTTCGAAACTTCCTAAGGGAAGATCTTTTTTGAGAGAGAGAGAGAGAGAGAGAGAGAGAGAGAGAGAGAGAGAGAGAGAGAGAGAGAGAGAGAGAGAGAGAGAGAGAGAGATTGATTGATTGAACGTGTTTATTTAAACAACCAGGGAGGGATTAGGGCCAAGTGGCCCTCTCTTCCATCCCCCCTGGCAAACATAAGTTTTCACATCCTCGATTTTGTTGTACGTATAAAAATAATCATATAGTAAAATAATATAACTCATAAAATAATATAATAATCTATTCTTAAATTAACATAATTTAAGAGAGAGAGAGAGAGTGAGAGAGAGAGAGAGAGTGTATATTTGTGGAAATACATTGCATATCACAATTGTCAACAATTCAGGTAAAGGAATAACAAAAAATAAACAATAGACAGAAATGATACATAACAAAACAATGTAACAGTTGTATATAATAAAATGTCACTGTGCATATTGCTATGCGTGCCAGGTGTGAAGGGGCACTTAGGACTCCCCCCTGTGCCGGCCACGGGTCAGAATTTGTTCTGATGATTTCGCTCATGGCTTCCCATTGGCCTCACCGCCCTGGGTTGGGACGAGGGGGAACTGCGACCGACTTGCCCGAAAATATGCTCCCGAGGCGATCCCCGAACTAACGGCCCCTGCAACCAGTCCGAGTCTCGTCTCCAGAGACACATGTCGTAGCTCGCTCGGCCACAGCTGACCCCCTGAGGTTGGTAGGAAGGTGCGCATGTAATCTGCAGACAAAAACATACTTTAAAATCTATACATATTCTTTTCTTCGCAGATATACGCCCAAAAAACACAACTTTCCCAAATTTTACGGGGCATTCCCCCTCCAATTGTTCCTCTTCATAAATAAGTCATGCAGCCCAAATTGCAGAATCCTAGAGTGATTAGAAGACTCGGAAGTTATGACGTTTCAGCCATTTGTTCCATTTAGCTGTCCCAATGTTCCCAAAACTAAAAACGCTGCAAATTATTACACAACGTGTTAAAATGTGACTACAGTATAGTCGATACTGTCGATGTCATATGGCCGGAACAACCTGTGGAATGTTGAGATCCGGTACATTGTGTTGTGTGTTTTAAAAATTCGTAACTATTGTCGTATGAATTTCTTGTAAAATGTAAATGTGTTATAAATAACCACACGAAGTTTATAATTCCACTGTGACGAGGAACTCTGCATAAGACAACGGTTTATTATTTTTGCATATGGATCACTCGTCAGCGAAGAACCTGGCTTTTCCATTGTTACCACCAACTAACATGGAGGAAAACATCGATCGCCTTTCGGTCAGCTAAAATTAGAACGGAGATTAGGCCTCTTTTGCGATTCACACTCGTGTTTCTTATTTAACGTGAGTCCAACCCTTGATTTCTCGTAGGGAGCGAACGGTTTGTTTAACGGTTTGGGCGTTTTCAAAATTCATTTTTCAACCCTTAGAAGTGACCTACATCAACTAAAATCTTCGGGGCACAACTAGACCCTAAATGGAGCCTATATACCAAATTTCATCAAAATCGGTCAATGCTAAGTGGGCAAAGTGCCGCGTACGGCGGACGGACGGCCTAATTTTGGTTTATCATTTTCAATAATGAACCTTTGGAATCGACCAAGAAAATTTTTTTTTACACCCCCCAAAATTTGTTGGTTTACGTTTCAAGGTACGTAGAATCCAAAATTAAGCAAAACTAAGCATTAACCGATTTTGATGAAATTTGGTATCCATTTGGGGTCTAGTTGTGCCCCGAAGATTTTGGTTGATGTAGGTCACTTCTAAAGGTTGAAATTTTGAAAACGCCCTAACTCAAAAAATGTTTACATAAAGGTATTGTTTTTCCATCAATTTAAGATTCTGTCGAATTTTTTGAGACCACGCGGAGCCCTGTAGGACAAACCGTTCCCTCCCAACGCGAATTCAAGGGTTGGACGTACGATAACATCCGGGTGTTTATAACGTCCCGGGGGTGGCTTATGAAACCGCGTGAAGATTTTCTGAAAACTGTACAGGAAATGGAAAATAATTTCAACAGACTCCACGGGAACACAATGCCCAAAAGCTTTAGCGACAATGATGGAAGAAATTAAGTCACAGCTTCTCCATGAGAACGGTTCAATGCTTCTGGACCCGATCGTTCATACGAATGAAAAATCTAAACCACCTCCCTCGGAAGAAGGAAACTTCAAAAAACGAACTGGCTCCAGAAGCCGCAGAGTTACCAAAAAAATGAAAAATATTTCTAATAAAGTTCGAAATAATATTGTTTTCGTAAATTTTCTACGCGTTATTGGCCAAGATGCAAAAATGTTGTTTTTCGTGATTTTATGTTATTCTGAATTTATAATTTTTCTTATACATACCTACCAAACTGTATTACGTATCCATACAAACCAACCTATGTGATATCAGTGCAAGTCAAGTAAAGGTACTCTAAATAAATGCCTACAATTTTTATTATTTCACTTTTCTTTGTATAACCCTCCTGTCCAAAGAAATGTTTATAAGCGTCAACCATGTAGGTGTATTTACTTCACCCTCTCAACGATTTACGATAAATGTGGGATCAAATTTATCTCAAACAATAACAAAAAAATTAAAGAGAAACCAAACGAGTAGCGAAGAACGTAAGGAGCTCTGCACTGGTCGGCATGCTCGAGGGTGGCTGGTGACGTCATTTCCAGGCTCCTCGGCTCGTGTCCCTTACCGTGTAGTCTAGTAACCGTGAAAATCTATACATAGGTATTCTTTTCTTCGCAGATATACATACTCATACTACAAACCCTCATAGTGATTTCGAAAGACACAAACGCGGGACGTCTGTTCAATACAGAACACAAACTTAGTTGATATAGAAGTAGAGGGAAGAAGTAGATGAAGAGATAGAGGAGTACTACTCTACCTAGAGTAGGTAGAGTTGTAGTTGAAGAGATAATATCTCGCGATATTATCGCGTAATCTAACGGTGGTATGTTGGAATATCAACAATTCGTAGAGAGATTCACACTTATTCTCACACTCATATCCTCCATCGTACGACAGCAGTAACTAACGTACCATCCATGGAACACATCCATTAGTTTTGGAACACATATATTACCTCAATTATACCTGCTCTTGATCCTATTTAGTATTGCACTATCGACACAAGTAATACTAACGAGACCATATCGATACCTTAAAGCACAAAGGAGATACGTCCAAAAACGGAGTTTTGAGAAAAACGCAAAAGAAATTATCACCAATGCACAATTCCTAAAATAATGGCTACACTAAAATGGCGACACTAAACTCTTTAATTTCCTCAATAAATTTTCAAGCTATTATTTCAAGAAAACTCAATAATAGTTTTGTTGAATTTGAGTTTTTCTGAAATTAAAGAAAATAAAAAATGTGGAAGGTGAATGGACATAGCTCTTTTGTGCTTTAAGGTATCGATATATGAGTATGGAAGTAGAATATACTTTCACCTGCAGCTGGACACTGCGACGCCTATCAATGCGTACCTACGTAACAACCTATCTGAATACGTTGTAATTATTATTTTCTCCTATTTAGTGGTTTGCTATCACCAGTTTTGAGGTGGATCCGTTGTTTTTGTCAAAAAGGTATTTATTTTATTAATTTTTAATTATTTATAATAATTATTAATTATTTTATTTATAATGGTAAATGTTTCACTTTTTAATGGTCCTTAATTTACTTCTAACAGTAGTTCTACCGCAGTTTTTCGATCAGTTATCGTAAGGTGGACCAGTTTATGTAAACCAGATCAGCTTCCCTGAACTGTGGATCAGTTTCTTTACAGTAGATTAGTTTCCCTACTGATCCATAAAGCTCACAATCACACCTATTATTTGAATCAGGTTGAAGATAAAGCTCTGTTCGGAACATGTAATGAGCTATGCGTCACACACACTTGGTTTACTACACAATCATCTCTTAACTGTTCGATATCCCTCATATTTAGTAGGGAACTTTGCAGTTCTGGCGACAACCTACCCTACCCAACCATGTCATGGATGACGAGGAAGCTACGTGTTACACCCCCATAACTACTCTCACGTTCGATGTCCTTATATTCGGTAGAGAAACTTACCCACTTGAACATTCATGAACTCGTTTGATAAGGCTCATGGCGGATAACCCTTATATAATTTTCCCCTCCCCACCCCACCCCACTCCCTCCCATCATCCCACATCATTTTCCGGTTATCGGAACCCCCTCATCAGTATCTCATTTTAAAGCTTAAAATCTGACCTTTAATTTGAATTTATACAAATGATCCGCCAACAACTCAATAGAAAGTTACGGGGGAAGTTACGTGACTATGGAACAATCTTCCAGAAATCAGCAACCACGTTTTTAAACTATTTTCACTCATTTTCGACACTTTCAACAAAACAAAATAAAATCCTTTTGAAACGAGACCACCATGGATACTTGTAGAACACATTTCAAAAAGAATCGAACAGATTGATACCAGAACGAAAAAATGCAAGGTCCCGTGACACCTTGTACCATTCTTATTCATAATAAGCAGAAAAAGTATCGGATTAATATTTTATCAAACGGCAGTTTGATAAAATATTATCTCATTGGACCAATATTACCCATTGGAGAATAATAATCCCTAGGAATTATACAGGCAGGTAGTAGCGCAGACCAATGAAATATAACTACCTATACGTGGGTCCGTGGAACAAACGGGTAACATGTTTTCAATAAATCTGATGGCATTCATTCAATTTTAACTCTCTTGGTCTAAATTTCAAGTGGTAATAAAACGTATTATTTCTGCTTTGCGTTACTTTTCGTTTATTAGTTTCATTGCGTGTGACCGTTCTAACTTATTCTACCGTTAAACGTCTTAAATTCACTTTTTTGAACAATTTTCCGAAGGATAGAACGTTCAAAATCCGGAAAAATCGCGAAATCACGAAAGAGAAGAGCGCCGGTAAAGACAGAGAAGCACTTCCCAAAAACGGACCGGACACTCGAAAGGGAGATTAAAATTTAACGAACGATATAAATCGCAATAAAAGTAAAGTTTGAAGACGTATAACGAGGAACCGGGTAATGAAATTAGAAGTGATTAAAGATCTCTTGGTGTTATAGGAGGTGGCAGTCAGAGAGAGAGAAGGAGTTGGAAATTAAATGTTCTGCCCCACGAGGGAGTGAGCCAAGCGAAGCGTATGCCTTGTCGTGAAATTTAAAATTAATCTGATTACAGTTCAAGACAGAGGCAAGGTGTATCCAAGCGGGAAGAGTTTATGAAACAAGTCAACAACTTCGGGGGCCAAGTTAGGGGCCCATCAGGGGCTGTAGTGCCGTGCTGAAGCCCCTCGTATTTCACATCCCACCTCCTCCGTCAAGCGACCATTTCGTTTGTTCTTGAATTCTTCTGTGTTCATTCTTTTCCAGGGATTTGCTTGATTGAGAGGCTCGGTATTGTGTTATTCGGATTTACGTAGGATTCAAAAAAAGTAGGTCACCGCCAACAAAACTTATACGAGTACGAGTACTACTAAATGGTATATGGACCGTGTTATGCAATAACCATCTAAGTTTTGAAAAAGCTGAGTTTGGAAAACACATAATTCCATTAAAAACTGCCTCCACATTACTTAATGCTATTTTACTCCACTTTTTGATATGTATAGAACCAGTATAATCTGATACACTTGAAAAATAAAAATTAAATCCTCTCCAATGGAATTTTGAGTCCTTAAAATTTTAAATTGGTTATTGCATAACTGATTATATAGAGTTATCCATACCATCAATCATGTATCCAATCATTTGATTGAAAACCATCCTAAAATTGTGATCTATGAAAAATAATTAATTGTATAACCATAAGAGCTAATAGAGTAGGAGCAAACAAACAACTTTTCGGAGGAGGAACGAGTCTCCAACAACAAACGCTGCAAATTATTACACAATGGTTTATTATTTTTCTATTGATCACTCGTCTGCAAAGCCACCAACCATCCAACACGAAGAAAAACATCGATCGTATTTCGGTCAGCTTTAATTTGAACGGAGATTAGGCCCCTTTTGCGATTCACACTCGTGTTTCTGATTTATTGTACGTCCAAAACTTAAATTCTGGTAGTGAGCGAACGGTTTGTCCTACAGAGCTCGGCGTGGTCAAAATGACATGACCCAGCTACCTTTTAGGTCTCTGATGAGATCACTATTATATTTGGCAATAGGAACTAGGCCAGACATTGATTTCGCAGTAAATTTCCTGAGTCGATTTAATAACAAATTTGCAGAGGCGCATTGGAAAGCTACAAAACGAATATTGAGATATCTGAAAGGTACAGTTGACTTATAAGAAAACTGATCAGCCCTTGATTGGGTTCACTGATGCTGATTGGGGGAGCGACAATTCTGACAGAAGATCATTCAGTGGAATGGTATTTATGATGTCTGGGGCAGCGATTACGTGGGAAGCACGAAAACAACGAACTGTAGCTTTGTCCACTACGGAGGCCGAGTATTATTCCTTGGCAGATGCTATAAAAGAAGCGATATACTTGAGACAGCTTTTAGTCAGTCTCGGACATCCAATTGAAGGGGCGCTAGTGCTGAAAAACGACAACCAAGGTGCGCTCGAACTGATAGAAAATCCCATGCATCATGGGAGAACGAAACATATTGATATTCGTAAAGCCTTGATTCGGAAAGCCATTGAAAACCAAACTTTTAAAGTGGAATACATGACTACTGAAGATATGCCTGCAGATTTTCTGACAAAATCTACTCCACGCCAGAAGCATGAAGCATGCACCAAATCACTAGTCTCCAGACGCTTACTTGAGGGGGCGTATTAGAATGTCAAGTAGTTGTCTGGTTTTAGTACGTCCCTCCAGTTTCAACAGGTGATGATTTTCATGTGTTCATGATTGAGATAAAAATAAAATTCTTTCGATTGTGTTCCATCTACAAGAATGTGTGTTCTTTAAAATAATTATGTAAAGAAACGAGTATTAGTTAAGACCACTGCGAATAAGCTAAACTCTGCAAGAGAATCGACCCCTGGATTTCTGCCCAGCTTTAGTGTAGATACCCTGTATACATTCAGTGTGGACGATGTTACCCAAACGTAAAATTTGCATACATATGGTGAGTTATTATAAGAGAATACCCGATATTGAATATTCCGGTACTTAACGTATATTCCTGCATGTCCTACAGCTGATGGACTACCGTGGCGATGGTCGTGGTTCCAGAGTGACAGCGGTGGGGAAAGGAAAGTACTTCTTCCGAAATGCTTGGAATTATTACATAATGGTATATTATTTTTCACCCATCTGCTAAAATTATAAAGATAGGCGCTCGTTACAAGTCCAGCGGATAAACCGCACTATCTAGCGTTAAAATAAGTAAACAATTCATTGTTTCTGAGAAAGTATACCAGTTAATCAGCTTTTACGTCCCCACTGTTTCTTCCTCAGCCTTTTAAAAGTGGCTGCATAACAAGTTTCGAGATATATCATCTCACCCTCGACTATAACTTTGGGAGTTCGTCTCCCCCAATTTCACAACCCCTCTGATACAAACTCTATTTCGCCTCCCTCGTTTCCAGCGAATTCACGAATTTAATCTCATTGCTAGTAACTCTTGTTCCAGCAATATTTAATGCTTATTTGCACGTTGTAACAGCTGTAGTATGTTTTTGAAATAGCGGTGTAATCGTAGGTTCTGAACTCTGGCCTGAATACGGTCTCAACTGGAACTCATCATCCCATGAAAAGCTCTCTTTTTCTTTGTGGTATTTGAAATGATGAACTCAAAACTGAGCTTTATTCAATTAAACCTTCAACACATGAATTCAGAATGATTTGGAATATTGGTAACTTAATTACATGTCAACTGGGCAAACCACTTCATTCTCCCCTCCTAGGAAGATCACAGCACATAGTCCTGAAAGTATGCTGGCTGTCGTCGTTCTCTGATCGGTCGTCTATAGGGAGTACTTGGATTCTCTTCAGTAGGACCATGACCGACTTGAGGATCATCCGAATTGATAGGAGGATCCCTTGTCGAATATTCGTCGTCTCCTCGACTGGCTTGAATACGGAGGGAATGAGGATGGAGGGCTGGATGGAGTATATAGGCATATTGGGTCAGAAGCTGGAGGAGAGAGAGAGAGAGAGAGAGAAAACATGCTTTATTAATACAGATTTAGATAACAATTTTATAAATCGATTATATACATGATAACAACGTCAATTATTTATTGCTTTAAAGTGCTTGATAAAAGCATAAATTACGACGGAGACATTTGTCTGTCTGTCGGAGAATCACGCCAGCGACACTAGGGTTAATTGAATAAATAAATTAGTACCTACAATATTTGAATGTTATATTCTCGAGAGACCCAATTGAGTTGAACAGCTACCAATTGAATTCACGGACAAGGTCAAGTCTGTACATCCATGCAGCTCTACAGAATTTTGACAAGGAGACCCATTAATTCTGGTCGTCCAAAAACTCCACAAGCTCCTCCCTTGCGAGTGATCTTCGTCCAAGGAACAGGACCCGAAACTCTCGAAGGATCGGGCAGACTCCAACGAAATGCAGCACATCTTCGAGTTCTCCGAGGTTGCACAGTGAGCACAGTTCGCATCTGGGGTTGCTGGGGAGGAAAGGCTTGTTATTCAAGCCAATCAAAGCGCCTCTCAATTTCAAAATCCAGTAAAGAATCCGAGGCGGGTGATTCAGCAAAGTACCTGTCATATCCACACATCTCACTTCATGGTTCAATTGCCGATACAAAAAGCTACTGGAGGATTGGGCTCGTGCCAGAATTTCTCGTTTATGAGCCGCCCGACATGCCTCAACTATCCCCCCCATCTGCTGCCTCCACGTATCCATGTTGCTTGGGTCCCCATCGAATGCACAACCATGCTTGCTGGCCAGTTCTTTCAGGTCTTTGTACCAAGATATCTCATGGCGTATAACCTCTTTTGCCACGATCTGAGGCAGGCGGGTTGCAGACATGGTGGAGAGGACTTTCAGGAGGTATTTATAATGCAGCGTCAAAGTATAAATGAAAATCGGGTCCAGATTTGCCTCCAAATGCAAAATGTAGTTGGGAGAGTTACGAGACAGCTTGAGTACGAGCTTCAAAAATAGACCTGCAGTTGCTCCGCAGCCAAATACTTGTTTTGTCCCCAAACTTGGGCGGCGTATGTAAGGATTGAACGAACAGCCGCTTGAAATACCTTATACTTGTCCTGAAGAGTGACTTCAGGCTGAGTGAAGAAAGAGCGACAGATGGAGCATACCGAAGCTATTTACTTTTGGATACCGAAGCTCGATCACTCAAGTGAGCAGAGAAGGACAACTTTGGAGTCATGGTTACCCCCAAATATCTATACGTGGAAACCACATCGACCTCCGCTCCATTAAAAGTCCATCGCTCACCCCTCCCCAGCCTCCCCCCTCGCCGAAACACCATAACCTTGGACTGTGAGATTTACCTTCAAACACCAACGTCGCCCGTACTCCTCCAAGGCGTTGATGTTTCCCTGGATTCCTCCACTGACTCAGCCAACAAAACGATGTCATCTGCGTACATCAAAATCAAGAAGCTGGAGGACTTCGTGGTGTGTCCCCGTCAAGGAAGGTAGTATCTCCACGAGGAGCCAAATGTTTGAGTGATACTGTGTCTTCTCGTCCTGTAGGGTATCTTACCAAAGCATACTCTGGATTGGCTTCCAATAATTCGACTTCATCAACCTGAGGTTCATACTTATTGGTTCTGTTATGTCTTTTGTGAAGAACGACCCCAGGTTCACTCAGCCAGGTAAGTAGAGCACGTCCGTAGGTTAACCGTCGATGGTGATAGAATGTAGGTGACAATCTTACCTGGGTATCAGGTGGGGGTAGTAAGGGGGGGCTCTCCCCTCCTGTTCATTGGGCTGGTCGGCCATACTGTTCTTCAAGCCGTGTAGTTTGTGTGCGTCCGTTTTCTCGTAATTATAAAATAAAATCCTTGACCAGTTTAACACGCATTATTTATTTATTTCTGCCTTGAGGTTATGGGCCCAGGCAGGTCGAGTCTATAGTGAAATTTGTGAAAGTCAAAGTGAAGTTTGAAGTTGAGTAGGTTCGTCGGAAAAATCGTAGGTGAGAACGTGGTCCGCGGTCGGTTCGGTTCGGTCCATTGTGAAGTCGTTCACGTTATCGGTTTCGTTTCACCTGTTAACGATATGATGGCCAATATGTCTCAACTGGTCAATATCAAACTCTTTGATGGTTCAGGATTTGAAAACTGGAGCTATCGAGTGGAACGCTTGCTCGAGAAAAATGAGTGTTTAAACGTGATGAACACGCCAAAACCCGAAGATAACCCCGACGAGTGGGAAAAGCAGGATGCGAAAGCGAAATACCTATTGGTTCAATGCATCGCTGATAATGTACTAGACTTGGTTAAAAAGAAGGACACGGCAAGGGAAATGATGGAAAGTCTGAAAAATACTTACGTCCAGAAAAGTATGTCAACTCGCGTACAGTTGCAAAAACAACTTCGAATGATGACGTTCACCGGTACTACGAGTTTGGGTGACTATCTCATCGAGTTTGACAAGGTTGTTCTTGGAATTTTGGATGCAGGCGGGAATATTGATGATAGTGAGTATGTCACGCAACTTTTATCGTCCTTGCCAGACACATTCAACGCCGTAGTGACTTCTGTCGACGTTCTGGTGTCCCTGAGTCCCGAAAAAGTTACCAAGGACTTCGTAAAGAACAAGTTATTGTCCGAGTATTCCCGAATCGGTAAACATAGCGCGGGAAATTCCGAATCTTCTGACCCCGGTAACGCTTTTTTGGGTAACAGAAGAAATTTTCGATCATCCTGGAAGTCGAGATCGAATCGTGGATTGGTTCGCGGAAAATTGCAGGCGGAGTCTACCGGCCGACATTTTTCATCGTCGACGTCACGGCAGGTTGGTGTTGGAGATGGAAGTTCGTCGTCTTCTGCGGATAGCCGAGATGCTAATTTCGTATTTCGCGGCAAATGCTTCAAGTGTCAAGGGAGGGGACACCAGCGCTCCCAGTGTCCATCCCGGAAGACCGCAAATATTACGCACGAAGAAGAGATGGAAGAGGATCTCTCCTTCTTGACAACAACCAGTGATAATGGTGATAGCGGTTGTGGAGATGATTCGCGTTCGGATGGTGTTTCTTTCGCTGCTGAAACGATTATCAATTTTGTTTGCGATAGCGGTAGCTCAAATCATTTAGTGAAGCCGGAATACGAACAGTTTTTAACAAATCCGGAGAATGTGAACTTGCAGATTGGCGTGGCGAAGCTCGGTGAATCGATCGTTGGTACATCTGTTGGAACTTTGCCTGTCAACACCCTTGATGGTACTTCTCTACTTCTTCGAAATGTTTATGCGTGCAATAAACTTTCGTGCAACCTGCTTTCTGTCAAGCAAATGGTACAGCACGGTTTAGAAGTGGTTTTTGAGGGAGAAAATGTTGTCATCAAAAAGGGTGGGCGTACTGTTTTGAGCGGAGATCGTCGTGGAAATCTGTTTTACATCACTTTGCGGTTGCGATCTTCGGCGGTGGCGAATATTACATGCATACCCTGTTGTGGGTCTATGTGATATTTGCATGAGGGCCAAACAAACAAGGGCACCTTTTATGGATACAATCCCGAATGATCGCAAGGCTAAACATGTTTTGGAAATAGTGTCTTCGGATGTGTGTGGTAAAATTACACCTCCGACACATGACGGAAAAAACTATTATGTTTCTTTTATAGATCATTATACTAGTTTCAGTATGGTGTATCTTATTAAAGAAAAGAGCGAAGTGGAGTCATGCTTTCGTAGATATATTTCACATGTTGAAAACAAATTTGGAAAATGTATAGGAAACTTGAGAACAGACCGAGGTGGAGAATATATTTCGAAGTCGATGATTGATTTTTGTGAGAGAAAGGGCATCATGAATATGTTCAGCATACCCAGGAATCCTGAAAATTGCGGAAAGGCTGAGAGGTTCAATAGAAGTGTTATGCAGATGGCCAGATGTTTACTTTTTGATTCTGGTCTTCCTCAAGATATGTGGGGTGAAGCTGTGCTTACTTCTGTCTACCTGTTGAACAGATTGCCTTCTCGTGCCTTGGATGATCCTAAAGTTACTCCAGCTGAGCTGTGGAATGGTTATAAGCCCGACTTTGGAAAAATTCGTGTGTTTGGTAGTACAGCATATGCACATGTACCCTCGGAGGATCGTAGAGGCAAGTTGGTGGCTCGTTCTACGCGCATGGTTCTGGTTGGTTATTGTCATAACGGATACCGACTTTGGGATGCTGGTCGTCGAAAGATCATTGGAGCCCGTTCAGTGGTTTTTGATGAAGGTGTCGTCCTGTCTCAAGTTGATGTTGGTTCTGTGCGGCATGTCGACCCTGTAGAGGAAGCTGATGCTACTCCAAGTAATAGTGACAAACCTGTTGAAAAGAGTGTCAAACCTGACAATCAAATCTCTCCTGTGACGAGAACTCCTGGTGGCAGCAGGATGACAGTTCCAGTTCCTGTGCTCCGGCGGGGTGGTCGTGAGAGAAACCCACCTACCTACTTGAACGACTATGTGACGTCAATGGCTCTTTGTCTGATGGTCGATGACGATACTACAATGCAAACTCCAAGTTCGTATCAGGAAGCTGTAGAGCAAGACGAAGGCTGGATGGTTGCTGTGAATAAGGAACTTGAGTCGCTTGGTAGAAACCGAACTTGGGAATTGGTTCCCGAACCACCTGATGTTCCTATAATAGATTCCAGGTGGGTCTTCACTAGAAAAGAGATTGATGGCGGTACCATGTTGAAAGCCCGTCTGGTTGCTAGAGGGTTTCAATTACCTACAACTGATGAAGAGGTGCTTTATAGTCCAGTGGCACGTATGATGACTCTAAGGATGCTGCTCGCTTTGGCGGTGGAGAAAAAGCTCAAAATCTCGCAGCTTGATGTCAAGTCGGCTTTCTTAAGCAGTCGGCTCAGTGAACCTGTCTTCATGTATCCCCCTGATGGTTTGGACAACGTACCCCGTGGATTCGTTTGCAAGTTGATAAAATCTTTATATGGTTTGCGCCAATCGCCTAAATGTTTTAATGATTTCGTAAATTCAAAACTATGTGCTCTGAATTTTCGTAGGTCACAGATTGATCCATGTTTATACTTTAATGGAAGTACTATGATTTTGATTTGGGTTGATGACTTTCTGTTGTTTTCTAAGTCTACTGATGAGATCACTACCATCAAGTTGAAGTTGAAATCATTTTTTGATTTGAAGGATTATCAATCTCAGAGTAAATTGGTATTTTTGGGTCTGGAAATTGAAATAGGTAATGGTAGTATCAGTTTGAGCCAGAAGGGCTTAATAGATAAAATAGTGTCATTTTTCCAGATGTTAGACTGCAAATCTCAAAATGTGCCAGTACAGCCGAATTTAAGTTTGCCTAAAGTTGAGGGTTGTGATACCCGATTTCCTTATCGAGAGCTTGTGGGTAGCCTTATGTATATAATGCTTGGTACTAGACCGGATCTTTGTTACGCCATTTCATTATTTGGTCGATATCAGAGTGGTTGGTCTGAGGTTCATTGGCATGCATTACGTAATGTGGTAAGGTATTTAAAGGGTACAAGGAACATGGGTATTACTTATCATACTGGTGGCACTAATGAGATGGTTGTTTCAGCTTATGTCGATTCTGATTTTGCCTCAGATTATGTTGACCGAAAAAGTATTTCTGGTTTTTTAATTCGGCTCAACAAAAATATTGTCTGTTGGAGTTCTAAAAAGCAGAGTGTTGTTGCACTCTCTTCAAGCGAGGCCGAGTATATTGCCTTAGCAGGTTGTATTACCGAATGTTTGTTTATAGGGCAGTTGCTGGAGGAAATAGAATCGTATGTAGTTTATCCAATTCTCGTATATGAAGATAACCAATCTTGTATAAAAATGGCCCAGACTTGGGAGACAAAAAGAAGCAAACATATTGATGTGAGGTATCATTTTATTCGTAATTTGGTCATTGATGGAAGGTTTAAGTTGTTGTATGTTTCAACTGATCAGCAAGTAGCTGATATTTTTACCAAGGCGTTGGGCGTTCAAAAATTTGAACGGTTCAGAAGTGCCTTAGGCTTGAGTGATGATAAAATTATATGATAAAAATTAATTAATTAATTGTGAAATGTATGTGGTTATTTTTGTGATATTGTCATTGTGATAATCTCTACTACTAATACCTACCAGATTGTACTGTACTGTAAGATTGGGGGAAGGTGTAGGTGACAATCTTACCTGGGTATCAGGTGGGGGTAGTAAGGGGGGGCTCTCCCCTCCTGTTCATTGGGCTGGTCGGCCATACTGTTCTTCAAGCCGTGTAGTTTGTGTGCGTCCGTTTTCTCGTAATTATAAAATAAAATCCTTGACCAGTTTAACACGCATTATTTATTTATTTCTGCCTTGATAGAACATTCTTTCGTGCGGGGTTCAGTTGGTGGCTGTACACAACAGAGATCGTATTGAGCTTCTGTTAGGACCTGCTCCCATTGAGTATTCTTTAGTTTTTTGCTTTTGAGTGCTAGTGATACAGCTTTCCACACTGTGTCGTTGTATTTCTCTACTTGGCCATTGGCTTGAGGATTGTACGGCGTTGAATGACTGGTCGACATGCCACGAGAATGGAGGAATTCGGTAACTTCGTGGGACGTAAAGGAAGCACCACGATCTGAGTGTACACATGCTGGCATCCCGAAGGTGGTAAATAGTTCAGTGAAACATCTTATAACAGTAAACGAACTTACATCTTTGCGGCTGATCCTCAGTTTTCATTTATATATTGATGTCTAGCTAGCTTTCGCATTGGCATCGTCAGGACACTGGCTTAGGGTTTGCATTCACATTGGTCATCGCAGTATTGTAGGTTTTCATTCCTACATTACTTTTATTGGTTCATGAAGTGGAATTACATTGTTCTGGTAGGTAAGTAAAATGTCTAAACACATTTAAGATAAGTTAGATGCATTTTCCATAACTGAATTGCATTATTACTCTGGTAAATAAGTCCTGTCACCAGGTCACATAATTCGTCAAAGCTTATAATACGTAGGTAAGCTAGAAAGGGTGTGGAGCATGAGGGGTCAATAGAAGCTGGTGTGACATCCAGATCGAGTTATTAGAAAGTATACAGTTTCCACAATATTCTTGAGTGCAAGTAATGTTTACACAATAAGTTATATACTTGTGGATGGTTTTCTATTGTATTTGCTTTAGTGATATTCTTGTTGAGTTATCTCATCAACCCGGGGGTACCTAACAGTTTATATTCAGGATTTTTGAAGCAAATTTAACTGGAAGGCTAGCCACTATTTCGCCTCACTCGTTTCCAGCGAATTCACGAATTTAATTTCATTGCTGCTAACTCTTGTTCCAGCAACATTTGATGCTTATTTTGCACGTTGTACCAGCTGTTGTATGTTGCTTTTGAAGTAGCGGTATAATCGTAGGTTCTGAACTCTGGCCCGAATACGGTCTCAACTGGAACTCCTCATCCCATGAAAAGCTCTCTTTTTCTTTGAGTCTCTTTGGAACCTATTTATCAGTAAGTTTATGAGTAAGTGTCTGTAGGCCCGCTGATCTTAACTACACACAGTCCGATCTAATTAAATTGAGGTGCAGATGATTCCCTTCAAATTCCATGGTTCCCCTATGGACGGCGGCCTTTGCACAAAGATGGATGGCGACACATGCACAACTTATACAGTTTCCATTCGAGTTCGATGAAATCCACAGGGATTGTCAGGTTAGGACTCTAGATAATCTCTCACCAATTATTGCGATCGGTTCATCGGTAGTTTACAGTAGTAGTTTACTATAGTTTACAGGCAATTTCTAAAGCCTGTGCTGCTATCTCTCGAGGTACGGTGTTATTCATTACTAGCTGAAAAGCCTACTAAAAGTAGGCAAAAACGATTCCTCCGACTCTCTTCGCCAATCACTCCCTCCGACTCCTCCGCCCCTGACTCCTTCGCCCCTGACTCCTCCGCCCCGACTCCTCCGCCCCGACTCCTCCGCCCCGACTCCTCCGCCCCGACTCCTCCGCCCCGACTCCTCCGCCCCCAACTCCTCCGCCCGACTCCTCCGCCCCTGACTCCTCCGCCCCGACTCCTCCACCCCCGACTCCTCCTGCCCCCAACTACTCCGTTTACTCCCGCCCCAAGCTCCTCCCGCCCCCAACTCCTCCCGTCTCCTATGCCGCCGACTCTCCCCACTCCCACGACCCCCCAACCCCTTCGAGCATACGTACGTACGTACGTACGGTTGGCGTTTTATGTATATAGATTGTCACAAATAATCCACAATGTCTTCTAGGCGGAGAAGTCGTTTCCACGAGAATCAAATTATATTACAGCCCTGTTTTGTAACCTTCTTCTGAGTGAGCTCAAGTGAAGTACCGTTAAGTTCAGTGTTTTAAACTCTTTTTTTTTGGTGGTGGGGGGAAGGGTGTTTTTCTAGCAAATTGCTGATCCACGAAGAATTCTAGCAGATCTCAGTAAGTTCATCTAATTCAAGAATTTCATGAATTATTGTCTTTATCACTTTTTGCACGTTTCGTAGAATTAGTAAGGAGATTGTAACCTATAGATTGATTACGATATAGGACCCTGATCCTGTTTACTGCTCTCTTGCAGGTGGAGATAAAAATACCTTTCACACGATGAATTCGGAAAAACTCCAATTTTGTTTTATTTAAAATTATAAAACAAATAGCAAACCTTTGGATTCGAGCAAAAAAAAATTTAACCCTTCCTCAAAATTTGATGGTTTAAATTCCAAGGTAGGTACGTAGAATCCAAAAATTCACCTAATTAACACTTGCATTACAAGTTTCAACGCGTCATCCGAAACGCGTTCCTATCCCCCGTTTTACAATTTTTTGAAAAGTATAGAATTTCATGTGATAGAAATCATAGAAATCCATTGACTTCTTTTACCATCATCACCTCTTCCTGACGGAAGTGAAGATGAGGGTAGTGAAAATGAAGCCGACAACGTTGTAGGTAGGAAGAATGAATGAAGAAAACTTGGAGATGCCTGAGGAGGTTCTTCTATCCATAACTGACGAACTTTTGAACGTTAAATCGTTGTAATAAGCCATTGCGATCAGATCGCTCATCATCTCATACCAGTAATCCACCTGATTACTCCTGGATCCCAACCAGAGAAACCTTAAGAACTCTTATCGACACAATTTGGGAGTCAGAAATGTCGGTTGGCTAGATGAAGATGCCTGAAACGGGTCTACCGGCTTAAAAAGACCATAAAATCGTGGCGGCCAATTTAAAATACCAAATTTAGTCAAAACCAAATTATTTGTGGATCGTCATTGAGGAGCTGGCAGACCAACCAAAGAATATGTACCTAGGTGTACAATGTTTTTCCTCCCTCATTTTCACCCAAAAACAAAGACTTGGGACCTGAAATTTGTAAATTATTGGCATTTCAGCGAGAAAAGAAACGAATTTGCCGGTACAAATTGATTTTTAAGGCACCGACTGATGTCAAAAAATGTTGTAAATGTTGAAATTTTTACGTATTATTCTGCTTATCCATATTCGAGGTCTGTAAATTGAGTATTGAGACTGATTTAAAAAATATTAATTCGAATAGAATTACAATTTTATATTCTCGCCCTCAAAATAACTTCTGAGAAGGCTCGTCTAATGAAAAACAAGGTGTGTGACAAGGAGCATTCATTATTATGATACAACACCCATTTGTTCTTCATGTTTGGTACTTAACGAATGAACATTTTTCGAAGTTTTTCAAGAACCTTGAACATTCGTACAAACTTATTGTGGACAATTCCTTGAATATTGAAAAAATCAGCATGCACTTGATCTTCGACTTGCTCATTTTTGCATTTTTGGGCGTGGAGAGGTTGAAAAGTGCCACCATGCTCTGGCTCTTGGTTTCCTGTTTCGTACATAAAGACTCGTCACCATTAATAACCCGCTCCAGAAAATGGGGGTCATTGTCTCCTAGTAACTTATTTCTCTTTCCGAGATTGTGAAATCATCTCAAGAGAACTCATTTTGAGAAACTCGAAAACACTCAAATGGCTGTTACCGACTAGCTGCTATGAAGTATAGAAGAACCGTTACCAGAGCAGTGTGGCACCAGGAGTAAGTTATTTTGAGGGTGCCAATAGAAAATTGTAATTCTATTTGAATGCAATTTGTTTTCTTTTTAAATCAGTCTCATAACTTACCTTTCAGACCTAGTATATTCAAAAACAAGTTTACCGGTTCAAAATTATCATAAAGGTACCGGCATGCGAAGTCAAAAATTCTGGTTTCAGGACCAACATTTTGTAGATGGCTGAAATGTACCCTGCCACACTGTTCAGCAGAATAAAAATTGCATTGAATCGTACCTTTTTTGTAGTGCTAATTTGTAGCTGTTTATTAAATTAAATAAATATTTATTAAAGTCGTATTTTTAAGTGAAGAGATTCTTGCAAATTCCCCTTGCAGAAGTTTGGAATCCACCACTGCTGGATTATACTACTTTGTTTTGATTACAGGGTGTGATACAAGATGATTGTCATCTAATTGTGCAGCAGTTATTGCCTCATAGCTTGGTAAAGCGGATGTGGTATTCATTCGAAGGAGGCTCCTCGCCAGATACGTCTAAACTGCTCACATGCCATATTAATGGGGAATTCGACATCATCCAATTCGACTCACCGCTCTGTTTGCACTACAGAGGCTGGAACGCCGATTATTCAAGCTGGTAATTCAAATTTCAGAGCTGCCAACGCTCGGGAGGTGGACCGACGGGTGACATAGCTTGTCCTCGGTGTTCTGCTAAGATGGGCGGATTAGCGTTATGTCGGTCGTGAGGCCTGCGGTGTAGTGGAGTCGGACTAGAGGGCGGTAGTGGCGGAGGGGAGAGGCGGGAATCGAGTTAGACGCGCCCCAGCGGTCCTGGCCTCACAGGTTCATACATGCCCTATTAGCAACGCCCCCTTTGTCCCAGGTTCCTAATACCCTTTGGCAATGGTCGATACTCCCCATAAGCCAGAGACCGCCAATCCTTGCTCGCTAACAATACCTCTGCATCGTCTATTAAATGGTTAACCAACACAGACTCAACAGATGGTGATGACACAACCAATCGAACAACCGATTTCAAGGACTATATCTATGTAGAGGTCCACCATCCTTCATTCACTACACTGCACTCTAGATAGATATTTGAGTAGATAATATATCGCAGTTTCCAGCACAAAATTGACTGATGTGCAAATCAATCACCAATTGTACAAGACGTTACGTTCCATCTCCGAACAGACCCATTCTGCGCAATATTCAGAAGTTTGAACATTTCATGAAATGGACATCAAGGCTGACCCAACTGTGAAAAAAAAAATTGACCATTCCGCAAAATGGGACAGTAAAATAGTGATTTTCACGGATTGGCACGAAAGAAAAAACCTTGTGTTTTACATGAAAAAAGATGGAAAATCAACTTAATTTAAAGAAAGAGAGAACCAACAATTTAGGTATACTTGGTTCTCCGATGAAATGAGTTGAGTGAACGGTTGTGAGAGGAACTCGAGTTCTCCTATCCTTAGTTCCATAGAACACCACAGAAGTCCAAAGAACACTTTTATTGTTGAAGGAGATTATTTCGTTTACCACCCATAGTAAGATTCTCCTCCTCGCCAAGGACAATGCAAATATTGTAAGTGGTATCTTTGGACCTACCTGACGATGAACACCAGTTGCATTAATTTAGTTCGATAGAAACGTTCTGAATGATAGTCCCCCTGCTGCAGATGACGATGAAGTCCTTTCACATTTGGCAATAGCGATACCTGTCAAACAACTGCATACCATTCACTCAAACAGATCCAGAAAATTTGGTAGGGATAGGTTTTGATCATCAAGGAAACAATTATCAGATCGGAGCAAGAGGAGGTGTGGTTGACCGTAGGATGCCCGGCAACAGGTTTGAGGCTGTTACATTTCAAGGATTGCGCAGAGAAGGTACTTATGTGGTAACTCTTTCTATTTGTGAAATCGTCCAAAATCTCTTCATTTGGAACGGAGATGTATGCGTCCGATGTGCATGCGATACATCCAAGTACAAAACAGCCAGTGTGTAAAAACCATGTCAAATGCAATTCTGCCTGCCATCCTGCGGCTTCTCGCGAAAGTAACCATGATTAAAATTAATCTATTCCGTTACTGGAGAAAATTGGTTTGTAGGTCACAGTTGGGTGAAAATTACCCTACCTACTTGGTTTTTGAGCAGTTTCTCGTAAGAAAAACCTTTTCATTGTTGAAGCTGTTTGGAGGAGTTTTCAGAGGAATCCAGGATTCTTCAAAAACCCAGGTGGTAAATAATTCAAATGAATAGCTAGATGCAGTAAAGGGTGCTAATTCCCTTAAAAGGTCCTTAGCGCCTCGTTTGGCCAAATGGTGGTGGTTTTTACGGTTTTTCCGTTGGTTCCACCGATTCATGCAGATTGGAATCTTCTTCAAGCACTACTTAAAGTAGAACATGTGGGATGCATTTTTCGTTCCATGCTAGAGGGAACCCTAATCCTGGATTAGGTCCCTTCTTGTGTGAACTCCAACACGTCATCGAGAGAGGCTTTTGCCTGTGCTTCCTGTATCGCAATTTAGTTCGATTTCTACCTTATTCTGCCCCAATCCAAAGGCGTATAAACAAGAAAATGAACAGTGACCTGATTAATTTTAAAACTTCTGCCAAGTGGGTGGGGTACATAGCTTCCTCGAATTCATAATCGATTGCATAGATGATCTCATGCATAGTAGCAAATCTCAAAACACAAATTTCTACGTACCTTGAACGACTCTTATAGGAGACCACCTACACGCCAACTAGCACAACCCCTACTGAAAATTTCATCGAATTTGAATGAAAAATGTGGAATTTATTACTGTTTCAAGGTTTTTATAATTGCGCACGCGCAGAGTATAAATACGGGGGCGATGATTTTCACATAGAAACTCGGACTATAACTTCGTATAGCTTAGCCTGTTTCAATGATTTCATGACAAACACACAGACAGACGAGAAGTGTTCAATACAAAGTGTTTGAAAGTCGCGTTTGCGTTATTTGGACCGTCCACGGCTGGCTCATGCAGAACCAGCCTTATACTGACAACTGTTTGTATTTTAGGTCTAAAAACTAAAAATGCAATTAAAAAAAAAAAATTTTGTTTCTAACAATGGGTAACTCGAGGAACCGCCAGTGAAAATTTCATCAAACTAGCCCAAAATTTCAAATAAACGAACAGTTTTCTTCGATTATCTCAAAACGGAACAAAACTATTAAGGGCCCTTCCTGCATGAAGCGATTTATTTGGGTTATCATACCGATAATGGGTTAGCTTACCGAATCGACTAAGGAATGCCCATTAGCTGTCTGAGCAACTTCAATTTCATTTCATAAACTTTCATGTTTTGTTACATTATAAAAAAAATCATGTTTTTTTAAAATTCTGTGTGTGTATGTTGGTTCACGCTTGAAATGAAAATGAAGTTTATGAAATGATGAAATATATTATATTTGGCAAACTAGGGTGGAAGAAAACGTACTTAGTTAGTTATCTAACTACAGTCATGTACAGGCGATCAGCTAGAAAGGTTAGTCCAAAATGTTGATAGCGGATACGTCATTTTGTCATTGTGCCGACAGACGACGAGAAGTATTTACCCACATAAGTGAACCGCCCCTGGGCGTGATTTTGCGGCATGTTATTTCAGAGGTGGGCCCCATTCAAGTAGAACCACGGTTACCATAAATCGTCGTACAATAAAATCAACAAAGACTTCAGACAAATGTTATCCCTCCTTCGATTGTTGTCTGTGGGTGACCTCCGAGCAACGAGAGGACAAAGCTCCCTAGAAAAAGACACAAACTCGCTCTCTAGGGGTCGCCCGTGAGAACTGAGTCTGCAATTATTGCAATAGAAGCTGCAATTTGAAGGTTGTTAAGAGAAGTACCCTGCTGATGAGAACTGGGCGAAGAGAGCGATTGTGAAGTACGATTCCTTATTGACAGATGTTTTGATTAGGGTGCAACAAAGACGGAAAGGAGCGGGGCGTGACTCCTGGACACCGCACCACTTCTGACCCCCCATTGTCATCCTCAAGTCAAAAGCCTATTGATAATCTAAAACTACTTCTAATATTGTTCTCTCAACCTTTCCGAGCTCACTTTGCAAGCAACAATTCCATTATTGTGACCTCCTTTATACATGTTCCCTTTTTAAGAAGCTACCTTGGAAAACTATTGTCAACCGACATGGGCCCGCGGGCTTTGTGAGACTGGAGAACAATACCGTCAATTCGATGTTTACTCTTATTCGCAAGAACTTCTTATTCCGTCTTATTGAATTTCATAAAACGCCTTAGCCTGCGCTGTCAGAAAGATACCCAAACGAATCGATTGCATGTATGATATAATACCTATCAAAAATGAGGATTTTGGGAAGTGTAAAATCAGGATCAGGACATTTATTTATTTATAGTAATGGAAATGGATTTATCTACGTACAATTAATTAGAAACTAGTTCTCCTCATGCTTGAGCCAGATGTGCCAGCGTTCTGGCCATAGGTAGATTGAACATTTGGGCATTAAACTCTTCTGCTAAGTATGGGAGGCACATAGCTTACTCGTATCTATAAAACGACTGGAAACTATAAACTAAGCAACCGTGTTAAAAACGCTGCAAATTATTACACAACGATTTATTTGGGTCTGTCACTCGCCGAAGAGCACGGTTTGTCCTTGATCGATGCCTACCAACAATATTTTCCCGCAAGGTTAACTATTAAGTTTATTTTGACAGAATGTAACAGCAAAACATCGTTATCCCCAAGGCAACAAAACTAGGTAAGTGAAATGATACACTATTCGCAGAAAGAAATTAGGGAACGTTCTGCTGAACTTTGAATGATGATCAAGCATATCGCCGTCAGTTAATATTCAATTGAGATTCACACTCGTGTTTCTCCCCAACTTCAAGTTTTAATAGTGAGTGAACAGTTGGACCCACAGAGCTCTGGGTGCTCTCATTCTGAAAACGCTGAAAATTATTAGAAAAGGTTTATTATTTGTCTGTATAGATAATTCGCCTGCAAAGAATGTAGCTTTGCCAGCTACAATACCAACCTACGCCAGCTACACTACCAACTACCTGCCAACCATATTTTTGCTTCACAATCAAGGATATTATAATTACGCTTCACACTCAATTCGGAGAAATAAAGAGTTGTGGAATATGGAAATTTGATTACTGGTAGCTAAGGATTCAAAACTGAGTAGGTACAACTGGAAGAAACGAATAGCGATCGCATATTTGTCAGCTAAAATTTGAACGTAGATTAGACCTTTTTCGCGATTCACACTCGTGTTTCTGATTTATCGTAAGTCCAACGTTTAATTCTCGTAGGGAGCGAACAGTTTGTCCTACAGAGTTCCGAGTGGTCTCTAAAAATTCAATACTATCTTAAATTGAAAAAAAAAACAATACCTTCATATCGACATTTTTTCAGCTAGGGCGTTTTCACAATTTCAGCCCTTATTTTTCAAACCTTAGAAGTGACATCAACCAAAAACTTTGGAGCACAACTAAACCCCAAATGGAGCCCATATACCAAATTTCATCAAAATCGGTCCTTGGTAACTCAGGAAAGTGTACGGTCCGCTTACGGCGGACGGGCGGCCAATTAGCGAATTTTCAAGGAAAATGAAGCTATTACAATGGCCTCTGAATTTTTAGAGTGGAGTTTTTCGAAAAAAATTTTAAACTAAAATCCGTTTTGGAACTTTCTGAAACGATCCCTGAAGTTTTTCCAAAAATCATATGTATATATATTTGTCATTCCGCAAAATAACTTGAGTAATTGTTTGGAAATTTTTTTTAGTTTTTGCCAAAATGTTCGTAACAACAAACGATAGGTCAAGTTGGTTAACCAGCAATTTTGGACAATCCAAAGTGGTCCAAAATACAAAAAAAGTCCAAAAAATGGGTTTTTCCCGTTTTTTGTGGTTATTACCTTCACAATCATGGTAATGTATGGTATATTCGGATTCAGCACAAAATGTCTGATATCAATGCGTTTTTCAAAAATGAAAATTGTCCAAAATTAAGAAAAGTATGTGTATTGGCCAAAGTAGACATCCTTATCTGATGTTTACGTCGTCCCCTCCAAGTCCCCTCAGGTGAACTCGCCTTCAGCGATCAACCGTTTCAGTACGTAGCTGTTCATGGCGTGCCCTTCTCTCTTGTATGAAACCCTCCCGTATTATCTCGTTTTTCAAATTTAAAGCCACAGTGCAACTTCATCTTAGTGCAACTTCCCCTCGTAGTTTAACGACGGAAAACTTTAGTTGTCTCTTTTCGGCGAGCGTGAATTTTCACCTGATTCCTGCGGATTTGAATCGACCGACTTCGGTGCGCCTCATCTCCCCGGCCGGGGAAAGTAATGAAGATCTTCACAACGGTGAGCTAGAACTATTAACATTTTTCCGTTCGTTTTTCCCCAATTCAGTATGTATCTATTTATATATATAGTGAATACGTGCGTATATTTGTTGTACCCAGAAATGCAGTAGCCGTGTGGGTACTCTATGAGTTCGTAGAGACGAGTAGAACATGAATATGGACTCCTAAGATCTTCAAAGCATACCCAGTGCATACAGTATGTTGGTATGGTATATTGAAAATCGAAAAAAACCAACAATAGCCGTGTGGGTACTCTATGAGTTTGTGGAGACGAGTAGAACATGAATATGGACTCCTAACATCTTCAAAGCATACCCAGTGCAAACAGTATGTTGGTATGGTACACTGAAAATCGAAAAAAACCAACAATAGCCGTATGGGAGCCGAAAATCGAAACAACCGAGAACCGTATTTTTTTTTAAACTATCTAAAAGAAATTGCAACACCATTGTTCCTTTTCTTAACCATACCTTCATCAACTGAAAGATTTCTTTGAAAATTCGCTCATTAATTCATGCTGCATGAATGGACTTTTTTGGATTCCACGTAACTTGAAACGTAAATCATCAAATGTTAAGGAGCGGGTTAAAATTTATTTTTCTTTCATGATTCCAAAGGTTCATTATTGAAATGAATAAACCAAAAGAGCAGCAGGAGTAGGTTCCCCTGCTCACTATGATGTAATACTGTTGATGTGGCCACTGGTGTCAAGTTTAAGACGATAATGAAGAAGTAAATGTTTTATTATCAGTAGTATTTGATTATTGTAGACCTCGTCATTAGATACTATACGCATTAGAGTTGACACACAAAGATAAGGACAATCTGCTCAAATTTCCTCCAATAGTTTTGTAAATCCAAAGTTTGGAAGCATCGAATTGAAAGCGAAGGGCGATTTCACTTCAAAGAGAAACTTTGGATCATCACAGCAATTGAAGGGGTGATGGAAGGGCTAAGTGTAAAGTATTATGTTAGCGGCAAAGCTTAAAGGAAAGACGCTCGACGAGTTGAGGGATGCTCAAAGGACCTGTTGTGTAGGGATTACATAAAACGTTATATTTTTTGTATATACCTACGACATATGTATAGTCCGTCGCCCCGCAGGTTAATTCCTCTTTTTAAGCCGCCAACTCAAGCGAATCCGTCCAAGCTCGGACTTCACAAAAGGCCTCGGTGGGGAAAAATACTGGGTTTTTCCTCTTTTCCCAGGATTTTCTTAACCCCTTGTGCCCACACTTCAACCGCACCCCGGAGCTTAACGATATTCATTTCAATTTGTTTGTGCCACTAACACTTTCACGGCGGGATTTTGGAGGGTAATCCCTTCCAGATCCATCCAAACCAGAGATTAGGGTAGAGGGCGATCCGTTGACACCTGACAAACATCACGACCAAAATGTGTTTCCTTATTAACTGGTGACTGAAACTCGTAACTTATCTAGAAATGGTACTTTTATGGTACGTAGTAATAATTTACATCCTTCCTAAAATTGCAGGTCCTCGGAATCATCTGAATGAAACACATTTCTTGAAAACGCATCGACCAAGGACAGTCTCTTCATCGATAACTACTTGACCGTCATAGCTCACTTCGTGGATCAATCAACCGCAACATCTTAGCTGTTGTTCAGCAATCCTGGTTGTGATGACAATGATCTCGCACTTACTGATTGCCATCGTTTTGAAGTAAAATTCTCATGTTTGTTTCCACTCATGTGCCTTACTAATGCTGAAGTAACTCACATGAGGTCCTCACTAACAATTTTGGAAAGTCTGATGTACTTTGAATTTCACATTAGTGGATCATTATTTTCGTTAATTTGTGTTTTGTTTGAACTGGCAATCCCATAGAACGAATTCTTGTGTTTCATATATTTTCATAGGTACACCACTGATGGCTGCAGAAAATCAGAAAAGGTACAAGGAAAAGAGAATGTTAGATTCCGTCAGTGAGGCTACGTACAGATTTTAATATTTTTAAAATTTTTAATTTTAAAAAAGCGACAAAATTTTGATAATTTATTCTAAGTCAAGAAGCAATATTGAGTAAACATTTGATTCTACGAGTTTCGTTGGCTTGCATCAATTCTTCAGTGATTTGTTATATATAGTTTGAAATAATATTATTTTTGATTTTGAATAGCTTCATCACTTACGAAGTAAAATAGGAATTAGTTTTCTGGTCACCTGCGACTTTTTTTTTTTCTTGGAACGTTCAACTTATGACACCATAGCTGATGTGAGTTAACTATGTGTGTTACTGTGTCCACTCCGCAAAACTTGATGTATGGAGAATCTATTACTGAAGATTTGGTACTACCTGACATTGAACCGTCGTGAAAGGTTTTTTAGCGTTCAGATGGTATAATGGCTATCATGAACTGAATAGGTTGATGATTATGATGGTTTTATGATTCTTTACAGGAGAGCTCGAGTGACTTACAACGATCACATTATGGTCAGCTAAAATTTGAACGGAGATTTGGCGTCTTTTGCAATTCACACTCGTGTTTCTGATTTATCGCAAGTCTAACCCTTAAGTTCTATAGGGAGCGAACGGTTAGTTCTACAGAGCTCGGGTTAGTCTCATTCCATTCTAAAAATTCAATCCTATTTTAAATTGATAAAAGAACACCACCTTCATATTGAAAGTTTTTGAGCTAGGGCGTCTTGAAAATGTCAGCCCTTATATTTCACCCCTTACATCCTTAGCCCTTCAATGCTAACTTAGGGTAAATTCTACTTCTCCTGAGAGATAAATAGATTTCTCAAGTATTTCGCCGACATGTAGCACATTGCCCTTCCAGCTATGCATTCTCCCTTCAGTTGTGTCCGAGCTGCAGAAGCATTGACACATCTGGTTTGCTCTCTTTATTCCATTTTCGAAAGGTAAGGGAGTAAAAATTACTCCACGTTAGCAATGAATAGGGTTGAATTCCTTGTTAGTTTCAAATGCCTCATGACTCGGAGTTAAATACACTTCATGTTACTGTTGCATGCCTTCCAGTGAGAGTAAAATCTCATCCTTGTTGTGAGGTGAGGTCCAATCGCAGGACCACTATTCACACCTTTTGCCTTTCCTAATCTAAAATATGTAAACATTACTTTCAATGAGTCTATACAGTTCCATTCCAAATTACAATAGTTAATCATATTTTATTTTTAGAAAAGTACAATGTAGAAAAGGACCGAAAATAAACCAATCCAGAAGATTATAAGCTCAGTGCTGGAAGAGCTTGAGGATGACGTTTTCATAAACAGTTCGGAAGACGAAGAGGAGGATAACGATCTAAACTCTAGAGCTCAACAAAAAATCAAGGTTAAACATATTGTTTAGTAATGCATGCATTCCAGGGGACGTCCCATTGGATAAGCATTGGGTCAATTAATACCAGTTGGTAGGCAAAAAAACTGTTTACTCTATGTAATTTATTAAGAATTATAGGCAAGAAATAGGTAGAGATCCCCCCCCCCTCACCATAATCCACCGTATCATTTCTAGCCGCGTAGAAGCCTCAAATTTGAAGAGCATTGGAAAAACCATGATCTACGACACCCAACCCAGTTCACCCCCCCCCCCCCCCCCCGCCAATGGTGCCAGTCTGGCACCAAAGCGGTAATACTTCGTAACGTTGAACTTTCATCTATTTGTTTTGGTAGGCAGTCCGTTGAAGTTCAATTCCGTATTCAAGGTGAAACACAAAAAAACAAAACTTTAAAAAACCGATGAAATATGCGGTTTATGGTGCCCTGGCACCATGGTGGCACCACTATTAGTTCCATGATGGGACAGAGAATAATTCATGAAAATCCGGAGGTATAATGAAAATTTTTCCTCAATTTCAAAGCTTAGATACAGTTAGTAAGCTATGAAGGAACCGAAATATTGAAAAATCGGATATTTTGTGAATATTATCCCCCCCTCACCCCCTCCCCTTGTGAATTTTGATACTCTGGTGAAATACTGTGCAATTTGGAAGATTTATGAGTCGAACAAAAGAAACACTCAAAACGGTTGAAAATTGAGGACTGGGGAAATTTTACAGGATTATGCCCGCAAACGCACGTTTTTTGAGCATTAACCCCCCTTCCCTCCACTTAAAAGTCAAAATTCGAAATTCCGGCGACGTAGTGCACAACTAAATAGTTTTCCGCGTAGAACAAAAAAAGAACCACGAAAATCGGTTGAGAACTAAGGCCTGTGCAGACGACACAAGATTTTGTCACACACATACACACACAGACATTCACCTATGGTTTTTTTTGCGGATTTTTATTCAGAATTGTCTAAAACGGATTACTGTGTGGTTTTTTTTCTGTTGAGTGTTGTCCTCCTTCACCCCAGATCGATCGCATGAGGGCGCCCAAGTCTTACTGTGGGACGTCCTAAAAATTTAGAAAACAAGACTACATACGAGAATCAAAGCGCACAAAACGTCTCAAAGTTCCGATCTGTGAAATTCCTTTCTGGAAAATTGTCGTGCTCACTTTTTTGTTTGTTTTTGGGATGGAGCAAGCCCAATTAGTCAATTAGACCATATTTTAACTATTGTCACAGAAAAAACTGGGATCATATATGACTATCGATGAGCAGCTGGTTAAATTTTGACGAAATATAGTCTCGGAAAGACACTGATGTGAATCTGGTATATAAAGAATTTTATCGATGGATTTGCTATTGTGGAAAAGGGATATTGCCTGATGGACTAGTAGCCGATGCTTACATCAATACAGTCAGTGAGAAGTACGACCAGAAGCATATTTTGGTTATTTATAACACTTAAGTACTATTTTTAACTACCGATTATTCGGCTGAGGTGAATTTTCAAAGTTCAATTGAACATGTGAGTTATGAAAATAAATTAATTATTTATGAACATGACTATGATTAATGACAATAAATTAATTTTACGGAAATTTAATTATTGGTTTCTATTGAATTTACAAGGGGTAAAAAACATTTTGTCAGATCGGAGTAGAAAGTACTCCACGCTAGCGTTGCAAGCTAGTTGCCCATTCACCAAATTTCATCAACATCGGTCCATAGTAACTAAGGAAAGCGCCGAAAAATACGATTGCCAACACCAATTTTACCAGTATCATAAAGTTTCCGATCTCAGAGGATGAGGAGTTGACGTGTTATATCTTGAAAACAATCTTCCAAGGATTACCAGGGTTTTACGAGAATGATTTTACGATTTTCACGCTCAACCTGGAGCTAAAAAGTTATGCTTTGGCAAGAAGTGAGTGATACGGGCAGAGCTGCCTTCCCTATACCTAACCCTTTGCGGTTAGGCCTTAAACCCCGATATAGCGAAATCTGTAGCCTTGGAAGGGAATAAATAACGTTTGAAAGAGGCGAGAGAAGGGTGGCTAGGGGGTGGTCCGGGGGGCAGGGGTGAGAGCATGACGTTCTTATCGCAGGCTCGCAAGGCTGCTCTAATTCCAGCCTCCAATGATTGATTCCATATTAGACTTCACCCTCTTTGTACGCTCCTTCTCCGGGAGGGAGGTCCTGGGGCCGTAAATTAACTTTGGATGAAAATTCATTTTCCGCTTGTTTGACAAAGTCACTGATCCAAAAGAAAGTCTCTCCAACAGACACTTTTATACCCTCCTCACCTTCATACAGCCTTCCACAGCTTCACCCCCCTCCCCTCACCCATTTCCCATCACATCTCTCCATTCCTGCAGAGGATGCCTCTCTTTAATCTTTCTCTTTTTTTTGTTTCCATAGACTTTCCCAACTTACACTGTGATGTACTTCGCGACACAACCTGTATTTGACAAGTTTTCAAAATTGCTCGAGGCATTTCACGTAGGTGTACATTTTTTTTTTCTTTCAAGATTGTTATTATTATTTTTAGCTCAGTGATTCGTTAGTTTTTTATATGGGCTCATTCTCAACCCCAAAAAATGCTGTACCATGATCATGGGACCCGCGAGGCTCCTAGCAACTACCAGGCTTACAGATATCAACAATAGTTATAAATGTTTCAAAAGTTGAATACGTGAGGCAGATATAATATCTATGTAGAGTGTTGCAGGATGACTTGTCATGGGTCAAACAGACTGATATAGTCGTTGGAAAGGTGCACTCGATGCTTTATGGTTTTAGAAACCCATTGTTTAGTATAATCAAAGTTTTATTTTGATAACAAATAACAACAAAAGCCGTCGTTCCAAAAGCAAGCTTGCTGCGAGGTGACGGCCAGCAACAAGGTGTGAGATGCACGCCGGGCATCGAGCTTCTCTCCCCCAGATGATGCTACCAGAGACGATGGCTCTTCTGGACTAGTTGGTCTGCAAGGGCAGTGCAGCACCGTCTTCTACCATCAAAGAATCCTCCTCACGATCCGCCTGCCGGTTTTCGCCATATCCCAGATACCTCAGAGGCCTTCGTGAACCTCGAAGCCTCAAGGACACAGCTCGAATCGTCGCAATTTGTAATTTTATGCGGACGAATTCGGCGACCACTGATCGGGGTTTTTCCCATTGTTTAGTAAGTCGGTCACAGTCAAAACAACATCATTTAGATCGCTAATTATGCCATATTTTACTTATAGTGCGTCAGTCATGTGCGATCTTAATTCAATTGGTCTTCTCAAGTTACGAAGAGCCTCGAATGGATGTATTCGCTATATATTAAATTTAAAGTACGATAACAGTATCTACGATAAGTTTCGGAAGTTAAAAGTTCTCAAAATAGATGAGTTATTACAATATGCTGTACTCACAATGATGTTTAAAGTAACGATTACGAAGAAACCTGCTTACCTGGCTGAACTATATAATACTTTCTCACAAATTCATAACGTAGGGACAAGAAATAAATTTTTGAATCACAGGTTACGAAAATGTTTGACTACTGCCTATCATCAATCATTTATAGTTCAAAGTACAGAACTTTCTCCCGAAACTAAAGAATAAAACAGTTTTAATGGTTTTAAAAAACATGTTAGGGAGCATTTATTGCCGACATACTGAGTTACCTATGATAAGAGGAGACATGTGTAAAATGTGGACTAAAATTGTGAAAAGTTGATAATTTATATTTTATAGAGAAGATGTGTAGTCAGTCAGAAGTTTATATTTTTATTTTGATCCTGTACTCTGCCGTGTGAAGGAAGAACGACTCAACTCGAAAATGGTCGAAAATGGTTTTTTACGTATCCCCTCTGATCCCCCCCCCACCATTCCGATGAACGAGTCAAAATTTCGAAATTCACCCCGGAAGGGGTTGAAATCGTTAGGGGTGTAATTTTAAAATTGACTAATTTTAAGCAAAAACGTCTCAACTCCATGCATTTTAGGAAAAACATCTAAACTCCTCGATTAAAACACTCTAACTAGCTAGATTTGCTATTTATTTGTGGAGGAAAAAAGACTCAACTCGCTGAAAACGCCGTTGAGTTGTTAGGACGTCCCACAGTAAGACTTGGGCGTCCTTATGCGATCGATCTGGGGTGAAGGAGGACATCACTCAACAGAAAAAAAAAACGTCTGCCAAGTGGGTGTGGCACATAGCTTCCTCGTATCCATAACCCGATTGTATAGATGATCCGATGCATAGTAGTTAATCTCAAAACAGCAAAACAAGTTAATCTATAACATCCCTGAAAATTTCATTGAAATTGGATGGAAAATGTAGAAATTATGGCCGTTACAAGGAATTCACGTTTGCGCATGCGCAGTGGCTACTGTCAGTCCGAAGGTGGTGATCTTCATTGGGGACCATCTACAACCTAATCCGCATAATCCCTGAAAATTTCATCGAAATCGGGTAGAAAAAATGAAAGTTATGGCCGTTACAAGGAAATTCACGTTTGCGCATGCGCAGTGGCTACTATCAGTCCGAAGGTGATGATTTTCATAGGGGACCGTCTACACACCAACCCGCACAATCTCTGAAAATTTCATTGAAATCGGACAATAACTTCGTATAGTTATGCGCGTTACAAGGAATTCATGACAGACACACAGACACTGAACCAAAATTGTTCAGAAAGGTCTAAAACTCAAAACGCGGGTGAAAATTTTTATTTTGGAGAACTTTTTTTTTCGACCTTGAAAAGTGAAAACAAAGCTTCCGCTACCTTGGTAGACTCGGAAGCAAAATGCTTAGCCTCGGCTGGGAATCGAACCCGCGACCCCTGGAACACAGATCAAGACTCTTTCCTCTGAGCTATTAAACTTGTCATGAATAAGATTTGAGATTCTCACATCAGACCATCCCTCTATCAATAAATCCCTCTATGAAAAACAATTCTCTATGATTTTCATAGGGGACCATCTAAACACTACTCTGTAACATCCCTGAAAATTTCATTGAAATCGGATGGAAAATGTAGAAGTTATGGCCGTTACAAGGAAATTCACGTTTGCGCATGCGCAGTGGCTACTATCAGTTCGAAGGAGGTGATTTTCATAGGGGACCATCTAAATACTAATCTGTAACATCCCTGAAAATTTCATTGAAATCGGATTGAGATTGTGGAAGTTATGGCCGTTACAAGGAATTCACGTTTGCGCATGCGCAGTCGCTTCTATGAGTCCGGGGATGATGATTTTCATAGGGGACCATCTACAACCTAATCCACATAATCCCTGAGAATTTCATCGAAATCGAGTGAAAAATGTGGAAGTTATGGCCGTTACAAGGAAATTCACGTTTGCGCATGCGCAGTAGCTACTATCAATTCGAAGGTCGTGATTTCCATAGGAGACCATTAAAATACTAATCTGTAACATTCCTGAAAATTTCATTGAAATCGGATGGAAAATGTAGAAGTTATGGCCGTTACAAGGAATTCACGTTTGCGCATGCGCAGTCGCTTCTATCAGTCCGAGGATGATGATTTTTATAGGGGACCGTCTACACACCAACCCGCACAATCCCTGAAAATTTCATCGAAATCGGACAATAACTTCGTATAGTTATGCGCGTTACAAGGAATTGATGACAGACGGACAGACACACAGACACACAGACACACAGACACACAGACAGACAGACAGACAGACACGGAACCAAAATTGTTCAGAAAGGTCTAAAACGCAAAACGCGAGTGAAAATTTTGATTTTGGAGAACTTTTTTTTTTCGTCCTTGAAAAGTGAAAACAAAGCTTCAGCTACCTTGGTAGACTCGGAAGCAATAACCACACAGTAATCCGTTTTAGACCATTCTGAATCCAAATCCGCGAAAAAAACCATAGGTGTATGTGTGTGTGTGTGTGTGTGTGTGTGTGTGTGTGTGTGTGTATGTGTGTGTGTATGTGTGTGTGAGTGTGACAAAATCTTGTGTCGTCTGCACAGCCCTTAGTTCTCAACCGATTTTCCTGGTTCTTTTTTTGTTCGTCGCGGAAAACTATCTAGTTGTGCACTACATCACCGGAATTTCGAATTTTGCCTTTTAAGGAGGGGAAAGGGGGGGTTAATGCTCAAAAACGTGCGTTTTTGGGCATAATCTTGTGTCGTCTGCCCAGGCCTTAGTTCTCAACCGATTTTCGTGGTTCTTTTCTTCTTCGACGCGGAATACTATCTAGTTGTGCACTACGGCGTCGGAATTTTGAATTTTGCTTTTTAAGGGGGCGAAAGGGGGGGTTAATGCTTAAAAAACGTGCGTTTGCGGGGGTAATCTTGTAAAATCTGCCCAGGCCTCAATTTCCAACCGATTTGCGTGTTTTTCTTTTTTTGTTTGACTCAAATAACTTCCGAGTAGTACATGATTTTACCAGAGTACCAAAATTTGCAAGGGGAGGGGATGGTTGGGGGTATAATATTCACAAAATATCAGATTTTTCAATATTTCGGTTCCTTTACTGCTTACTAATTGTACCCAACCTTTGAAATTGAGGAAAAATTCTCATTATACCTCTGGATTTTCATGAATTATTCTCTGTGCCACCATGGAACTAATAGTGGTGCCACCATGGTGCCAGGACACCATAAACCGCATATTTCGTGGGTTTTTTTTTTGTGTTGCACCTTGAATACGGACGTTAACCTCGACGGACTGCCTATTAAAACTAATAGATGAAACTTCAATGTTAAGACGTATTTCCGCTTTGGTGCCAGACTGGCACCATTGTTGGCGTTGGGAGGTGGGTTGGGGGGGGGGGGGGGTGAACTCGAATTCGCATGTTGGGTATCGTAGATCATGGATTTTAAAATGCTCTTCAGATTCGAGGCTCCCATGCCGCTAGAAATGTTATGGTGGATAAGGGTGAGGTGGCGGGGGGGGGGTCACTATTTCTTGTCTAAAGTAATAAATAAATTGCATCGAGTGGAACAGTTTTATCGCTTACCAACTGGTTAAACTGATCTAATACTTATCCAATGGGACGTCCCCTGGAATGCATGCATTACTAAACAATATGTTTTTTGTTGACTTCAAGATCGGGTTGAGGCGTCTCGTATGGTTGTCGATATTTGACTCAAATGCCACGAATCGATTGAAGGTACGTGTCCAAAGAGGAGTAATTGTACCAGTCGATTGAGTTGAACAACATATGAGGTCTGAAAAAAATGGGGTCATGGGAGTGATCTGGAGTGAATTTATGGCGAGTTTTCCAGAAAAACTTCGAAGCTGATTTCTGGGATTTCGAAAATTTTGAGTTGAGTCGTTCTTCTCTCACACGGCAGTACTACACTCAAGTGAAACGTTAATTGTTCTTACTAATTTCTGGTTAGGTGTAAGAGAGATCGAGTACGACCTAATCTTGCCAGAATTATAAATAAAGACGTTTTCAATTTAATTCTCCCATTGTAAGTACATCTTCCTTTTCAGGATGCTCTCCTTGCTCTCACTTCTCCATGTTTTCTGTCCATATCTGTATGTTTGGCACCAGCCATGCAGTCCACCTTCCTCTATGTTCTCCTGTCTATATCTGCTGCCAGTTTGCCATTGTGCTACCTCACCCCATCTATCAAAGATTCTTTTTCTCCATGAAACCATTAGCTGGATGGGTATGTCGCTCGTGAGGACAATGATTGCAGGATCTGACACTGCTCGGTAAGCGCACGAATTCGTAGAGCTCATCAATCTCTGCCGGACGTCTGCCCACAACTTTGCTCCATAAAAGAGAATTGACTGCACAACCGTCATCATCAGTCGTCTCTTGCATGGTTTAGGACCATTTATGTTCCTCATAAATGAGGAACAAAGAGCAGCTGTTTTTTGTGCTGCTCTATCTACAGTTCTTCTTATATGTTCACCGAATGTGATTTTGGTGTCAATCATGACTCCTAATTATTCGGATGCTGGTTGAGTCATTATTTCAGCATTTGCAATCCGCATTGGGATAATAGTTGGTACACAATTACGCGTGAAGATCACTACCACCGTCTTTGTTGCAACTAGTTCCAGGATATGGTCTTCAATCCATTTCATTACTCGTGACATGAACTGCTCCAGCTTGGCTTTGGCTGAATCCATTGTCCTTGCCAGTACTACTGCTGCTACATCATCTGCATATCCTACAAGGAAACAGACGTCAGGCAAGAATACCATCGTAAGAACTGATCCCTAAGCAGCTCCTGATGATTTATTTCATTCGTACTCCTTGGGCAGTTTCATATATGTAAGTGTTTCTATTTTTGAGGTAGCTGTCCATCACTGCTAGTAAATAGGATGGGACCCTGAAAGTAGTGGTCTCTAATATATCTGACCATCTTGCAGAATTGAAGGTATTTTTTACGTCAAGGGTCACCAGTAGTGCAATGCATTCAGCAGTCACTACATCTGTTAATGCATGGGCGGTAGAGCGACCCTTTCAGAAATCATAATGTCTGGCTCCTCAAATACACATACTCTCGTTTACGTCTTATTTATAGGGCACCCCTTCCACTTCGTACGTTAAACCTCCCTATTCTAATTAACGGACAGTCCTCAGACTGAAATTTCACGGACAAAGAAGGACATGCTCTATTCAACCTCAAATTTCAGCCCTTCGCGAGTCCTTGACAAGAGTCCATGGCAAGAAATTTATCACTGATAAACTAATAGACCTGAAAAACAAAACTGTAAAATTTTAAACTGAAAAGGTATTTGTCAGTACTTTGGTAGGTAACTATTGTGCGATACCGTCCACTTCTTACTATTATTTAATCAAAGTATCAGTTCAATAGTTGGATATTTTATTTTGATACTATAATACTATATCTGGTAGGTACTATAAATAAGTATCATAGCATAATACTTATGATCATAGGTTACTACACACACACTCATAATAGGTTACTCGAGATAATTTATTCAGCTAGAAGATTTGCTTTAGTGGAAGTGGTCGGCCAGAATGGGGCCGTTGCGTCGTTGCCAAATCAAGAGCCTCTACTGAAATTCTCCGTGACATTAGTAAGTGAAATAATTGAGCCTATACCTTCACAAATATTATTACTTCATATGGCCAGGAAGAATTATTAACGTCAAATTACTCATACTTACGATATCGGTGGTCAGAGGAGCCCATTAATAACCAACTTAGAACCGGATTTACAGTAGATGAGCAGAAAACCCGGGAAGATATTTCATCTAGTCGGTGATATTGCTTTCCCATATCGTTGAATTTCGTTTCTCCGAACCTCCTTGAGAGGACTAATGGCACCTATTATACAATTACCCCCAACTGGCCCTAACTGCCCACCAAAAACGCAAAATTGAAGTTCGCTTTACATGTCGCTATTCAATTATTATCGATCAAAATCAAATTGAGCACCGAAACAACTTAGTCTATCAAGAATGTCCCAAAAAGATTTTCATAGAGAAAATCTACTTTTCATCGAATGTAAACCCATTTCAGTACCTACCTAACTCAGTGTTTTTCAAAACTTTCCTACTAACTATACAGAGTGTCCCAAAACAAACTAGTAATACTCCAGGAATCGACTCTACAACTGACACGAGCTACTACTAGGTACTTCACCAAGAGCATCAGCTACCTACCACACCAGCGCTCCTCTACAGTTGTTCGACAGCATTCTGTTATTCATCTGACGTGGATGATCAATCTTATTATGACCATTCCGATTCTGATGTCTCTTTTCAATGTCAATTATTAAGTTGTATAAAACTAAAATACTTATTATAATGTTCACATTATCGTATATGTGGTAGTTCTCATGTATTACCTACTAGTTACAATCATAAATGTGAGAACAACTAACTTATTTGCAACAACTTTTCCCTCGTAGCACTTTTTTACTCCGCTTAAAATGTCATTTTATTCGCCTTGGTTTTTTCTCGTGTTTTAGGCCTTGCGGCACCAAACTGAGAGCTTTAGAGAGAAGAGCGTTAAATTTCCCATATGATGAACTCTTGACCAGTTCATAGAAAAACTGTACACTAGGATAGTCTATCTACCTCAAACTTGACAATTTTGTCAGTGTTTCTTTTTTTTTCGCCGCCGGAATTTTGAAATTTGTGTTCAAGAGGGATTAATGGTGGGTTATTTACTGAAAATAAGGTGCATTCTAACGATACCTTGAGCGCTGCCTAGTCCTCAATTCTCAACCAATAATTGATAATCTCTCCAGAATATCAAAATTAGAATGAGAAGAGGTCGGGTGGGGGGATTATATTCACAAAACACCCGATTCTTCGTTATTTTGGTGCCTAGTAAGGCTTACTAATGGAACCCAAACTTTCAAATTTTGGGAACCGAATCAACATACTTCTGGATTTTCATGCACTATTGTATATGGACCAATAAAACCTAATAGTACCAATACTACCTAATTTTTTTTTTTTCGGCAGGCAGGTGAGAAAATCTTTAAGATCCACAGGTGGAGTTGGATCTCGTAAGATACCTTGAAGGATCCGCGACTTCAAGGTTATGTGGGATTCAAACCCACTAAAAAAACACCTCTTTTTCTCCCACGTTGGATGCTCAGCCTGGAACTGTTTAACACATTACTACCTAATAGTACCAATAATATGGTCACCGTGGCACAAAACAGTGGTGCCACCATGGTGCCAGGTCACCAGAAAACGCGTATTGAGTGGGTACTGGGGTGTTTCTACCTTGAATACAGAAGTTATTTTCTACGGACTGCCTACCAAAACTAACAGATATAAGTCCAACGTTACGACAGAATACCGCTGTGGTTATTAAAATCATTATCGACAAATTTCCTGGCTGGTACCGTTAGGGGGGGGGGGGGTTCAAATTCGTATGCTAGGTATCGTAGATCATGGATTTTAAAATACTTTTCGAATTCGGGGATATTATGTCACTAGAAATGCTATGGCGGCTAATGGCGAAAGGGAGGAATCGACGATTTCCGTCCGATTTCAGTTTCGGACTCTTAAAATGAAAAATATGTTTGGTACTACCTAATCATACTAACTTAATTACATTGTCACAAAACATCTGTTTTGTGCAGTAAAAAGGTAAATACAAATGTATTTTATCGCTTACTGATTGAATTTGAACGATCTACTGCTTATAGATTGAGACGTCCCCTAGAATGCATGCATTACTAAACAATTATACGTGTTCACCTTATTACGAGTATCATGATTTCAGGGGCGTGTCATTTTAAGCAGAGTAAACAAAGTGTGGATAGGGAAAAGTTTTAGCCAATCGATTCCTCAAGAATTGCTGATTGGTTTCGATACACTCTGTATAGAGATTGTAGTTTTATAAGAGTGTGTAAATGTCCAGTAATGCACGCATTCCAGGGGACGTAGGTACTTTAAGTAAGGATTAGTTCAATTTCAACAAGCGATTAATTATCCATTCTTATTTACTTTTCTAGTGCACAAAACAGTTTCACTCAATGTCATTCAGTTATTATTTTGAGCCAGAAATAGAGGAACCCCCTCAGTGAGGTCACCCATAGCCTCCACATTTCTAGCGACATGCGAGCTTCGAATTTGAACAGCATTTTAAAATCCATGATCACGATACCCTTAAATGCAAGTTCGATTCCCCCCCCCCCCCCCCCTACAACGGTGGCCAGTCAGGTTGGTTTTGGTAGGTATTCCAAACACCCGAAAACCCGATACGATACGCCATTTCTGGTGTCTTGGCACCATGATGACACCACTGATTAGATCCATAGTGAGACAAAGAATAGATCATGGAAATCCAAAGGTATATTGATTAAGTTCTCTGAATTTCAAAGCTTGGGTACCAATAGTAAGCCTCAATAGGAACCGAAATATTGAAAAATTGTGTATTTTGTGAATATCATATCCCACTCGTCCCCTTTCCATGGTAATTTCGATACTATGGTGAACAGGGTTTTTTTCGAAGTCAAATGAAAAACGAAATACGCCTATCGGTGGAAAATTTAGGAATAGGCAGCGCGCTCAAGGTTTAGTCAGCATACTCCTTATTTTCAGTAAATAACCTCCCGTCCCTCCCCCTTAAAAACTCCAATTTCGAAATTCTGGCGACGGAGTGCATAAAACTAGATGGATTCCTGCGTCGAACAACAAAAGAACCATACCGGTTGGTGAAAAATGCCTTGGCAAAGTTCACAAGATTTTGTCACATACACACAGACGTACAATTATGGTTTTTTCCGCGGATTTGGATTGAGAATGGTCTAAAACGGATTTGTACGTGGTTATATTTTTTCACCATTGAGTGTAGTCATCCTTCACCCAAGACTAATCGCTTAAGTACGCCAAAGTCTTACTACCGGACGTCCTAAAAATTACTTTAGGGTTAATCTCTCGTTCAAATTGTACCTTCATGTACAGTATGGATATAACAAATAAAAAAGCGGTGTTTACGATAGCGAGGTTCCATATTTTTAGCCCTGTGCCCTTTCATCTGTGAAGCAGGTGCGGTTGGCCTCTAAAATAATTATAATATACCCCCTCCTGCTGGGGTCCAGCAGCCCTTTAAACTTTACATCCTCCCCCGGTGAGGATGATACCGTTTGTGGTTAGTGAATACCCCGTCCTCTGACGCCACCTCTCCCCAACCCTTTGCACATTCGGTTTTGAGCCTAACATTAGCGGTGAAGCGAGGAGCCCCAACATCAAAGTGGTAAACCTATTGGAAATATTGATCACCGGCCCATGTTGCTCCGCGTAGCAGAAACAACAAAGATCTCTTCTGCTAAAATTATATTACCTACCGCCCCTTAACATTTAACTAATCTTAACATCTATACCGAGCCTATACAAATCCAGCTTTTCCTCTTTCGGACCAATGTGTTATTTATCTGTGAGTTCATTACCAGCGAGGCGACCGACCCTCTCAAATGAAATATTTACATTAAACCAAACCCCACGATGAGACAAACATTAGTTTGAATAATCGAAAGAAAAAATAATCTTGTCGTATTGAAAAAGTCTTCCAAGTTGGATGAGGCACACAGCTTCCTCTTATTCATAACCCTATTTGGTAGATGATAAATAAGGGAAGATACGTATGTTTGAGATAAACAGACAATTAGGTAATGTATAGAGGTTTATTTAGTTTATAAATGGTCGATTAATATCATTGATTTGATTAATATCACTCTTCAAGTACCTACCACTACCCTCCGAATTTGAGGATCACGTGACGATGACATTTATTTCCAGAGTCCCAAACCCCTTGAAAATCCCATCGAAGTAAGGCTTATCAAGGATTTTAATTTGGCACAGTAGCTACCGATCCGAATACTATTAAATTGATTAGGGACCGCCTAGTGTCTCAAATACACAATCCGCAAAATGTCAACGTATTCGGAAAGAAAATTTAGAAGTTATGGTTGTTACAAGGATTTCATTTTCCAGCATGCTCAGTGTCATTGAGCTGATCGAGATGGATTTCATAGGGAACCTTCAAGAGCATCATTTCAATCCATGAAAGTTTCATCGAATTCGTATGGAAAATGTGAAAGTTAAGGTTGTCATAAGGGTTTTACGTTCGCGCATTTGCAGTGGATAACAACCATCCGATCACAATGAATTTGATAGCTCCATCTGCAACAATTGTAGATTAAATTTTCATCAGAATTGGACAGTAATTTTGTACAGATTTGCCCGTTTCAAGGATTTGGACACAACAAGCTACTAAGAACTAAATCTAAACTATCTACTAAACTAAATCCGTAGAATCTGATTCAGAAGCCAAATCAACTAATGTCCTATGACACAACTAGATACTTTTTCACGTCCAACAAAAAAAGAACCAAGAAAATCGGTTGAAAACTAAGGCCTGGGCAGACGACACAAGATTTTGTCACACACACACACGAACAGACATGCACCTATGGTTTTTTTTCGCGGATTTGGATTCAGAATGGTCTAAAACAGATTAGTGTGTGGTTATTTTTTTCTTCTGTTGAATGTTGTCCATCTTCACCCCAGATCGATCGCATAAGGACGCCCAAGTCTTCCTGTGGGACGCCCAAAAAACTGAAGCTGTTATCCCGCAAAGTACAAACATTCGACCACAAACATTCGCCGTATCCGAGAGGACCATCAAATACCGAACCGTTCTGCGAATACCACGTGTGTGTGTCAAGGCGCTCGTGGTCAGCCAAATTCGAAACATTCGGCGAACATTTATGTATTTGCCGAACATAAGCTGCGTTTGGCGAATACCCTATGTGGCAGAACCTAGGTATCTTAAAATATTCGAGTTGGAAGTTTTCACTCTGCAGTCTGACCATAAGACATGTTCCTATGAACTTCCATGAAGCAGAGGTACGTTTGTTTACGGAATGGACCTCATCCACACCATACTTTTTAGTCCATGCCTTATTCGTCGACTTGATGGGATGATAACCCTGTTATAGGTCGTCTGAAACAGCGAGGAGGACGTACCAATAACGGCCAATCGCCCGTCCTGCTCATAAAGGGCCGAAGATAATGAACTGTGAGAGGTTCACAGTGATGGCGGAGGACTGCAATTGGCAGGACCCTCGGGGCCCTCGTCAAACCACCTCTTTGTGGACTGAGTTGAAGCGCTGAACGCTAACGTACGCACAGCTAATTCTGCTATCCTTTGCCAATAGGAGAAGCGATGTTGCTAACAATGCCTGTTCAATTCCACACTGACTGTCAGATATAATTATCTCCTTTTCAACATGCTCTTGTAGATACGACTTAATTACTGGGTCCTCGAGCGATTCACTGACCGACTCGAATAACTTTGGCCAAAGTGGATTGATAATATTGTTACAGGAATCATATCGATAACTTAAAGCACAAGGCACTATGTCCAAAGACGAAGATTTGAGAAAAACGCAAAAGAAGTTTTCAACAGTCCAATATTCCTAAAATAATGGCTTATTACACTAAACTCTTCGATTTCTCCAATACATTTTCAAGCTCAAGAAGAAGGTAATGATAAATCATCAAGAAGGTCATTAACAGTTTGGTTGAATTAGAATTTTTCTGGAATTAAAAAAAAAATAGAAAATGCTGAAGATAGCGCTTTTGTGCTAGGGAGCGATATGTTTTCATTTTTGTTTGAGTTTATAGTAGGAAATCTTTTGACAAGTAAGAATGAGCGTCATCCACGTAATCAGTTTATGTTTTTGACCGACTTCAAACCCGCTGAAGGCGCGAAGGAGGATGTCAACGATTCGGTGTGCCACGAGACGACGATTGTTTTGCTTCCGAGTCTACCAAGGTAGCGGAAGCATTATTTTCACTTTTCAAGGTTGAAAGAAAATGTTTTTCCAAAAATCATAATTTTCACTCGCGTTTTACGTTTTAGACCTTCCTGAACAAATTTGGTTTCGTGTCTGTCATGAAATCCTTGAAACGGGCATAACTGTACGAAGTTATTGTCCGATTGTGATGAAATTTCCAGGGATTATGCGGATTGGGGCGTAGATGGTCCTGTACGGAAACCATTGCCACCCGGATTGTAAGTAGCCACTGTGCATGTGCAAACTTAAATTTTCTCGTAACAGTCAAATTTTTGTATATTTTCGCAAATCTTCAGAGATTGTGCGGGTTGACGTGTAGATGGTTCCCTATGAGGGCAGAGCAAGGTACTTAGAAATTGATGTTTTGAGATAAGCTACATGTGATCGGATCTACCTATTAAATCGGGTTATTAAATTAAGGATACGAGGAAGCTATGTGCCACACCCACGTGGCAGACTTTTTTATGCACGAACACCTTGCATTTTTGCTTCTGAGTCTACCAAGGTAGCGGAAGCATTGTTTTCACTTTTCAAGATTGAATGAAAGGTCTCCAAAATCAAAATTTTCATTCGCGTTTTACGTTTCAGGCCTTCCTGAACAATTTTGGTTCCGTGTCTGTTTGTCTGAGTGTCTGTGTGTCTGTCATGAAATCCTTGTAATGGGCAGAACTATATGAAGTTATTGTCGGATTTCGATGACATTTTCAGGGATTGTGCGGGTTGGCCTGTGGATGGTTCCCTATGAAAATCGTCGAAATCATGAAGTGGGTTGGTAGTACCGGGATGTATTCTGAGGAGAAAACAATATGTAGAAGATTGTCATGTTTGTGTCTGGCAATGGCCACGGCGGAGACTTCGATGAGTCCCTACGTTGTAGTACTTTCTCGACGGCCTGAAGACGATGTCCTTACATCGGAAGCTTAACCGGAAGTACTCGACTTGCTGGTTACGACGGATTCTCCAATACGGTACGTAGATAATAATAATTGTATTCTTATAACTAGCGGAACTAACCCCATACATTTAATACCTAAATACGTTGTAATTATTACTTTCCCCTTTTTCGTGGTTTGCTATGATCAGTTTTGAGGTCGGTCCATTTTGATTCCGAGTCTACCTAGGTAGCTGAAACGTTGTTTTCACTTCTCAAGGAAGAAAAAAAATGATCCCCAAAATCAAAATGTCCTCTCGCGTTTTACCTTTCAGGCCTTCCTGAACAATTTTGATTACGTGTCTGTCTGTCATGAAATCACTTCACGACAATTGTCACGGGCATAACAAACTATACGAAGTTATTGTCCGATTTCGATGAAATTTGGTAGCAGTCACTGCGCATGGGCAAACGTAAATTCTTTGTAACAGCCATATCTTCTAAATTAACCGTCTGATTTCGATGATGGATGTGGATTGGGGTGTAGATGGTCCTCTATGAAAATCATAGCCCGGAACTGATAGTTGTCAGTGCTCATGCGGAAATGTGAATTCCTTATCACAGATATAACTTCCACATTTTCCATCCGGTTTCGAAGAAATGTGGTGCAAGTTTGTTGGATATTAATGTTTTGAGATAAGCTACAATGTATCGGATCATTTCTACAGTCGGGTTGTGGATACGAGGAAGCTATGTGCCACACCCACTTGGCAGACGTTTTCTTGTTAAAAGCGTTTTTATTGTTTCCGAGTCTACTAAGGTTGCGGAACCATTGTTTTCACTTTCAAGGGTAAAAAAATTGTTCTCCAAAATTAAAATTCCCGTCGCGCTTTACTTTGGACCTTCATGAACAATTTTGGTTCCGTGGCTGTTTGTTTGCCTATCATCAAACCCTTATGCATGTTAACGTTCGTTAAGCTATGTGCTACACCCACTTGGTAGACTACCCTCTCACCACTCTTCGATGGATACTGCTAGACCACATTTTAAAATGACTCAGGCAGCCAGAGTAAAGAAATGCAAGGTGTCCAAACATACAAAAAAAAGCTGCAAATTATTACACAAAAGTTTATTATTTTTCTGTATAGATAACTCGCCTGCAAAGAACACATCTTTACCATAGTCACTACCTACCTACCATATTTTTGCTTTACAATCAAGGTTATTGTGAATACGCTTCACACTCAATTCGGAGAAATGAAGAATTGTGGAAATTGGAAATTTGATTACCGGTTGTTAAGGACGCAAAATTGAGTACAACTCGACGATACGAATATTTTTTTGTCAGCTAAAATTTGAAAGGAGAGAGGAGGATTTTCTCTATTCACACTCGTGTTTCTGATTTATAGTAAGTCGAACCCTGAAGTTCTCATGTGGTGCCAACGATTGGTCCGAAAGAGCTCTGAGCAGTCTCAATCGATTCTAAAAATTCAATACTATTTTAAATTGATGAAAAAACAATACCTTAATATCAAAATGTTTTGAGCTGTGGTGTTTTGAAAATTGCAACCATTATTTTTCAACCCTTAGAAGTGACTGACATCAACCAACAGATATGGGGCACAACTAGACCCCAAATGGAGCCCATATACCAAATTTCATCAAAACCGATCTATGGTAACTAAGGAAAGTGCCGCGTACGGCGGACGAACGGCAAAATTTTAATTCTACCTTGAACGTACCTTGAAACGTAAACCAACGGGGTTAAAAATTTTTTTTCTTGGTCTATTCCGAGGGTTCATTGTTGAAAATAATAAATCTTCGTCCCATGACACACCGAATGAGAACCTCCTCCTTCGCGCCTACGGCGGTTTTGAAGTCGGTCGGCAAGATTTGAATGCAAACAAACGTGACGCCCAACCACATAACAGATACAGCACGCAATGCACGTTCGTCTTGCTGGCTGGAACGACTCGCTGGAACCAGCGTTGTAGGGGTTGCGATTATTCTGCTGGAAACCTTCTCAAATTTTTGTGGTGTTATAATCAAGTCCTAATGGTTTAGTTTCTGATGTGGGGGAGGGGGGGAGCATTGCTCCAGTGGAAAAACCAAAATCATGGTTGATAAATCAACATCGTAATAATTTCCTAGTTAATAATAATTACCTTGGTACTATTGATGATAACGCGATTATATTCCTAAATTTTTTATCAATAATATTACTACAAATAATTTATTATGAATAATCTTATTGGGTGTTGGTGACTGAAATGTCAAGATTAAAAGGCCTTTGCTAACGAGGATGGTTAGTTAACCTATACCTACTAAAAATCTTATGAATGAATTATCTTATAATCCTATAAATCTTACGGAATTCATCAAACCCCTCCGTAATTATTTGAGGAATAGGAAAGAAAAAAATGTCTGCCAAGTGGTTGTGGCACATAGCTTCCTCGTATCCATAATCCGATTGTATAAATGATCCGATGCTTTGTAGCTCATAAGGGACCGTCTACATTCCAATCCGCATGTTACTCGGAAATTTCATCAAAATCAGATGGGAGTAGGATCTAAATACCAGTCCTGGTGCAATCCTGTTTGAACATGCATACTTGTCCTACCCAGCCTTATGAACTCCCCCCTCCTCCTGATTTCCCATGCTTCCAAACTCCATTCCTCCCCCCCCCCTTCCTAATTTTACTACTCGGTCATCCTACATCCCTAACCATCCCTGATCACCCTTAATCATCAGAAAGGATCATAATCCCCTCCACAACATATCCAACCAATCAGAAAATATCATACTACCTACTCGTAGTGCGCATGCGTCGTCGCATGCATTCGACCATTCAGTCAACATGTTATAGAGGATCATCATCCCCTCCACAATTTATCCAACCAATCAGAAAATACCATACTACCTACTCGTAGTGCGCATATGTTGTTGCATGCATTCAACATGTTAACCAATCAGAAAGCTCAACAGTACACCACATCCCCACCCATCCAACCCAATCTCATAACAATAAGTAATATTACCACAAAATTAATCATCATTTTATCTATTACCCCCAATCTCATCCTAGTTTGCTACTCTAATCCAAATATGATAACAAATGTATATTAATACACCACTAATTACTCAACACCTGGGGAAGTAATTAAACAAAATTATTGGACAATTAATTCGTTTTATCAATCATACATTTTTTAAAATTAAACACATCCAAGTCAAATGCATTTAGTGCAACAACAAAATTCATTGAAAAAGCATTGAAGATCTGATATGATGACGAATGAAACAGGTAGGAGATTTGTTCCAAGATCTTGATCCTTTGGACATGTGATGATGTAATCAAAGCGGATACCTGCAACAAGAACAAACAAGCAAACAACTCTCTTAGTGATATACATTCAACTCATAACGACTTAACTCATTGTACTAATGGACAACAACATACCGTTGAGTATGGATTATGCTCTTAGAACCACGTTTTTCTGTAAATTCATACTTCCAAAGTGAGAAATTACTAATTGAAACTATTTGTATAGGTACATTGATGTGAATGTTATGGAAGGGAGGTGGGTTGGATAGGTTGATGTGTGAAGCTATCATTCCGTGTAAATAATTATTGAAAGATATATTATAACATAATAGGTACATACCTTCATAAGAATTCAATTTCATGCCGTTCACTGCTAATTCCTCTATAGATCAGGTTTACTGATTGAAAGTTGTCTGTGCTGTAGCTTTCAATAGTCTTATCTGGTAGTACTTCGATGAATCTTCTTGGTAGGAAAACTTTTTTGGGTTCTTCCATATGATAGCCAACACTCTTCACTGTAGCAACTGCATTTTAACTATTATGGAATATTAATCCTACATTCCCATATTTATATATGCTCACATCAGTGTTGCACCACTACCACCTGCATTGTCTTTCTTTTTCTTTTCTTTTCATTAACAAGTCAACAAGAGAATACTTCTTGCTCCAGAGTAATCTCTGAAGAAAAGCTGGAAAGCTTCTAGTTGATTTGCAACATAATTGGTTGCTCCTGTGATTATTAAACGATGTTGTTGTCTACTATTGATAACCGATTTGTTTACATTGAAATGTATATGAAATGGGTAGGGTTGTTGGAGTTAACTACTTTCTTGAAATATGTCATTTTACCCCACCAGAAAAAAATTATTCAATCTAATTAGATACACCATAAATTTGGAAACCTTCAAATGGTGAAAAAAGTAATGAGGTTGATACCTTAGGAATAAGTTATTCCTCTCTGAGGGTATAATGTCCTAAGGCCAGAGTATCTATCCCGTTTGGTGTATCGTTTGGTGTAATATACCTTTTATCATCGTGTGGTGAGAGTGAAATTTAATTGATTGCAATAATTCTAACATTGTGGTTGATTGATCGGATGCTGGTACAGACATGTCGACTTAGTGATGAGGATGTAATACAATCAAGGTAGTCATCAACTGAAATTTGGTTCGGAACAACACACTGTTGGATACCTTTAGCCTTCTTATATCCTTCTCCTTCAATTTCAATACCATACATTTTAGATCTACAAGCAACAAATCTGTATATTATTTTACCTCCCGCCTCATCTTTGAACTTATCTAAAACTTTTTAATTTTTATTGAAAAATAGAGCATGTAGTGGAGGGTAATTTGATGTGTCCAAATAGTGCATCATTTCACCTTCAATATCCTTATAAAAATTGCTGGTCTTGATTGTCCATATGAGAGAATCTGAATCCATGTAATTCAATTTCAATCTACGTCCAGGATACTTCATCTTCATTATATCATATTTTTATCTATACATAACTGTTTTTGATAAATCTAAGACCGCTTGTCCTACATAAATAGCTTTATTGAACAGTATTGATGTCTTGCCCATTTCTATAGCAACTGAATCTTCATTTAAAATATTGGAATATTTGAAATTTGATTTTGCTTTTAGCTTTTCAGCTTGTGTGTAGGTAGTAGTTAACCTAATATCAATTCTTTTCCTTATTTGCTCAAATGTTTTCCCATAAATTGCGTTATTATAAAGGTTAAATTGATCCTTTTCAAAATCATTCTTGGCAGTCTTACGAAGTTCATTATTTAAATCAATATATGGTTTAAGCCATTTTGATTGCTTATAGGAAATTGCACGATTTATCTGCACCAATTTCAAACCATGGGCAAGTGCTTGTTTTAATGCTATATAATGAACCACATAATTTTTTCTACCACCTAAATGTGCAACAAGCTTTCCTTCTACATTAGACAACTTCTCTGGAAGGAATGGTAGATCATTATGGTTATCATGAAGATGATCCGGGTATTCTACATCAACATCTAATAGGAAACCATATGAATCATCTTGCTCCAATGATTCCAATCTAATAGTACTAGGATCCACCCAGGAAAATTCACCTATTGGGAGGGGCATAGTCATGACTGTGGCATACAAAGCATTACAATCCTCATAAATAATGAACGTATCATCCAGTGAAGGATCATATCCTGGAGAAAAATTCATTATTGGCTTTAGAATAGCATCCAGAGGCTTGGACTAGACCTCCACAAATACCAGATTCCACCATTAAGAGCATGTTGTAATCAGTTAATAATTCTATTTTTACTTGAGTCATGCGGAGCATACTTGTCCATGTCATGTGAGGGGTTGTATAGAATTGAACAGGATCTATCTTATGGGAGCTCAGCGTAATATCCCTAAATGCTTCGTAAACCTCTGCAAGAAGAAGGGTGTCTACTTTCAGATACAAATTGTGATAATCACCTAATGTGCTACAATCTGCTACCCTCCATACCTCTTGGGCTCGTTTATAGTCCTCCTCTTTGATTCCTGCATGTCTCAATTTACTATGAAAATTTTCAATTGGTGGTAATTGACGCTCAAGGAAGCAATCAGGTGAATCCATATATTCATACAGGTATACTCCTTTCTGTTTAACAAGTTCCAACAAGTGTGGATTAGTAAAATAATGGAGTAAAATCTTGAAATTTGATAAATTTTAACTCAATTTGACAAGGCTAAAATTTAAAAATTTGTAACTATCTAAAAATCCAATACTGAATTTTTTTGACACATATTTTGTAAAACTGATATAATTTTTCCGTATTTGCTGCAATCACTTTAATCCGTTGATTATCTACTGCATTAAGGTGGGGAAGGATAAAGTGAGCATCGTACCTGCTGAGGTTATGGAGGAAGGCAGGTAGGAAGGATGGAATTTGGAACGAAGATTACACTCATTATGTGCTGCACCCCCATACAAGCCCGTTATGTGGCAATGTTCATAAATTTTACGATTTGTGGATGTAAAAGACTTATCACATAGGTAGCACTTTGCTGCTACAAGATGTGCAGTTTGTTGCGACAAATTCAGAGGAAGCATTTTTTCTTTCCTACTATAAATGTTTTCGACTTCTCTACCCACATGAGTTAAATAATCCATAAGTTTCTCAACAGCGTTTGATCCTCTATATAAAAATAATTGATCCAAGTGTTGCACATATGGTACAACTGAAGGATCTATTGATAGATAAGCGCAAGCAGAATTTACCTCATGCTGGTTGTATGCATGTGTGTACTTCCCTTCTGGATTTAGAATACAAGAATCAAAGGGTAAAAGGAAGCTCTCTAAATCAGGATATATTACGAATGGTGTCGCTACAGCGAGAGTATAATACACAATATAATATAATTAAAATACAGTAGTTTGTAAGGAAGGACGAACCCAGGAGAAGGAGGGGCTTCCTAGAGGTACGGTGGTGGGGGAAGACGCACTGAGGGATGCGGGACGGGCAGGCCGACGTTGTTGTTCTCTTGGAGGCAACCAGGGAAGGTATCTGTGAGTAACTACACGTTATACTTATTCGATCGATCGATTATACCTATACCTTCTGTGTCAACAAGCTCTCCCCTTGTCTTATACTCTATACCATACACACAATACCTTATAAGACATGTTCTAGCTTATACAGAAGCCTATAACACACTATACCTATACTGTTGTGCAAGTGGTGTACAACTTATACTTCCCATATGACCATGGCGGATGGCATATACTATATACCTACATCTAACCCACACTGTGGTGTGGTTTATACAATACACATATTATACATATATGCTATACATGTACTGTACACTTATACTATACACATATACGTGTATGGTATATATGTCTGTAGTGTAGTATGTATGTATGGTATGTGTATACACATATACTATACACTATACCTTTATACTGTGGCACTATACTATACCTATACTGTTGTGCAAGTGGTGTACAACTTATACTTCCCATAATATGACCATGGCGGATGGCATATACTATACACATCTAAACCACACTGCGGTGTGGTTTATACTATACCTAGTATACTGTTGTGCAAGAGGCGTACAACTTATACTTCCCATAATATGACCATGGCGGTCGGCATACTATACAGCTGGTTATGGGCAGCTATACATCTAAACCACACTGCGGTGTGGTTTATACTATACCTAGTACACTGTTGTGCAAGAGGCGTACAACTTATATTTCCCATAATATGACCATGGCGGTCGGCATACTATACAGCTGGTTATGGGCAGCTATGCATCTGAACCACACTGTGGTGTGGTTCATACAATACAAACTGTATGTCTGGGTATGTGGCAGACACCTAGACATAATTATACACACCGCCACTGCGTGTGGCTTATACTACCCATAATATGACCATGGCGGTCGGCATACTATACAGCTGGTTATGGGCAGCTATACATCTGAACCACACTGCGGTGTGGTTTATACAATACACATACTATACTGGGCGCCTTATATACCTATACATACTTATACAGAGGTCAGGGGACGGATAAGGGGTCGTTGGGGAGTCCGTCATACACAAAAAGCCCAAAGGGGGAGAGCTTGGATCTATGTTGACATTTACAATACATGTGATACCTATTTATACCATTTACATACATGTGGCAAAACATACATCGATTACATGAAATATTATGTAGGTATTTATGATATTAATTATTCGATTACATGAAATATTATGTATTTATGATATTAATTCGTACGGCAGACGGCCGTGACGACATGGTGCATCGGCCGGGAAACTCGGCCTTTTCTCGTTTATTTTTAAAAAATCTTAGTGCACTGCGTAGTTCCGATTTGTTTGCTTCAAGCGTCGAGTTAAAGTCCAAAATTGTCCTCGGGTGGGTTCCGCACCTTGTAGTTTGTCATGACACCCCCCTCCCGTCTATCCCTCGACAGGTATATTTCTCGCTCTCGCTCACCGAGTGGAGCGAGCGGGGAAGGTGGGTGACCAAGGCGGGAGGGGAATATCGGGGTATTCAAGGAACGTAAGCGATTTCGTGCTTTCTGGACTTATTTTATTTACCTTCTCGAGCGAAAAAACGGGGAAGTCTTTCGAATTTGATAATATTGTTGTAATTTTTTTTTTTTGTTCATTAATCGTTTATAACATGATATACCTACATTATGTATGATACATGATAAATCTCTCTGGAGTTGACCCCTCCTTCCCCCACGTCCCTCCCGGCGGGACCCGTCGTTCCCCCGCGCCCCACCCTGCGGGACCCCTCTTTCCCTGCGTCACACGCTGTGGGACCCCTCCGCTGTGGGGCCCCTCCGCCCCGACGCTCCTCCCGGCGGGACTCTCATAGGGTTTGCAAATACCTAAACCTTGCCCCTTACACGTGGTAACTCCTAGAAATTTTGTTTTGGTTCACAATAGGATTACTCTCGTCAACCAATTTATTCCATTTAACAGTTTTCAGAGGGTGGAAGGAGAAATTTTTTATTTATTTTTTTTTTCACACATCCATACCTACATGAATTGTTTGTTATGCAATTTGGAATATTCGACCAGTGGTATACTTACACAAAGATTATCTCCTCCTCTTCCTCCTGTATTATACATCCATACATGAGCATATTATCGATAATCCTCATATATGTATGAGGAAATTTAATATTATGAGGAAATATAATATATTTGAATGCATGTTATGCATTCACATATATATATTCGTACATGAGCCATACACTAATTTTCCTCATTTATCCAACGCGTGAAAACAAAAACAAAAGAGGAGGTGCTCCTTTGTTACAGATATTGAGTACCTAACTATTCCATGGATGGATTCCATTGTATTGAGGAGGCTCGAAACACTAGGGAATAGAGTGCGTGATGGTATGGAGGCTTGTCAAGGTTTCCTACGAGATACAGACACCATGGAAAAGAAACACCATCTTATAATCCAAAAATTAAAATGGTCAGTGGATCGATTGAATGGGGAAATACAAAATGTTCTCGCCACATACACAGAACCCTCCACAGAACTGGCCTCCGAGATAGAATTGCAGTTGGAGGCAGAAGAGCTTTTGGTGGAATCAGATACATTACATCTAAGCGATAAAACTCATGATGCGAATGATGTTTCCACACCACAACATACATCCTTGAACAGCCGTCTTCCCAAACTCGAAATGTTGATATTTGACGGGAATATACTGAGGTGGCACGAGTTTTGGGATAGGTCCTCTTCAACAATCGAAAACAGAACCCACATGAGCAATGTCGAAAAATTGTCGGACCTTCTCAGTCTTATGGAAGGAGATGCCAAGAGAGCGGTGGAAGGCTTAGACATTATAAATCAAAAATACAAGGTGGCTGTGGATCGTTTAACTGAGCGATTTGGAAAAAGGAGCATATTGATTGATACTCATTATGCAAAACTCCAGCAAATACTAAAATCCACACAAGACGTAGCTGATTGTCGCCGAACCCTTGATGAAATAGAACGCCACCTCCAAACCATACAATCACTCGGAGAAGATACAAACCACAGACAATTAAGAGCAACCATACTTGACAAATTTCCTAAAGCAACCATATTTGATTTACGAATGGCTATGACGTCAGATGATCATACTGTATCCGAAATACGATCAATCCTTGAAAGAGTAATCTCAGCTAGAGAAGCAGCGCTGAGAATGGCAGCCATCGATAACACAGATCATACAAATTCAAATAATAACCCAACATATACTATTGAAACTCTGTTTGCTGGATCCAATCCTCAAAACAAACAACGAAAACCTATGAACCCCTCAATAGCGTCACCCTCATAGAAGAGGAATGCTCTTCGAGGTCCTTCAAGATATCAATTCAAAAAAAAAAAATTGATAGAAATTCTAAATCAGGAAAATCATCCAATTTTCGGAATTACAAACGCCCAGCAGAGCAATCCTACCATAACCGAAGCACATCAGCTAAGTCCCGTCGTCTGAATTGCAATTTTTTGTTCAGGCTCACACATACATGAGAAATACGACCGTTGTAAAACTAGTGAAGAAAGAAAGGCAAAATTAAAGAACAACTGTTATCTTTGCTTAAGAGAGTCCGACTTGGTGTCGTCATGCCCAATAAAAAACTGGATGAGATGTGTCCACTGTGGTGTTAAAGACAATCATAACCGTAGCCTTTGTGAGAAATTGAACATACACAAAGAACAAACTCACTCACATTTCTCAAATATTTCATCAGACACTATACTGCAATTGGCCACTGTTTCTCTCGATTCTGGCCAAGGAATATCAATAACAGAGCGTGTTCTTTTCGACACAGGGAGCCAAAAGACATAATATGTCTTTATATATAGCCTTATATATTATATAAGGTCAAGTGTAACAAAACAGCTGAAATTGGAACATACCAAACCAACAGCCTTAAACATCTTCACATTTGGATCAACTAAACCAAAAACCATCAGCACAAACCTCGTGACGTTTCAGTTAAGTACTCACAAGTCACCATTCAACATTTTAATACAAGCTCACACTATACAAACTTTAACTGGACTGATACCCTCATATCTAGAAATGAAGACCACCCTGAGACAAATATACCCAAACATTCATATTGCTAATGATGTGAATGCCAAAAGTAGTATTGATGTTATTATTGGAAATGATTATCATCATTCAACCGTAATGGCCAACAGAATAGAAATTACACCAACACTATTCCTAGTGGAATCACTAATTGGATGAATTCTCTCTGGAGTATACAAAGAAAATCAGAAACATACTGACGTCCTGACTATACTTATTTACGTCCAGGTTGGACCCTCTGAACAATACAAGCGAGTCTTTGACTGTCCAGACTCTGCACTGAAAGATGATAATATAAAAAACATTTGGGAGTTGGAGGTGATTGGAATAAAGGATTCTCCAAAATTACTTCAAGACGAGGAAGTGGTTCAACATTTCAACAATACAACTATATTTCAGAACAACAGGTATCAGGTCAGATGGCCTTGGATACAATATCCTCCAGAACTTCCAGTTAATCTAGGACTAAAATCATTGATTAAAATACTTGACAATGATATGATCAAAAAATATGATGAAGTCCTGCAAGACCAAATGAATAAAGGCATCATTGAAACCGTAATAGAACCTAAGCTTCCTGAAACACACCCTATTCATTACCTCCCACATCACTGTGTGGTTCAACAAGAAAAACCACAAAACTTTGAATCGTATACTACGCTTCATCAAAGACAAAGGGTCAAAACAGCCTAAATGATCTCCTGTACAAAGCTCCGCTTCTATTACACGACTTGACATCCCTTTTGATTCAATTTCGACAAAACCCAATTGCTATTGTTGCTGACATTGAAAAGGCGTTTTTACAAGTTGGACTCCAAGACCAGGATCGGGATGTTACACGGTTTCTTTGGCCTCATGATACAACCCAACATCCTTCAGACAAAAACTTAGTACACTTCAGATTTTGTAGAGTACCGTTTGGGGTAATCTCAAACCCGTTTTCTCTTTGCGGCTACTATACGTAAACACCTCTCACAAAAGGAACAACCTCTGACTGATAAAATAGCTTCCTGTCTGTATGTAGACAATCTCGTAACTGGTGTACAAAGTCCACAAGAAGCCAAAGAACTGTTCATTACATGCAGAGAAAATTTCAAGGAATTGTCCAGGAACATCCGAGAATGGAACTCAAATAACCAAGAGTTTATACAATCCATCCCAACAGAATTAACAAAACCACAACGTACCTTTCAGTGGAATACATGGCAAGATACCTTGAAATTGCAAATCAAACCTGAAGTAATTTAAAGCAAGATTTCCACCAAAACACATATACTTCGAATAATTGCGTCTGTTTTTGATCCTTGTGGTCTAGTTGCCCCATTGACGCTACCGACACGTTCATTCCTCTAAGATTTGTGGGAAGAAAATTGAAATGGGATACCCCATTGTCTCTTGAACATCTGCTGCGTTGGAAACTATGTAAGACGTTTTTACACAAATTACCACTAATTTCAACCCCACGGACCAACGTTACTCCAGATATACCAGCAAACTGTAAGTACGAACTACATTGCTTCACTGATGCATCTAAAGAAGCTTATGTATCTGTTATATATTTGAGGATTTCTAATCAAGAGACTCACACTACGAGCTTTATTATTTCCCGTTCCCGATTAACCCCTCTGGAAAGAAAGGAAAGCCTTACCATACCTAAATTCGAACTCCTTGTAGTAGTGATCGGAAGAAGACTCCTGCAATATGTACAGTCTGCATCCATTTTACCAATACATGCTCAAAACCTTTGGACTGACAATCAGGTGGTATTGAGACGCTCTGCTCGAGACGCTTTCTTCCACACATTATTAGTAAGCGAGTCATGGAAATCCAGAGTGATGGTGATGTGCAGTTCCGATTTGTCAGATCAGAGAACAATCCAGCTGATGTTGCGACACGTCAACTGAAGGATGATACCTTGCCAAATTTATGGATTAATGGCCCATCCTTTTGCATAAACCACATGATGAGTGGCCTCAACACGACCTGATGTGGAAGGAAACAACTACTACTGAACATCCCTCACGTCATGATACTACTCAGAAATACAGAGCAACTATTACTTCCTACACATCAAACGATCAAGACTTTAATCTTCCTGCAACTGGAATTCAGCTAGCGGTAGCGAAGGTACAGGTGAGGAGGAGGTAGGGATGGAGAAGGGGTATCTCCCCTGGATGGGAGGAGAGAAGGTTCCCTGGGCTTGAACCAGCAGTCACAAGAAGAATCTCGAGGTGGTGCGTACCCGAAACCATGATAACCTCATAATGTGACTGATATTTTGTATACACACAAACTATCCCAATCTCCCTATCCCTATTATACATACTTTTTTATCTATATATTATACAAACTGGAAATCTACACAATCTTACCTCTTATCCATACAAACTTTATGTCTGGGTGTGTGGCAGTCACCAAGACATAATGATACATACCGCCACTGCGGGTGGCTTATACATACCTATACTGTACTCACATACCAGTAGAGAGGCATGAAAACGCGTATAGGGGATGTTTGGAGCCCGTCAGGGGAAAACGATCCCCAAGGGAAGAGAGAGATTTGGATATTATGTACATGTACCCATACAAATGTATGTACACATACGAATTTATGTATACACAAAAATTGACGTAATTTACTTATAAAATGTATAATACGTTAGATTCGTATGGCCAGGGCGGCAATGACAACATGTTCAATGTGGTTATACTGTTTCTTTATCTCGAAGTTATACTGAAGGCATACTTTTCGTTGTATAGTTAAAAATCATTAATCTTGCTCTATTTCCAACCTTCTGCGTGGGAGTGTCGCTACAGCGAGAGTATAATACACAATATAATATAATTAAAATACAGTAGTTTGTAAGGAAGGACGAACCCAGGAGAAGGAGGGGCTTCCTAGAGGTACGGTGGTGGGGGAAGACGCACTGAGGGATGCGGGACGGGCAGGCCGACGTTGTTGTTCTCTTGGAGGCAACCAGGGAAGGTATCTGTGAGTAACTACACGTTATACTTATTCGATCGATCGATTATACCTATACCTTCTGTGTCAACAAGCTCTCCCCTTGTCTTATACTCTATACCATACACACAATACCTTATAAGACATGTTCTAGCTTATACAGAAGCCTATAACACACTATACCTATACTGTTGTGCAAGTGGTGTACAACTTATACTTCCCATATGACCATGGCGGATGGCATATACTATATACCTACATCTAACCCACACTGTGGTGTGGTTTATACAATACACATATTATACATATATGCTATACATGTACTGTACACTTATACTATACACATATACGTGTATGGTATATATGTCTGTAGTGTAGTATGTATGTATGGTATGTGTATACACATATACTATACACTATACCTTTATACTGTGGCACTATACTATACCTATACTGTTGTGCAAGTGGTGTACAACTTATACTTCCCATAATATGACCATGGCGGATGGCATATACTATACACATCTAAACCACACTGCGGTGTGGTTTATACTATACCTAGTATACTGTTGTGCAAGAGGCGTACAACTTATACTTCCCATAATATGACCATGGCGGTCGGCATACTATACAGCTGGTTATGGGCAGCTATACATCTAAACCACACTGCGGTGTGGTTTATACTATACCTAGTACACTGTTGTGCAAGAGGCGTACAACTTATATTTCCCATAATATGACCATGGCGGTCGGCATACTATACAGCTGGTTATGGGCAGCTATGCATCTGAACCACACTGCGGTGTGGTTCATACAATACAAACTGTATGTCTGGGTATGTGGCAGACACCTAGACATAATTATACACACCGCCACTGCGTGTGGCTTATACTACCCATAATATGACCATGGCGGTCGGCATACTATACAGCTGGTTATGGGCAGCTATACATCTGAACCACACTGCGGTGTGGTTTATACAATACACATACTATACTGGGCGCCTTATATACCTATACATACTTATACAGAGGTCAGGGGACGGATAAGGGGTCGTTGGGGAGTCCGTCATACACAAAAAGCCCGAAGGGGGAGAGCTTGGATCTATGTTGACATTTACAATACATGTGATACCTATTTATACCATTTACATACATGTGGCAAAACATACATCGATTACATGAAATATTATGTAGGTATTTATGATATTAATTATTCGATTACATGAAATATTATGTATTTATGATATTAATTCGTACGGCAGACGGCCGTGACGACAAATGGAACCTTGAGTACAGTTTCCACCTCTTTGAATTCATCAAATCGTTTTTTTTGTTACACAAATTTTCACGTTCTTGTGTAGCACCTGAAAGTGGATCTACTTTTCTGAACCATAGACAACGTTTACATAATATGTAAACATATTATGTTGATCCTATGACCATCCTTACTAATCTGACTACTCACTAACTTATTGAAATCTTTTATGTATATGTGATGTCAATTTTCCCCTTCCTCTAACATAAGAAGATCACCGTGATCCTCCAACTCAATTGTAACTATCTTTTTGGGACACACAATTAATTTTGCATTCAGTGTGAAGACATTAATCGATATGTTGATACTTGTTTCAAACTTATTTATATCCTGTATGGATGTGGGGAATGAAATAGATGAAAAATCATATTTGTGTTGGATATTGTTATAGGAAGAAAACACACACAGTACACTTACGAATTTAGCTAAGACAGCATAATAAAAACGTCGATTTCCATCACTAAGAACATTGATACAAACCTTTCTATCGGAAATTTTTTTGGGAATTTAATAGTGCCATTCCCTCCACGTAAAGGTGAATATTTATTTATTTTGACACGCATACCATAAATCATACTGAGTTTCCAACCACTCTTTTTGAGTTCCAAGTCACACAATTCTGATTTTAATTTTAAGAACATTTTATTTAACACATTCACTGCGGACCATTGATCGGGGAACTTCCAGCCAACCTGATTTGAGTTCTTGCGTTTAGTCACATCGTCTGGCATTGTAGATGTAGGAAAATGCGTTGTTAGTTGCAAAAATAACGTAATTATGTAATTAGAGCGTAATTAATATCCGTCCGGATCCAGGACGGCCGCACGGCTGGAGAGTTCAGGTGTTGTTATGCGGGTTTGCATACCTATTTTTCTAGGTGACTCAAGCTGACGTTTCACCGTACATTCGGAAAAAGGATAATTTTCACAGAAAAACTGAAACGTTTAGTAAAAATGTTTTATTACAGAAATAGGTATAGAAAGCGGAGTTGAACAAAATGCGGCAAATAGTGAGCAACAAAACTGTGGATGTAGAAATAAACTTGTTTCATTTTCAATGAAAACTAAACTAAACAAAACAAAATTTCAGTGGAAAAAAATACATATCTTTAATATAGAAAGAGTGAACGAAATGTGGCGAATTGGCGAGCAAAATAGTGAGCTAAATTGTACCTATCATAAAAGAGGTACCAACACATTTTCGTGAATTGCCTGCGCTATGGGAAGGAAACGTAGTCGTAAATAAGAACCATACGAAGGCTACCATACTTTCCTAGTAATCATGGAAAGTGCGAAAGCAGGGCAAACATAACCCAGGCTGATCAGGACAATCAGGGCAGTAGAAACAAGTTAGTTTTCTTACCTTTTTTTTTAACACTCCCGACACCTCTTTCTTTTGGTCTCCTTTCCAGTTTCCCTAGCAATTTCCATAGGAAGGTGGACGACGGAATCAAATGTTTTTTTTTGTTTCGGTGGAGGGGGAGGAAGGAAAAACTTCACGATCGCCAGTTGGAAATCGTGTGCATCGACATTAGTACTGAAAATTTCCCAACAGTGTTAATATCTCGTGTTCAGAGTAGTTTCTCTTTTCATGATCCTAAATAAGAAGTTTTGAGATAAGTAACAGCAAAACTAACACAAACAACAAGAAAGTTGAAGCGGTTGTACGTAGCAGGCAGCGTGTGCCTGGGGTCACGTAGTTATTATTATAGAAACAAGTAAAATATGCTTGTACTTACGCCAAACGCCGTATTATTCTTTCTCGGTGTTTCACAGTCACTGAATGAAGACATGACGCGAGCACACTGAAGACTCAGAACAAACTAAACTAAATGCAAAGGTGAAGATAATAGAAAACCGGAGTTTGAACTTCGGACCCGATTAGCTCCAAAAAGTCATATGGTGAACATTGAAACTGAGGTTATTTTTACACTTCAGAGACTCTTCAGCCCGCCTAGAGATGAAAACAAATTCGATTGAAGCAGTGCGTGAACCTTATACCGGCCGATAACAACAAAAGGGTAAGTGGCTCGGATCCGGGACAGACGCATGGCTGGAGGGTAGCTGCCGTCCCGGATCCGGGACGGCCGCACTGGATGTGTTAAAACCCCTTCTATTTCTGAAGAATCTAATAAAATTTCATTCTTTACTTTAATATTGATTTGTAGATACTCATCAGCAATATTTCTCATGAGTCAATCGACAAATAGATTGAATTTTACTGTTCCATGGGCCATAAGAATCTCATTTTGAATTTTTATTATCTTTATCTTCAAATCGTGTAGGAAGAGGGGCAAATCCATTGAAAAATCCGATTGAATAAAATAGGAAGCGATGCGATCGGACTATAACTTCGTACCTATAGTTTTGCCCGTTACAAGGATTTCATGACAGGCACACGGATCACGGACACAAAGACAGACACGGAACCAAAACGCTGCAAATTATTACACAATGGTTTATTATTTTTCTATATTGATCACTCGTCTAAAAAATCACCAACCATCCAATATAAAAATAAAAAAATCAAAAAAAAAATCAAAAAAAATAACCAACCATCGATCGCATTTTGGTCAGCTCTAATTTGAACCGAGATTAGGCCTCTTTTGCGATTCACACTCGTGTTTTGATTTATATATATATATATTTCAATATAAACCCTCAAATTTTTGTAGAGAGCGAACGGTTTGTCCTACAGAGCTCCGGGTGGTCTCAAAAAATTCTAAAAATTCTATAGAATCCAAAATTGAAGGAAAAACAATACCTTTATATCGAAATTTCTTGAGTTAGGGCATTTTCAAAATTTCAAAATTGATTTTGGAACCCTTAGAAGTGACCTACATCAACCAAAAGCGTCGGGGCACAACTAGACCCCAAATGGAGCCTACATACCAAATTTCATCAAAATCGGTCAATGCTAAGTGGCAAAAGTGCCGCGTACGGCGGACGGACGGCCAAATTTTTATTCGATTTTTGGATTCTACGTACCTTGAAACGTAAACCATCAAATTTTGAGGGGGTGTTAAAATTTTTTTTTTCTTGGTCGATTCCAAAGGTTCATTATTGAAAATAATAAACCAAAATGATCAGAAAGGTCTAAAACGTAAAACGCGACTAGAAATTTTGATTTCTGAGAACTTGTTTTTTCAACCTTGAAAAGTGAAAACTATGCTTACGCTACCTGTGTACAATCGTAAGCAAAATATGTATTAACCGCCTCTTCAAAATTTTATGGTTTACTCTACAAGGTATGTATGTAGAATTCAAAAATCTAATTTTAAAAAAATGTGCAGTCCATCAGCCATACGCGGCACTTGGCCCAGTTCCCATGGACTGATTTTGATCAAATTTGACATGGACTCGTCGAACAAGTGTAACCAGAAGATACGAACATATATCTGCCCGCCTTGCGCGAAAATATGGTTGGTTGGTAGGAAAAGCCGTGTACTTCGTAGACGGGTGATCTTTACTGAAAAATTATGAAACCTCTGTGAATCAAATCAAAGCGTTTTTTAATTTAAATCATTAGACCCACTTAGCGCCAACTTTCAGGATTTATTGTTATTCTTGCTAGTAATGCGATTTAACCCACTGAGCGACGGGAGGAGGAGTTGCCTATTTGTGCACATTATGGCCTTGCGTGAAACCCATAAAGAAGCAAAATTATACGAAAACAGAATGGAAACTCACCACAGTCTGTTTAGCATGAGTGATCAAAGCGAAACCTAGCGTCCAGGGCAAACTCCTTCGAGGCTTACCTTGTCCAAACTTTTGAATGCTCTAATTTTAATGGCCGCGGGCCCACAGAGATTATCCTTGGTTGTTCCTGGAGAGTCGTGTACCTGACTTCTATCTATGCTCCATTATCCTTTGAACTAATCTGACCATGACCTGTTCTAAAAGCACCAACCTATTAATGAATATGAACGAATTTCGTTGAAGCAACTTGAATAATGATGTGTTACAATCGTCGATCGGCACACAAATAAAGTCAAGTAGTCAAAATAATCAGAGAAACAACACAAAAGACAATGATAAAAACGCTGCAAATTATTACACAATGGTTTATTATTTTTCTATACAGGGTGTGACCCTTACGTGCGCACCACCGGGCAGGGTTCGATTCTACTACTAATTTGCAACAAAAAATGTTTCATAGCAATTTTTTTTGGGGGCTTCGTTTTTGACTTATTTCACATTTAAGATTTTTTTCGTGTTTTCGACCTTACATCACTAAAATGGCTATAACTCCCTTAATTGATGGAGTAAATTCAAATTTTATTATATCATTGGAAAGAGCGTCAAATTTCCCATCTCCCTAATGGGGTTTTAGAAAATTTCAAATGAAACAAACGGGTTTAAAATAAACCAAAAGTAAAAAATTGGTAAAGTTTCGAGAATTTTCACTTTTTTCAAAGTTTGTTTCTCGAAACGTCGTGAACGGAAATTTCCATGCTGTAAGCCTAAAAGTTGCATGTGAATCCCAGCTTTCTAACGGTGTAGTCATTTTTTTAAACACCACTTATTCAGTTAGAAAATGACGTTTTTAGGGCAGAAAACGATCATTTTAGGGTGCAAATCGGCGTTTTTCACCAGAAATGCTTTCCAACATTTTAAATCAATTGACATGAAATTTAACGTAATTTTTGACGCTGAATCACTTTCCGATCTCCTCGACAAACAAATCGTCGGTGAAGCGGCAACATGCTACATCTCAATTTTCCCAAGTTTTCAGGAGACACAAAAAACTGTCTAAATTCAACACTACTTCCTCGAAACAAAAACTTTTGACAATTTCATCAACAATGAGGAATTTCACCGATTTCTGTTTGCATTTTTCCTGAATAGTTAATGGTGTGGGATAGATGAAAATCGGGCTGATTTCGGAAAATAAGTCTCCTGTTATTTTTGGGAGACAATCAAAATTTTTAATTTCAAAACTAACCGGGAAAACAGACGTGAAGCGGGAACGCTCGCTGATTGGGCTGTTCGGATCGCCGTCTCCTCCCAGTGTTGCCCATTGGGACGACGAAATCGTGTTTTCTAAGAGAAAAGTTATCAAACAAAAACAGAGGAAACCTAATTTTCCCCATCTCGCTTTTTCTATTGTTTTCTTCAGTTTTTTCGATTTCGAACTTTACTGTTTCATGAAATTTTGCATCTGGGGACTATAGATTTCTCAATCTCAGCACTTCAAGCGGCCATAAATGAACTATTCCAGCATGACGTCATTTTCCCGGTTTTTTTAAACATTCGTATTTTCTACACTGTTTTGTTTATTCGTAAATTAGGAAGTTCGGGCTGAAAGTTTGCCTTAGGAGGTTTTTCGAGGTGCTGAATCCGATTTTGGGGTCAAAAATAGGAAATTCCGACATGGTGAAATTCCTCATTAGACCCATTTCATCATTTCTGACTGATTTTACCATATATTTCCAATTAATTGAAAAGTTAAGTGAGTTATAGCATGTTACCTCATTTCACTCAGAGTTATAGCTAGTTACAGTTCCCGTCGAGCAAGAGTTATCGCATATTGCTTTTCAAAATGAATTATTTCATGTTGGCAATATTGTGAATAACGCCGAAACAAATAGGTAACTTTTTCGACAATCTGACTTCACCAATGGATCCGGCCGGAAATTTTGTATCAAGATTGATGTATAACTAATTTTGGTAAAAATTGAGTTATTGCATGTTGCCGCTTCACCGACGAAATAGTACTTTTCAAGCCCTTTCCATTGGGCGAAGGGCTCAATCTCGTTGTTCGTTTCATCCACAATTGTCATTAAGGGAGGACTGGGTTATAAATGACTCGCACTCCTTCCACTTTGTTGACTTACCTAATTTTTGCCCTCTGTCTTGAAAATATCGTCCCGATCATTTGCGGAAAGCTTTTTCTTTTCGATAGATAACAAATTGGGAGTCGAGGACTCAGTTGTTGTACCCTGTTTAACCCAGAAAGGGCTTGAAAAGTACTATTTGTTTGTCGAGGAGATCGGAAAGTGTTACCATTCGATTCAGCGTCAAAAAGTACGTAAAATTTCATGTCAAATGATTTATTAAGATGGAAAGCATTTCTGTTGAAAAACGCCGATTTACAATCGAAAATGAACGTTTTCTGCCCTAAAAACGTCATTTTCTAACTGAATACCTAAGTGGTGTTTTTAAAAAAATGACTACACCGTTAGAAAGCTGGGATTCACATGCAACTTTTAGGCTTACAGCATGGAAATTTCCGTTCACGACGTTTCGAGAAACAAACTTTGAAAAAAGTGAAAATTTTCGAAACTTTACCAATTTTTAGGACGTCCCACAGTAAGACTTGGGCGTCCTTATGCGATCGATCTGGGGTAAAGTTGGACAACACTCAACAGAAAAAAAAATGACCATACAGTAATCCGTTTTAGACCATTCTGAATCCAAATCCGCGAAAAAAACCATAGGTGTATGTCTGTGTGTGTGTGTGTGTGTGTGTGTGTATAGGTGTGTGTGTCTGTGTGTGTGTAACAAAATCTTGTGTCGTCTGCACAGGCCTTAGTTCTCAACCGATTTTCCTGGTTCTTTTTTTGTTCGTCGCGGAAAACTATCTAGTTGTGCACTACGGCGCCGGAATTTCGAATTTTGCCTTTTAAGGGAAGGAAAAGGGGGGTTAATGCTCGAAAAACGTGCGTTTTTGGGCATAATCTTGTGTCGTCTGCACAGGCTTTAGTTCTCAACCGATTTTCGTGTTTTTTTTTTTTTTTTTTTTTTTCGATGCGGGAAACTATCTAGTTGTGCACTACGGTGCCGAAATTTCGAATTTTGCTTTTTAAGGGGGGGAAAGGGGGGGTTATTGCTTAAAAAACGTGCGTTTGCGGGTACAATCTTGTAAACTCTGCCCAGGCTTCAATTTCCAACCGATTTGCGTGTTTCTTTTTTTGTTTGACTCAAATAAGTTCCGAGTTGTACTTGATTTTACCAGAGTACCGAAATTCGCAAGGGGAGGGGGTGAGTGGGGGATAATATTCGCAAAATATCCGATTTTTCAATATTTCGGTTCCTTTACTGCTTACTAATTGTACCCAGGCTTTGAAATTGAGGAAAAATTCTCATTATACCTCCGGATTTTCATGAATTATTCTCTGTCCCACCATGGAACTAATAGTGGTGCCACCATGGTGCCAGAACACCATAAACCGCATATTTCGTGGGTTTTTTTTTTTTTTTTGTTTTGTTTCACCTTGAATACGGATGTGAACTTCGACGGACTGCCTACCAGAACAAATAGATGAAACTTCAATGTTAAGACGTATTTCTGCTTTGGTGCCAGACTGGTGGTGGTGATGTGGGGGGGGGGGGTTAACTCGAATTCGCATGTTGGGTAGCGTAGATAATGGATTTTAAAATGCTCTTCAGATTCGAGGCTCCCACGCTGCTAGAAATGTTAAGGTGGATAATGGTGGGGGGGGGGGTGTCACTATTTCTTGCCTAAAGTAATAAATAAATTACATCGAGTGAAGCAGTTTTATCGCTTACCAACTGGTTAAACTGATCTAATGCTTATCCAATGGGACGTCCCCTGGAATGCATGCATTACTAAACAATATGTTTTACTTTTGGTTTATTTTACACCCGTTCGTTTTATTTGAAATTTTGTAAAACCCCACCAGGGAGATAGAAAATTTGACGCTCTTTCCAGTGATATAATAAAATTTGATTTTACTCCATCAATTGATGGAGTAATAGCCATTTTAGTGATGTAAGGTCGAAAACACGAAAAAATCTTAAATGTGAAATAAGTCGAAAACGAAGCCTCTTAAAAAAAATTGCTAGGAGACATTTTTTGTTGCAAATTAGTAGTAGAATCGAACCCTGCCCGGTGGTGCGCCCGTAAGGGTATATCACTCGTCTGCAAAGCCACCAACCATCCAACATGAAGAAAAACATCGATCGCATTTCGATCAGCTATAATTTGAACGGAGATTAGGCCTCTTTCGTGATTCACACTCGTGTTTCTGATTTATCGTAAGTCCAACCCTAAAATTCTCGTAGGGAGCGAACGGTTTGTCCTGCAGGGCTCCGCGTGGTCTCTAAAAATTCGATACTATCTTAAATTGGTGGAGAAACAATAGTACTACCTTTATATCAAAATTTTTCAAGTTAGGGCGTTTTTAAAATCTCAGCACTTATTTTTCAACCCTTAGAAGTGACCTACATTAACCAAAAGCTTCGGGGCACAACTAGACCCCAAATGGAGCCTTCATACCAAATTTCATTGAAATCGGTCAATTCTAACTGAGGAAAGTGCCGCGGACGGCGGACGGACGGCCAAATTTGTATTCGATTTTTGGATTCTGCGTACCTTGAAATGTAAACCAACAAATTTTGAGAGGGGGGGGGGGTTAAAAAAATGTTCTTGGTCGATTCCAAAGGTTCATTATTGAAAATAATAAACCAAAAATGTATGTGACAAAATCTTGCGTACTCTGCCAGGGCCTTAGTTTTCAACCGATTTGCAAGGTTCTATTTTTGTTCGACGCCGAAATCTATCTAGTTGTGCTCTACGTCGCCGAAATTTTGAATTTTGCCTTTTAATTTGGGAAAGGGGGGGTTAATGCTTAAAATACGTGCGTTTTCTGTCATAATCTAGTTTAATCTGCCCAGTTCTCAATTTTATACCGATTTGCATGATTCTTTTTTTGTTCGACTCAGATAACTTCCGACTTGCACATTATTTCAATAGAGTATCAAAGTTAGCATGGGGAAGGGGCAAAAACAATCACTAAATATGCGATTTTTAAATATTTCGGTTCCTTCAAGTATAGCCCAATTCAAGCTTTGAAATTCAGTAATTAAAAATATACCTCTGGATTTTCATGAGTTATTCTTTGTGCCACCATGGAACAAATTAGCGGTGCCAGGACACCAGAAACCAAATATTTCGGTGTGGGGTTTTGGGTGTTTCACCTTGAATACGGGTGTGAACTACTACGGACAGCCTACCAAAACTAATAGATGAATGTTCAACGTTACCAAGTATGACCGCTTTGGTGCCAGACTGGTACCTACCGTTGGAGGAAGGGGGAAGGGAGGGGGGACTCGAATTCACATGTTGGGTATCGCAGATCGTGGATTTTAAGATTGTATTCAAATTTGAGGCTCTTATGGGACTAGAAACGTTATTTTCTAGTTTCCCACTCAATATACTAACTAAATTGAGTAAAACAGTTTTGTGTAGTACTAATTAATCAATTAACTTTTTTTAATTTATTGGCATCGGCATTATCATACAGCCATGGTGTAATACAAATATTTTCATTACGTATTATTGTTACATTATTAAGTCAGATAAAATGTGAATAGAGATTAAGCCTTTTTGCGATTCACGCTCGTGTTTCTGATTTATCATAAGTCCAACCCTCAAGTACCCATGGGGAGCTAACAGTTGGTCCTACAAAGCTCTGGGTGGTCTCATTCGATTCTAAAGATTCAATACTATGTAAAAGTTGAAAAAACAATACCTTATCGAAAATTTTCTAATCGCCCTCGTTTAGAAAATGTCAGCCATTATTTTTCAGCCCTTAGAAGAGACTGACATCAACCGACAGCTTCGGGGCACAACTAGACCCCAAATAGAGCCGATATGCCAAGTTTCATCGGAAAAAAATGTTGAGAGGGGTTAACTTTTTTTTCTCGGTCGATTCCAAAGGTTCATTATTGAAAATAATAAAACAAACGCTGCAAATTATTACACAATGGTTTATTATTTTTTTTTTTTTCTTTATAGATCACTCGTCTGCAAAGCCCCCAACCACCCAACATGAAGAAAAACATCGATCGCATTTCGGTCAGCTCCGGACTTCTCCGGTGAACGGAGAGTAGTCCTCTTTTGCGATTCACTCTCGTGTTTCCGATTTATCGTACGTCCAAACTTTAAATTCTCGTAGTGAGCGAACGGTTTGTCCTACAGAGCTCCGAGTGGTCTCAAAAAATTTTTAAAATTCTATAGAATCTTAAATTGAAGGGAAAACAATACCTTTATATCAAAATTTTTTGAGTTAGGGGGTTTTCAAAATTTCAAAATTGATTTTGGAACCCTTAGAAGTGACCTACGTCAACCAAAATCTTCGGGGCACAACTAGACCCCAAATGGAGCCTACATACCAAATTTCATCAAAATCGGTCAATGCTAAGTGGCAAAAGTGCCGCGTACGGCAGACGGACGGCCAAATTTTTATTCGATTTTTGGATTCTACGTACCTTGAAACGTAAACCATCAAATTTTGAGGGGATGTTAAAATTTTTTTTCCTGGTCGATTCCAAAGGTTTATTATTGAAAATAATAAACCAAAAAGCAGCCAAGGTCTGGAAAAACGCAATGGGGAATTTGCCTCAATTTTAGATTCTGGAATTTCAAGTCAAATCCTACAATAGGGCCCTATAATAACGTTTAACACTAGGAATAACCAAGGGGAAAAAATTACCGTAGGAGAAAATGACTAAACAAGTGAACCTCTGTTACAAAACACCGCGAAAATCGAGGAATATTGTTGACGTCATACGAAAAAAAAAACGACGCGAAAACAACTCCGACAACAGACAGAGTTCTAGCACCGCCACACAAAACGATCCAGTGAAATGGCTACTCGAATAATGTGATTCAAATCTTGAAACTAAATAAGAGAAGATGAAGACTAATAATGCTTGATAAACTAGTAGGTAGATTCATATTGTAAAAAATATTTTAAAATGGAAAAATAATAAAATAAAAACCTTTTTAACAAATTAATGGACCGACCTCAAAAATGATGTCTGTAAACACCAAAAAGGGAAAAATAATAATCTCAGTGAATACATACTTGATGTAGTAGGTTGTTGGACATAGATATCTAGTCAACAGATGGTATGTTGGAATAACAACAATTATTTTTAGTGTGATTCACACTTATTGTCACACTCACATCCTCCATCATACGATAGCAGTGACGTACTACCTAATAGTTTTGGAACACTTATCTCTACTCGTATTCATGTTTTGTATTGCACGATCGACGCATGTTGTAATACTCGCCAGATCATGGGAGTAGTACTTAAAAACCACAGCGTATCCAGATAGGTAGGTAGGTACGCATTGAAGTCACCGCTGTGCCCATCTGCAGACACAAACTAACTACCTCCCTTATTCGATGATCTGGTTAGCATTACAAGAGTAAGTACCATTGAGTTAAAATGTGTCCCCAAACTATCAGGTACCTAGTAAATCTCTTCTGCCATATGAGTATGACAGTAAGTGTGAACCACCATAGGAATGGTTGTGGCGAGTATTTTGAGACTCTATTATTATATGAGACTGTTTATTTTATTGGTGGACATATTATAATATAGCAACATACCTTTGGAAGCGTTTTTACCTAATCAACGTTCAAAACCGTCCACAATTTTAAACAAAAAGATATCTACGTTCATACTCAGTGTGGAAGCATGTTCGTAGTATGAGAGGTACGTATATTTGCGAAAAAGAATAATATGTTGGTAAGTAGAAGATCTAGTCGATGTTTATGTCTACAGATGGGCACGGCGGCGACTTCAATGCGTACCTACCTACCTATCTGGATACGCTGTGGTTTTTAAGTACTACTCCCATGATCTGGTGAGTATTACAACATGCGTCGATCGTGCAATACAAAACATGAATACGAGTAGAGATAAGTGTTCCAAAACTATTAGGTAGTACGTCACTGCTATCGTATGATGGAGGATGTGAGTGTGACAATACGTGTGAATCACACTAAAAATAATTGTTGTTATTCCAACATACCATCTGTTGACTAGATATCTATGTCCAACAACCTACTACATCAAGTATGTTCTCACTGAGATTATTATTTTTCCCTTTTTGGTGTTTACAGACATCATTTTTGAGGTCGTTCCATTTTTTTTGTTAAAAAGGTTTTTATTTTATTATTTTTCCATTTTAAATTATTTTATATTTTTCACTTTTTAGTGGTCCTCAATATAAAATCAATATGAAATAAATTTACCCGCAGTTTTTCGAACAGTTTTAGTAATACTGTGAATCGTTTCAGTAAGGAGAACCAGAAGCCGAAGGGTGGACCACATTCTGTAATCCGGATCACTTTTCATATATATAGATGAGTTTCCGTTTTAGGATCAGTTTCAGGAGGTATTTGGTTCACTTTCCTACTTACAAATCTACTCTCTTATCCTCTAACTGGTCGACTTTTTTCTTAATTGCTAGGTACGTGGTAGTTCTGAAAACACAATTCAACAACTCAACCATGACATGATTGACGAAGGAGCTATGTGCTACATCCACTTGGTAGAAAACCCTCTCATCACCTAATTGTACTATATACCTACCTCATATTTGGTACAGCACTATTCAGTTCTGACGATCTTCTATACCATTACCTACCCATCTATATTATGGATGACGAGGAAGCTATGTGCTACACCCACTTGGTAGAATACCCTCCCATCACCTAACTGTACTATATACCTCATATTTGGTACAGCTCTATGCAATTCTGACGATCTTCAATACCATTACCTACCCAACTATATTATGGATGACTAGGAAGCTATGTGCTACACCCACTTGGTAGAATACCCTCTATTCACCTTACTGTACTATTGTACACCTCATATTTGGTACAGCACTATGCAGTTCTGACGATGTCCTCTACTATTACCTACCTAATCATGTTATCGCTGATGAGGGGGCTATGTGCTACACCCACTTGGTAGAATACCCTCCCATCACCTAACTGTACTATATACCTCATATTTGGTACAGCTCTATGCAATTCTGACGATCTTCTATACCATTACCTACCCAACTATATTATGGATGACTAGGAAGCTATGTGCTACACCCACTTGGTAGAATACCCACTAATCACCTTACTGTACTATTGTATACCTCATATTTGGTACAGCACTATGCAGTTCTGACGATGTCCTCTACTATTACCTACCTAATCATGTTATCGCTGATGAGGGGGCTATGTGCTACATCCACTTGGTAGAATACCCTCCCATCACCTAACTGTACTATATACCTCATATTTGGTACAGCTCTATGCAATTCTGACGATCTTCTATACCATTACCAACCCAACTATATTATGGATGACTAGGAAGCTATGTGCTACACCCACTTGGTAGAATACCCTTTAATCACCTTACTGTACTATTTTATACCTCATATTTGGTACAGCACTATGCAGTTCTGACGATGTCCTCTACTATTACCTACCTAATCATGTTATTGGTGATGAGGGGGCTATGTGCTACACCCACTTGGTAGAATACCCTCTCATCACCTAATTGTACTATATACCTCATTTTGCTACTGCACTATTCAGTTCCAACAATCTCCTATATGGCATCCTCCCTCCTACCCAACTATGTTATGGATGACGAGGGAGCTATGTGCTACACCCACTTGGTAGAATACCCTCTAATCACCTTACTGTACTATTACTTACCTCATATTTAGTAGGGCACTAAGCCGTTCTGACGATTCCCTCTTCTATTACCTACCTACTCATGTTATCGGTGATGAGGGGGCTATGTGCTACACCCACTTGGTAAAATACCCTCTTATCACCAAATTGTACTACATATCTCATATTTGGTACGGCACTATGCAGTTATGACGATCTCCTATACCATTAGATGTCCAACTATACTATGAATGACGAGGGAGCTATGTGCTACACCCACTTGGTAGAATACCCTCTAATCACCTTACTGTAGTATTACATACCTCATATTTAGTACTGCACTAAGCAGTTCCGACGATTCCCTCTTCTATTACCTACCTAATCATGTTATCGGTGATGAGGGGTCTATGTGCTACACCCACTTGGTAAAATACCCTCTTATCACCAAATTGTACTACATATCTCATATTTGGTATGGCACTATGCAGTTATGACGATCTCCTATACCATTACCTACCCAACTATATTATGAATGATGAGGGAGCTATGTGCTACACCCACTTGGTAGAATACCATCTAATCACCTAACTGTACTATTACTTACCTCATATTTAGTAGGGCACTAAGCAGTTCGGACGATTCCCTCTTCTATTACCTACCTAATCATGTTATCGGTGATGAGGGGGCTATGTGCTACACCCACTTGGTAAAATACCCTCTTATCACCAAATTGTACCACATGGGTAATTCTCAGAAAAAGCTCAATTTTCAAGGCTCAAACTTTGAGAAAGTGAACCGTCTCCAAAAAATTCAAAAAAATTCATGAAGTTTCCTGGGAACGTTAAGAAGAATTTGTAATGAAAGACAGAGCTCAATTCACAGTTTTTAGTCTCAAATTTCAATTTTGAAAATTTATAGTGCGGCGGTAATGAGAACTTGATTTTTTTAAAGTCGTTGGTATTGAGAATAACGTATTAGTTTCACAATTCTGTGTAAAAAAATTCATCAAGTTTCCTGGGAACTTAAATAAGAATGTGTAACGCAAGATAGAGCTAAATTCACAGTTTTTAGTCTCAAATTTCAATTTTGAAAATTTTTAGTGCGGCGGTAATGAGAACTATTTTTTTTTAAGTGATGGTAATGAGGAGCGCAGTTTGTATTGAGAATATGGTATTAGTTTCACAATTCTGTTTCTACCTTTCAAGCAATGAGCTTGTCCAGTTGGTTGGATAAGATGATTATATTGAAAAATCTCCATTTTTCTCTTTTCTATAGATTGATAGGGAGGGAATAAATAAACTAAAATCAATGAAAATCAGAATAGTATCAATGTATTCCAAGTAGGTAAAGAACTGTAAAAAAAACTAAAACACTCAGTCAAATGACATTCAAAAAACTCTTATCAGTCTACAACATAATATATATCAATCTTCAACTTTTTATAGTAATTAACTTGACAATTTTGTTAATATTCGTCACATAATTAACTTAATTACATCACAGATTTGTTTCATTAACTGGATAGTAAGAAGGCAAATATTTTTTAAGAAACTCTTGACCATACTGTGCCTTCGATCAGCCTCCCTTTTTTGTTCACACAATTGTTCCGCTGTGTAAAGTGTAGGGCGAGTCATCTCTGAGGGTTACCTAAGGGAACGATAAGAATTTTTTTATTCTAAGGGCTTAGGGCAATATGGAGATAATAATATCAGAATTCGAAAACCTAAAATCGTTTTATTTTTAAAAACTGTCAATAGATAGGTACTTGACGTAGAAAATAATATAATATATACTTCATCTTCATCTTTAAAATACTCAACTAACAACATTTTCTCGTTACCACACGCCTATTATCATTACCACTGAACTTTATTAAGTTAGTGGTAATGAGATGGTTTGATGTGTGGTAATGAGAATTCAAAATTTGAGAGCTTGCCATTTTCGTTCTGTACATACTATATTCCTCATTCTACGCCGTTTGAGAAGGCAATTAGTGGGCTACAGAAAAATGCGATCTAAAAAAATTAGTCACCAACATTGAAAGAGAATCATTGAACTGTGGTAATGATAACAATAAATGTACGCACCTGACACGTGACCTTTAACAACCACCCCTAATTACCAACTTACGAGGGAAATGGCGGAGGCGAGTTCCCTAGCGCTCTGCAGTATTGCCACTACGACTCTCGTCGAAAGTTCGCCAAAATGTCCTGTTGGTCGCTATGGGAGGGAAAATCTTGATTCTTGTGCGGTAATGAGACTTTCCACCATTACACTTTTTGAAATAAGTTATTGGCATCACCAAATAGATTTAAAAATCACACCACTCTGTTTTTGATGAGATCTACATGTAGACTTTCAGTTTCAGAAGACTTTTGTAGGCAAAAATTAAATCATTACAGGTGGTGGTAATGAGAATTGAGCCTTTCAAGACAAAAGAAAAGGTATTAATTTCGGATAAAAGTAAATTTTTCAAGAGGTTCTAGTAGGCAGAGGCGGGAATAAACCCAATGAAAAAATTAGAAAAAAAAACTAGGACGCACATTTGGAGAAACCCTACCATAACACTATTATTGAGCTTTTTCTGAGAATCACCCACATATCTCATATTTGGTACGGCACTATGCAGTTATGACGATCTCCTATACCATTAGATGTCCAACTATATTATGAATGACGAGGGAGCTATGTGCTACACCCACTTGATAGAATACCATCTAATCCCCTAACTGTACTATTACTTACCTCATATTTAGTAGGGCACTAAGCAGTTCGGACGATTCCCTCTTCTATTACCTACCTAATCATGTTATCGGTGATGAGGGGGCTATGTGCTACACCCACTTGGTAGAATACCATCTAATCCCCTAACTGTACTATTACTTACCTCATATTTAGTAGGGCACTAAGCAGTTCGAACGATTCCCTCTTCTATTACCTACCTAATCATGTTATCGGTGATGAGGGGGCTATGTGCTACACCCACTTGGTAAAATACCCTCTTATCACCAAATTGTACCTACTACATATCTCATATTTGGTACGGCACTATGCAGTTATGACGATCTCCTATACCATTAGATGTCCTACTATATTATGAATGACGAGGGAGCTATGTGCTACACCCACTTGGAAGATTACCTAACTTACAGTACTATAATTATCGCTCATACTTGGTAGGAAAACTCACATACATGAGCATTCGTAGACACGTTTGATATGGCTCATGCAGGTTCTGACCTAAAAGCCACTATAATTTCCCCGTTTCTCATCCCCCGCAGCACCTTTTAGTTATCGGAACCCCCCTCATATAGCATATCATTTTAAAGCTTACAATCAGACCTTCAATTTGACTATACAAAATTAGTCCGGCATTGACTCAGTCGGAAGTGACAGGGCAAGAAGAGTGAATGCGGACCAATATTCCCGAAAACGGGAACCTCGTTTTTCAACTTCTTTCACAAATTTTCACAAAATGCAAGCGACTCGGACATACAAAAAAAAAAAAAAAATCGTCGTCCCACGACAACCCGAATTGAGTACCTCCTCTTTCGCGCGCCTTCGGCGCGTTGAAGTCGGTCAAAAAGTGAGTAATATTGTTTCTTTTGGTCACTTTTGTGTCTGGGTTCTTCCTGCCAGTTCACGGCGCACTCTTGTGCGCACTACTTGGAAGCTAAAAGTTCGTGTATGTTCCGCTTCTGTGGTAAGCGCCACAGAACCTCCCTTGAAGTCAGATTGGTAAAATATCCTTTACGTTTCAAACATGGCTGCCTCTTACACATTGCCACCACATTTAAAATTTCCATCTTCCTTAAATTCTCTAAATTTTTTGGATGCGTTTTCGAGCAGCTCACTATGGTTTTATTCCATAAAATATAAACACTCATTCGAAAAAAAAAAATGTGAGGCAAATTCCATTGTTAAATGGGGTATTTCGGTGGGTCGGAAATTCAGGTTTTTGACCTCAAATTTGGATTCAGCACCCTTGAAAACCTATATACTACAACTTTAAGCCCAATGATACTATAACATGTGGTAGAAAAATTAATTAAAGAGATCACACGTTTGAAAAAGGCGGGCCGCTATAAATGCACACACACTAGGCAAAGAATACGCCGCGGACTACACCGCGCGCGTGTGTGAGTAATATTTTGTAGTATCCAAGAGGTCTTTCAAGGGTTTCCGTGCATGGATACTTTTTGGTTTATTATTTTCAATAATGAACCTTTGGAATCGACCAAGAAAAAATTTTTTTTAACACCCCCTCAAAATTTGATGGTTTACGTTTCAAGGTACGTAGAATCCAAAAATCGAATAAAAATTTGGCCGTCCGTCCGCCGTCCGCCGTACGCGGCACTTTTGCCACTTAGCATTGACCGATTTTGATGAAATTGGGTATGTAGGCTCCATTTGGGGTCTAGTTGTGCCCCGAAGATTTTGGTTGATTTAGGTCACTTCTAAAGGTTCCAAAATCAATTTTGAAATTTTGAAAACGCCCTAACTCAAAAAATTTTGATATAAAGGTATTGTTTTTCCTTCAATTTAGGATTCTATAGAATTTTTAGAATTTTTTGAGACCACGCGGAGCCCTGTAGGACAAACCGTTCGCTCGCTACGAGAATTTAAGTGTTTTACGTAAGATAAATCAGAAACACGAGTGTGAATCGCAAAAGAGGCCTAATCTCCTTTCAAATTATAGCTGACCGAAATACGATCGATGTTTTTCTTCAAGTTGGATGGTTGGTGGATTTGCAGACGAGTGATCTATAGAAAAATAATAAACCATTGTGTAATAATTTGCAGCGTTTTCAAAGACAGTTGGATAGCTACGTCACGATTGGCTAGCTACGTCACACCGTTCAAATCTTCAACTTTCCTTAGCTTCTCTGATTTTTTAAAAACATTTTCTGGACGAACAGACCCGATTACCGTTATTCCTGAGACATACTCTTTTGAAAAAAAAATTGACCGAAATACCCCATTCCATTGTTTTTTGGCTCTACTTGAGAGTTCCGAATACGGAAATACAGAAACATATGGTTACACCGTTCATATTAGAAGAATTTTGTAGTGAAAGGGCCAAGAAGTAACAAGTTTGTCGACGCAAGAAACGAGCTCATAATAAATGATTACGAGAAACTGCAAAGAAATAAATTATTTAATATATTATTATATTATTTAATGTATGTAAGTATTTAATACTCGTATCATCCGTCAAAAATTCAACCCCTCACTGACCACCCTTTCATCCGAAAATCGCAATTATCTTCTTGGACTGCATGCCTACAGTGAGAAAGTTCTTTATGTTCATGCCAGATTTGTTTCTGAAGAAGACGAATAATCTGTCAAAATTTCAACCCACTATTATGGTCCCTTTCATACGAAAATCGCAAAAAAAAAACGACGTCCTGAACAATTAGGATGGAAGGCGATCACGGCAGGTAAGGTGTGTTAGAATCGGTCGGTTCTATGTCACAACCAACCATTTTTGTTTCCATACGAAATCAAAGCTAGGTAACTTATTGTACATGTACTAATAAATTATGAAGTATCATATCAACCGTTACAGTCTCTTACCTGAGAATGAACTGGAGTTGTTGAATTGCCCTTCTGTAGAGAACTCACTCACTTTCACTTGAACGAATCGGATAATGGCCATATATCACTCCCGACCCTGGAAACCAATTGCGAATCACAGAAATCAAAACTGGGGAAACAAAGAAGAAGCTGAAGACCTTATTATTAAATCGGGAAGTAATGCACAGTTTCAAAAGTGTTGGAGGAGCACCCAAGACTGACTGAAAGATGGCTGTCAGTCCATCAGCTACTATAGCTAGTATAGCTTGTGATTCAGTACCAGTATTCAATTTTGAATTCGTGATTTGAATGAATGATATTGGAGGATCCAAATATCATTTAGAAGGTGGTGTAGATTTTAAAATGTGAAGACCAATTTTTTTAGATTCAATTATAATTAGGTACTTTGGTAGGTTTAACTAAACAGTTGTCAAGAGAGGAATAAATTCATCACTGCGACATGCTACTCCTGCATACTCTACCTCAATAGGTATTACTACTCAATGGAACAGCTGTTCCAGTTATTTTGATTTGTCCTTGAAGTGCTATTCACTTCTCATTGCGTTTCCCAACGATCTATCATCATGTAGGAAATATTTGTTTGGTTTATTATGTATTAATGTACTTATTTTTTGGAGTATCTTGAGTAGAGTCAGTTATTATTCTTACCAGAATTTACTAAAGGTACGTCTTTCGCTTTGTTGTAAATCTGAAAATCTTGGTCCTTAGGACCAGCTGTCTATTTCAATCGATTCATAAATAGAAAATAACACCCAGATTCTACCAAGGTTCCGCTACAATATTTGCACCTGTTGCAAGGTTCCGCCACCTACCATATTGCTTCCGAGTCTACCAAGGTAGCGGAAGCTTTGTTTTCACTTATCAAGGTTGAAAAAAATTCTCCAAAATCAAAATTTCCACTAGCTGAAATTTCAGACCTTCCTGAACAATTTTGGTTCCCTGTCTGTCTGTCATGAAATCCTTGCCACAGCCATAACTTCTACATTTCTCATCCGATTTCGATGAAATTTTCAGGGATTGTGTGGGTTGGCGTGTAGATGGTCCCCTATGAAAATCCTGGCCCCCAAATTGAAAGTATTTCGTGCGCATGCGCAAACGTGAAATCTTACGGCCATAACTTCTACATTCTCCAACAATATTCAGAGATTGTGCCTGTTGATGTGTATGCATGACGATGAGCATGCTGAGTCTATTGCATGATGTGTATGCATATTGATGCTACCTGTTGATGTGTATACCTGTTGGTGTGTATTCCCTATGAGGGTAGTGCAAGGTACTTAAATATGATGTTTTGAGATCAACTACTATGCATCGGATCATCTATACAATCAGGTCATGGATACGAGAAAGCTATGTGCCACACCCACTTGGCAGACGTTTTTCTTTTTCTGATTAATATAAAAGAGACTCTTGTATCCTTGAGCGGCTGAATGATATTTTGCGCATGTTTTCAATGTGAACTCAATTTTTAGGTGCTCTTTTGTTTACATATCTCAAATTAAATTCAAATTTTCCTTATTTCCTCGCGTGAAGATGCTTGAGCAAAATTAGATCAACGCCACTTATGCTGAAATTATAAAACCAACTCTTAGTCCGGCCTGATAGTAGCCGCTGCGGATGCGCAAACGTGAAACCCTTCCCATAGCCATAACTTGCACATTCTCACCCGATTTCGATGAAATTCTCAAGGATTGTTTGGGTTGGCGTGCAGATGGTCCCATATGAAAATCATCACCACCGGACTAATAGTAGCCGCTGCGCATGCGCAAACGTGAAATCCTTGCCACCGCCATAACTTGCACATTTTCTACCTGATTTTGATGATATTTTCAGGGATTGTGTGGATTGGCGTGTAGATGGCCTATGCCTATGCGCATGCAAACGCGCAACAATAACCAAACTATATTTCACATTCTTCCCTAATCTACAACTCCGAATTCAGAGATTGTGCGGGTTGACGTGTCGAGTCCCCTATGAGGGTAGTGCAAGGTACATAGAGATTGATGTTTTGAGATTAACTACATTGCATCAGATCATCTATACAATCGGGTTATGGATACGAAGAAGCTATGTGCCACACCCACTTAACAGACTTATTTATTAACCATTATGTATTACCTACCTACCACATTCCTACTTCACAATCAAGTTTATTAGGATTGTGGCCAAGTGGGTGTGGCACATAGCTTCCTCGTATCCATAACCCGATTGTATAGATGATCCGATGCATAGAAGTTAATCTCAAAACATCAATATTTAAGTACCTGCCACTATCACAACAATCAATCTGCACAATCTCTGAATATTGTAGGAAAATATAGAATCTATTATCCTGTGTTCCTGTCATGAAATCCTTGTAACGGGCATAACTATACGAAGTTATTGTCCGATTTGCAGCCATGACTCTGATGCTGTTGGGTACCACTCCTTTCATCTCCGACACCGCTTGCTGTCCATAATTTTTATCATACTTTCTTATCTTAGCCCACCAGGAGTTTGTGGACACTGCGCTGCACCACATCGTAGAGAAGTTCATTCCCACTCTGACAGGCTTGGCGATGGGTATTTATGTTGTCCCACAACTATCCCTAGAACATCATACCCCAGTATGCCCTCCGAAGCCAATTCCACCGATTGGGATGAAATGAAGCTCCTGGAGCACTGTCGGAGTTCTTTATCATCTACTGACTCATATAGTGCAGCAGCGAGCTCAGCAGACGAGCTGGGTTTTGGAACAAATGGTGTTGCTTGGTCGCACCATGATAACTGCTGTCTGACAAAATCAAGATCAGCAGTAGCACGGGCGACCTCCTAACTCGACGCTTGGGTGGCTAGTAGACGCAGTGAAATAATAGCTAAAACATAGTCCATGCTGTATTATGTTACCTAAAACCTCATTAATAAATCATTCATGACATAAAAAAGGGAATATTCGAAAGTTCATCCTTAATTTTCGTTCAAAAACTTATATTTTACATAGATATTATTCATACAAACAAGTGAATCACACATTGGTGTTTACATTATTGTCTCGTACCCCGAAAATTGTTTTCTGAGTGAGGCATTTATTGAGCTGCATATCAAAAATAATTTAATGTTTTTTCTGAACAAAACTTCGCTTGATGTGAAATCTAAGTACCTACTGTAAGGTACAATACATTAAGTCTTTCCTTTTTTTCTTCATAAACGCGAAAATCGTGCAATGAGAAAATGTTTCTGTCTCAAGGACTCAACGAATAACACAATTAAAATAAAAACAGTTACAAAATAAACGGTTTGATAAAATAATTTCATTTTTGATCAACAACAATAGCAGGTGGTACCAGAGGACCAAACTTATTTCTGGATCGACTTTCAATCCTTTAACACGTAATATTCTTATAAAAAAAACGACACATTCATCATAAAATAGAGGTTATAATACGTAATACTCGTAAACCTTACACTACATAAAATAATTTTATACCGGTCTACTCTAGTTCCTATGTCCAACTTCAAACTGTACAAAGCAATTGAGAACAGTAGGAAAACAGTAGGAATTTCAAGTAGGAAAGAATAACAGTATGATAATCAACTGAAAGGAATAAATAGAATGATTTGACAAAAGTATACTACGCAACATGAATTTGGTCCATGTTACTATCCAAACTACACTATCCACCTATAGTGGATGGACAAGCATTGACAATAATTGGGACACAAGGTGAGATTCTCTCAACTTAGAAGTTTTCAATACTCCCAATGCGAAACACAATGAAAAAAATAATTGAAGACTGAAGGAATTTGTGAAGTTTTATTGATTGTGCTTGGTAGTTTCCTTATCTCTTTCTCTCTCCAAATTTTGATATAAAATTATACCTACTACACTTTACTTCAAAACCTTTTTTTTTTGTGACAAGTTCGAAATTAGATTGGCTTGAATGCGCAAAATTAACAGACTTTAAAAGGTTAACCATGTAAACCAATGTGGTTAAATCTTGTTCACTGTAGGAAGCTGATTAATAGAAATTCAGTAGGAACTAGAGTAGAACAAGAACAGAAAACGTCGACATTTAAGAACTTCTACTAAGCACAAATATGGTAAACAAAATCGGATAAAACAACTGTAGTGAAACCGTACGTGAAACAAAATATTAAAATTAGGACGGATTCTATGAGATTTTAGTGGCTGTTGCTTGATATAGAGACGAAATAGCGGTTTCCGATTTTTTTAGATAAGCTCCCCGTTGGAGAGCTGTGGAAATTATTAGAGATCTTGGTAACTGTCTATAATATAATCGAAAATCTTGCACACTGTGTCATTATAACGTTTCTAACGCTGAGGATTAACGTTTTATGAACCCCCTTTTTTTAACGAAAACCCACTCTAGAATTTTTTCTGTTGAAAACCACGTAATTTCTCATCATTTTTAACTCCTGAATAGGAGAATGAGTTCTTCCGTAATGTGATTTCTCTCACTTTTAAAAAGTTATACGAGCAATACAGAATTCTGTCTCACACCATACACACATTTGGAACTTCATTTTGGAGAAACTATAGGTACACGGGAGTTCCTTCAATATCACAAATTTGTAACCCTTACTGTAAGATACTTCTCAAGCTCATCTCACATAAAATAGGAACCCCCAATTAACATTTCTTTTGATTTACGATCACACATTACCCAGAATCCGGTTTTTCTTCTTTAGGAAGTAGGAGATTTCGTTACGAAACAAAGTGAATGTTAGACAGTGGGTGAGTATCACAGTTAGGAGTTAACTCCTTAATCGAACATCATTATCGTAACTACCAATTTTATTGGGATACAAATTATGGTAACAATTGCAGTATGGATCACAACAAGAGACTGGGATGGACCCAAAAGATGAAACCGATTAGTTTCCACTGAGAAGAAATCCATTCAGAAGAAAATCAAATAGGATGTAAGGTATTGATGGGACCTACTTGTAACTTTGAATTTTGTCGAACACTCTTTCTCTCCGAAACAGGTCTTTTAATCGTTTGACTGATTCCTAGAACTACTGTTCGACCAAACTAGGAATTCCAGTCGACTAGAACTATTCATAAGTAAGCCAACTAGTCATTTGAACATTAGGTTGTGGAAATGCTTATGCTTAAAAGGCACTGGCAGGAGAACATACCAAACATACCTGTTTTCGTTACGCAAGCATTACATGACATCCTACTAGAAAAGGCAATTATAAACATTTTAGGACCAGTCAAAATGGTGATTTCAAAATCGCTTGAAGTTCCAACATTTTGATTATTTTGAGTAAATACATAGAAAGAAACCTCGGCTGTCTCACAGAAACTGAGAAATCATTCATATCGACTTCTGTAAAATGATTACCTAGTCTTTTTGAATTGAAACACAAATGAAAGCTTACACTTGGTGTCGGTCGGATAATTTACCCTAAGACCCACTAATGATCTAAATGATTACGATACCTTAAAGCACAAAGAGGCTATGTCCAAAAACGGAGTTTTGAGAAAAACGCAAAAGAAGTTATCACCAGTGCAAAATGTCTAAAATAATGGCTTATTACACCAAACTCTTTAATTTCTTCAAGAAATTTTCGAGCTATAATCGTCAAGAAGGTCAATGATAGTTTTGTTAAATTTGAGTTTTTCTGAAGTTGAAAAAAAATTTAAAATGTGGAAGATGGATGGCTCCTTTGTGCTTTAAGGTATCGATTATTGATCAAATGTGGCAATCCTTATTTCACAAACTAAAATCCGAATGAGTGACAACGAGTTAGACACGCTTGATTAGTGTGATGTTTCACAAAAAATCTCTCAGAAATTAAGAATAAGACAAATCAACAAACAAACAATAATTAAAAATATGGGAACTCTCTCTTAGGGGCAATGGAGTAGTCGGATTAGATTTCTTGTGCCTGAGTTACCAGTTAATGAGTGAAATTAGTTAACTGTAATATATGAAATAATTAATTATTACATGATATAAACACTGGAAATAGTTACTGGAATAATCCCAAATTATATGCTCTAGCTAGTCATTAGGTATATGTCTAACCCCACTGACTGATCAGGAAAGAATGAAATGCGAGTGAATACTAGGTACTTGAATACTCGAACTAGTCACATTCATTTCATGAAACTCCTCGACGCTGTTGTTTAGGAATTTACGATTTTATAGAACAGTTTTGTTGATGACAAGATAGATAAGGTAACTGTACCAATGATCACCAATGAACCTACTTGTACCTACACCACTCTCAGTCTGAAGACGTACGAGGATGACGACACCATGACATTCAATCTATTCAACGCAATTCAAGTTATTTGGGATACATAACTAGGTCCAGTGTTCATCAAGGGTTCGTCATGACTGGCACAGAGTGAACACCTGATCTACAGGTCTTTAATTCAATGCAGTCATTTTGAACAACTGTCGATAAGCTCCTTGAACCTAAAATTCAACAATGAACTATACTACAAAGGCCAAAGTAGGAAACAAGTGTTAATCACTAGAACATTTCCTTTGAAATGGTTATAAAATTGGTACACTTACCTTAAATATTATTAATGTAAATTACAATTTTCCTTCCTATGCTCACCATAAATCTGATAATATTGTCAAGGGCTAAAAACTGAAAAACATGGTAATATACATGTAATAAATAACTATTTCATACATTATTTTTCTACAGGAAGTGCCTTTGAAAAAAATGTTGATTTCCCTATAGGAAAATGTTCATAAAGATTGAAATTTTACAGTTCAAATATGATCAATTGCTACTCCATGTAACAAATAGGTAGCTATTTCATATAACTGGATTATGTTGTAACATCCACGTAAATAAACAAGGAGAAATGTCAAAAGGTTCCAAGCGACAGTTGATTCTCCTTTCCTCTGCCACTTTTTGAAAGATGAAGGAATAGTGCAACAATTGATCACAAGAGCACATGAAGAAGAGGGATCAAAAGAAACGAGTTTGCATTGAAAACGTACTTTGTGAATTTGTTTTCCGCTAGGAACCATTTAGGTTTTTTTGAGAGGGGGGGGGGGGTAATGAAAGAATAAATTTCAATAAGTAACGAGATGAACAACTATATTAAAACTGTAAGGGTATCAACTAAACGATGAAAATATACTTGAGATTTGCAAAACGAAACGATGAAAATGTCTTGAGATTTGCGAAACTAACGAGGAAAAGGGTGATGATGTATAGTTAGAAGAGCCGTTTTTCATACGAGAAAAGACCGTGGACGTTCCCTTCAGATTGAGCGGAGTGGGTCCTCCTCTCGAACTTCAGCTCTCCTGAGTACATCATTGCTCTGTAAAGATAATACAAACCCTTGATAACAAAATAAGCTTCTACAGTGAACTAACTGTCTGTTAGTGGATTTATATCCTCTAGAATCTAACGCAAAGCTACTTTCTGGAGGTGTAAAAATGTGAACAATTTTTTTAGAACAGTGAGCAAACAAAGACACATTACACTAAGTGTAATCATCTTTCCAATAGCGCTAATACAACAAGTCTTGTATAGATAGTGCGGTTGTATTTTCAACTTCTGAAGGGAAAGATTATCCAGCATAGCCACGACCGAGTAGCCTCGCAAGTACTACCTAACCAGGTGACAGGTGTAGCATGGAGCTTCCACGCTCTCATGAATCTCAGGCTGTGGGGTGACTTATCCAGGATCTCCGGGTGAGGTAAAATGGATGTGAAATTATGCATAACAGTAGGGGGAGTCAGGCAGTTCTTTGGATCTCACTCATTCCTCCGGACCTGTGACCATTCATGGTCCATCGAGGAGGAAGAGTGTGAACAGCCATGATCTTCTCTCCTATCACTGGTATTGTGGGCTGGGGGAGCCCCAGGCTATAGTTCGAGGATTCCTTCAAACCTATTCCGGACCTAAGTAGCAGTAGCTACAAAGTACCTGAGCGAACGAGCGATCTTTTGGGTCGAGTATAACCTAGAAATGTGTAATAAAAAACGGAGTAGAGAAGAACGATAGTCTTTTCCACGAAAATAATGAGTTACGAGTTAAATCGATTTCGACGGTTAGGTCATCATCAATAACAAACAATAACTGAAGGTACATCACAGAGAGCATAGCTTATATAGTCACAAGTGAAAGGGAGCTTGAATCCCATTGGTCGAGAAAGTGAAAGTCATACCCAATCAGATTGAAGCAGATATAAGTGAAACTCCTTTCTCCAATCCTATTGGCTCAGAGACATGAAAAGATCTGGGAGGATCAACAAATGCCAATCTAGGCATACAAAGTGAAAGGGTTGTTTAGAGATACAGGCAACTGTCAGTTGTTCACGATCTATCAGATCAGCAGGTCAAAACAGCATTGGTGGTTCAACCTACCTATTTTGATGAAGTTTTACAAAAACATCAGGAACATAGTATGAGATCATTGATCAGCCAGGATCTTAACAAGAGCTAAACAAGTTATTCGCCGCTTTCAAGGCGATCATGGAGACCTTCAAATTAAAATAAAACTCTAAACTTTCAATTTACTGTGTTTCTTTTTCCTATGACTGGTCCATTCACTGTAGCCTAAGGACATCTGATTCAGGGTTCATTTCTACAAACTAGTTCGAATCAAATAAATCTTCTCATTTCAGAGATATGAATAATTCAAAACTTACCTTAAGGCACTGAGACTTTTTGCTCCAATATCTTGGCAGCCGTGGCAAATTCCTGTTTGAACGTAGGGTAAGAACCGAAGGACAGAGCCACGATCAACAATACTTCCACTGACGCCTTGGGCGACTTTTATTGAGTCCAACTCACTGGAAGAAATAGAGAGATTAGAGTAAATTTAACAAAGAACAAAAAAAATTGTATTGACTCCCAAGTGGACCCTAACACTACACTATATGTAGATTGTTCTGTTTTTGTTGTCTTTTTATCTTTAACATCAGATTCTAGGCGGATGTTTCAGCCAGCTCAACGCAGTTTACCGCCTCTGCATGTTCCGCCCTCCACCTGACATTTTTTATTGTGCGCATTTTGGTATTCTGTAGGAGGATGTCGGGAGCTCAGCTTCGTCGTTTCGACCCCGAAACCCTCACTGCAAATGCGGATCAGGCGGAGATTTACTTTGATCGCAATGAGACCACAAATGGAACTCACAAGATTTACGATTTTCTTTCGGGTTTGGATTCAGTCAAGTATGAAAAGGTGCAGCCAAAGACCACCATAAAGCACTCTTTATGGTCAGATATTTGAAAGGCTACAGAGGCCTTTGATCTTCAGCGTACTCGGTTCTCTTTCAAGACCCTACAAAGACTTACGAATTCTACAATCAATGAATGGGCTCATCTTTTGCGTGACATCGGCAGTCGCTGTCGCTGGTCAGATGATGGGTTGCAAGTAGCTCTACAAATACGGTTTTTGCAGTTTTTCACAAACTTTTTTTCTCGAGTTTTCAATCATCTAATTTATTGATATTTCGGGTTGATAGAAATTAGGAGTAGGTTGGATCAGTGGTGATTATTGTTTTATAACTTGTTTCAAGGTAGATAGACAAACCTTGAAGTCGAAATCCTAAAAGGAAGTAACAATGGGAACCTAGGTAGAAAGTAACAATAAAAGGAGCGCAGCGCCTGTCAGAGGTTGAGGAAATGATGTGTTTACAGGATCGTTTCTTCTTTTATCATCAGATATACTACTCCACTGATGTGCTCTACTAAGTTTGTGAATGTTCATACGAGCAGGATCGTCCTTTTCATGAAACGCTCATTTTGCAACAGAAAGGATGAATGATCTGTGGTCCCATGCCTGAATTGCAGGCCATAAGAATCGTGTGACAAGCTATTTCCAAAGGCCGCTACTACATTTTTAGAACCAGTTTGACCCTGCCTTCACTGGTGTAAAAGGGTTCAGCCATGAGGAATCTAAAAGGCACATCACTCTATTCTGGTGGTGGGAACGCCTTGCAGGTAATCACAGTACAAATGAGTGTATTATTGGCAGAAATCAGTCATTTGAGAGATATTTATCAAGTAAACTCACCTGTGGAAATATCTATCCATAGCACCACCGCGCCCGTCTTTCCGATTCATGGCTTCCAAGCTTCCCATCCCACGATATTTCTTCAGACGAACTCCATCAGAGAAGTAATACTCACCAGGCGCTTCATTAGTACCAGCAAGAAGAGATCCCATCATGACTACAAAAAACGAATTGAATTTTATTGGTTAGGTAACTATTTATTAAGCAATTTATAATCAAAATTTTTTTGACAATGTAATAGGAGTGCTCTTAAAGCTTCCAGTTGTAAGAAACACAGGACAAACATTAAACTGAACAAATTAACTTTTCGAAACTGAACTTTCAATCATCTACTTCTGTACATAAGAACAATTAAAAGTTTTAAAATATTTCTTTTTTAGAAATAATAAATTTATCAGAAGGGTTTGAACATTTGAAATAACCTCCTGAATGCGCGTACATTGGGTAAGGACTGGATTTACGAGTACATAATTGAAAATAAGTTTAACTCGCTGCAAAAAGTTCAGTTTCAGTACACTTACGTAACCAAGTTATTACCGATTTTTAACTTCTTTCCAAACGCTTTATTCGAAGCGTCAATTTTTACTTGAAATGTTTGGTTGGCTATAGGTAACCAAAACGCTGCAAATTATTACACATAGGTTTATTATTTTCTATATAGATCACTCGTCTACAAAATCACCAACCATCCAATATGAAAAGAAAAAGAAAAAAAAAAATCAAAAAAAAAAGAAAAAAACAAAAAAAAATCAAAAAAAAATCAACATCCCCAACCATCGACTGCATTAAGGTCTGCTCTAATTTGAACGGAGATTAGGCCTCTTTTGCGATTCACACTCGTGTTTTGATTTATATTGTGAGGTCCGATTCAAGGCGGCCTCACATTTTTGAGCACACCGAGGAAGAGGCCTGAACTTTGCGGCTGAAACGACCACCACTATGCCTCCTCGCTCCAGTCTCAAAAACATTACCATATAAGGCCATGAAATGGTCAATCAGCAATCTGATTGGCCAGGCCCCCTCTCACACGCCATCGACGCCAAATTTGCACACGAGGGAAATCAGAAAGCGTCTGGAGACTGGAGCGGGTAAGAGGCGGCAGCGGCGTCAGCTACCCAAGAAGAGCACCATCAGGAAAATCAGCATCGGGTCCCCAAGAGGAGCACCGTCACCACGCCAAGAAATCAGCATTGGCTCCCTCGAATCGTCCTTCACTCTCCTCGAAAAGGTCCGTCACTCAATAGTTAATTATTTAATAAATTTTGTCATATTGTTCCGGGAATAAATAGTTAAAGTTTTCATTCAATTATTCAATTCAAGTATTCAATTCCTTCTTCTGGTTTCAAGGGGGATGAACCCCTTAAATATGGCGCCCAACGTGGGGCTCGATTTAGCACGCTCTGTGACCACCCAACATCATTTTCTCATACCTCAATCTGTTCAATTTATTTCATATTCAAGTAGGGAATTTCGAATTGCAACTGTTTAATCCATTTATTTAGCGTTCACTCAGATAACAACGATTCATGCGTAAGTAGGCGTAATCTTGATGTACGCCACCTACCGATCTAATTTTATCTAATCAAACGAATACCTGCTCCTCGTTCTTACCCGCATTGCACCCAGTCTCGTTTCTGTTTACGTAGTGAGCAGACGCGTGTAATCACCATTCCTCTATTATTCTTGTTTTAACACCAAATTAGTGTTTTCTTCATTGCATGGTTGTTTGATTCCCAATATTTCACATTGTACTGTGTTGAGTACGTGCACGTATATCGTTTGCTTGTTGTTCTCGCTCAATGAAAACTGTAGGTATGTCTACAAACCTATAGGCAACTTATATTTATTTTTCTACCAAATTTACATTTTTTTAAATCAATGTTATGTTGAAATCATCATCTTGTTAGCAAATACTGTTCCCAAGTTTGTGCTTCACTAGGTACGCCTTCGGAGTTTTCCCGTGTTGTGAAGTCCCGGCGGAAGTCCCGAAATTTCAACTGTTCTGCATCCAAGTAGCTGAATTCAGAATCATGGGTGACGATGAGCAGTTTCTCACTCCCAAAAGCCTAGCATCACCCGAAATCCAGCTTTCGGACAGCGATGGTGACATACAAGGATCTGAGGTGAGCAATCCTAAGATCACAGTCTCATTAGAAAACGAAAATAAAACTACAGATAGTGAGAAATTAGATAAACTGATGGAAATAATAAAAGCGTTTGATGCTAAGTTAGATGCAAACATCCAACGAATGGATGTGAGCATAGCAAGAAACAAGAAAATTATTTTGAATGAAATTAGTGATAAAATTAGTACAAGTAACAAAAACTTGAAAGAGGATATGTTGCATCAATGTTCAACCTTGAAAGGAGATATTAATAAGGAAATGTTGAATTGGAAAAATACAGTTTATAATGAAACTGATGAAAAGGTTAAATCTGCTATAGGGAAAGTCAACAATGCCATGGGGAATCTTTCCAAAGAATGGCAGGATTATACTGGTTTCATGGGCAATAAATTCATGGAGTGGGAGTCAAAATTTAATGAGAAACAGAGTGATTTAGAAGCTAAGTTGAAAAATGAACATAGTCAATTAACAAAAACACTTGATGATAAACTAAACGAGCTCACTAGTCAAGTTTTCGATCAAGTAGGTGATTCAAGAAACCGAACAGTGTGCTGTGATTCGCATAGCAAAGGGAATGTTCCGAAGATTAGTGAAGAAATTCGCTATCCTACTTTTGCAAATCGTTCAGGTCAACATCCAATGGTGTATTTGAAGGATTTAGACGAATATTTCAGTATGTTTCCGAGAATCACCTCTAAAGAAAAGTTACGTGTAGTTGAGCTTTCATTAAAATGGAAATCTGCTGGTTGGTTCCGCCAATGTAAATATGATTTCATGACGTACGAGGATTTCAAAATAGGGTTCAAAGATCGATATTGGGGAGAAATGGAACAGCTTGAATTACTGGGAAGGTTGAATACAGGAATTTTCAAAGCAGGTTCAAAAGAGGAGTATGCTCGTGAATGGTTCGAATATCTCAAATTTGTCGACAATGCCCCAAAAGATTCGACCGTAATCAAGGCCCTAATGTCACATTTCACCGATGTAAAATTGCACCTTGTTCAAGCTAGAATTACTGATAAGAAACAGTTTTTTGAACAATTGAGATTGATTGATCAGGTTCAAAGGGAAAATAATCGGTATCCTGGCCCAAAGGAAAATAACGAAAAAGATTCGTATCGTGATAATTATAATGATAACTACAATTATAATAGGCAATTTAAATCCCGTAATAACCAAGATTCTTTTGGTTATTCATCATACAACAAAGATCATGACGGAAGGCAGGGTAACTTTAATGAACGTAATAATAATGGAAGGCAGGGTAACTTTAATGAAAATAATAACAATAATGGGAACAATAGGAAAAATTATGACTCGAATCGAGACAATGGTAGAAACTATCGTAATAGAAATAATCAAAAAGTGAGTGATTCTGACAATAGGAATAATGGAAGGGTTCCGATCAATGTGATCGAAATTGACAGGGATGAATCCGGTGGAGATGAAGATATCATTCTACCAAATGAAATCAATAGCAATAGAATTCTACCTTTAAACTCGTAATAGCCCCTCCACTTTCAGATAGTGTGGTCCCATATGAGGAGGTGGCAATTAGGGATCGTAGTGATATTATTAGTCAAAACGTACTGTATACCCCCGCTGATTCTCGATTTTTCGAGAATCCCACTCAATGGCTAAATATTGGTAAGTCTATTGAAGGTTCAACGTGCAAATTGCCAGAGATTAGGGTGAGTTTGGGAGACGTTGAAGCCAAAGCCCTAATAGACAGTGGTGCCATGTATTCATGCATTAGTGAATCATGGTACTTTGGCAACAAAAGTAATTTGAAAATACTGAGTACCCTCCCTGTGTCCAAAACTCAAGTTATATCAGCGGTTGGTCAAAAATCTTCGTTGATTAAAGAGCAAATTATGTTGAATTTGAAAATTATGAATGCTACTTTTCCCATAAATTGTTTAATTGTTAAGAATTTAGTGAAACCTATTATTTTAGGTATTCACACCCTTTATCAGATGCATGCAGTAATAAATACCCGAAGTGGTTTAATATCAATAAAATCCAAGTCTGGTGATGTAATATCAATGTCTTATTTCCGTGAAGTTGGACAAGACAACAATGAGTTACCTGTTTACATTATCGTATTTGAAGATCTAAATGTGTCACACGCCCTGATAACGAAACTATCCAGTGGACATAAACAAACACTGGAAGCGATCGTAAATAAATACTCTAACGTTTTTTCTGAAAATCCTGGGTTGATCAATAATTTTGAATTTGAAATTGAGGTGAATGATTCCATTAATAAGTATAAGCCAATTTATTATCCTGTGCCTTTATCTCTACGCGATTTAGTACGCTCTGAAATATTACGTATGGAACAAATTGGGGTGATTGGGAGGAACAAAAGTCACTTTATTAGTCCTTTACGTGCAGTTCCGAAATCGGATAAATCTATCAGGCTATGCATGGATTTAAGGTCCATAAATGAACATGTAATTTCTCAACCTGAACAACCACCCAGCCTGGATATGGTATTTGCAATATCTGAGTCAGCTATGGTATTTACGACTTTTGACTTGACAAATTCATTTTGGCAGGTACCTATCAGTGAGACTTCTCGTAAATATGCATCTTTCATGTTTGATAACAATGTTTACTCGTTCAAGGTCGTACCTTTTGGTTTGAAAACAGCCACGAGTGCTCTCTTGAGAGCTTTGGCTACAATGTTCCCTCCAGAAACTAGTACATTTTGCATTCGATTTGTTGATGAATTCTTAATATTTTCCAAAACAATAGAGGAACATCTAGAACACATTCAATATGTCTTAAATGTATTTTTTGAAAATGGTATGACGGTTAGATTGGGCAAAGCTCAATGGTTCAGAGATCGTATCAAATTTCTAGGTGTTATTTTGACTCCCCAACGCGTGATACCTGATCGAGATAGACTCCAGGCGATCATGGATTATCAGCGACCTACTGGGATTAAGGAGCTTAGAGCATTTATGGGTTTTGTGAATTTTTATCGTCGTTTCTTACCTAATACAGCCCATTTGCTCGAACCTCTAACCCCTCTTTTGAAAAAGGGAGTCAAATGGCATTGGAATGATGAATTCGAGCAGGCGTTTAATCTTATCAAGTCATCTTTCTGTGATAGTGTTCAAGTATGTTTCCCTAATCAAAATATGCAGTACTATATTACAACTGATGCCAGTGGAAGAGCAGTAGCTGCCCATCTTTTCCAATCAGACGAACATGGGAACATGATCCCAATAGCTTTTACGAGTCGATCCCTTAGAAACTATGAGAAAAATCAAACAATAAGTGAATTAGAACTTACAGCAGTTGCTCATGGTCTTATGAAATTCAAACAATACATTTTCAATTTACCAGTGATCATCCGAACTGATCATCATGCGCTCGTTCATTTGAGGAATTGTGTATCAACTACGCCGCGTTTGTATAGAATACTGTTATCATTACAAGAATTTGATTATACTTTAGAATACATCCCTGGTTGCAAAAATATGATAGCTGATTGCCTGAGTAGGTATTCAATCAGGAGTGTTGATAATGAGATGAAATCAAATCAGATACTAGTGTCCATGCTTGATTTTCATTCATTTGCTGATTATCAACAACAAGATGGAGTACTTAATCAAATAATAATGGATTTACGTATTGGAAGAGGGGATCAAAGTAAATATAAGATAGAGAATGGACTTTTGTACCATTTGATAAGAGAAAGATGGAAGGTAGTTATTCCATCGCATAAGGTACAAGATTTGATAAAAGAAGTGCACAAGGATTTTTTACATATTGGCGTTAGGAAAACGTTAGCTCTGGTGAATGAATCATTCACGTATAAAAAACTTAGATCTAGAGTACGATCAATTGTAGCGAGTTGTCAGGTTTGTCAGAAAATCAAATCATCACCTGATCTTGCAAATGAAATGCTGTCCATCCCTTCCACGAAACCTCGAGAGCTCTTGGCCGTGGATTTTTATGGTCCATTGCCAATGACATCGCAACACTATCGCTGTATTTTTCTCGTATTGGATGTCGCGACAAAATTTGTCAGATTGTATCCGATAAAAAAGCCCTCGGGTGCAGCTGCGATTGATTGTCTCTTTTTGGATTATTTTCCAAATCACGGAACAGTGACGGGTGGCATATTGGCAGATAATGGTTCTCAGTTTACTAGTCACCTGTGGAAGGATACTCTCAGAAGAGCCAATATTAAGCCTATTTTCATAGCTATTAGGCACCCTTCAGCAAATCCGGCTGAAAGGTACATGCGTACCCTTGCTCAGTGTATGAGAGCAGCATTACAGGGTAAACCGCATGATCAATGGCATTTACAAATAAAACAAATTGAGAGAACTTTTAATGAAACCATTCACGCTTCTACCTCCGAAATTCCTTATGAGCTGTTCGTTGGAAAAAGAGTTGTACGTAACTGGGATACAATTCTACCTACAAATGTTAGGAGTGAGCAAATCGATACCGCCGAGGTGGAACGTAGAATCAGTTTAGCTGTGATGAAAGCCGCAAATGAATCGCAGAATAGAGCTCGTAGTCACAATATTAGTAAAAATAAAGTACTGTTCAGTTTCGATGTAGGGGACCTGGTACTGGTCAAAGCCTTAACTGTCTCTTCGGCATCTCAACGAATTTTTCACAAGTTTTTGAATAAAAATGAGGGCCCATATAATATTTCCAAAAATTTTGGAAATGGTTCGTACCAGCTAACTGACCCAGAAACCAATTCTGTGAAAGGCATTTATCATGTTTCCCATTTAAAAAAGTATTTCCCCCCATTATGACGTATTCAGTTTCTTAAAATTGTTAACTTGTGTTCCTTTTCAGCATGTCTTTTCCAAATAATATTTTTGTTTTGTTGATGCAATCAATACGAGTAAACTCAATAATGTAAAGAAAATTTGTTGTTTTATCGCATCCATATTTGAAGTTGAATTGCATGATTCGTTTCTAGTCTGAATTTTGAATTAAAATAGTTAAAAAAAAAGGTACTTAATTCTCGTTAAAAATGAAACAAAACTAATTTGAGCAGTGTAATCTGTAATAGGATGGCTCACCCAGAATCCGAACCGAGCTGAGGCACCATTCCTGAGTGAATCCTTACAATTTATTGGCGTACCTAATGAACGTAAATATCATTACCCCATAGAGTACCATAAAAGTAGGGTCAGAGTTCATTGTAAATTGAGTGACGGTGAAGAAAATTAGGAATGGAGCCAAGGTGAAGTCTCGAAAATCTGAGTAGTGCAATAGGAAATGTAAAGCATAATCCATGACAAAGTACTGCCTCAGTTTTGATCTTCTGCAGGAATTATGCTGCTGATCCTAAAGCTGGTGATCTGAGGGAAGAGTGCTACCAGGCCTGCCATGACCCGCCTCTGTACAGTACCTGCCGAGAACGATCAGTCGACGACGCCTGCTCCTGGGACGATCTCCGGGAACTCACCTGGAAACTCCTGCGAAATCTTCAACCTGATGCCATGCCAGGAAATAAGACATCGTCCTCATCGCCGAAATTTGATGTCGGGTGAAGTGAGAAATTTGTAATTAGCATTAAGATTAGAAAAGACTTTAGTTACAATCTTTATTAAGACGGCCGCGTTCGCGTATCGCGTTTCAAGAAAGGGAGCCCATCAGTCTTGGCGTTGAAGAAATATCCTGGGATGTCTTCGCTGCCCTCAGACATCTTCCTGGAGAGAGGGGATAATGTGAGGTCCGATTCAAGGCGGCCTCACATTTTTGAGCACACCGAGGAAGAGGCCTGAACTTTGCGGCTGAAACGACCACCACTATGCCTCCTCGCTCCAGTCTCAAAAACATTACCATATAAGGCCATGAAATGGTCAATCAGCAATCTGATTGGCCAGGCCCCCTCTCACACGCCATCGACGCCAAATTTGCACACGAGGGAAATCAGAAAGCGTCTGGAGACTGGAGCGGGTAAGAGGCGGCAGCGGCGTCAGCTACCCAAGAAGAGCACCATCAGGAAAATCAGCATCGGGTCCCCAAGAGGAGCACCGTCACCACGCCAAGAAATCAGCATTGGCTCCCTCGAATCGTCCTTCACTCTCCTCGAAAAGGTCCGTCACTCAATAGTTAATTATTTAATAAATTTTGTCATATTGTTCCGGGAATAAATAGTTAAAGTTTTCATTCAATTATTCAATTCAAGTATTCAATTCCTTCTTCTGGTTTCAAGGGGGATGAACCCCTTAAAATATATATATATATATTTCAATATAAACACTTAAATTTTCGTAGTGAGCGAACGGTTTGTCCTACAGAGCTCCGCGTGGTCTCAAAAAATTCTAAAAATTCTATAGAATCTTAAATTGAAGGAAAAACAATACCTTTATATCGAAATTTTTTGAGTTAGGGCGTTTTCAAAATTTCAAAATTGATTTTGGAACCCTTAGGAGTGACCTACATCAACCAAAAGCTTCGGGGCACAACTAGACCCCAAATGGAGCCTACATACCAAATTTCATCAAAATCGGTCAATGCTAAGTGGCAAAAGTGCCGCGTACGGCGTACGGCGGACGGACGGCCAAATTTTTATTCGATTTTTGGATTCTACGTACCTTGAAACGTAAACCATCAAATTTTGAGGGGGTGTTAAAATTTTTTTTTTCTTGGTCGATTCCAAAGGTTTATTATTGAAAATAATAAACCAAAATGAAGCCTTCCTACATTTTGCTGTAACAACTTACATTTTAAAACCCATTACAAAAGTCATAGGTGTGGTTTTTTGTTTGAAGACATAAAACATTAGTGAAACCCATGTTGAACACAAATAGTCACCTTGGCGAGATATGTAATAATATCTTGCGAAATAGGAAAGTTTATTAATAAAATTATGGGGGTTCGCGTCATGTGATGGCCGAGTACACATCGTGTCTGTGAATAGCATTAGTTTTTGACGGTATAGAGACATCAAAAGTGCGTGAGAATGGGGTATTTCAGTCAATTTTTTGTATTTTTATTTTCAAAAGGGTATGGCTCAGGAATAACGGTAATCGGGCCTGTTCGTCGAGAAAATGTTTTTAAAAAATCAGAGAAGCTAAGAAAAGTTGAAGATTTGAATGGTGTGACGTAGCTAGCCAATCGTGACGTAGCTAGCCAACTGTCTTTGAAAAAAGTATCCATGCACAGAAACCCTTGGGGGACCTCTTGGATACTACAAAACACCATTCACACAGGCGCGCGGCGTAGTCCGTGGCGTAGTCCTTGCCTAGTGTATGTGCATTTATAGCGGCCCACCTTTTTCAAACGTGTGATCTCTTTAATTAATTTTTCTACCACATGTTATAGTATCATTGGGCTACAAGTTGGAGTATACAGGTTTTCAAGGGTGCTGAATCCAAATTTGAGGTCAAAAACCTGAATTTCCGACCCACCGAAATACCCCATTGTCATAACTGTGCGTGCAGTTGAGAAGACTCGGGTGGTGACATTGGATAGACAAAAAACGGAAAATAAGTATCCTAGTTTCGCGATTTCCGAATGACAATTTATAGTGTTTGAAAAGTTGATAGACTCGAGGAACCGTGAGGAGACAGAAGAGGAACGGGAGTGGTGGAGCGGGGAAGGAAACCGCACATGCGTAAAGAGCACTTAAGTACTCCCACCGTGCGTGATTACTAATCCCACTCCAATCAGTAAGTAGTCGGGAGAGGGAACTTACAGAGTCCACCAAAGTTGTGTCGGACAATCAGTGGCTCAGGAAACGTTAGTGGGATTGTATAGATCGAAAGCGAAAAGAGCGAAAAGACTACGTGCTTGCAAATTTGGGGCTACGAAAAACACGACCAAGTCGAAGCACTACAAAGATACTATTTGAAAAAAATACTTGCCCTCCCCCGAAACACCCCCAATTACGTGTTGTACTCAGAAAGTGGTTTTGAGCTCCTCTATTTCCACGCTCTGCAGCTACAAGTGGCTTATACCGCAAAAGTAATGACATACCCGGAGAAAAGATTTGCGTGGATAGTCGCAAAAAATGTAATAGAGGAGAGGGTAGCATGGTACAACGAATACGGTGAATTGGCCGGGCGGGTGGGCATGACTATAGAAAGAAATGGGTGGGAAAGAACAACGAATGAAGTGATTGAGAAAGCGAGATCGAAGTGGCGAGTGGAGCTGGAAAATGAGGTGAAAACTTCAGCACACCATCAGCTTTACGCAAGACTGGATAGAGGGCAGAATGGAGGATTGGAGTACAGGAACTTGGATGACATGTATAAAATTAGAATGATAGCAAGGGCCCGAACAGAAATGCTCACGGTGAACTACAGGTGGTGGAGAGACGGGCAAGAGAATAAATGTTCAATGTGCAACCGCCAGGAAGACGAAACGTCATTCCATTTCTTTGCCATATGCCCGATTTTGAGGGAGTTTAGGGTGCGATATTTGGGTAAAGGGTCAATCACGGAAGGAGAGATAATAAAATTATTGAATGGTAACGGCAAATTGGGAAACCTTGTTAAATATACAGGGTGTCCCATGTTAAGGACCGAAAAACTTCGGGAGTCGATTCTACAACTAATTTTAGTAAGAAAGTGTTTCTTAGCAATTTTTTGTTAGACGCTTAATTTCCGAGTTATTTTAATTTTAAGATTTTTTTCTCGTGTTTTCGACCTTAAGCCATAAAAATGACCATAACTCGCTTAATTTACGAGCAATTCAAAATCTAATTACACCGTTGGATAGGGCGTTAAGGGTACAAGGATATTTTTTTGAGTAAAAATTCGATTTTTTAAAAATAATTTTTTGTTAATGTGGACCAATTAAAAAAAAATCATGAAAAAATTTGAACGAGAAGTGGGTCAAATAAATACGCAAACCGACCTGTGTCAGGGTTTGAGCTAGTAGAGTCCGGCGCTATACGCTGGACCGTCCGCATTTTCAAGACGATTCAGCACAGCACAAAACGAACGGATTTCACGGCACAAAACGAGACATAAACATAGAAAAAGACGAGTAAACAACGAAACAAGAGATTTAGCTTCTTCTTCTTCTTTGTTTTCATCAAATCGAGTCACCTTGGAGCAAGTTGGAAGCGTTAGGAAACCGTATGATGACGTCATGAGATGAACATTGTTCAATTTCAGAAAATCGTGTTTCCTGAAAAATCGCGTTTTCTAGCACTCGTGTACCATTTTGTTGAGTTATACTGGACTTATCTCCTCGTTCTTTTTTTTTACTTGTACGTCAGTATCTTATACACCAACTGTGCATAGGGATTGGCGTATTTTTCCCGACAACAAGATAAAAATGTGGTCCGTTTTGGTGGGTTAGAGCCCTGATTTTGATGGTTTTTTCAAAAATCCGCCTTTCTTTCCTCAAGCGTTGTACGAAATTATCCTTTGCACCAGTTATAGAGCATAAGATGCTCGACAATATTTGAAAAAAATCAAGGTGATCGGTTGATTACAACCCGAGAAAACGGTACATACGTTTTACGGGAAATTGCACTGTCGGGGAAAATTTCCTTGTACCCTTAAATTTATCATCTTTTTAGTGGTTATACAAAATTGTTTGTAAGGTCGTGACGGGTGAAAAATCAACTCGTAGTCATTTTTGTAAAATTGTCAAAATTTCCTACTTTTTCTTTTGACTGTTAAGGTTTTACTTCAACATGATTTTTCACGTACCTCTACATCAAAAACTGCGAAAAGATCTCAGCTTTCTAATGGTATAATTAGTTTTAATTTTACTCCGCTAATTAGGGGTGAAAAATACGTTTGAATGCTAAAAAACGTGGTTGCGCTCATGGAAATCAAGGTTTTCTGGTTCGTTGGGCCTCGGGCGGGTTCGACGAATTATGGGTGGAATTCCACGTCAGTTTCAACGCTATTAGACTGATTCCATCACCGTTGGTATGTGACAGCTCAGTATTGAATTTTGGTAGGTCCGAATCTTTTTTTTTTTTTTTTATTTACTTGGTATTTATGCACAAATAAGATGTTTAATTCTCGTAACTCCCCTTGCACATTATTCTACAGGATTAAATTATGAAATAATTGTGATTCAAATCGTGTGTTTCATATCGTGGTTGTGTTGTTGTTTTTCTTGATTAGCTTCAAGGAAAGTGTTGGTTTTCGAAACTTAGGTCTGACGTTGTTTTCAAGAGGAAGGTCCTAAGATGTTTACAGTGAGGCCTGATAAAGAAGTTGAAGGAAGCAGAAAAAGGCATGCGGTCTCACCTTCATGTTCTGATGAACAAGCCTTTATTTCATTTATTTACACCGATCAGTCTCAATGGCCCCATTCACCAATGTCGAATACAGGGATTTGCTTTTCATATACGGTTTCTGTAACGGTAACGCTTTGGCTGCTCAGCGTTACTTTTTCTAAAATATCAGTATTTATCTTTATTTTTTATTCCACATCTACGCGCTATTCTTTATGAGATATCTCTTTTTTCATGCAATCGAGAAAGTTGCGAGAATTGAACATTCAATTCGTGCATAAATACCAAGTAAATTTAAAAAAAAGATTCGGACCTACCAAAACTCAATACTAAGCTGTCACATACCAACGGTGATAGAATCAGTCTAATAGCGTTGAAAATGACGTGGAATTCCACCCATAATTCGTCGAACCTGCCCGAGGCCCAACGAACCAGAAAACCTTGATTTCCATGAGCGCAACCACGTTTTTTAGCATTCAAACGTATTTTTCACCCCTAATTAGCGGAGTAAAATTAAAACAAATTATACCATTAGAAAGCTGAGATCTTTGCACAGTTTTTGACGTAGAGGTGGAAGTAAAATCGTGGAACGTAAAACCTTAACAATCAAAAGAAAAAGTAGGAAATGTTGACAATTTTACAAAAATGACTTTACAAGTTGATTTTTCACCCATCACGACCTTACAAAAATTTTTGTATAACCACTAGATAGATGGAAAATTTAACGCCCTATCCAACGGTGTAATTAGATTTTGAATTGCTCGTAAATTAAGCGAGTTATGGTCATTTTCATGGCTTATGGTCGAAAACACGAAAAAAATCTTAAAATTAAAATAACTCGGAAATTAAGGCTAAAGGGGACACCCCTCTAGTTTGATTCTCTTTTAGGAGATGGCGCTAGCGTCGTATTCAAAAGTTTTCCCAAAGTTTCTCATCCTCCACGAAAGATTTTTTTCAATTATAATACGGGAATGTATCCAGAATAAGTAGATCTCGGTTTCCACCATTGAGTTTTTACCATACTATAATTATTTTAATCATGAAATCGCAGAATTCGGGCTATTAAAGGTGTTGAGTAAAAAATGAGATAGCTTGCATATTCATTGTCATTAATAATTGATGAATGATTGGTTAGAAATCCGATTCTTGGACAATTGGAGACGGAAAGGGTAAATGAAAAATAACGCACACTCATTGGTTGCTAGCAAATGGAGTATGAGGTTGGTTGCCTAGCGACCCTTGTTACCCTCCCCTTCAATCCGACCCTCCTTGACCCCCACGGAATAGATCAGTAACATTGCTTGCGATTTCACTTCCACATCTACCTACCAAGTTATACTGAATAAGCAATTTTATTGAGTGATATTCATCATATACTATGAAAATGAATTGATTGATAAATGAATTTTCATTACATAGTTACTCAAGTGGGATATTTATGTTATTCAATCATAATTAAAAAACCTTTTTGCTTCCGAGTCTACCAAGGTAGCGGAAGCTTTGTTTTCACTTTTCAAGGACGAAAAAAAAAAAGTTCTCCGAAATCAAAATTTCCACTCGCGTTTTGCGTTTTAGACCTTTCTGAACAATTTTGGTTCCGTGTCTGTGTGTCTGTCTGTGTGTCTGTCTCTCTGTCTGTCTGTCTGTCATGAATTCCTTGTAACGCGCATAACTATACGAAGTTATTGTCCGATTTCTATGAAATTTTCAGGGATTGTGCTGGTTGATGTGTAGACGGTCCCCTATGAAAGTCATCATCCCCGGACAGATAGAAGCGACTGTGCATGCGCAAACGTGAATTCCTTGTAACGGCCATAACTTCTACATTTTCTATCCGATTTCAATGAAATTTTCAGGGATGTTACAAATTAGTATTTAGATGGTCCCCTATGAAAATCATCACCTTCGGACTAATAGTAGCCACTGCGCATGCTCAAACGTGAATTTCCTTGTAACGGTCATAACTTCCACATTTTCAACCCGATTTCGATGAAATTTTCAGGGATTATGTGGATTAGGTTGTAGATAGTCCCCTATGAAAATCATGATACCCGGACTGATAGAAGCGACTGCGCATGCGCAAACGTGAATTCCTTGTAACAGCCATAACTTCAACTGTCCCCCAGGGGTCGCGGGTTCGAATCCCAGCCGGGGCTAAGTATTTTTTTGATCCAAAGACATAGATCTACACACTTAATTTTTCATCCGAATTTGATGAAATTTTCTAGGATTGTCCAGTGTCCAGATTAGCGTGTAGATGGTCCCCCATGAGGGTAGTGGAAGGTACTTAGAGATTGGTGTTTTGAGAATTACTACTATTGTCTGATCATCTATATAATCGGGTTATGGGCGTCTAACGAAAAATTGCTAAGAGACACTTTCTTACTAAAATTAGTTGTAGAATCCACTCTCGAAGTTTTTCGGTCCTTAACATGGGACACCCTGTATAAGAGGAGCAAGTAAATACATATGTATAGACAATTTCTGGTCAGTGAATTTACATTAGTTATAAATAAACGACATATAAACAGGCATGATATCAAAAATAAACAGCGAATACCCCCTGCGACGGATTGTATCCAGCAGTATAAGCGATGACTAAGTTAGGATAAGTAAGTAGAAAATGAAGCATGCGGCAAAGCGTTAAGATCTAGGATTAAGTGAAACAACTAAAAAATTTGTAATTAATACCGATGTTCAAAAGGTCAATAATAGGTAACTCCTAACTCTGTATTCTATAAAAATGGGAAATTACATGCAACATGAAATGGCCCATGATGGCAAAAACTTTAATTAATTAAATCCTTCTAATGTATGTTTTTGATAAATAAATGCTTTAAATCTCTCTCTCTCTCTCTCTCTCTCTAATAAAATTATGGCACGTACCAGTCGACGCTCCAAGGGAGAGAGCCTTCATGATGTGGCCGATAGACTGAATGCCTCCATCAGCAATAACAGGAACACCGAAACGCCGGGCGTATTCTGCTACTTTATAAACGGCTGTACCCTGAGGACGACCAACTGCCATCACCTCTTGAGTAATGCATATGGAACCACTGCCCATGCCAACTCTTAGCCCATCAATTCCGACGTCAATCAAGTTTTTAGCTTGAGCAGCTGTGACAACTAAACAAAGCAAAATAAATTACTAGTTTCAACCAAGCCGAGAGGATGGTTATCATTCCTAGTTATCGTATGATTGGTCAACCTAAAACTTATAGTAATTATGGTAAACCTTGTAGGATTCACACGCTCAGAATCAGTGATGAAGTGGACTCTTGGATCAGCTCATTTACCAACTATAACTTTAGAAGAAGGAACGTTCATAATCTGTAAGTTGTGAGAAAGGAACTGCCTGCTCTCAGTAATGTACTCGTGTGTTTTAGATCTACCCCTCTATGCTGTGTCTTTATGAATAACCAGTAGGCCAAATACACGAAGAAGGAACAACTGGCCAGAGTGAATCCCTCAGGAAAAACAGTCCTCAAAGCTGCGTCACTCTTTTCCCAGTGACGTTTCACAAAGCATCAACCTCTAAACCTCTCATGCACGTAAAACATACGACCATCCTCCGAAAAACTAGTACGAAAACTAGTAAATTGGAGGAATTAAGAATAAGCACGTAAATTAATAAATGGTAGTGATAATTGCCATACTTCCATTTGTACTGGGAGTACACTCTATGAGTTATCGTTCTGATTAATTCAATGTGATCAAAGAGACAATCAACCTGTCTGTTTCAATTCCAACATTCCAGTTATTACGAGCCAAGAAGACAGAAAACTTGAGAGTTCAAATATCAATGGCGTTGAAATAGTAATATGAGTTTTGAGCAGTCAACAGCTTCCACTAGGTTCAGTGTGAATAAGCGAGTAAAACCAGGCACTTTGAAAGAGCTCAAAGAATCATCCTTGAGGACTGTCTTTTCCGAAAGATTAAGGCATTGGAAAGAAGTGGGTAGGTGAAGAGGTGAACTGAGTCATACTTCCCTTAGATATTAAAATGTCCTACGACAGAAGTGTTTACAGAATCACAACGAAAACCTTTGCTATCAATATTAACTTACCATTGCCTCCGATAACCTGAAGCTTGGGATAATTCGACTTCACGAATTTTATCATCTCGATTTGGTAGATAGAGTTCCCCTGGGAGGAATCCTAGAAAAAACATCAACGAAATCAGTCAAGAGACAAAAATATCGAACATCAAGTAAGAAGAAATGGTTACACCTACGTGGTTATTTACAACTAAGTAAATACCAAGGAATGGACAACTGAGGTCATTTGATAAAATGATGGTTATCAAAAATCAATATTAATTATGGTTATCAATGATGGTTATCAAAAATAAAAATTAATTACCAGCACAATAACATCAACTCCTGCTCGAGCTAACAACTTCAATCTTTCTTGATCTTCAGGACGTGTAGATATGGCCGCACCAACCAACAGCTGTTTGTTTTCGTCTTTGGATGCCCTGGGATAATCTCGAGATTTCTTAAGATCAGTCCGAGCAATAAGAGAGATGAGTTCTCCATTTTCATTTACAATTGGCAATTTCCCTTTTTTTGATGTTTCGATCATGTGGTTGGCTTCATCAAGAGTTACATTGCTGTCTGCTGTAACCAAGCTATCAACTGGTGTCATCACCTGTGGACAAAGACACAATCGTTTATTAATCTAAGTTTACGTTCAGCTGTCAAATAATTGTAACAATGGCTACAGTATTGGATTACGTAATAATGAGTGTGTACGAGTATGGCTAATCAGTACTTCTTAGACTTGGCTTCTGCTTGAATTCTCCTCAAAGTACATGGACTATTTATGGTATAGATACTATCGCATGCTTGGTCCCTTATGAAACAAAACAAAAAATATAATGATTTCTACCAGTGGTGGTCTGAATTTGTATTATTATTTTTTTTTTTTTCAAGATAGTCCATTTGTATGGTACTGGGCTCCATCCTATTGGAACCAGTAGGTTTTCAGGTGTTACCGTATGTCTGATGAGCTCATAAAATGTCATCAGTTCAAGGAAGGTTCCATTAAATTTTACTTGTGAGTTGCCCGGGAAACAAATTTTGTTTCCCGGGCAACTCACAAGTAAAATTTCGTTCTGACGCTGGGATTCCCTATTAAAGAAGACGACGAAGCAGAAATTATAATAGGCCCAACAATTTAAAAGGAAACAAGCACGACTGGGAACACTTGCACACAGTGTTCTAAAATAGCCTTATCACTTCCCGTGAACAATCGGTATAAAAGTACCAAATTCGGTGAATAGGAATAGGTTGAGCCTTCTGGCTCTAATTGATTTCGGGCAGACAGACAAAGAGGTTCATGAACTAGTATGAATAATAAACAAAAATAAAGTATCTCTCTTGATGCCTTCACCGAACTCAGTTTCTGAACTTGCAAATTTGAGTAAAATTTTTCATGAAATTTCTCAAAGGAAAATTTGAAATGAAGAAATCTGTATGCGTGGTGAGCAAGCGTGATATACTATACTCTACCACAATTATGCTGTACACTCAAGCAAACTCTTTGGATTTGTAGGTCTTTCAATACTGACATTTATTTCGGATAGTGGTTCCTGTGAAGCCCTCCTTTGTATCATAGACAAAAGGGAATTGTAATATTCGTAATTTTAGATGAGAGGCGTCATCAACCAAATTAAATCCAAAGAAACATCACCTGAAGGGCTGAAGACGTAACGATGAGTGCTTGATTGATGAATTAATTCAAATGTTGAACATGAAAATTTCCTTGTTAACTCTCCTGGTATCCCAACGATGGCTACTAGCTCACTGACCCAAAACCACCAAAAACATAATTTGAAAGAAAATAAGGAAATATAAATCTACTAGAAAGTTTGCGTAATACTCTACGGGAAATTACGCTATGTGAGAGTGCATACACAATAACGAAGTCGGAATGTACCATGCACACTGGTAATGAGCTCCAAAGAAGGATAGCAAGTCGTCTACCAAACAAGCGAAGGTAGAAAATTAATATTACAAAACTACTTCCAAAAGCCTTGCTGCATGACGTAAGTTCGACTCCGAAAATAAGATTATACATAAAACAATGCGTACCAAACCAATCATAATGGAATGACGCTTTGAGAAACGATATGCCATATTATTGGATTTCATTCAACAATCAATGACATTTACTTCTCAGATGTTTCCCGTCCAATCAAAGGAGAAGTAAGGTCATATAGTAAGATAGATGTTTTTTAAAGACAAGAAATCGAAGATCATAACCCTATAATGATAAAAATTTGGGATCAAACGAATCCAGAAAACTCAAAAGTTTTTCCATTCAAATTTATAATAATTTCGTATACACATTTTACAAATAAAAATGCAGAACCAACAGCCAGGCAAAGTAGGACTCAAGTTCATTGACTTGGGAAAAACCCCAGATAGGGGTAGTGGGGAAAACCCTATACATATAAGCCCACTACCCTCTAAAGCAGGGTTCACATAGGTGCGTAAAGTCCGTAATGCGCAAAAAGAGAAGTGGGGGTGTTCCGTAATGCAGAAAAGAGCGTTCAGATGGCTGAATGATTACGCGATTACGCAGAAGCACGCAGTAGGTTCTGCGCAGAATTGTTTCCAAACCAAAACGATCTTTTGGTTGTTTTGTCAATAAACGAGACCGAACTTTCTGTGAACAAATGACGAGAGTTTGTTACGAAGTTTACCGAAGATTGTCGAAGTTCATCCGTAATGCGCAAAATATCCAATTTTTCAAAACAATATAGGGTCTGTTCGGAGAGGCAGTCCGGAACCAAACCGGAACTGGAAAGGGGAGGGGATAGAGGCGAATGCACTCCTCCGGGCTCCTCCAATCCCCTCCGAACCATTCAGGACTGCCTCTCCGAACAGACCAACACTCACCTCCAAAAGTTTACATCCCCAAAAATCAGTCCTGACCCATCAATTGGCTCCAGCCAATAGCATCCAATTACGCACTACGGACATTACGCACCTATGTGAATCAAGCTTAAGACTGGGTTTATACTGGGGCGATGGTAAAATACCGTCAGTGTCTCGCGTTTATACTGTGACGTTTTCGACCCCTTTCCCCACTGCTGCACACTCTCCCCCATCCCCTCTGCACCAGCTCAGTCGTTGTTCTACTCCTATGATGAACAGGAGCTTGTTAGTTGGAGTACTAGAGGCAGAGGGGTTTTTAAAGTGAGGCCAGAGGTCCATGGACATCATGAGATTGAAACCAAAAATTAAAAAGAAAATATAAAGATAAGCGACCTGTCGCTACCATCGCAATAACAACGGTGTCATTAGGTTCAATGTGTTTAAAGGGGTGAGCGGCTGCCGCCAGGGTGGGGAGACAGTCGCTTTGCCGCCAGCATGCAGCTCCATTGGTTTCTTTGTGCTGCCACCGTAATTTACCGTCGCGACAAAACGCTGCAGTATAAACCCACCCTAAGGTAACCACCATTCTTCCCCTAACTGCTCTAGGTGTTACCTGTCTATTGGTTCTCACGCTAAAACTAAAAGCGCTCTTTTTATTCTCTCTGTCCAAGGCCTGTACTTCTAATCCATCTTGATGAAAAGCCAATCCCTGTTAGGAAAAACGAGTACCTCAGATTCGTCTCGACGAAAAACTTTCAACCCCCTTCAACCCTGTACGTCATATTCGTCTCAACGAAAAAGCACAGTTACTTAGGAAAGCGTAAGATGTTTACGAGCCTAAGAAACTCGTAATAGACCCCAGTTTTTCCTATTGACATGGAAGATGATTGAGTTTACATACAAAGTGTACCAGGTGAGGCAGGAATGCAAGCTGATGTCACAATCAGTTTATATATTTATACACCTACTGGTAAGTAACAATTTTTGAAAGCATTTTATAACTGAAACGATCATGAGGAATCATGGAATGAAAAAAAGGAAAGAATTACGAAATAAAGGAAAGTGAAGTAAGTAAACAACCATTTCAGGTTGAATTTTCTCCCAACTGCCATTCCTGGCATCGCGAACGTTATCCTTCCAAAGGGAAGATCAGAATTGGTTCTGATGATTTTGCTCATGGTTACTTATTGCCTCACCCGCTTAAGTGGAGCGGAGTTCACCAACGGCCCAACCCTAAAAATTATCAAGACCACCAATCCAGATAATCTCCCGGGCCAACTGGCCTTCACCAGTTCATTAAACTAGCTAGCAGCCGTTAGGTGAATGTAAAAAACGAAATCTCATCATTGTTTAACACATTTTAAAAAATGGTCAATTATGAACTTAACCCACAGTAGGAAAGTTGCTCCCCAGGAAAGTTCATATTTGAAAAATCATTGTATCAATTTTTTAAGAGAGTTAGGCCATAAAGCCCTCTTACCCCACGAATTTTCTGAAGAAGAAAAAAACTTAAGGGAGATTGCACCCCTTGGGAAGTAAAGCATAATCACTCTAGAACATTCTCATAAATTTCACTCCAACTGTGACGTTGGAATGTTTATCTAGAAAGGAAGGATTTAGGATCTGATAATTGATAATCCGATTTTAAGATATTTTACAAGAAATGAGCCTATTTCAAAGGATTTACGATTTGAATGAAAATAATGTTGACTTGAATGGATGTAAGAGTGCTCTCCTACGATTTTCATTGATTTTGGAGTTTCCAGAGGCTAAATTATTTTTGTTGAAGTCTATTGAAGGAATAACGTCGAATCGAGGAATCTGACACACTCATCTATTTTGATGGAGTATGAGGGAACGACCTTTAAGATTTTCTCGATCGTAATATTATCAAGAACAACAGTCAATGTAGTATTCTAGCATTAACAGACGATTTTTCAGGTCAAGTTGAAGTAGAGCTGGACAAACTTCACCTATTAAACACAAAGTGATGCTGGGAAGCCCTACTTCATTCTGCTTTCCTAACCCATTCACTGGGATTGTTTTATTCTTTTGTGAGGATACATTAATGTAAATTATTTATGAATAATGAGAAACAACGTTCATAGCTTGGACATTGAGTTGTCTTCTGTGCATAATAAACCTGTTGCTATTGAATATGATGTTTAGTTTATTAGTTTTGTGCCTTGTGAAAGCTTCAGTCTCAAGTTACTAACACATTCTCCATCAGCATACTGTTTCAACATCAACACATCATGCTCACAATCAGTTTAACTTGGTTGTGACAACACAAGACAAATGACAAACATGCACTAGGTTAGAACAAAGGCTAATCAAAATTTTATACATGATCAGAAAGCCTAACCCTTAATAATAGTAGACCAAAAGTATAATAACTCACGTTATCCAAAGTCATGTTTTGATATGAATTATCTTCTAGAAAATCAATGTCACGAGAAGTCACAATGCCAAGTAATTTTCCTCCAATCTTTCCATTGTGGGTAATTGGAATCCCACAAAATCCTTTTTCTTTCTTCACGGCGAACACCTCAGATATCTGAAAAATATGGCAATCTTGAGTGAAGGATAATATTAGAATCGATACACCTTAGAGCCACCTACCGGTCATGCAGCAACTAGTAACCAACTAAGCTACCTAACAAAGCTAATCTACGTAAAATTCTAAGCAAAATAGGATGTGTACCGAAACTAAATCAGTATGTGAGCCCTTTATGCTGATATTGTAATCAGGCTAATACCAAAACACAACTTTACCCTGATTTCACTTTCACTCAATTTTTTTCTTGTGTGAAATACAATACATTTTTGCAAGGAGCCTCAAGCAACTATAAAATAATGCTGACCGAGTGAAATGAAATATCACCTACTTGCAATGGATCAATTCATAACGAAACTTCTAAAAAGTTCTGAAATGTTCTGAATTATACTTGATGTTCAGTACTGTTAATTAAAATACAAGGGGAAATGGGGTCCGCAAAGGGAAAGGTAGATGTATGATTGGCACACGAGTTTCGTTTGACACGCAGAGGACAAAGAAAGTGAGTTTTACGATTGGCAAACGAGTTTTGTTTGATAAACAAAGGAGCGCGAATATCTTCTGGGCCTGAAGAAATCCCAGGTGGCCTTCACCTTCTCACAATCGGACTCCAAGCTTCTTGATAGGTTCGTAATTGTGAGAGGTTTGGCTCCCCAGTAACGACTACCCATGATCAACGACAGGCCCGTTCGTGTTGAAAAGATGAAACGGTGTATTTTTAAATAGGGGTATAAATTTGTCTTTCAGAGAGAGCTGTAGAGGGAGAGGCTATGAGCAGGAAGGCGCAAATTCAAGTGTAAGTGCTACTTAACCTCCCTAAATGGGAACATCGTGTTTGCTTTCAACGACGTTTCTGAATCTCCTCAATCCCCAACATAACGTTGCGTAGAAGAGCCCCTTGAGATTCAAACGGAAACTTATTGTAAGATTCAATCGGTGGAAGATGGTGAAATACAACAAACACAAATCTTAAACCAGTTAGTTATCAAAATCCGGTCAATAATACTTCATGTAATAGAAGCAATGTATTATAATACAAGCATGTATATTACATTTTTTTCACTTTACATCCTAACACAAATGAGGAATACAACTCAATACTTTCAAAACCTTGGTTAGCAAAGGTTCTATGCATACCTACACAGAAGATACTAACTTCTGAGCAGATTAGCGACCTGGAACTGCCATTATTGCAAACAACTCCAACAAATCATGATACCAAGGAACGTCTTATACACAAGATCTGCCCCTAGTTTCTTTCATAGGAATGATGCTCACACGCATTGTGGCAGCTCCACCTTGAACAACGAAGAAATTCTCAAGGAGGGGAGGGTTAGAGGTTCCTATACTTCCCTCAATGGGAAACAATTCGTTGCATCTACCACAGATTCCCCATATACTGGGGAGTGACGAAGCTTTTTCTCTAGTATTTTAGTAGCTCCTGATAAGATGATGACAAAACTCATTCACTCCAGAATACTGAGCTTACATGACTGAAGGAGGACTTCCATACTTATACGCAATGTATGCTATAGGTCTAACACAGAAACTTTGCATCCCTGAGGCGCCCCCTAGGTGGCGGATATGCGAACTAGATCGATCAAGTCAACCTTCCATGGTGAAACTGGAGCCGTGAGAAATTTGATGTTCGTGTAGTGCCACGGAATTTCAATTTCCGAAATGCTCGAACTTCAATCTGCAGTAGGAGGGGAATCAAGTCTCTTTTAAGGGGAGAAATTCGCAAAAAATTATTCTACGTGCGGGAATTTGCTTGATGATAAGAGATAAGTAGTTCTATGTCCTCCAGAAGAATGCGCCAAAGGGATGCAAAGTTTCTCTGGCAGACCTATAGTAAGTTGGAGAGGAGGCACCAGGGTTCAAGAGCAGCCACTTTACTCATGACTAGTGATGTATGTTTACTCATGATTACCTGCTACTTATTCACCTTCTTACCATAAAACTCGTGTCATTCGAAATGTTTGGTTGATTTCACCCCTCATTCACGCTGGGCTCAACAAATAAAGTTCAGGTCCTCCAGAACAAGTTCCAGAGTTCCAAGACGTGAGTATTCCAAATAAATACTTACCAAATCAGTTGGAGCAAGAACTACAGGATCTCGAATGAAACCGTGTTTATACTTCTTAACCTTCATAACTTCGGCAGCTTGATATTCAGGGCTACAGTTGTGATGAATGATCCCAATGCCTCCACAAAGCTACAAAACACAATGAGAAAAATGAATAGATTCTGGCATGCTTCAATAGAAATATAACAATAGTGTTTGTACAACAATAGCGATTAATTTTATTTAAAAAAATTATACCAGTAGCATATTTATACAAAATTCAAATCCAAGAAAACTCACAGCCATAGCGATTGCCATTTCAGACTCAGTGACTGTATCCATGGGAGAGGATACAAGAGGAGCTTGAAGGGTGATTGTCTTAGAGAGAGCAGAAGTGAGATCCTGGAACCAGAAGGATATTGGTAGGCATACTCTTACATAAGGAATATAGAGGCTACGAACAAATAGCTCTCCAGCAATGAGATAAACACCCTTTTTGAAATGTTTTTTGAGATTCGTCATGTGGAAGTTTGAGGCAGCACATACATACTTCTACTATTCTTCATGGGATACGTAGTCTCGACGGGGATAAGACTTATTGTCAAGCTGAAGTACTTTCCACACACATGGCATCAATATTAAAGAGTTCTACGGAATGAATCCTTCCTCCCATTCTGAAATAGTTGATTCTAGTATTATATTTACGAGACAGTGATTATCTTTGGAAAAAAATTAATACAAATGTAGCGTTAGAGTTGCATTTACCAGCCTACCGTGACGCTACCTGAAATCATCATTGCTGGAGGACCATTACAGGTAGGTAAGATCATATTTTTAGAAAATTAAAGGAGTAGGTAGATATAGAAAAATGTTCCAACTTACGACTGCATCTGCAGTGAAGTCTATAAATCCAGGAAGGATTATGAAGTCACTGAAAAAAATGAATGAAAAAGGTATTACGACTGGAAGAAAGATACTCAAGTCCCAATAACCCACTCTCTTACCATGTGGGTCCCACTCACCCTATGGTAAACATAACATTATACTACTTACTTATAAATTATGTAATTTTAGTTTAGATAACCAAGTATACTTTACTCGTGGGTAATTCTATTGATTCATTAAGTTCAAAGCCTACCTACTATCGAAACTGTGTATAGAGCCGCATCCACATCTGAGGCATATCCGTTTTTGTAAAATTCTCGAAACCTTATCAGAACTTACTAAAACTACCTCTTGCCTTGCATTGGGCAAATAACGCAAGTACTCAACCTCTACCTGAGACAAAGGAAGAAAGCTGCCTGCCTCAAATTACTGCTAAAAGCCTAAATTACATTATTTACAAATTTCTACGACTTGCTGCTTGTTTTGGGAACAAAACTTTCTACTCCTGCCGATTGGGCTCTTGCAACCACCAAAGATTTTTCAAATTTCGAGTAGACATCCACAGTACCATCTATCCACAGGTAGGATAGCTTTGAATTATACGACTGCGCGCAGCTACCGTCACTCTGGATACATGACTAACTCAGGCAGTTCTAGAGCACCAATCACAAATCAGCTGAATGATAAGTCCCTTCCCGTGGACTTCTCAGTAGAAATTTCCGCTTTTGACACGAGAGGAACCCTTCCAGCCAAGGATCTTTACTGAAAACTAGGTATGGCGCAGGGCTTTGAAAGCCAAGGATGAGAACTGAAGAATCGTTCTGATTGGTTGACGATCCAAAGGTGTAGTTAATGAGGATCTCATGAAATAGCAGCAATCGGGGATTCCCACTCATCAATGTAATGCTAATGCTTCCCATTCAATCTAATGTCACTAATGAGACGCTTTGACCTACGGAAGAAAGCTTTTCTCAACATTATACCCTTATAGTTTCCTATTTCGAGGGTTTCCTTGAGATTCTTACTTATTCTAATTAGAATCACTCGAAGTCCTTACAATCTAAGGGTTGAAGAATAGTAGCTAGCGAGCTTACATTCACAAAGAAGTGGGGACAGGAGTAGCTCCTACCCCCCACCACCTAATCAATTTGCTGTACCTCAGACTGGCATTGCCCAGGCACCACTGTCGCGATACCCACTCTTCCATGCTTGCCACCCATTTTAACTTAGCTTTCTTCTCTGCTTAGTTGTCTCCATTACTCTATGGTTTGGGATCATCCCACCCAGACCCTGACCATATGGGAGGGATGAGGATCCACATCGCTTACAATCTATAACCTATACAATTTATACTACGTCCTGAAATCCCCTTTCCAAACTCTGACGGAATTTCGAGCTGAAAATCGGCACCTAATGGTTTTGAGGAAGTTACATCCGATTGTCAGGTAAAAATATTAAATTCCTACTTATGAGCAGACTTACATTTCAACCTCCTAGTCGCTCTTCCAGATTCAATTTTTGAGAGACTTGAAAATCAGAACTTGGAAACATGACGGAGAAAAAAGTAATAGTAAATCGGAGACGAGATCACGGAGTGTCACACAGAATGAGCTGATTGGACGAGAACAGCAGGTCCGGCCAATCAACACGAATTTACAAATTTGGTCAAAAAAATCTTTCATACGAATAAAAAAAATCAAATTAATTTAATATTCTTTAATAGTTTGCACGTGTTGAGGAAGATAATTGGAACCCACTAGATTCCAGATAGGCAATTTTTTGTATACACGGAATTGCCTATTCAAAACGGATCTGAATGAATCTCGATCAGGTTTATTACGTAATCTTCAAGCCCTCAACCTTCATTCGATCGAAACAGCCTTAGGTTACATAACTCAAATACACAAAGGAGAAGCCAAGTTGATCGTATCCAAAAGTGGTAATTGTTTACAAAACTGCATGATGTCAATACATTCCAACGCATTGATATTAACTTAGACACCATTAACTTGAGCCAAAGTTTGCGATAAAGGCAATATTTTCTATACATTATGTGGGGGGGGGGGGGTAGAGGCAGTCTGTTCTTTCCAAAGAAAAAAAATTGATGAACACCCAATAGGTTCCTAGTTCAATATGCATTTTTCCTTCAAAATTACTCCTACAACCTAGGTACTTTTCGGTGTCCTCCAATTTTGTAATTTCAATGTACTTAGAAACCATACTGTGTAGTGTACACAAAATAAAATGCTGATAGTACGTTCACTCTTTGAAAAATATAACTACCCATTGTATATTTTTCTTAGACGTTTGCAAGACGTATTTATGACAGCATAGGTATTTACTATTTTTAACCTACATTGATAAGCCCATAGAAGTACCGACCTATCATGAATTATTAGAGGCTGCTTTAAAATTGTCAGATACATACTAATGCCTGTTTCGTGTTTTAATATTCTATCATTATCGCCTAGGTACTCGGTTGACTCACGTAAGTAGGTAACAACTAACTGCCACCTCCTATTTAATTTATTTATAAATTCCAAACATTTAAACAGCGATCGACGGCAGTTTTTTTTTTCATTGCGGTTAGGACATCCTATCAAACAAGACGATTTTTTCCAAGGATTATGTTATGTAATCAACCCGGCTTATCCCTTGGCATCTCAAGTTACCTACCAACAATAACAACAAGTATTGGGCATCCTCGTAGGCACGTCTCGCAGCATGACATGCCTTCATTATCGGGAAGGTAGAGAATCCTGGGACCATAAGTTGTCTCACATTTACACTTTTTAAGGACGTGTGTCTATCATCGAATAATTTGAGCTGAAACTCACTTGTAAGTCAGACCGTCTCCGTTGTTGAACAATTGCTGGCCGGTAAGACCGTCGTCAGGCACGTATCCGGAACCCCCGCAGATGAGGTGTTCAGCCATGATGTAGAAGAGGATCTCAAATTTGGAAAGCGAATATAAAATTCACGAACTTTACGAATGTCAAGGAGGGAATGCTATTAAAAATGTAATGAAAATTACTACAGCGGAGCCACACGTGCCCTGCCAGGGAAAGAATGTAACGCTAACTGAAGTTCTCATGAACCGCTGGTGGAGGTTATTGAAGACCTGCGCAGCCGTGGTGGGAGGGCGAGGGTAGGAAGAAAACCACCCCCAGTCTATAGGAGGAGGGGATCCTCGCCTTCGAAAAATTTTCTCATGGAAGAATGACCACAGAGAAGCGAATTCTCAAGGAAAATGAAGCTATTGCAATGGCCACAAAATATTTAGAATGGCCTTTTTCGAAAATAATTTTCACTGAAATCCGTTGGAAAAAAGGGGAAGGTCTCCCTCGATCTCAAGATGACGAGTTTGATATAATTTTGACGGGACATCAAACTTCTGTCCTCTACCTACCAACATGGAAGAGAGAACGTTTCAAAATACTGTACATTTCCAAGATTTTCGAGATTTTACTATTCAAGCTCATTTTTCATTATCTGAGTCTTTTTTTTAAAGTATTATTTAGGGCTAGGGAGATAGAGAATTTTACCTCTACCTACTAACATGGAAGAGAGGACTTCTGTCCTCTGCCTGCCAACATGGAAGACGACCTTCAAGAATGGAACATCATGGAAGCCGGGATCATTACTTCTCCACCAACAGGGGTCGACATCCACAGGCGTCGGCCATGGAGCCAGCACTAGTAGGGGAAAATAGGGATGGGACATCGAACAGAAAACATCGATGTCGATGTCGAAGTCGATATTTCATAGAAACATCGTTATCGTGTTTCATCGTATGAAAAACATTGATGTCGATAACATTTTTAAAAACATCGATAACATTTTCGATGTTTTTAAAAATCGTAAAATTTAATTCATTTGTCAACCAATTAGAATCAAGGGAGAAAACCTAATGAGGCTGCACTTCCTCCATTCATAAGAAGTGGATATTTTTTCTTTTGGCGTGTACTGGATAACCTACTCCATTTTAATTTTTGGTTTATTATTTTCAATAATGAACCTTTGGGATCGACCAAGAAGAAAAAAATTTTTAACACCCCCTCAAAATTTGATGGTTTACGTTTCAAGGTACGTAGAATCCAAAAATCGAATAAAAATTTGGCCGCCCGTCCGCCGTACGCGGCACTTTTGCCACTTAGCATTGACCGATTTTGATGAAATTTGGTATGTAGGCTCCATTTGGGGTCTAGTTGTGCACCGAAGCTTTTGGTAGATGTAGGTCACTTGTAAGGGTTCCAAAATCAATTTTGAAATTTTGAAAAAGCCCTAACTCAACAAATTTCGATATAAAGGTATTGTTTTTCCTTCAATTTAAGATTCTATAGAATTTTTAGAATTTGTTGAGACCACGCGGAGCTCTGTAGGACAAACCGTTCGCTCACTACGAAAATTTATGGGTTTATAGTGAAATTTATATATATAAATCAAAACACGAGAGTGAATCGCAAAAGAGGCCTAATCTCCGTTCAAATTAGAGCTGACCGAAATGCGATCGATGGTTGGTGATTTTTTTTTTTTTACTTTTTTTATTGATTTTTCTTTCTTTTTTTCTTCATATTGGATGGTTGGTGATTTTGTAGACGAGTGATCTATATAGAAAAACAATAAACCATTGTGTAATAATTTGCAGCGTTACTTCATTCGTGATAAATTATCCGATTTTTATGCACTTCATTTCGATATCCCATACCTTCCCCATTTCCATTATTGGTTCAAACATGAAGAGACTTTTTCTATTGTTTTCCAGTAATTATATTGTTATATAAAGTGATGATTGTGTTGAATCATCAAAAATTAACGTCCCTCGACCGGGGATCGACCTCCTATCGTTCCGACCAAACTATATTTACACTTCTGAGTCGGAGCTCGCTACCACTGAGCTAAGGAAGTGAATGGACAGAAATTCGAAGAGGTAGATGATCACAACAATTGAAAAGTAGGAGATTTTCTTCAAATTCCAAGTAAATTCAATGAAGTTATCTGGTCTGAAATTGGATTTTGTCTGGTTCCCTTGCAGTACCTAGTAGGTCAAATTTATCAAACGATGTTATCTGACCATCTCGTCGACATAACGATATCATCGGACCGAAATATCGATGTTTGAAGAACATCGAATGTAAAACATCGATGTTAAAACATCGATATTACGAGCAAAACATCGATGTTTCGATATTTTCGATATCGATGTCCCATCCCTAGGGGAAAACCCCCAGTCGTTGGACACCTTAAAAGCACTTCTCTCACGATTTTACTTACACGCATTATTATATTAATATCTGGATGGATTTCAAAGTTTTTTTTAAGTTTTGTTTGGTATGAGTTCACGAAAACACAGTTTTTTTCAAAAATGGCCTATGTGCAATGATAATTTTGCAATCTTTGTCCAAAGTTGAGCAATCCATTTTTGTTTCAAATTGCCAGTCAATGGACAAGAAATCCCATCGTTGAACAGCGATGCGCCAGTCGTTGGACATCTGGAAACTTTCGTCATACAATTTTTTCTCATGTTTCTAGGTTCATATTTTGACTATTTATTAGGAAATGTGAGACATTTTATTCATTATTAATAACATTGAAGGTCGGGACGTGAATAAAGGTTGGTTATGTCAAATCGCTTTTGATCATTTTGAATATTTGTATTTCAAAAATATGTTAATGGAAAATTAAGTCTGTGAAAAACAGACTTTATAAATTTAATAATAACAACATCAAATGAACATACAAGGCAACTCATCAGATAAATCAGGTACCTATCTAAACTTAATAATCTATTCGACTAGGATGATGATGGTAGCCTGGTAACTTTTGCTTTTGAGTCTACCAAGTAGCTTTGTATTCAATTTTCAAGGATGAAAAATAATGTTCTCCAAAATCAAAATTTCCACTAGATTTTTACGCTTCAGATCTTACTGAACAATTTTGGTTCCTTGTCTTTGTGTCAGTCATGAAATCCTTGCCACAGCCATAATTTATACAATTCTCATTCGATTTCGATGAAATTTTCAGGGATTATGCGGATTAGGTTGCAGATGGTCCCCTATGAAAATCATCACCCCCCGACTGATTGTAGCCGCTGCGCATGCGCAAATGTGAAATGCTTGCCACAGCCATAACTTCTACATTTCTTACCAGATTTCTATGAAATTTTCGGGGATTATGCGGGATGGTGTGTAGATGGTCCCCTATGAATATCATTTCCCCCAGACTGATAGAGCAGTCCCCTATGAGTATCATTTCCCCCACTCATGCGCAAACGTTTATTTCCTAATTACAGCCATATCTTCTACACTTCCCACGTGATATCGATGAAATTTTCAGGTATTTTGCGAGTTGGGGTGGAGATGGTCCCTTATGAAAATCATGCCCTCCAAATTGTATTTTGTGCGCATGAGCAAACTTAAAATCCTTGCAACTGCCATAACTTCTATAGTTTCCTACAATATTCAGAGGTTGGTTATGTATGCAATCGGGTTATAGATACGAGGAAGTTATGTGCCACACCCACTTGGCAGACGTTTTTTTCGTTAAAAATTGTATCACATCATCATTAGGTAGCTTTACCAGTCTGATCATAATTTTTCTTGAGGGCTTTTCGAGCTAAAATGAAAATTAATGGGCGAAAATTACGCAGGGAGGTACTAAGCAAACTCCATAAAAATGTTATGTATTAGTAAATTTAAAGGTTCCTCCAAATTTTCCTAAGAATCAGAAGGCAAATAAAATTTATATGAGCTGAGAAATTTTTTTTTTAATAGCAATGAATTTTTTTTTAAATTAATTAAAGAGCTGATTGGGACGTGTCTCGACAGTATCCAGTCATTGGACACATGCAAATAATTTTAATTTACGCGTCAGGTGAGGAACTTTTTACTCGAAAATGATCAGTAACAATCGAACTATGGATTAAATATTGTATGGAGTAAGTTATCATCATCATTCGTAAGGAATCCACACTTTTGCGGAGCCTCCACTTTGTTTCAACTCCTAAACCTAGTGATTATATTGCATGGTTATAACCTTCTTTCCCTCTTCCTCTTCTCGCTTCACAGTTTTCATTGGTATGTCACAACACAAAGAAATATTCTGTCTAACGACTGGGGGGGTGTCAAACGACTGGGGGTTTTCCACTAGCACTCCAGCTCCCGGACGCTCAACGACGTATGTGAAGTTCCTTCCCGATTTCATAAGAAAAGAAGATTGCCGCCTTGGTACACATTACTAACGGATATTATCAGGATAAAACGGAGGTACACATTTAAATCAATCTTTATCTAAATAACTCGATATGCATGCATTGGCTGGAAATGGGGTTTTTGGTTTATTATTTTCAACTAGCTGAAAAGCCTACAAAAAGTAGGCAAAAACAATTCCTCCGACTCTCTCCTCCACCCACTCACTCCGACTCCTCCCGCCCCCAACTCCTCCGACTCCTCTCGCCTCCGACTCCTCCCGCCCCCAACCCCTCCAGCCTCCAACTCTCCCCACTCCCACGACCCCTTCAACCCCTCTGTGCATACGTACGTACGTACGTACGGTTGGCGTTTTATATTATTAGATAATGAACCATTGGAATTGACCAAGAAAAAAAAAATTTAACACCCCCTCAAAATTTGATGGTTTACGTTTCAAGGTACGTGGAATCCAAAATAGAATAAAAATTTGGCCGTCCGTACGCCGTACGAGGCACTTTTGCCACTTAGCATTGACCGATTTTGATGAAATTTGGTATGTAGGCTCCATTTGGGGTCTAGTTGTGCCCCGAAGATTTTGGTTGATGTAGGTCACTTCTAAGGGTTCCAAAATGAATTTTGAAATTTTGAAAACGCCCTAACTCAAAAAATTGTGAAATAAAGGTATTGATTTTCCTTCAATTTGAGATTCTATAGAATTTTTAGAATTTTTTGAGACCACCGGGAGCTCTGTAGGACAAACCGTTCGCTCACTACGGGAATTTAAAGTTTGGACGTACGATAAATCAGAAACACGAGTGTGAATCGCAAAAGAGGCCTAATCTCCGTTCAAATTAAAGCTGACCAAAATGCGATCGATGTTTTTCTTCATGTTGGATGGTTGGTGGCATTGCAGACGAGTGATCTATACCTATAGAAAAATAAAAAATAATAAACCATTGTGTAAAAATTTGCAGCGTTTTGATCAGTTTGAGGCACGCTACGAGACGTTTCTTTATGCTCATGTTAAGGCACAATGGTGAAAGGATTTTCAATAAGTAGAAATATTAACTCTGAAACGGTCGGGGAGTCTCATTTATTTATTGATAAGAAATCCTAATAGGTAACACGGACAACTTAATGAAAAGTTGGGTCAGGCAATGGGTTATAAACGGTGGCAGTAAAACTCGAGTATGCATTAGTACGGTGTATCCCATGTTATAAAAGCGTTCCTAACAAGAAGCAATGGAAAGACCGCGTTGGGAGCAACAGAAATGGTTTATTGGTGAAATTCGGTGTAAATTACGGTTTTTTGCTCGATCTACGACTAGGGATGTCCCAAAAGTATCGATACTTTAAAAAAAAACGCTGCAAATTATTACACAATGGTTTATTATTTTTATATGGATCACTCATCTGCAAAGCCACCAAACATCCAACATGAAGAAAAACATCGATCGCATTTTGGTCAGCTTTAATTTGAACGGAGATTAGGCCTCTTTTGCGATTCACACTCGTGTTTCTGATTTATCGTACGTTCAAACTTTAAATTCTCGTAGTGAGCGAACGGTTTGTCCTACAGAGCTCCGGGTGGTCTCAAAATATTTTAAAAATTCTATAGAATCATAAATTGAAGGAAAAACAATACCTTTATATCTACATTTTTTGAGTTAGGGCGTTTTCAAAATTTCAAAATTCATTTTGGAACCCTTAGACGTAACCTACATCAACCAAAATCTTCGGGACACAACTAGACCCCAAATGGAGCCTACTGTGAGCTGCCGCTCAGCAATGTAAGGCAGCAGAGGGGAGGTCGAGGGGGTGCCATCCCCGCTCCCAGACGACTGAGCACCAACTGCGACGCCCGCCGCCAGAGGCGCTCGCGACACTGACGTCACTTTCCACCAATGGCAGCCAGCCCCGGGCATCCCGCTGGCCGCCTTGAGCAGAAGGGTGGGGACGCCAAATGAAATCCGAATGTAGCAGCGTGGGGCGGCCATAACCCCTTTTGTCTTTGACGCGAACCTTTGATGCTATCAGTCCACTCCCCAGCCCCAGTTGAACGTTTATCGTTTCCCCTCTGAAGCTTTCAACTTAAATTCCCCTCAATTCAAGTCCGCAGCGAGTTACTATACCCACGAGTCTTGTTGAGCCCATCCCCTTGTCGCCTTCAGCTGGAAAAGTCCTTGGATCTCCAGTTGAACGTTCTCCAGATCTTCTCTTCACAACACCATCCAGGATTTCCTTCGGGCCCCGACGATGTGAGTGCAAAAACTAAACCTAATTAAATTGGCCAATTGTTAGGTGTTCAAAGTTGTGTAAAGTTAGTAGTTTTAAAAAGGTATAAACATTTCGAGTAGAGTCAGTCAGTAACGTAAAACCATTTTGCATTGTAAAATCGTAATTGAATATTGTCTAAATTCACAGTAAGAAAGGAGGAGAAATAATAACGCCCTGTTTGATTATAAGCAATTTATTTTCATATATAATTCACATGTACATGTTTGTTTCGAGTCACCTTTGCAACATTTAAAGTCATTAAAGTTCCTATTAGTTGTAAAATTGCATTTCTTTTTAATCTACCTAAATTCCGTAATCAGACAGGTTGAACGTGCACCACTTTAGGGTTCGTGCACAGCTATAAATTTCGTGCACTTGGCTTCACCTCGTGCACAATTACACTTTCGTGCACTATACTCATTTCGTGCATTGCACATTTATCGTGCATTAATTATTCCCTTCAGGAACAACATCGTAAGTCCTTCAGACCGAGTCACACTCAGTGATCTCACAGTAGTTAGGCCCTTCAGGTTTTATTTGATCTTAGAAAAATATTACGTACCTTCGAGCCGCTACAACCACCTACCAGGTAATTATCTAAATTTAACTTCATTTCATTTTTATTAGAATATTACCTTACTTATGTCAGAATAGCCTCTCAACCTATTTTTGGGTTGGTTTCCAACAGAACTCTAGTATTAAATTCATATCGTAAATCAGAGCCCTCAGCTAAATAATCAATTTAATTCACTAGACCTGGAGCTTACAAATGGTGGCAGCGCGTTAGGATCATCACATTCGAAACTTACGAATTAGTGATTACGTTTGCAGGCGTCACTTGCAACGAACTCACAAAAATAAAAGTAAGCAAACCAATCCGACATAAGTATTTTATTAAATTTAAATTCAATCAAAAACGTAATTAAAAGTGCACTGTCTGGACGGAACAGGTAGAAGTAGGTAGGACGTGCATCCATTTCTGTAAGACTTAGGAAAAGCGACACTAGTACTCCCTATTTTGCCTTTCATCTGCTGAAATTGCCTTGTAATTACACGACAGACAGACTAGACAGAATTTTCCTTCCAGTGGAAGTATTTTGACAAATCTTGACCACACGTACGGAACCTATCTTACCATGTCTCTCAACTTCATGGGAAATAGAGATGGGAATGACGAGGACACACCTCCAACGGCAAATACCGAAGCCGTTGAGGTGATGACGCAGACAATGAGGGAGATGAACCTTATCCTTCAACGTCTAAACACGAGTCCAACCGATAACAACCGAGATGAAATCCTGCGTTCGGTACTTTCAGAAATCGAGCCATGGGATCCGGACACCGCAGGCACGATGAGTGTAACTTCATTCTTTGCTCATTTCGATATGGTGGCCGCAGATTTCAGTTCACAACTGAAATACCGACTCCTCATTACAAAAACGCGGGGTGCTGCCAAACAGTTCCTGATTGACCGCGACGATTCCCTCGACGCCGACAATGTGTACGAGGCGGCCCGGACAGATATGATCAGGTGGTTCCAGGAAGAGAACCCCCAACACGCAGCCGCACTCTTGTGGACAGTGAGACGAAGCTCTAGCGAAACCCTTCGCCAATTCGCCGATAGAGTGCGTAACCTCGCACGCTGCGCTGTGATGGAGGAGGGGAAAACATTTGGCCGATCCGAACGAAATGACTGGGTCGAGAAGAAAACACTAAGGGCCTTTATCCGAGGGGTGGAAAAGCAAGTGAGCACATTCCTCATCACAAATCAGCCGAGCTCAATCCAGGAAGCCCTAGAAAAGGCAAAGGAACTCGAAGAGACCCTCGAAACAACCCCAGAAATGAATGAAAAATTGGAAATGGCGGTCGTGGGGGGGAACCAGCGATGCGACATCAATGACAACCTGAGTAATTATACCAATGACTGTCCAAAGAGAAACGAACCACGTTCCGGGCACAAACGTAGGAACGATGAACGAGAACCCAAACCACGTTTTCCGTGCATGTTTTGTGCAGATCTCACGCACTTTCCGGTGGCGTGTTCGTTTGACCCACAGAAAAAGATTTTCTGCGATTACTGCGGCATAAAGGAGCACCTGGAAAGGAACTGCTATAAGAAGAAAAAACGCCTTCCAGTGTCACAACTCGTGATGGAACCGACACATACTATGGAGATCGCACGATGCAAAAATTCCCCGGGAAACGCACATATACCTGTGGTGGAGGCTCAGATGACTAGAACCCTCAAAATCACAGTGGGACTGGGTCCCGAGTTCAGGGAAATGATAATCGATACGGGCGCCGCCTTCTCAGTATTGTCATCACCCGTGAAGGGAATTCCAATGCGACCGACACACACAGCGGCATGGGGAGCGGACGGAGTAATGTTGGCGTTCGCCGGGGAGCAGCGCTTGTTGACGCGAATTGGTGACTTCCGGTTTGAGCACACGTACCTGGTGTTTGCAAGGAAAAGTGCAACCTTGGATTTGCTCGGGTTGGATCTTCTCAGAAAGGTCCCCTTTACATTGACAACGGGTCCCAGCATGAGCTTCCGGGCGTGTGCGGACAGGGGCCGATCCCCGCCGGTTGCCAGGGTTGACGGGGGATGTGGGCCTTCGGAGATGGTGTTACGGCCGGAAGGGCGGGAAACATGGGTGTCTGTAATTCAGAAACCAAAGTACGGACCAGACACGCTTTTCCCCAGTACCTTTTCGGTAGTGCCAGCCGCTCCAGCGGGTTGTCGCCCCGTGGACCTTGAGGAGGATATGACTCCGAATGAACCTGATCTGTGCGAGGGGAAGGTGTCCGGCGTTGAGGCCATTGGGGAGACTGTGCTCGATGCGTCCAAGGAAAGCCGCCCGGAAGGGGGCGAACGTCCCGGTCAGAACGCGACCGGCGGGGGAGTGAACGTCGACATGCGTGCTCACATTGAGGCACACGAGTGTAGTGAAGTAACTGTCGACGTCAATCGCGAAGAGCGCATCAAGGTGGATGCATACTCTCGTGATGAGACATCGTTACCGACAGCGGGAAAGGCGGGAAAATCGGAATATAGCGTACTGAAGCATTGGAGTCGAATGCATGGAGGAGTCAGCACATCCATTGAACCCCCTGTCGGCACAATGATCTCGGAGGCAGAATCTGAAATGGGAAATGACGCGACGATTGAAATGGAGACTGCACGAGATACACAGGAGACCCTCTGTGCAAGGGAACCACTTGCCCCAGACGTGGTCGAGGATATGGACATCGAAACGCTCATGGAGGATCAGGTTTGCGCCCTCATAGCCGCGGAAAAGCGCGCCGATGAAATGGATTGGGAGGAGGTTCCAACGGATCAGTGGGAAAATGAGTCGACGGATCTAGAAACAGCACTTCAAGATAAACTACACCACCTATCGGAACCAGACATGCTATCCACCAAAGAGCTTTTAAAGAAATTCGCAGGGTTATTCGAACCACCAAATGGGGAAGGATGTAGTCTGAATGTCGCACATGAGATCATAACCACTCAACCCATCATTACGCAGCAAAAGCCCTATCCGGTCCCACACGCGTTGCGGGAGGAGGTGGAGGTCCAGATCAAGGACATGTTGGCAGCCAGGGTTATCAGCCCTTCGACGAGTCCCTGGTGCGCCCCAGTTTTGCTCGTAAAAAAGAAGACGCCAACCGGGGAAAAACAGAAGTGGCGCTTCTGTACTGATTTCAGGCAGCTGAATAAGATTACTAAGGGTGACGCCTATCCCTTGCCTAGACTGCAAGAGACACTATCGATGCTTGGCAACTGCAAGTGGTTTACGACCATAGACCTTATTTCGGGGTACCATCAGATACCGGTGCACGCGGAGTCAAAAGAGAAGACGGCCTTTTCAGTATTAGGTCGCCACTACCATTATGAAAAGATGCCATTCGGGCTAAAAAATGCACCCGCCACTTTCCAGCGGGTGATGAACGACGCTCTGGATGGACTGCTGGGACCGGGATGCCTCGTCTACCTGGACGACGTGATTGTATTTTCGGCTACGGTGGAGGAACACTTGGAAAAGTTAACCCAGGTGTTTGATAGATTGGCGGAGGCACGACTCCAAGTCAATTTGCCTAAGTGTGAGTTTCTGAAAAGTGAGGTCCGTTTCCTGGGACACCGAATCACTCCTGAGGGCATCTTTACGGAACCCGAGAAGACACAGGCAATCCGTGAGTTCCCCGTCCCAACTACCAAGTTGAAACTACAGTCCTTTCTGGGACTGGCAGGGTTTTATCGTCGCTTTATCCCAAGGTATTCGGAGATCGTGGTCCCACTCACGGATCTCCTGAAGAAGGCTACCCCATTTGAGTGGACGGAACGGCAGCAGGAGGCGTTTGATGAACTGCGAGCCAAGCTGGTTAGTGAGCCCATCCTGGCTTATCCAGACCTAACAAAACCCTTCGTTCTTGCAACGGATGCGTCCGGCTCTGCGTTGGGAGCCGTTCTCTCACAAAACATAGAGGGGGAAGAGAGACCCATAGCGTATGCTAGTAGAAAACTCAATCCGGCGGAAACGAGGTACTCGGTGACGGAACGAGAGTTGCTGGCGGTGGTGTGGGCTGTCCGCCACTTTCAGGAGTACTTGCTGGGACAGCAGTTCGAGCTACAGACGGATCACATGGCGCTCACAGCGGCCATGCGGTTGAAGGATCCCACCTCCCGTATTGGTCGCTGGGTGCTGAGACTGGCGGAATACGATTTCATCCCCAGGTATCGCCCCGGAGCCCAGATGGGCCATGCGGACGGGCTGAGTCGCATGGATGTGGCCGTGGTGTCGCTGGACTTCCCGCGCGAGTTGATGATCGCGGCCCAGGATCTGGACGTGTGGGTAACTACACTGGTCACGGACAAAAGGCGAAAAGACCTGCGCAAAATCAACGGCGTGTGGGAAATGAACGTGAGAAACGATGGCCCGAACGCGTGGGTACCTCTTATGCCCAGTTCCCTGAGGGAATGGCTAATAAATAGATGCCACCGAAATGAATGGGCTGGCCATCCTGGCGCCGAAGCCACTGAAAAAATGGTTAGAAAATTGGGAGTCTGGCCAAGTCTAGCCAAGGACGTGCGCGATCAAGTCAAGCGGTGCGACACGTGTTTGCGCAGAAACACCCCGTTGGGTCTCAAGAACCCTATACAGAAACCGGTCCTACCAGAACGACCCGGACAAATAATCGGTATTGATTTCGTGGGACCGATCTCATCAGGATCGTCACATAAATACCTACTCACAGTGATTGACCATTTCACGAAGTATGCGGAGGCCTACGTAACAACTGACTGCACGGCAAAAACGGTGGCGCGCATCCTCGCTAATAAATACATCCCTACGCACGGGGTGCCCGAACGTCTGGTGTCGGATCGCGGAACAGCGTTCACTGCGAGTTCGACGCGTGAGCTGTGCTCGGGGTGGGGCATCCGCCAGGTGTTCACCACCGCCTACCATCCCGAAGGAAACGGTGTGTGCGAGAGATTCCACCGCACTCTTACCAATATTCTGTCTAAAATTTCCAAGACTACTCGGGATTGGGAGGCGATGCTTCCAACTGCGCTGGCCGCCTACCGTTCCACACCGCACAAAAGTACCGGTTTTAGTCCCAACTTTTTGACGTTCGGACGAGAGCTGAGGATGCCAAATGAGACATTTCAAGGGCTACAGACAACGAAGAACGAAACGACCCTAATCCGGAATCTTAAAGCCGCTCGTAACGCGACCGCACACTGCTTGAACGAAGCATGGAAGAAACGAAGCGAAACGATTAACTCCCGACGTACCTTGCGATCGTTCAACGAGGGAGAAGCGGTCTACTTGAGAGAAATGCAGCCACCTCCTGGAGTTGTGCGCAAGTTCTGGTGTCCATGGACGGGACCCTGGATAGTAACGAAAAAGCATACTGACGTCACTTACGAAATCAGAGACCTTCCCGACATAAAAAGACAAACAGTGCATTTGAATCGATTGAAGCCTGCATTTGTGCTCGGAGTGCCGGATGACACGTTCGTGGATCCTTTCAGTATCAAACCAAGCACGAAAAACGAGCAGTCACAGTCGAGTAGGGCGGAAAATGGAATGGATATAGAAGATCATGATCCGACAGATGAACAAAAAGAAAACGTGTGGAAGCTCGAAGTGAAACCACCTTCACCCACGTCCGTGATGCAAGACCCACCACAATTTGAGGACAATCGCGCTAACGCGCACGAGCACTCGGAAACGCACGAAGGCGGGGAGGTACACGAAGGCACGGAGGTACACGAGCACGCGAAGAGGCAGGAACGAACGAGGACCCCCGAACACGAGGAAGTTCACCAAATTACCAGCCCGTGCGAAAACCAACTCCCCACGAACCCGACCTATGATGAGGAGGATAACCATGACGCTAGCTCGTCCTCCGAGGAGTTCGAAGATGCCTTAGAGTACCCACCTCCTAAGAAAAGCCGAAATGAGTGTGCCACCAACGCGCCAAGATACAAACTCCGACAAAGGTTACATCCAATTAATTACCGTCAACTCCACACTGGCAAGAAATAATGACTTACATACCAACTAATAGGGTTAACATGGGACAGAACATACGACAGGTGAACTTCCAAAGTTTTAACTCACACTACCTTGATGAAAACGGTAAAAGCTGGAATACCGGCATATTGGGGTGCATACCAAGGAAACCAAAGCCGTAACACCCCTTTCTTTCATGTCATGATCGCTCTTCCTAAAGTCCGGATGTCATAGTAGGTTCGTTTGGTTTGTTATAGATAGTATGGCGCAGCAACAAATCGACGAGTGGATGTTAAGAAGTGGACCACCTGAACCGGATCCCATTATCCAAATGATCCGGGAAACCGTACGGAAAGAGCGTAGACGTGTGCATGATCGGCCACCGGGGTTCGTGGCTACCCCCGAACCAACGGCAGTACCTATCTTACAACTGGAGCGCTTGGCCAATCACGTCCGTCTTTTGGAAAGTACCGAGACGCCCATGGCAGGGAAGGATTGTGGTCAGGAAGCCATCAAGATCATAATGGACGTAGCACAATGGATTCCAGCCTATCAGCGGATCCTAGAAGAGAGGAATATACTACTGAGGAACCAAAGTCAGTTAATAGTTGACAAGTTATTCTTGACAAGGGAAAGAGATATGGTGCTGGAGAGGGAGCGTGCGTCCGTCGAGGGGTCTTTGAAAAATGCACAGAACGACCTGACTACAATTAACCAAGGGGAAACCACACCCATTCCGCCAACGCGCGTAGTGGACATTACTACATCGCAGGAGAATCTGGAAGCCAAGGATTCGGGAGATTCGGCGGGAGCGCCGGAGGTGGACATGATCAGACCAAGGGTCGGCACAACTCCACAGCCTGCCACACATGTGCTGGAAGAGTGTCTCCTCTGTCGGGATTTTGGATACGAGCTGATACGACGACAGGCGCGTGTCTCCGTCCCCAGACCGGAGTCCAGTGTCGTCAGTGACGACCCTGGCTCACAAAGGGGCGGGAGATGTGAGCTGCCGCTCAGCAATGTAAGGCAGCAGAGGGGAGGTCGAGGGGGTGCCATCCCCGCTCCCAGACGACTGAGCACCAACTGCGACGCCCGCCGCCAGAGGCGCTCGCGACACTGACGTCACTTTCCACCAATGGCAGCCAGCCCCGGGCATCCCGCTGGCCGCCTTGAGCAGAAGGGTGGGGACGCCAAATGAAATCCGAATGTAGCAGCGTGGGGCGGCCATAACCCCTTTTGTCTTTGACGCGAACCTTTGATGCTATCAGTCCACTCCCCAGCCCCAGTTGAACGTTTATCGTTTCCCCTCTGAAGCTTTCAACTTAAATTCCCCTCAATTCAAGTCCGCAGCGAGTTACTATACCCACGAGTCTTGTTGAGCCCATCCCCTTGTCGCCTTCAGCTGGAAAAGTCCTTGGATCTCCAGTTGAACGTTCTCCAGATCTTCTCTTCACAACACCATCCAGGATTTCCTTCGGGCCCCGACGATGTGAGTGCAAAAACTAAACCTAATTAAATTGGCCAATTGTTAGGTGTTCAAAGTTGTGTAAAGTTAGTAGTTTTAAAAAGGTATAAACATTTCGAGTAGAGTCAGTCAGTAACGTAAAACCATTTTGCATTGTAAAATCGTAATTGAATATTGTCTAAATTCACAGTAAGAAAGGAGGAGAAATAATAACGCCCTGTTTGATTATAAGCAATTTATTTTCATATATAATTCACATGTACATGTTTGTTTCGAGTCACCTTTGCAACATTTAAAGTCATTAAAGTTCCTATTAGTTGTAAAATTGCATTTCTTTTTAATCTACCTAAATTCCGTAATCAGACAGGTTGAACGTGCACCACTTTAGGGTTCGTGCACAGCTATAAATTTCGTGCACTTGGCTTCACCTCGTGCACAATTACACTTTCGTGCACTATACTCATTTCGTGCATTGCACATTTATCGTGCATTAATTATTCCCTTCAGGAACAACATCGTAAGTCCTTCAGACCGAGTCACACTCAGTGATCTCACAGTAGTTAGGCCCTTCAGGTTTTATTTGATCTTAGAAAAATATTACGTACCTTCGAGCCGCTACAACCACCTACCAGGTAATTATCTAAATTTAACTTCATTTCATTTTTATTAGAATATTACCTTACTTATGTCAGAATAGCCTCTCAACCTATTTTTGGGTTGGTTTCCAACAGAACTCTAGTATTAAATTCATATCGTAAATCAGAGCCCTCAGCTAAATAATCAATTTAATTCACTAGACCTGGAGCTTACACTACATACCAAATTTCATCAAAATCGGTCAATGCTAAGTGGCAAAAGTGCCTCGTACGGCGGACGGACGGCCAAATTTTTATTCGATTTTTGGATTCTACGTACCTTGAAACGTAGCCATCAAATTTTGAGGGGGTGTTAAAAAAATTTTTTTCTTGGTCGATTTCAAAGGTTCATTATTGAAAATAATAAACCAAAAAGTATCGATACATATCGATACTTTTTTTTCCTGATACATATCGTAGTATCGATACTTTTTTTCCAGTATCGGAGGCGATACTTTTTTATATCTCACATTTTATCTGTTTCAACACCAATGACGTGAAGGTACCTACTTGACAGTACCTCTATCTCTATGTAGATTGTTGGGAGACCAACCACTTCAAAAAATTAAACGAAGATGATGTACCTCCACCGTTATTCCTGAGCCATACTCTTTTCAACAAAAAAAAATTTAAATTGACTGAAATACCCCATTGTACAGTTTGTAAGTAATCAAATTGAACCCGGTTTAGAGTGTAGAAAAAATAGTGGAAAACTAGTGAACAAGTTGGTAATGACGGTGTGAGTTGATTTATGGTTTGGTCCTAGGTAGTGCAGTAGCATACCTAGGCAATACGAAGTCAATTGTAATCTGGAGTAATACGGCGTAGACCATAGTCTGGTTTAATATGGTGAGGTGATGTATTTTGTGGGGAATTGAAAAACTTAGTTCTTAAAGTTGAGGGGTTGTATACCAAGTCAACTTACATCAAAGAAAAGTTTATTGAATTTTTAGAAAAAAGGTGTATCATGGCCTGGTCCAACCTATTAAATTAGTTCGATGGTTTATTGTAAAGTAGTACATGATGATAGTGTGCTTGAGATTGTATAGGTAGACAGAGAACGAAATCAGATCGAAGATGAATACGGACATTTCGATGAATTGAAGTTGGAACAGAAAATGCTCGCAAACTTGAGGAGGTCAAAGCGAATGTAGAACGAGTTGCGCAGGGTCCATCGGGATGTCAACTGATTTTGGTTCTTGTGTATTAAACTGGTGTCTACACAAATGGAGGTTGCAAAAAATGCTGATCCTGCCAACAACGGCCAAAGTTCTTAGATTGACGAGGTACCTGTACTTGAAACAGAGGCTGTTAGGTACTCAAAATCGAGGAATTCCTTGACGAAAAAGCCAAGGAAGAAGTGTACGACCGAAAATTACCGCGTCATATATACCAAGGGACTAAGGTGTGGAAACAATCCTTTTGGAGTCGGTTCAGTGACCGCATGGAGAAGTCAGTGGAGAAGCAGTGGCTCCTCCAATACTAGTCAAGGAACATGCCTTGCAGATAGAATTTATGAACTTCCGCTCAGATCCTGCGATAGAGACAGCATTTAAGTTTTTAACTGGCCTAAAGGAATCATGGAAACCATGTGGAGGTATAACCAAGAAGGGAATTCAGAGAAATTTAATAAATGTCATTTTGGAGGTAGGTATGTCCCAAGATTGCATAAGATTGTAGTTGAAGATCGGCAACAATTTTGAGAAAATGTTTGCCATGTTCGTTATGATGGCTGAGAATAGTAGAAATAGAATAGATAGATGTAAGGGGAAAGGCTCTGACTGCTTTGATAATAACCGAAGTATTGAAGAAAAGGAAGTCAAACCGGTCAGAGAAAGGTCCTCCTTTATCCAAAAAGTCCATAGTAACCTGTTAAAATTGTGGAATACAGGGACATATGAAAAGCAATTGTAGAAATTCGGATAAATAGTGCTATAATTGTGGAAATTGTGAACAATCACTTGTCCGCACAATGCAGAGAACAGCTTTCAGATTTACACTCTAGAAAAATAAGGCTTCAAAGGACAGAATAAATCAATACACATTGTTCCGTCTCGGATTATCTGTCTGATGGACCTGCCGTGTTGGAAGAGGCTGTTTTCTGGCATCAACAGGAACCCTATCTTTCTCTCCTATCTTTCTTTACTCTATTCTCCCTGAGCTTCTTACCAATAGTTGTGTCTTCGTCTTCCGCACAAACCGCATGCCCCTCGCTCCGCCAAAATTTCTACTCGAAGTCGGTTGTCTCGGGCTTTTCAAGTTATTGTCACCTCCAAGTTCGGACGTTCTGGATATTTCGAATGTTCTGGTCGAACAGTGACGCTGCAGCAGTAATATTCGAGGGCCTTCCCTGCCTCGAAAAGGTACCTACTCTTTCTTACCTTTATGAGTTCTTGTTGCATGTCTGTCCTCTAGCTGATCCACATCGGCATTCTTCCATCAGTTCTTGTAGGTATTTCTTTGTCAATATCATTACATCAATAATATACTCTTTTTTGAATGTGTTAGGATTGGTACGCATAATCATACCCATCAATTATCGAAAAACCTTACAAAAATAAATATTTCAAGTGCGTGCATTTTACACACACATTCTTAAGAATATTGAAATGTTCGATCGGAAAATAGTCACTCTCAAGGCACTTCTGTTCAAAGTCGCCCGAAGAATTAGAATCCTACACGAAGTCGACTAAGGAGAGGAAAGACGATTGTAGGAGTTTTCTCTAGTCATGCCAGGATGAATGAGGAGGATTCTTGTCAGTTTTTATAGATTGGTTTCCGGAGACTTGTTGGTTATTGTTACTAATCCGAAGACTCGGTTACAACATAAGGAAAAGATTGTATTCCTGAGGTCACTCTTATACAAGCCAGAGACATCTTCATGATACACTGTGTTTGTGAAGTTTGAGGGCTGTACGTGTACTGAACGACTTTCCTAGAAAATGGTTTATTGAACTTCAGGAGGTAGAGAGGAAGGATTCGAATTTTAACCTAATAACCAAATTTACTTATATTTCTTGAGTTATTAGCCATCTTATTGACATTATGTTGTTATTGTATCGGTAACAACTGATATCTTTGAAATAGTCTCGGTAGTGAAAATATTCTGGTAAGTGAATTCTCGATAACTAATCTGGTAAAAATAGGTAGTTGATAGAGATTCAGAGGGGAGAAATAATGAACAAGCCGGTGACATGTGAAGGCAACCTAATGTATCAGGAGGAGTTATGCATATCACATTGATCTTATGTTGAAAAAGTTTGACCCTGATAGTAACAATGTTATTTCTACCCTAAGTTAGAATATCGAGATTCAGAGGGGAGAAAGAACAAACAAGCCGGTGAAACCAGCTCTCATCCTTATGAACAGGCAATGTGGTCATGAAAGACCAAACGACAAACTCAAGTGGCTCATGAGTAGAGACATGTAAAGATCTAGCCTCAATACGTAGGTACTATGTGTTCAGAAATTACTGGAACAAATCTCATACTGATAATTCGTGAGGTATCTAAGCGATTCGTTAAGCAGAAGTAGACGATTCCTCATCTCTCAAGTATCTGGTTAGACTCCTTCATTTGTATGTACGTCAAAAACATCGGGATAGACACATTCAAATCAAATGGATACTGACGGATGATCCTTACTAAACTATTAACGAAAACGCTGCAAATTATTACACAATGGTTTATTATTTTTCTATATACAGGGTGTCACCCTTTCGGGCGCACCACCGGGCAGGGTTCGATTCTACTGCTAATTTGCAACAAAAAATGTATCTTCGCAATTTTGTTTTAGAGGCTTCGTTTTTGAGTCATTTCACTTTTAAGATTTTTTTCGTGTTTTCGACCTTACATCACTAAAACGGCTATAACTCCCTTAATTGATGAAGTAAATTAAAATTTGATTATGTCATTGAATAGAGCGTCAAATTTCCTATCTCCCTGATGGGGTTGTAGAAAATTTCAAATGAAACGAACGGGTGTAAAATAAATCAAAACAAAAAAATTGGTAAAGTTTCGAAAATTTTCACTTTTTTCAAAGTTTGTTTCTCGAAACGTCGTGAACGGAAATTTCCATGCTGTAGGCCTAAAAGTTGCATGTGAATCCCAGCTTTCTAACGGCGTAGTCATTTTTTTTTAAACACCACTTATTCAGTTAGAAAACGACGTTTTTAGGGCAGAAAACGTTCATTTTCGGGTGTAAATCGGCGTTTTTCACCAGAAATGCTTTCCAACTTAATAAATCATTTGACATGAAATTTTACGTAATTTTGACGCTGAATCACTTTCCGATCTCCTCGACAAACAAATAGTACTTTTCAAGCCCTTTCCGTTGGGCTAAGGGCTCAATCTCGTTAATCGTTTTATCCAAAATTGTCATTAAGGGAGGTCTGGGTTATTAATGACTCGCACTCCTTCCACTTTGTTGACTTACCTAATTTTTGCCCTGTCTTGAAAATATCGTCCCGATCATTTGCGGAAAGCTTTATCTTTTCGATAGATAACAAATTGGGAGTCGAGGACTCAGTTGTTGTACCCTGTTCAACCGAGAAAGGGCTTGAAAAGGACCATTTGTTTGTCGAGGAGATCGGAAAGTGTTACCATTCGATTCAGCGTCAAAAAGTACGCAAAATTTCATGTCAAATGATTTATTAAGTTGGAAAGCATTTCTAGTGAAAAACGCCGATTTACACCCGAAAATGAACGTTTTCTGCCCTAAAAACGTCGTTTTCTAACTGAATAAGTGGTGTTTAAAAAAAAATGACTACGCCGTTAGAAAGCTGGGATTCACATGCAACTTTTAGGCCTACAGCATGGAAATTTCCGTTCACGACGTTTCGAGAAACAAACTTTGAAAAAAGTGAAAATTTTCGAAACCTTACCAATTTTTTACTTTTGGTTTATTTTACACCCGTTCGTTTCATTTGAAATTTTCTAAAACCCCATCAGGGAGATAGGAAATTTGACGCTCTTTCCAATGATATAATCAAATTTGAATTTACTCCATCAATTAAGGGAGTTATAGCCATTTTGATGATGTAAGGTCGAAAACACGAAAAAAATCTTATATGTGAAATAAGTCGAAAACGAAGCCTCTAAAACAAAATTGCTAAAAGACATTTTTTGTTGCAAATTAGTAGTAGAATCGAACCCTGCCCGGTGGTGCGCCCGTAAGGGTGACACCCTGTAGATCACTCGTCTGCAAAGCCACCAACCATCCAACATGAAGAAAAACATCGATCGCATTTCGGTCAGCTTTAATTTGAACGGAGATTAGGCCTCTTTTGCGATTCACACCCGTGTTTCTGATTTATCGTACGTCCAAACTGTAAATTCTCGTAGTGAGCGAACGGTTTGTCCTACAGAGCTCCGGGTGGTCTCAAAAAATTCTAATAATTCTATAGAATCGTAAATTGAAGGAAAAACAATACCTTTATGTTGAAATTTTTTGAGTTGGGGCGTTTTCAAAATTTCAAAATTCATTTTGGAACCCTTAGAACTGACCTACATCAACCATGTCAGTGCCGCGTACGGCGGACGGACGGCCAAATTTTTATTCGATTTTTGGATTCTACGTACCTTGAAACGTAAACCATCAAATTTTGAGGGGGTGTTGAAATTTTTTTTTCTCGGTCGATTCCTAAGGTTCATTATTGAAAATAATAAACCAAAATGCTCTTCAGATTAGAGGCTCCCATGCCGCTAGAAATGTTATGGTGGATAAGGTTGGGGGGGGGGGGGGTCACTATTTCTTGCCTAAAGTAATAAATAAATTACATCTAGTGAAACAGTTTTATCGCAAACCAAAATCTTCGGGCACAACTAGACCCTAAATGGAGCCTACATACCAAATTTCATCAAAATCGGTCAATGCTAAGTGGCAAATGTGCCGCGTACGGCGGACGGACGGCCAAATTTTTATTCGATTTAGGTTTATTATTTTCAATAATGAACCATTGGAATCGACCAAGAAAAAAAAGAGGCCTAATCTCCGTTCAAATTAAAGCTGACCGAAATGCGATCGATGTTTTTCTTCATGTTGGATGGTTGGTGGCTTTGCAGACGAGTGATCTATATAGAAAAATAAAAAATAATAAACCATTGTGTAATAATTGGCAGCGTTTTTGGATTCTACGTACCTTGAAACGTAAACCATCAAATTTTGAGGGGGTGTTAAAATTTTTTTTTCTTGGTCGATTCCAAAGGTTCATTATTGAAAATAATAAACCAAAATAGATTCGAAAGGTTCAGGGAGATGATGTTTAACGACTGTTGTTAACCAACCTGTTGTTCTGATTAAAAAAAACTATAAATAGTTTTGTTTTAGATCGTATCGAGTAAAATGTCACAAACTGGAGCTGTTGAAGAGATTGTTCTCTCGAAGCTGCGTAATGTCAAGGTGGAGTCGGGCTGGTGAATTTGAAAAGAAAAAAGCTGAAAGGATTTGTCTGAAGTGAACAATGACATAGCACCTTTCAGGCGCCAGTGTGGCTCTGATTTTTTTTTTTTTTTAATGATCTGTTTATTATTACAACTGTATACATCTAGTAATTTCTCTTTAATATGTACTAAACGCAGTTCTGTGGTTTATAGATTACTACCTATTTCCATTTCATACTACACACTTCTCTTCTAGTGGTTGGTGACAAGGTCCAAGGGCTTGGTCCTCTTCAATTGTCCTACGTCCCTACTGTTGTCCAGCAGATTCAATACTTCGACGTTTGCATGTTTGCGGAGCTGAGTTTCCCAACAGCCAGTACATTTTTCTGAATTTCAGGTTGGTTTCTTCTTTTTTCTTCTTCACATGTTCTTTCCATCTCAGTTTGGTATCTTTAGTATTTTTGGGATTTACCAAAATTAACAATACAGGGTGTCCAAGTAACTACGCTCCCCCCACTTATTTTCTCTAGTAGTGTAAGAAAAAAAATCGGATTAATTCTAGTCTTCATAATTTTTTGCGTAGAATCCAAAAATGACAAAATTGCGCAGTGCGCAATCACGATCAACTTTGATTTTTTTTTTTTTCAAATGAGAACCCTCATTTTTTTATTGCAGATTCGGATTCTACGTCAAATTTTATGAACATTTTACTTCGACAACTTTTTTTTTCGGACGCGCGCAGCCCGCTCAGCGAGCGCTCAAAGATGCGCAACCCATAGATTGCGCCAAAGTTGAGATGAAGGTAAGTTTACCTCAGGTGAGGTTTACCTCAAGTGCGGCACAATACTTAGCACTTTTTTTCTACGCTGAATCGCGTGGTGATATCCCTTTCTTGATTTGATTTCATTTTACCGTATCTACAGCCAAAAAAGTCACTTTTGAGGAGGAAATCATCGATTTATGCTAAGGTAATTTATGCTAACCCAAGCCGCCCTTGGGATGTTTTCAATTAGCGTTTCTATTTCTTCTTCCAGTTGGTCTGGTGTTCTTGGAGGAACTTGCATGTTTCTAGACTCCGTAAAAATCTCCTTAAATAATTCCCAATTCTTACGCTTGTTAGCCAGTTTTGGACTATCTTCTTTCAGGATAATTGAGTCACTTATTGTCAGGATAACAGCTGAGTGATCAGACAGTAAACCATCACTATCTTCAGCATGGATATAGTTGCCAGAGATTCCCTTAACTATGAAGAAGTCCAGGAGATCCCGTTATTTCTGAGTGTGAGTTGGCCAGTACGTAGGCCCACCTCCTGAATGAAATTCGCAGTGAATTTCTTGACCTGCTTGTAGTAGTTGTGTTCCTGTGGGATTGCGAACCCTTGAGCCCCCATATTCGTGTTTTATTGAGCATTTAGCCTCAATGAAGCTGTAGCCCAGTTCAGAGAACAGTTCTTCATGATCCTCTTTCTTTAGATTGGAGGACAGTAGATCGCAGCTATGTTTATACTTCTACTTTTGTTTTTTACGCTGACTGAGGCAACTTGAAGTTTCGATTCTAAGCTGTTCTGAGTGCTTAATGTTGTTTTTAATTACAACTGTTGACCCGCCTCGAGCATGGCTTGCGGGGTGCTCTGACTTGACATCACTCTTCCGTTTCGTTGTTCTCTTCTTTCAGAGAATCTTCTGGATGACATCCACTGGTGCCGGACGTCAGTTTGGAGGGGAGTGACGGGACATCAAACTTCTGTCCTCTACCTACCAACATGGAAGAGGACCCTCAAGAATGGAACATCATGGAAGCCCGGATCATTACTTCTCCACCTACAGGGGTCCACAGGCGTCGGCCATCGAGCTAGCACTTGCTCCTGTGTACTTCCTCCTAATGGCTACTATCAGGATAAAACGGAGGTACGTGAAGTACAACTCAAGTAACATTAAAATTAATCTTTATCCAAAGTACTCGATACATTTTGTTTGTAATTTTTCATGCTGAATCCAATGGTGATACCTTCAAATAATTCTGACCGCTAGAAAGTTGATTATTTAAAAAGAAAACCAACAAGTTTCTTACATATAGCTTTGATGATTTCTTTGAAAATTCGCTCCATGCTGCATGAATGGCCTTTTTTTAAAAAGTCACCTCAGTGGGAATAACCTGTCAAAGTCCAGTAAGGATTCAGTCTCTTTAGTTTCAATGAGGAATTTCACCATGTCGGAATTTCCTATTTTAGACCCAAAAATCGGATTCAGCACTTCGAAAAACCGCCTATGTCAAATTTTCAGCCCGTACTTCCTAATTTACGAATAAGCAAAACAGTGTAGAAAATACGAACGTTTAAAAAAACCGGGAGGATGACATCAACCTGGAATAGTTCATGTACGGCCGCTTGAAGCGCTGAGATCGTGAAATTTCTCTTCTTGTAGTCCTTGGAGGCAACATTTCACAAAACCAGTAAAGATCAAAATCGAAAAGCTGAAGAAAAAATATAAAAAGCAAGATGGGGAAAATTAGGTTTCCCCTGTTTTTGTTTGATAACTTTCATCTTAAATAACACAATTTAGTCGTACCATAGGGCAACAATGGTAGGCGATCCGTACAGCCAATCAGTGAGCGTTTCCGCTTCATGTTGAAGAGGTCCGTTTTCCCGATTATTTTTTGAAATCATAAATTTTTATTGTCTCCAAAAATAACAGGAGACTTATTTTCCGAAATCCACCCCTATTTTCATTTATCCCACACCATTAACTATTCAGGAAAAAAGCAAACAGAATTCGGTGAAATTCCTCATTGAAAAAAGTTCCATTGCGTTTGTTTTATGAGGTAGATAGGTTGATGGGGGGAAATTTGGATTCGGCCTCCCATCCTCCCTCTCCTTCTCATAAGACTTGTAAATTGATGATCCAATTTAATGAAGCTCGAAAATCTTTCCTATGGCTTGCTTTAAGCAGACTTTGTCCGCTGAGTGAGTTTAGTTTTGAGTACCTGAATGTTTAACAATCCTACCTGAAGCAAATTTGAGCATTCATACCAGATTAAATTGAAATATCCACATGTTTCACGCCGTCATCTATTCTATAAAACTAATCCTTAAAACTTATCTGAGGAAGTAACCATTAAAGAAAAAGCCTATACCTACCTTACCTACTATCTGTAAAACCAACATGACTTGAAAAAATAACCAGACTCATACTATTAACAAACTTCTAAGCAGACTATACTAGGTCAAGTAACCCTAAGTTAAGTAACTTGTAGTTTCTTTTGGTAATAAGGTATCAATAAAGTACGGAGGGACTTGTTAAACAGAGCCCTGGTGATGTGGCAAAGAGAAAGTACAACGTAGTGCGTGTGCGTTCATGGAGGCCCGCCTTAAGGACGTCCCACAGTAAGACTTGGGCGTCCTTATGCGATTGATCTGGGGTGAAGGAGGACATCGCTCAACAGAAATAAACACACAGTAGGTAATCCGTTTTAGACCATTCTGAATCCAAATCCGCGAAAAAAAACCATAGGTGTATGTCTGTGTGTGTGTGTGTGTGTGTGTTTGTGACAAAATCTTGTGTCGTCTGCGCAGGCCTTAGTTCTCTGCCGATTTTCCTGGTTCTTTTTTTGTTCGACGCGGAAAGTTTTCTAGATAACTAGATAGTTATCTAGTTGTGCACTACGTCGCCGGAATTTCGAATTTTGCTTTTTAAGGGGGGTTGATGCTCAACAAACATGCGTTTGCGATCATGATCTTGTAAACTCTGCCCAGGCCTCAATTTGCTCAATTTGCCCCAACCGATTTGCGTGTTTCTTTTTTTGTGCGACTCAAATAACTTCCGAGTAGTACATGATTTTACCAGAGTATCAAAATTCGCAAGGGGAGGGGTCGAGTGGGGGAATAATATTCACAAAACATCCGAATTTTCAATATTTCGTTTCCTTTTCTGCTTACTAACTGCCCCCAAGCTTTGAAATTGATGAAAAATTCTCACTACACCTCCGGATTTTCATGAATTGTTCTTTGTACCACCATGGAACTAATAGTGGTGCCACCATGGTGCCAAGACACCATAAAACCGCATATTTCGTGGGTGTTTTGTGTTTCACCTAGAATACGGATGTGAATCTCGATGGACTGCCTACTAAAACTAATAGATGAAAGTTCAATGTTCCGCTTTGGTGCCAGACTTTCACCATTGGTCGTCAAGGGGAGGGGTGTGAACTCGAATTCGCATGTTGGGTATCGTAGGTAGTGGATTTTAAAACGCTGCAAATTATTACACAGTGGTTTATTATTTTTCTATAGATCACTCGTCTACAAAGCCACCAACCATCCAACATGAAGAAAAACATCGATCGCATTTCGGTCAGCTAAAATTTGAACGGAGATTAGGTCTCTTTTGCGATTCACACTCGTGTTTCAGATTTATCTTACGTAAAACCCTTAAAGTCTCGTAGGGAGCGAACGGTTTGTCCTAAAGAGCTCCGCGTGGTCTCAAAAAATTCTAAAAATTCTATTGAATCTTAAATTGAAGGAAAAGCAATACCTTGATGTCGAAATTTTTTGAGTTAGGGCGTTTTCAAAATTTCAAAATTCATTTTGTAAGCAATACCTTGATGTCGAAATTATTTGAGTTAGGGCGTTTTCAAAATTTCAAAATTCATTTTGTAACCCTGTGACAAAATTAATTTTGTTTTGTAATTTCAATTTGTAACCTTAGAACTGATCTACATCAACCATGTCAGTGCCGCGTACGCTGGACGGACGGCCAAATTTTTATTCGATTTTTGGATGCTACGTACCGTGTACCTTATGCTACGTACCTGCTAGGTACCTTGAAACGTAAACCATCAAATTTTGAGGGGGTGTTAAAATTTTTTTCTTGGTCGATTCCTAAGGTTCATTATTGAAAATAATAAACCAAAATGCTCCAGATTGGAGGCTCCCATGCCGCTAGAAATGTTATGATGGATAAGGTTTAGGGGGGGGGGGGGTCACTATTTCTTGCCTAAAGTAATAAATAAATTACATCGAGTGAAACAGTTTTATCGCTTACCGACTAGTTAAACTGATCTAATGCTTATCCAATGGGAAGTCCTCTGGAATGCCTGCATTACTAAACAATATGTTTCAAATGTGTGATCTCTTTATTTAATTTTTCTAACACATGTTATAGTATCATTGGGCAATAAGTTGGAGTATAGAGGTTTTAAATGGTGCTGAATCCAAATTTGAGGTCAAAAAACTGAATTTCCGACCCACCGAAATACCCCATTGTGTGTTAATCATTTTCGAGAGTGCTGATGGGAAGCAGCTGACGCCGCGGGTCTCACAATGGGAAGCGCAGTCCAACTCTATCAAAGTTTAGTAGGCAGTTAGGAACCTACTTATCTTACTGAATAGGGAAATGTGGTTTGTTAGCTCCTAGTAACAAATTTTAAACGTGAATATTTAACAGTTAGATTGGATGTTCCATCCAGTAACTTGCAACTCCGTTTTTTTAATTAAAATAGTTTTCCAGTTAAGTGCACCTCGATAGCGCTATTTATTAAGGTGAAATCATTAGCCTGGAAAATATATACATTTCGACTACGACCTGTATTTTTTTGTTTACAAATGGATTTGAAAAATCGTTTTTCACTAAACGGATTGAAAATTTAACGTACTTTCCAGCGGTGTAATCTGATTTGAATTTACATGAGAAATAAGGGAGTCGTGACTATCTCAGTGTCAAAAGGTCGAAAACGAAAAAAAAAAGAAAAAAAAAAAAAATAGACAAAGTAAAAAAGGCATTTTGAGTGGGTTGAGAAAAATTTGCTTTAAAATATTTTTTGTTGCAAATTAGTTGTAAAATAGATCCTTGGAGTTTGGTCCATCCCAATGGTAGACACCCTGTATAAAAGTTCAGATTGGTGATATTAATTACTGGCCAATGACTTCTTTTTTGAAAAAAACTATTTAAAGTTCAAGTTCTAACAGAAAATTTTTGAAAAAAAGAATATTTTTCTGTAACACCTACATACTGTATTTTTACCAAAAAATTACCTAATTTTTTTTAACTGTTTTTTCTTGTTCCGTTTGCAGTTCGGTCATTTGATACAATTCGGTGAAATACTATTTCAAAGCTGCTATTAGTTGTCAGTCACAGCTTTAGCTGCTTCTGACAGCTAAATCATCGAAGCTAAAGCTGTTATCTATACGTTTCGAATAATAGCTAATTTAGCTGGAAAAATGTTGCTGTTCCTCAACTATTAATAAAGCACTCAACTATTGAGCTATTTTTTTGGTGGTTTTTTATACTAGCTATTTAAAAAAAGTTAAAAGTTAGCTATTTATTACTTGAAAAATTAACTAAGTAGTTAATAAATTAGTTAGCTAATGTCCAACTCTGGTATAGGTACAGTAAACCGAGATAAATAAATAGGGCCAGTTTTTGGGGGTTTCCAATAGTATCCGACCGTTTTGATGGAGGTGAAACTCATTTTGGTTTATTATTTTCAGTAATAATGGGATAGAGCAATAAAAACATTTAACCCCCTCAAAATTTTCTGGTTTATGTTTCAAGGTATTGTTGTGATCAGCGACCTCTTCGCATATCTGTCCATTCGCTTCCATAGCTCAGTGGTAGGAGCTCCGATTCAGAATCGGAACGATAGGAGATCGATCCCCAGTAGAGGGAAGTTAATTTTTGATGATTCAACAGTATGGCGCAGTCGTATCGGACGCAAACGGTCTCCTCAATTTCTCAGAGAAACAATAATTCATTAAGATTAGGTCATCAAAACAACTCCCTCCCAAGACACGAGTCGGGCCACCGCCTATTCGGACAAACGTTGAGGTCAGCAGATCCCCCGCTCCGTCAATAAGGAACAATAACAAAAAACTCCGAAGCCAGTCAAAAATACGCGTTCTCAATGGGTTGTAAAAACGCAGGCCCTGACTAGGTAACGGAGTACCTAAGATTGATGATTGATGATTTGAAACATTTTCTCACCTACCTGCCGTACACATCACCTTGTCCAGTTCCCATGGACAGATTTCGATGAAATTTGGTTTATCGACTCCTTTTGGATTCTTGAGTTGCTCTGGTACTCTGTGGGTTCTATTAGTAGTTGTGCCCCGAAAGTTTAGTAAGAAAATGTCCTAAAACATGAAATTAATTTCAAAAAAGTCAATGCTGAAAATTGGAGTGCAAACCTTCATTTTACTTGAAAATTCGCCAAAACACTGCTGCTTTCCATTTATAAGACGGATTAAAATTTTTTTTTTTTTTAAATTGAGGGAACAACTACTGGGCATTGAAGGTACGAACACATTGATGAAGGTACAAACAGAGTAAACGCCAATAGGGAAGAACAAGAAAAGTCGAATCAATAGCAATGAAAGATTTCGCTCCTGGGAGGGCAACAGAGGAACGAGGCTTTCTTGACTTACCTTAGGTGTTTGCTACATTCCCTGTTCCTTCTTCTATCTAAGATTTTAGTTAACAAATAGGTGATTAAGTGAATAAATTGAACGGATGAACTCATTTATAGAACCGGAAGTAAAAAAAGAACGTCGCTTGGCGGGAACCGGTTGATGAGACGACCTCTCCCCACTACGATGACGTTCACGCCGGCTGTTCACTACTCTGTGATCACACCGGCACTTCCATCCAATTCTCATGGATGATATACACTTCGGCTTCGCATCCATGCGGCTCCTCATCGTCACGAATATTGGCAACACTGCCCGATCGCCAAGGCTTGTGCCCAGGTTTTTCGGTTTCTGCCTTCATGTTCAGTTTATCCTGCTCCTTTCTTGGTGTTGTCGGTGTATTTGTGACGCGCCGTTTCGTGCTGTGCTTAGTATAATTTATCATCATATAACCATCAACAACTGGTCTACGACATCAGTAAGTACCCGATTATCCATTCTAATCGTGAACGTTCTTTTACCACCCGTTTGTACCGTCAAAAAGACTTGAAACACAATGTCTATCAAGTGTTTTTGTTGACTACACCACCTTCTATGGCCGCCCTCAGTCCTGCTTAGTATTTATTTCAGTTGTTGGCTTCGTCTTTGCTATCATTCCGTTACTGTTTACCATCTTTCCATTCCCCTTCGTTCTCTTAACTTTCCTGATACATTTTTTCTCTGAATTCCTCCACTTATTCGGTCTTCCAGTGCTTCAATGTAGGTTGCTATTTTTTACCATTTCGGGTATGTTGTTAGGTAACTAATTTTCATTATAATCCGTTTACGTTTGTTTACATTTTGACCATTAAAATCATCCGATAGAATAGATGTGGTTTTCCCTAAAATTACTTCAACGGAAAATCTTATGCTAGGTAGAATAGATGTTCTCGCAACTATTTGACAATACAAAGCTTGGGTCCTCCAGGCTAAACTATTCACCCAGTGGTAGTCCTACGGGCCAACTTCTTACCTGTTGTTGTCATGCATTTCAACCTGCACCTTTATTTATATTCGGTTTTATTTTCAAAAATCCATCGTATTTGTGCATTCCTTTGTAGGAGAGCCACCTAGGCGTTCTGATTCCGATGAAGGTTGGTCAACCGCAGTTCGTGGTACTAATAGTCGTTCCTACGAGCAAAAAGTTTTCTACTACGTCCCTTTAACCTCAAATATAGTTGAATCCCGTTAAACCCTATCATTTTCCGTTGTGACAATAATAAATGAAGGAAACTCGCTTTAGGTGCTGGGGATCGGAGCGATGCGAACCTGGCGGCGAAATTTGTCAACTGCCAACCCCCTCCCCCACTTACTTACCTCGCTCCCCTTAGATGTAATTTGAAGAAAAAAAAAAAAAAAAAAATAGATTCAATACTTTTTATAAATAACGAAGTTCTAAAAAAGTTTCTCCTCGACGCTTTACTGCCCGCTGAACTCCGTTGTTGCTTACCTTCTAGTTGAATGTGTAACCGATGTGCCTACTCAAGGATCATCCACTGATAAGAGCCTATATATTTTTTTTTCTGGCTACACTTAGTTTCAAATTTGAATCCAATTAGGTGGGTGTAGGGGAAAGTTCGTTTACCTTTTTGTGGTGTGTCGGTTTTTGTAAAATTTAAATTTGGGTACCAGAAACATTTTTTTCAACCGAAGTTCTGTTTTTGGTTTATTATTTTCAATAATGAACCTTTGGAATCGAACAAGAAAAAAAAATTTTTAACACCCCCTCAAACTTTGATGGTTTACGTTTCAAGGTACGTAGAATCCAAAAATCGAATAAAAATTTGGCCGTCCGTCCGCCGTACGCGACACTTTTGCCACTTAGCATTGACCGAGTTTGATGAAATTTGGTATATAGGCTCCATTTGGGGTCTAGTTGTGCCCCGAAGATTTTGGTTGATGTAGGTCACTTCTAAGGGTTCCAAAATCAATTTTGAAATTTTGAAAACGCCCTAACTCAAAAATTTTTGATATAAAGGTGTTGTTTTTCCTTCAATTTAAGATTATATAGAATTTTTAGAATTTTTTGAGACCACCTGGAGCTCTGTAGGACAAACCGTTCGCTCCCTACGAGAATTTAAAGTTTGGACGTACGATAAATCAGAAACACGAGTGTGAATCGCAAAAGAGACCTAATCTCCGTTCAAATTTTAGCTGACCGAAATGTGATTGATGTTTTTCTTCATGTTGGATGGTTGGTGTCTTTGCAGACGAGTGATCTACATAGAAAAATAAAAAATAATTATCCATTGTGTAATATTTTGCAGCGTTTTCTCTGTCAATAGACACTACAGTAGGACCATAGACACCGTAGAAATGCGAAATAAAAATAAGGGAAATCTCGATACACTGCCCATTGCATGAATTAGGGAAAAAAAAACCGCCGCAAATTATTACACAATGGTTTATTATTTTTTATTTTTCTATATAGATCACTCGTCTGCAAAGCCACCAACCATCCAACATGAAGAAAAACATCGATCGCATTTCGGTCAGCTTTAATTTGAACGGAGATTAGGCCTCTTTTGCGATTCACACTCGTGTTTCTGATTTATCGTACGTCCAAACTTTAAATTCTCGGAGTGAGCGAACGGTTTGTCCTACAGAGCTCCGGGTGGTCTCAAAAAATTCTAAAAATTCTGTAGAATCTTAAATTGAAGGAAAAACAATACCTTTATACCAAAATTGTTTGAGTTAGGGCGTTTTCAAAATTTTAAAATTGATTTTGGATCATTTAGAAGTGACCTACATCAACCAAAATCTCCGGGGCACAACTAGACCCCAAATGGAGCCTACAGTGCCGCGTACGGCGGACGGACGGCCAAATTTTTATTCGTTATTTGGATTCTACGTACCTTGAAACGTAAACCATCAAATTTTGAGGGGGTGTTAACAAAATATTTTTCTTGGTCGATTCCAAAGGTTCATTATTGAAAATAATAAACCAATAGAAAATTGGTCTGTGGTACATCCAGGGCTTGTACCTAGGGCCGAACATGGTTGTACCTTCGGCCTGCTCCTTATCGCAGCAGTACGTCGAATGAATTTAACTAAAATTAAAACATTAAAAATAAATTCTGTTCAAATTGGATGTTGAGATCACAGATCCAATTTTGATACCTGCGATGTCTTAATTTTGGTGGCTTTCTCAATGAAAGCGCGTTCAAGTTCTTCCTTAGGCATCTGAAAAAGAGAATAAAGAATTTCCAGATCATGCCCAAGCTCGTAAAAATAGCTAAACCTTTTCAATTCCATCAAATCATGACTAGGATGTGAAATAGTGGACACAAGTAGCTTCGAAACTTCATTTTCGAGTGGCCTGAGGTACAAAAAAGAGTCATTTTCATATGATGATCTCTCCTTGTGTACCATTCTTGTTAGAAACCACCAATTTGTAGATGTTTGAGTAGACGCCCTTCGAGTAATAATGATAAAAAAGGAAAACTGAATTTACTCACTCTGGGCAGGTTGATGATTTAAACTCCCAAATTTCACACCACCGCAATGTGGATGGCCGAGCTGTTATCAGCAGTGTTGAAGTTCCGGTCTATTTCTGGCTTTGTTGACCATCTCACTATGGTAGACTTTAAAAAAAATTGGCCGAAGCACAACCGGCCTGGGGTGCACGACTTTATTTCCCCCACTTACCTTCGAAAGTCCTATAATCGAACGCACCATAATCCCTACCTATAATCGTACGTTGGTTTTTATTCCACTAAACATCCAACAACTATAAAAACTAAGCCTTGTAAACTAAGCGATGTACGTTCTAAGATCATGTCCATGGCAATCCAATAACTACGAGACTAAAGACAGTTGGTGAATCCGCGATGCGAGGCCAGTGGGCATATTATATTAAATTTTGCTTCCGAGTCTACCAAGGTAGCGGAAGCAATTTTTTTTACTTTGCAAGGATGAAAAAAAGTTCTCTGAAATCCAAGTTTCCACTTGCGTTTTACGTTGTAGACCTTTCTGAACAATTATGGTTTCGATTCTATCAAGAAATCCTGTATCGGACAGAACTAAACGAAGTTATTGTCCGATTCCGATGAGCTTTTCAGGGGTTGTGCGGTCTCTTATGAGCGTAGTGCAAGGTAGGTTCTTGGAGATTGATCTTTTCAGTTTAGCCTGCTATGCACTGAATCATCTATACAATCGGGTTGTGGATACGAGGAAGCTATGTGTCACACCCATTTGGCAGACTTCTCTTATTGGCGACCGCATACAATCGTGGTCAATGTCGGTCTTATATGATGAAAATCCCTTTCGTACAGCCTGAGTGAATGAACGAATTATCAGTTTCCATTTTAGCGAATTTTCAAGGTATTGCAATGGTCTCAAATTTTTTAGCATACTTTTTGATTTTTTTTGTTTTTGATCTTAAATCTTTTGGAACTTTCTGGAACGATTCCTAGGTGATTTATTTCCAAAATCATAATGTACACGGAATAAATACATATGTGTCACTCCGGACGTAAACATGTCACGTTTTGCCAAAATATTCATATCAACAAACGAAAGGAAAAGTTCGTTAGCCAGGATTTTTGGTCAACCCTGGGAAATCCAAAAAAACGCGTTTTTAGGGTTTGTTTGTGTGGATCATAAGTAATAATCAGTAATATTTATGGTGTAATTGGATTCAGCTCAAAATTTCTGATATGAGTTCAATTTTGAGAAATAAAAAACTGTCCAAAAATTGTATATTGTGCCCAAAAATGCAACAGTCGAGTGGGTACTTGATGAGTTCGTGGAGACGAGTGGAAGATGAATATCGATACCTTAAAGCACAAAGGAGCTATGTCCAAAAACGGAGTTTTCAGAAACATATTGTTTAGTAATGCATGCATTCCAGGGGACGTCCCATTGGATAAGCATTAGATCAGTTAACCAGTTGGTAAGCGATAAAACTGTTTCACTCGATGTAATTTGGTTTATTACTTTAGGCAAGAAATAGTGACCCCCCCCCCCTCACCATTATCTACCAAAACATTTCTAGCGGCATGGGAGCCTCGAATCTGAAGAGCATTTTAAAATCCATGATCTACGATACCCAACATGCGAATTCGAGTTCACACCCCCCCCCCCCCCCCCAACCACCACCAATGGTGCCAGTCTGGCACCAAAGGGGGAATACGTCGTAACATTGCACTTTCATCTATTAGTTTTAGTAGGCGGTCCGTCGAGGTTCACATCCGTATTCAAGGTGAAACACAAAAAAAAAGCACGAAATATGCGGTTTATGGTGTCCTGGCACCATGGTGGCACCACTATTATTTCCTTGGTGCTACAGAGAATAATTCATGAAAACCCGGAGGTATAATGAGAATTTTTCCTCAATTTCAAAGCTTGGGTACAATTAGTAAGCAGTAAAGGAACCGAAATTTTGAAAAATCGGATATTTTGTGAATATTATCCCCCCACTACACCCCCCCCCCTTGCGAATTTTGGTACTCGGGTGAAATTATGTACAACTCGGAAGTTATTTGAGTCAAACAAAAAAAGAAACTCACTAATCGGTTGGAAATTGAGGCCTGGGCAAATTTTAAAGGATTATGCCCGCAAACGCACGTTTTTTAAGCATTAACCCCCCCTTTCTCCCCCTTAAAAGGCAAAATTCGAAATTCCGGCGCCGTAGTGCACAACTAGATAGTTTTCCGCGTCGAACAAAAAAAGAACCACAAAAATCGGTTGAGGACTAAGGCCTGGGCAGACGACACAAGATTATGCCCAAAAATGCACGTTTTTTGAGCATTAACCCCCCCTTTCCCCCCCTTAAAAGGCAAAATTCGAAATTCCGGCGACGTAGTGCACAACTAGATAGTTTTCCGCGTCGAACAAAAAAAGAACCAGGAAAATCGGTTGAGAACTAAGGCCTGTGCAGACGACACAAGATTTTGTCACACACACACACACATACACACATACACACATACACACACACACACACACAGACATACACCTATGGTTTTTTTCGCGGATTTGGATTCAGAATGGTCTAAAACGGATTACTGTGTGGTTATTTTTTTTTTCTGTTGAGTGTTGTCCAACTTCACCCCAGATCGATCTTATAAGGACGCCCAAGTCTTACTGTGGGACGTCCTAAAAACGCAAAAGAAGTTTCCACCAGTGCACAATTCCGTTAACAATGGCTTACTACGCTAAACTCTTAAACTCTCCAACAAATTTTCAAGCTATAATCGTCAAGAAGGTCTATAATAGTTTTGTTGAATTTGAGTTTTTCTGAAAAAAAAAAAAATAATAATAATAATAAAAAATTTGGAAGATGGATGGACAGCGCTTTTGTGCTTTAAGGTATCGACATTGACTCTCAGCATCTTGAAAACATACCCTGTGCATACAGTATAATTTTATTAGTCCATTCTCATGTTCTACTTGTTTCCACGAACTCATAGAGTAAAGGTATCCACAATATTGAGTTGATTTCGTGTTTGGTTACGACAAATATGCCCATCGCTGACTCCCAAAATGCACAATTTCTACCATTTTTGATCAATTTTTAATTTTTGAAATGAAGGCTCCATCGGAATGGGCTGGTTCCGTTATATCATATATTACTATGATCAAGACAGCAATTCTCAAGAAAAAAGGTAGACACGTTTTTTGATCCTACCCTTTGAATCTTTTCGTTTGTTATTATGTTTTGGCTCAAACTTGGAATTTCTCCTTTATTTATTTAATTTAATTTATAAATATATTAATTCTTAATTAATTTAATAAATTTATTAATTCCTTTATAAATTTAATTTATCATCCGGACACATTTTCGGGGTATTCTACTTTGAGGGGGTCACAGTCGGTCGCCGTTCGTTTTTAGTATTTACCGAAATTGAAGGCGCAAAAACTTGGACGTACGATAAATCAGAAACACGAGTGTGAATCGCGGAAGATGCCTAATCTCCTTTCAAATTACAGCTGACCGAAATGCGATCGATGTTTTTCTTCATGTTGGATGGTTGGTGGCTTTGCAGACGAGTGATCTATATAGAAAAATAAAAAATAATAAACCATTGTGTAGTAATTTGCAGCGTTTTTTCTCTCAATAGACACTACAGGACCATAGACACCGTAGAAATGCGAAATAAAAATAAGGAAACACTGCTCATTGCATGAATTAGGAAAAAAAAACTCTGCAAATGATTACACCTAGGGCCGAACATGGTTGTACCTTCGGCCTGCTCCTTATCACAGCAGTACGTCGAATGAATTAAACTAAAATTAAAACATTAAAAATTAACTCTGTTCAAAAATAATGAACAAAACTACCTTACTATATTATTAGTATCTTATTAATATGAGGCCTATTTCTATTCAAGTATGTCTTTAAAATATGTACATTTTTAGGGGGAAATTTTTAAAAATTACAGTCCACAAACAAAATTTTACTTGGTATTAGGTAAGTAATCTACAAATATTGCACATTGGGTGTTGAGATCACACACCAATTTTGATACCTGCGATGTCTTAATTTTGGTTGCTTTCTCAATGAAAGCGCGTTGGAGTCCTCCCTTAGGCATCTGAAAAAGAGAATAAAGAATTTCCAGATCATGCCCAAGCTCGTAAAAATAGCTAAACTTTTTCAATTCCATCAAATCATGACTAAAGATGTGAAATAGTGGACACAAGTAGCTTCGAAACTTCATTTTCGAGTGGCCTGAGGTACAAAAAAGAGTCATTTTCATATGATGATCTCTCCTTGTGTACCATTCTTGTTAGAAACCACCAGTTTGTAGATGTTTGAGTAGACGCCCTTCGAGTAATAATTATTAAAGAGGAAAACTGAATTTACTCACTCTGGGCAGGTTGATGATTTAAACTCCCAAATTTCACACCACCGCAATGTGGATGGCTGAGCTGTTATCAGCAGTGTTGAAGTTCCGGCCTATTTTTGGCTTTGTTGACCATCTCACTATGGTAGACTTAAAAAAAAATTGGCCGATTCTACGTTGAGGGGGTCTCAGAGGGGGTCTCGCCGTTCGTTTTTAGTATTTACCGAAATTGAAGGCGCAAAAACTTGATGAAAAGTTGTACCTAAATTTGAAATTTTCAAGGATTTTAGAAATGCATTAGTGCAAGGCCCTAGGGAATTGAAAACTGAAAGATTACCGCTGGAATCATCAAAATCGAACGATAATTGCCAAAGAAAAATGGGAATAACTATTGAATAAACGGACGTTTTCCACATATTTCTCTGGCAATTATTTTTCGATTTTTATGATTCCAGCGGCAATCTTTCAGTTTTTCAATTCCCAAGACCCATGCACCAATGAATTTCTAAAATCCTTGAAAATTTCAAGTTTAGCTTCATTTTATGGGGTAAACATGACTGAACTAAAATATTGCCACTGGAATCGTCAAACCGTTTCGTTAGGTTTTCCCTTTTTCTCTGGCAATTATAGTTCGACTTTGGTGATTCCAGCGGCAATCTTTTAATTTTTCTATTCCCCAGACTGCTGCACTAATTCATTTGAAAAATAGTTTGAAATTTCAAATTTAGGTACAACTTTTATAGTTTTAGCGCCTTCAATTTCGCTAAGTACTAAAAACGAACGGCGACCGACTGAGACCCCCTTAAGCCATAAAAATGACCATAACTCGCTTTCCTGCAAATTTAAATCTGATTACTCTGTTGAGAGGGAAGTCAAATTTCCCATTTTTTGAGTGCCTAAAAATATTTTAGTGGCCCTGATGAGTGAAAACCCAACCCGTAAAGTAATTTTTTTCAAAATTCCAAAATTCCATTTTTTTTTTCTTTTTAGGACGTCCCACAGTAAGACTTGGGCGTCCTTATGCGATCGATCTGGGGTGAAGTTGGACAACACTCAACAGAAAAAAAAAAATAACCACACAGTAATCCGTTTTAGACCATTCTGAATCCAAATCCGCGAAAAAAACCATAGGTGTATGTCTGTGTGTGTGTGTGTGTGTGTGTGTGTGTGTGTGTGTGTGTGTGTGTGTGTGTGTGTATGTGTGTGTGTGTGTGTGTAACAAAATCTTGTGTACTCTGCACAGGCCTTAGTTCTCAACCGATTTTCCTGGTTCTTTTTTTGTTCGACGCGGAAAACTATCTAGTTGTGCACTACGTCGCCGGAATTTCGAATTTTGCCTTTTAAGGGGGGGGAAAGGGGGGTTAATGCTCAAAAAACGTGCGTTTTTGGGCATAATCTTGTGTACTCTGCACAGCCCTTAGTTCTCAACCGATTTTTGTGGTTCATTTTTTCATCAACGCGGAAAACTATCTAGTTGTGCACTACGGCGCCGGAATTTCGAATTTTGCTTTTTAAGGGGGGGAAAGGGGGGGTTAATGCTTAAAAAACGTGCGTTTGCGGGCGTAATCTTGTAAACTCTGCCCTGGCCTCAATTTCCAACCGATTTGCGTGTTTCTTTTTTTGTTTGACTCAAATAACTTCCGAGCTGTACATAATTTCACCCGAGTACCAAAATTCGCAAGGGGAGGGGGCGAGTGGGGGAGATAATATTCACAAAATATCCGATTTTTCAATATTTCGGTTCTTTTACTGCTTACTAACTGTCTCCAAGCTTTGAAATTGAGGAAAAATTCTCATTATACCTCCGGATTTTCATGAATTATTCTCTGTACGACCATGGAACTAATAGTGGTGCCACCATGGTGCCAGGACACCATAAACCGCATATTTCGTGTTTTTTTTTTTTTTTTTTTTGTGTTTCACCTTGAATACGGTTGTGAACCTCGACGGACCGCCTACTAAAACTAACAGATGAAAGTTCAATGTTACGACGTAATTCCGCTTTGGTGCCAGACTGGCACCATTGTTGGCGTTGGGGTGGTGGCGGGGGGGGGGGGGGGGGGGCTCGAATTCGCATGTTGGGTGTCGTAGATCATGTATTTTAAAATGCTCTTCAGATTCGAGGCTCCCATGCCGCTAGAAATGTTGTGGTGGATAAAGTGGTGAGGGGGGGGGGGGGCAGTATTTCTTGCCTAAAGTAATAAATAAATTACATCGAGTGAAACAGTTTTATCACTTAACAACTGGTTAAACTGATCCAATGCTTATCCAATGGGACGTCCCCTGGAATGCATGCATTACTAAACAATATGTTTTGTGTTAGGGTTTTGTTACCTCACGGTGTTTCACATTCCTCAACATCAAAAACTGCGATAAGATTTTAGCTTTCCAACGGTACAATCAGTTTTAATTTTACTCATCCGACAAAATGCGTCTGAATTTGAAAAAAATCGGTTTTTTGTCCTTTGATCGGTTTTTTATCCTTTGGACTCGGGCAGGTCCAAGAATTGGCTGGCGATGGGGGAAAACCAGGTAAGTCGTCTTTTGGCGAAAATCGAGATTCTTCACCGTAGGAGTTATTTTGTGTCGGCTTTCGTTTGCGAGTATCAGCGTAAATCTACCATGCTCCCTATTGGCTGGGTCGTTAGTGATTATTCGGTTAACTCTCATTTCTGTTTCAAGAACAGACAGATAACTGACTTTACCTTCTAAGTAGGTAAACTGAGTTTTCCTACTTTTTCCCAGTGTTCTAAATTTTGCTTAACCAGGCAAGTAGGTTTTCTTATGGTGGGTGAGCAGGTAAGTCTGAAAATTTGGTTGCTTGTAACCAAGTATGGAAATTAGACTGCACGTCACCAGGTAACTCGACAATATTTTCATAAACCATTGAATTTACCATTAAGATGTAATAAAGGGTGGTAGTTCGAGCTATCATTTCGGTTTTATGATACTTTCGTAAAAAAATGGCAGGGTTAAGTATCAATCATTGTGGATTCCTGAATAACATTTGAAACTTTAAAATGCTCTCTTGTAAAATTCCATTTTTTCTACCTTTTGCTTCCGAGTCTACCAAGGTAGCGGAAGCATTGTTTTCACTTTTTAAGGATGAAAAAAAAGTTCTCCAAAATCAAAATTTCCACTCGCGTTTTACGATTTAGACCTTTCTGAACAATTTTGGTTCCGTGTCTGTCTGTCTGTGTGTCTGTCATGAAATCCTTATAACGCGCATAACTATACGAAGTTATTGTCCGATTTCAATGAAAATTTCAGGGATTATGCGGATTAGATTGTAGATGGTCCCCTATGAAAATCATCACCCCCGGACTGATAGTAGCCGATGCGCATGCGCGAACGTCAAATCCTTGTAACAGCCGTGCGTACGTCAGAATGTAAAATCCTACACAAGCTATTACCAGGCCCCCTTAGCTCAAACGCAGCGATCTTGACTCCCACCCAGTAGTCCCGGGTTCGACTCCCAGCCTTACTGAGAAATTTGTTGATCCAATCACTAGGTACTCACTTACATTTTTCATCCGAATTTGATGAAATTTTCTAGGATTGTCCAGCTTAGCGTGTAGATGGTCCCCTATGAGGGTAATGAGAGGTAATTAGAGATTGGTGTTTTGAGATTAACTACCATGCATCGGATCATCTATATAATCGGGTTATGGATACGAGGAAGCTATGTGCCACACCCACTTGGCAGACGTTTTTTCCTGGTTTTTCTTCCCGCCGGCGTGGGATTCTACATCATTTTCAAATATGATTCGAATGGTCCTTTCACTGTTGAGTCGTGATATTAAATAATGCCTAAAATCGGGTTTTATTAGGTTTCTAATGAAGTTCTGAATTGACAGAACGTAACTTTGGTTGACGGTGGTTTCGTTATGCCTTCATCATGTCAACTCAAAACCTCAGTAGGCTGGTGCTCTATGTTGCTGTATCAACTTCTACCACTTCCTTTACTCATTCGGTAAAACCTACATTTACTTCTATTATTCTTCTATTTCGATTCAAATTCGATTGAATTGTTTCGGTGCTATCCAACGGAAGTTCCTCCCCCTCAACCATCACCTCTCGCTCATCCCCTTTGTATGAAAACTGTGGGGCTCAGAAATTGGCGAACCCGATTTGCATTTTATTTAGCGATTTCAACCGCAAGGACGAGGCTTCGATACAATAATGCGTTCCGTGTTCCTGGAACATCTGCCGGCACCCCCACCCTTTACAGCTCCACCAATGGAGCGATATTGCCTTGTGGTTTACTCCCATTATTGCACTTGAACTGTGACCAACTGCCCCCAGTAGGAGCTGCTCTTTTCATTATTTTGATACCGCTGCCAACTATCACTGGAAATGAGACTGCCTACGTGAAACTTTCTCCTTCTTAGTGTAATCGATACATTTAATGCCTTCTTGAAGTCCAGTTCATAAATCAGTAAACTTGTTGTAGGTTGGTGTAGGTCTTTCGAGTGCATCAAATTAGGAACTTACATGAGTAACGAACAATGGAGTAGTTTCATGATATTTTTTGAATTTTTTCTGAGTAGAATTCTATTGAAGTGCACATCTGTTGGTAAAACTCCCAGAAACTCTTCCAAAAAGTTAGTGAGTCTTTCAAACAAATGAGGAATTTCACCGAATTCTGTTTGCATTTTTCCTGAATAGTTAATGGTGTGGGATAGATGAAAATCGGGCAGATTTCGGAAAATAAGTCTCCTGTTATTTTTGGGAGACAATCAAAATTTTTGATTTCAAAACTAACCGGGAAAACGGACGTGAAGCGGGAACGCTCGCTGATTGGGCTGTTCGGATCGCCGTCTCCTCCCAGTGTTGCCCATTGGAACAACGAAATCGTATTTTCTAAGAGAAAAGTTATCAAACAAAAACAGGGGAAACCTAATTTTCCCCATCTTGCTTTTTCTATTTTATTCTTCAGTTTTTCGATTTCGAACTTTACTGTATCGTGAAATTTTGCATCTGGGGACTATAGATTTCTCGATCTCAGCGCTTCAAGCGGCCATAAATGAACTATTCCAGCATGACGTCATTTTCCCGGTTTTTTTAAACGTTCGTAATTTCTACACTGTTTTGTTTATTCGTAAATTAGGAAGTTCGGGCTGAAAGTTTGCCTTAGGAGGTTTTTCGAGGTGCTGAATCCGATTTTGGGGTCAAAAATAGGAAATTCCGACATTGTGAAATTCCTCATTGTTAAGTAATGCATGCATTCCAGAGGACGTCCCATTGGATAAGCATCAGGTCAATTTAAACCAGTTGGTATGCAATAAAACTGTTTAACCTGCCTTTTAAAACCTTTTAAAATCCATGATCCCACCATGGGAATTCGAGTTCACCCCACCAATGATGCCAGTCTGGCACCAAAGCGGAAATACGTCGTAACGTTGAACTTTCATCAGTTAGTTTTGGTAGGCAGTCCGTCGAAGTTCAAATCCGTATTCTGCGTGCATAATCTTGTAAACTCTGCCCAGGCCTCAATTTCCAACCGATTTGCGTGTTTCTTTTTTTGTGCGACTCAAATAACTTCCGAGTTGTACATGATTTCACCAGAGTATCGAAATTCGCAAGGGGAGGGGATGAGTGGGGGGATAATATTCACCAGATGTCCGATTTTTCAATATTTCGGTTCCTTTATATTTTACGGATTTTCAGAAATTATTCTTTGTGCCACCGTGAAACAAATCAAGCTATAGAACAAGTGAGAGAAACTAAGTATCTTGGAGTGGTAATAGATCAGTGTCTAACTTGGGAGAAGCATATAAAAATTTTACCAACAAAGCTTAGACAGTTAATACCAGTTTGTAGAGGTGTAAACTTCATGGGCATAAAATTAAAAAGGCAATTTTACTACGCTATAGTTCAGTCTCTACTTATTTATGCTTTGCCGTTGTGGGGTTCAGCCTATAAAACCAAAATCCAACCTGTTTCAATTATACAAAAAACTCTAATAAAAATTTTACTAAAAAAAAGAGAAACTTTCCTACTAATTTATTATTTCGAAAATTTAAAGTTATTGACATTTTTAGTCTAATAGAGAAAACCACTTTGATTTATACTCACAAAAAATATATAGAAAATATATTAGAGAAGGTTGAGGTTGGCACACGGAGCGCGGGTAAAGTAACGCTGAAAGCTTTTAAACTGAAAACTACATCAGCTCAAAGACTATACTTTCAAAAAGGGGTTATATCATATAACTTACTTCCACATGACCTTGTGAAACAAGAAAAACTACCTCTGAATTTATTTAAAAAATTAATCAAGGCGTGCTATTTTAGTTTACTGAAATAGAAAATATTGTTGTTAGCCTACAGTGTTTAACAAATAAAAAAATAAAAATTGTGTTACTATGATTACTGTATCTATTCTAAACTGAAATTATGAACATTTTTATGCACTATCTGGAAACTGTATTATAATAACATTGCCAATTACGAGGTTGAGAAAATTGTAACTAGGGTAACGCTCCATTTCCCAGCACAAGATTTTTCTTAAAGGGAACTGTTGCATTTGGCATATGAAATGTATATTGTGTAATGATGAAATTATAAAAGAATAAATCGACAGTGAACTTGCAAAACCATGTAAGTCCGATTTTTTTAAAAAATAAGGTTATTAGCTATTTGGATAGAATGAGACCCCCTTGATCCATCAAACGGAGCCAAACTGGCAAAAACTCGACTATCTCTTCTCTATGCGTCAAAAGCAACAAATATGAACCAACGTGTTAAGTCCACTTTGAAGCAAGTTTTTCTCGTTTCCTGTAAAATTTCTGGAAAACGACTTTAGCTATTTGGATAGAATGAGACCCCATTGATCCATCAAACGGAGCCAAACTGGCAAAAACTCGACTATCTCTTCTCTATGCGTCAAAAGCAACAAATATGAACCAACGTGTTAAGTCCACTTTGAAGCAAGTTTTTCTCGTTTCCTGTAAAATTTCTGGAAAACGACTTTAGCTATTTGGATAGAATGAGACCCCATTGATCCATCAAACGGAGCCAAACTGGCAAAAACTCGACTATCTCTTCTCTATGCGTCAAAAGCAACAAATATGAACCAACGTGTTAAGTCCACTTTGAAGCAAGTTTTTCTCGTTTCCTGTAAAATTTCTGGAAAACGACTTTAGCTATTTGGATAGAATGAGACCCCATTGATCCATCAAACGGAGCCAAACTGGCAAAAACTCGACTATCTCTTCTCTATGCGTCAAAAGCAACAAATATGAACCAACGTGTTAAGTCCACTTTGAAGCAAGTTTTTCTCGTTTCCTGTAAAATTTCTGGAAAACGACTTTAGCTATTTGGATAGAATGAGACCCCATTGATCCATCAAACGGAGCCAAACTGGCAAAAACTCGACTATCTCTTCTCTATGCGTCAAAAGCAACAAATATGAACCAACGTGTTAAGTCCACTTTGAAGCAAGTTTTTCTCGTTTCCTGTAAAATTTCTGGAAAACGACTTTAGCTATTTGGATAGAATGAGACCCCATTGATCCATCAAACGGAGCCAAACTGGCAAAAACTCGACTATCTCTTCTCTATGCGTCAAAAGCAACAAATATGAACCAACGTGTTAAGTCCACTTTGAAGCAAGTTTTTCTCGTTTCCTGTAAAATTTCTGGAAAACGACTTTAGCTATTTGGATAGAATGAGACCCCATTGATCCATCAAACGGAGCCAAACTGGCAAAAACTCGACTATCTCTTCTCTATGCGTCAAAAGCAACAAATATGAACCAACGTGTTAAGTCCACTTTGAAGCAAGTTTTTCTCGTTTCCTGTAAAATTTCTGGAAAACGACTTACATGGTTTTGCAAGTTCACTGTCGAAATGCTTTTAAAAAAAAATCAGTGGTGCCACCATGGTGCCAGGATACCATAAACCGCATATTTCTTTGTGTGTGTGTGTGTTTGTTTTACTTTGAATACGGATGTGAAACTCGACGGACTGCCTACCAAAACTAATTGTTAGATCTCGTTATTGATACCTATTACACTATTATTAGGTTTGAATTATTTTAGTGGAATAAGCACGCGTATTTGAGAATCTAACACAATTGTGAAATTTTATTGAATCAGAAAAATATCATACATATCCGACGTGGTGCAAGATATTTCGTAGTCTTCCGGAACCCAAATGTAGAATGACAAGGGCGGGTTTGACTGATCAGAGGAGGCTTTCAGAAACTCAGGCCTGGCTTCTTCTTGGTCTAAAACTTCTTCGAGGAGGTAAAGAACGAATCGCCTGTCCTGAAGTGATCACCTCTGTTGCCTCTTGTCCCGAGATCACCTCGACGACCCTCCCAAACGGCCAGTTGATACTCGTGTTATTGTCCGAATACGGGGTTGAGATTCGATTATGGAGGGCTAAGAACCGTCTCATTGCAGCTAGAAAAGCTTCAGTGCTTAGATCTTCTACAAGTTGTAGAAGCACTGCACGGAATGCACCAGCGAATAGTGCAATCCACACTTTTCTCCTACCTTTCGGATATAAATATAATATATTTATATTAAGGGTAAATTGCTTTCAGTTCGTACATTGCTTGATTCAGCATCATCGCACACTTATATTTCTAAGGATTACATATTATGTAATCCTTAGAAATATAAGTGTGCGATGATGCTGAATCAAGCAATGTACGAACTGAAAGCAATTTACCCTTCGTGGGGTTGTTTACTCTTACGATGAGAGTTTGCAAAATAAAATTGGTTTGAATATTGATTTGAGCACACGTAGGTGTGTTTTGTTGATTATCCACTTGCTCAGGCTTGAAAACAGGATTATTGCTAGTCGGCCATGATTTTGGTTTACATTGTTCGGGTGGTCTCTTACTGGAAGTTCCTGAAACAAGGGTTGTGGCTGTTAGTCCAGTCAAATTAGCAGTTAGGGTTTGCATTAATTCCGGACAAAGCGAAACTTTTATGGGTGACTTGTGGGTGCCTATGGAACATGTTTTTAGTATATTCTACTAGATTCTCCTTGTGCTAACTTTTTGGTGCCCGAAAAACCGCGATTTTTCGGCACTTGTTTCAGTTTTTTGCCTATAACTCGTACACGATGCATCCTACGGAAAATTTTACTCCTTCCTTTATTAAACAGGATGAATTTCTGCGTCGAATGACCACCTGAAACGTTAAGATCGGTTCAGCCGTTTGGCCGCAATCGATCGTTGAAGTTTGGCGATTTTTCCCAAATTGGTTGAAAATTGGGTTACGCTCAAGTTTCAAGGCCTGTACATCAAAAACGGCGTATCCAACCAAAAAATGTCACATAATCAAAGTTGTAGAGAATCAAATTTTGTGTAAGAAAAGCATCCCCTCTTCCTCCCCCCCCCCTCCCACCCACCCCTACCAAATGATAGAATAACAAAACAACTTCTGAGTAAACGAAATTATGAGTATTGAAAACGGTGTTGCAATCAAAAAATGTCATATAATCAAAGTGAAACGTCTGTTGTTCAACTTACTAAGGCACTGAGGTACTTTTAATACTAGAAAAGGCGAAAGAAAAAACATTCTCCTGGTCCTAACTTTTTGGTGCCCAAAAAACCGCGATTTTTCGGCACTTGATTCAGTTTTTCGCCTATAACTCGTACACGATGCATCCTACGGAAAATGTTACTCAATCCTTTATTAAACAGGATGAATTTCTGCGTCGAATGACCACCTGAAACGTTAAGATCGGTTCAGCCGTTTGGCCGAAATCGATCGTTGAATTTTGCCGCTTTTTCCCAAATTGGTTGAAAAATGGGTTACGTTCAAGTTTCAAGGCCTGTACATCAAAAACGGCGTATCCAACCAAAAAATGTCACATAATCAAAGTTGTAGAGAATCAAATTTCGTGTAAGAAAAGCATCCCCTCTTCCTCCCCCCCCTCCCACCCGCCCCTACCAAATGATAGAATAACAAAACAACTTCTGAGTAAACGAAATTATGAGTATTGAAAACGGTGTTGCAATCAAAAAATGTCATATAATCAAAGTGAAACGTCTGTTGTTCGACCTAAGGCACTGAAGTACTTATAATAATAGAAAAGGCAAAAGAAAAAACATCTCCTAGATTCTCCTTTTGCTCACTTTTTGGTGCCCGAAAAACCACGATTTTTCGGCACTTGTTCCAGTTTTTCGCCTATAACTCGTACACGATGCATCCTACGGAAAATTTTACTCAATCCTTTATTAAACAGGATGAATTTCTGCGTCGACTGACCACCTTCATTTTTTAGATCGGTTCAGCCGTTTGGCCGAAATCGATCGTTGAAGTTTGGCGATGTTTCCCAAATTGGTTGAAAAATGGGTTGCGCTCAAGTTTCAAGGCCTGTACATCAAAAACGGCGTATCCAACTAAAAAATGTCACATAATCAATGTTGTAGAGAATCAAATTTTGTGTAAGAAAAGCCTCCCCCCTCCCTCCCCCTCCCACCCGCCCCTACCAAATGATAGAATAACAAAACAACCTCTGAGTGATGAGTGTGTCAACGCCAAATATGAGTATTGACAACCGTGTCGCAATCAAAAAATGTCATACAACGTCTGTTGTTCAACCTAAGGCACTGAGGTACTTATAACACTAGGCAAGGCAAAAGAAAAAACATCTCCTAGATTCTCCTTGTGCTAACTTTCTGGTGCCCGAAAAACCGCGATTTCACTCAGAGGTTGTTTTGTTATTCTATCATTTGGTAGGGGCGGGTGGGAGGGGGAGGGAGGGGGGAGGCTTTTCTTACACAAAATTTGATTCTCTACAACATTGATTATGTGACATTTTTTGGTTGGATACGCCGTTTTTGATGTACAGGCCTTGAAACTTGAGCGCAACCCATTTTTCAACCAATTTGGGAAACATCGCCAAACTTCAACGATCGATTTCGGCCAAACGGCTGAACCGATTTAAAAAATGAAGGTGGTCAGTCGACGCAGAAATTCATCCTGTTTAATAAAGGATTGAGTAAAATTTTCCGTAGGATGCATCGTGTACGAGTTATAGGCGAAAAACTGGAACAAGTGCCGAAAAATCGTGGTTTTTCGGGCACCAAAAAGTGAGCAAAAGGAGAATCTAGGAGATGTTTTTTCTTTTGCCTTTTCTATTTATAAGTACTTCAGTGCCTTAGGTCGAACAACAGACGTTTCACTTTGATTATATGACATTTTTTGATTGCAACACCGTTTTCAATACTCATAATTTCGTTTACTCAGAAGTTGTTTTGTTATTCTATCATTTGGTAGGGGCGGGTGGGAGGGGGGGGGGAGGAAGAGGGGATGCTTTTCTTACACAAAATTTGATTCTCTACAACTTTGATTATGTGACATTTTTTGGTTGGATACGCCGTTTTTGATGTACAGGCCTTGAAACTTGAACGTAACCCATTTTTCAACCAATTTGGGAAAAAGCGGCAAAATTCAACGATCGATTTCGGCCAAACGGCTGAACCGATCTTAACGTTTCAGGTGGTCATTCGACGCAGAAATTCATCCTGTTTAATAAAGGATTGAGTAACATTTTCCGTAGGATGCATCGTGTACGAGTTATAGGCGAAAAACTGAATCAAGTGCCGAAAAATCGCGGTTTTTTGGGCACCAAAAAGTTAGGACCAGGAGAATGTTTTTTCTTTCGCCTTTTCTAGTATTACAAGTACCTCAGTGCCTTAGTTAGTTGAACAACAGACGTTTCACTTTGATTATATGACATTTTTTGATTGCAACACCGTTTTCAATACTCATAATTTCGTTTACTCAGAAGTTGTTTCGTTATTCTATCATTTGGTAGGGGCGGGTGGGAGGGGGGAGGAAGGGGGGATGCTTTTCTTACACAAAATTTGATTCTCTACAACTTTGATTATGTGACATTTTTTGGTTGGATACGCCGTTTTTGATGTACAGGCCTTGAAACTTGAGCGTAACCCATTTTTCAACCAATTTGGGAAAAATCGCCAAACTTCAACGATCGATTTCGGCCAAACGGCTGAACCGATCTTAACGTTTCAGGTGGTCATTCGACGCAGAAATTCATCCTGTTTAATAAAGGAAGGAGTAAAATTTTCCGTAGGATGCATCGTGTACGAGTTATAGGCAAAAAACTGAAACAAGTGCCGAAAAATCGCGGTTTTTCGGGCACCAAAAAGTTAGCACAAGGAGAATCTAGTAGAATATACTAAAAACATGTTCCATAGGCACCCACAAGTCACCCATAAAAGTTTCGCTTTGTCCGGAATTAATGCAAACCCCCCCCCCCCTTTTTTTTGGCTAATTTGACTGGACTATGTAGGGATATCATCTTTCTTGTTCTCTGCCACAAAACTATGTCTTGATCTGCTTATTCTTTCTTCGCTGTTTACTTCAGCCTTCATGAAAATCATTAGCTCGTCCCGAATAACGCGATGATCCTCCTTCTCTGAGTCCCGTCTCCGTTCCCATGCTTTCAATACATCATACGGCTGTGCGGATTCGATGAGAGGGTAGAGTAAAGGAGCATATTGGTCGGGTTTCACTTCAAGGGCTTCTAGGGCGTGTAGCTGATCCCACACCTCCGTTGGCTGCTGAGAATTTGGCTCAGTGAGATGTTCATATCGACAGCGGCACTCGACAATCTTAGTGCGGTATTCTTCCTCGGTCGCACACTCTGCAAGGAACACGTCCTGTGTGACACCTGTGGGATGAGCTCGTCCTGAATTTGCAATTCTGTTTCAAGAAGACTTTCGCCCGTATCCTCCAGATTTCTTAGGCAGATCGTTAGCTCCAGTGGAGAAGTGAAGCACGAGGATTCAAAATCTTAAGCCACTGTACAAAACTTTACCAGTTGTGCATCAAACGTTTTTGCGTATTTCGCACGGCATAGTTTAAGTCTATCCATTTCGATTGGCAAAGGTCGCCACTATGTTACATCTCGTTATTGATACCTATTACACTATTATTAGGTTTGAATTATTTTAGTGAAATAAGCACGCGTTGTTTGAGAATCTAACACAATTGTGAAAATTTTATTGAATCAGAAAAATATCATACATATCCGACGTGGTGCAAGATATTTCGTAGTGTCCGTTCCGGACACTAATAGATCAAAGTTAAACAGTTAAACGTTACGACGTATTTCCGCTTTGGTGCCAGACTGGTGTGCGGGGGGGGACTCAAATTCGCATGTTGGGTATCGTAGATCACGGATTTTAAAATGTTCTTCAAATTCGAGGCTCCCATGCCGCTAGAAATGTTAAGGTGCATAAGGGTGAGGGGGGGAGACAACTATTTTTTTGCCTAAAATACTAAATAAATTACATCGAGTGAAACAGTTTTATCGCTTACCTACTGGTTTAAATTGACCTAATTGGCGTGGTATCATCCGTCCTCTGGGACGTCCTTTGGAATGCATGCATTACTTAACAATTTGTTTCAAGATAAATACGTCTCTGGAGGCTAAGAAAGCGAGTAAATGCAGCAAACTAATGTTGGAGGTGTGATCTAGACGGGTAGAGGCTTCTGTAAATCGTGGAAATGGGGTAGTTGCATGATATTTTTTTGTATTTTTTCTGTGTAGAGAATCTCTATTGAAGTACGTATCTGCAAATAAAACTCCCGGAAACGCTTCCAAAAAATTTAGAGATTTTTTCGAAAAACGGGATTTCGGATTCAGGCGGGAAAACCTACACACGGCTTGGACACTGCGGGGTGGGGGCCACGTCACGGGTGTGAAGGGGGCCAAGAGACCCCTTCCTTTGCTCGGGGGGTCCTTTGATAGCAACCCTCTGTTGGGTTTGTTTAAGTTCGTTTGTGGCAATAAAATTGGAGAATCACTCACACTTTGTGGTGCTTTCATACTGAATTTTGCTAGCTGCGCAATCGAAACATGTTGCATCAAAGATTTTGTTTCCTACTGGCATTCCCTCCACTGTAACTTAAACCTCATTGGTTGTAAAGAAATGCGGTGTTCTGGTGTTACTCGAGCCACAACCTCGCAAATTTGCTAGATTCTTCTAAGTTGGACATAACCAACATCGTTTTATTTAACAATTTACAAACACTCATTGGCACTACGTTGTACAGGATAATGTCACTACAATGAAACTTCCAATAAATGAGCAACCATTTGGATGAAGAAGTACTACACACAAGAAATCACAATTGCAACTGACCTTTTACTATAAAAGTGTCAACTTACCTCACATTATTGGCTCCTTTTATTTCGGCGCTGACGAACTTGTTGTTATTGACGTAAAAATCGTACAACATGCCAATATTTTTGTACGGAACATTTTCCAGGGAAGCTACCTCGAAACTCTAGTCGATGGCTCTCCTTTTTGGCATATTGACATTTTATATCAATACTTTGGCACATAAACGAAAAAAAAGTTACGGTTGTTTTTCTGATGATTTCTACTTACAGCCAAGTTGTTCCTATCGAACTTTATCTTCGTCATTCGCGTTCGTAGAAAAATCGTTCAACATTAGTTGGAAAGCCCTACATTTACGCATAAATGATATACTGCCAAAACCGTTGTACTTACGGAAGAAAATGAGATATTCCCCTGAGTTAAAAGAACTATCAACAACATTCGAAACCAGATTGGGTAGGTAGCGGGAAAAAGTGAAGACATGTGTTGCAGACTCGTATGCAAGCGTTTATTAAAAGCTTCATGAAACTTTACAGTGAACATTATCTTTTCCAAACCAATCAACTAATAAATTATGGTAAATACTGGTGTAAACTATAACAACTAACAACTGTAACAACTCGGACCGCACTACGAGAAAGGGCCACCCGAAAAACTGATAACGTGATAACTATGACCGTAAAAGCAACGGGGTTGCTATCGAAGTACCCCGCGCCGATGTACATCGGCAAAACAGCCAAAATTATGCTTCAAAATTTTCAATTTAAACGATTAATTCAAACATAAAAAACCTGAAAAATATATTTCAAAGTTTTTTTAATCATCACCATCATTTTGCAAGTATATTTCAACGTTTCTGACTCGAATTGTCCTCGATTGCAGTGATCTCAACGCACTCTATCGTGAGATTCTCGTTTAGGGATGACGTAAGAGGAGTGGCCCGCCAACACTAAAAGGGACGGTACTTCTTTATTGAAATACGGCTAAACTAAATGGAATTTCGAACTGAAAACTGGTCCATATAAGTTTTTAAGTGCGCTAAATTCGAATCTGAAGTCAAAAACACGAAATTCCGACCCATGCAACTACCCCATTCAGGTGCGCAAAAACTGTACAGTGAAATGAATACCACCACTACTAATAGTATGTTGGATAGTATAGTATTATAGCGCAGAAATATTTTATTCTGATTCTGAAAACTGATTATTTGTACTTCTTCTATAGTATCTAAGCCAAAAAAATATTTGGACCAACTCTTATCAACAATTAATTGATTATCATTTTACATTTCATCAAAATTTGTACAACTTTTCACATGTTTTTTCTGATCAAACAAAAATCTCTACGGTCTACTCATCAATTTAGACGTTTGGCGCTGGCTCTGACGGCAAATAAACCATTTTCTGTCATCACTTGGACCAAATCTCGATTTGCAAAAATTCTACTTATAAGCGGTATTTTGCGTTTTCGCCTCACTGTGCGGCGTCGGGAGAGTCCTGGGCGTCCTCCCCATTAATATTTGGTTTATTTATTTATTTTATTTATGGCGTGCTCCCTCCGTCACAAAAGACAATTTGTCTTTGAGGGGAGATCGAAAAAAAAGTGATATAGCATTTACAAGTCAAATTCACCCTTTTACAAGTCAAATTCACCCTTTTACAAGTCAAATTCACCCTTTTACAAATCAAATCCACCTTTTGGTTTATTATTTTCAATAATGAACCTTTGGAATCGACCAAGAAAAAAAAAATTTTAACACCCCCTCAAAATTTGATGGTTTACGTTTCAAGGTACGTAGAATCCAAAAATCGAATAAAATTTTGGCCGTCCGTCCGCCGTACGCGGCACTTTTGCCACTTAGCATTGACCGATTTTGATGAAATTTGGTATGTAGGCTCCATTTGGGGTCTAGTTGTGCCCCGAAGCTTTTGGTTGAGGTAGGTCACTTCTAAGGGTTCCAAAATCAATTTTGAAATTTTGAAAACGCCCTAACTCAAAAAATTTCGATATAAAGGTATTGTTTTTCCTTCAATTTAAGATTCTATAGAATTTTTAGAATTTTTTGAGACCACGCGGAGCTCTGTAGGACAAACCGTTCGCTTCCTACGAAAATTTAAGTGTTTATTTTGAAATATATATATATAAATCAAAACACGAGTGTGAATCGCAAAAGAGGCCTAATCTCCGTTCAAATTAGAGTTGATCGAAATGTAATCGATAGTTGGTGATTTTGATTTTTTTTAAATTTTTTTTTTTTTTTTTTTTATTTCATATTGGATGGTTGGTGATTTTGTAGACGAGTGATCTATATAGAAAAATAATAAACCATTGTGTAATAATTTGCAGCGTTTTTACAAATCAATTTCACCCTCTTCGAGTAATGCGAGAAATGCGGCGGTGGCAAATAAGTAGGATTAGTGGCATTCCTTTTTCGTGAATATACCTACCCTAGTATTCCTTCACTCTGTGTAGTATTCCTTCTGTATGTTGATGATAACCTTTGTCGACGTTTCTCAGTTGTAGAAGTGAATATTATTTTGGTTCAGTATCATAATAATTAGATATGATTCAGTCAGAATCGTTCAGTAGCAAATGTAGAAATGAGAGTGAGGCTTTCCGATTGCGTTCCTCTCGCAGGAATGTACGCCATCTCCCTCCCTACTCACCATTCCCCAACCCAGCTGAATACGCATTCTCAAAAATCAAGGCCAGCCATTGGTTTAGCAAAATTTCGATTGTTTTGTTTTTCTGGACCTTTTTTTGTTGTTTTGTTTTTTCTACCTGCTTTTCGTTGTTGGAAATTTTTGATATGTAATAATATATTAGGTATGTATAATAAACCCCTATTTTGTTGTATTCAGTTCCATTTCTTTGCCCTTCAACGCATTTCTCGCATTACTCAAAGAGGGTGAAATTGATTTGTAAAAGGGTGAATTTGACTTGTAAATGCTATAATGGCAAAGCTGTGTTCTTTCCAGACGAGTGATCTATACAGAAAAATAATAAACCTTAGTGTAATAATTTGCAGCTTTTTGTATATCAGTTGTTTCTAGGTCTTAGAAAAATGACTCGTACTGAAAAATAATAAACCGTTGTGTAATAATTGTTTTTTTTGAAAATCGGCGCACCAGAACAGTCACTGACGACCTCGCGAGTTCGGACGTCCCTCCGAAAGGGGATTTTTTCGCGGAGGAGGGAAGTGAGATAACGGCGAGGCGATAAGTGGGCAGCGGAGGGGGAGACCCTCGATAACTCGGGGAGGCGGAGGTCGGCGGTAGGTCGTGATAACTCGTTCGTGGTAACTCGCTCGAACAGCTCCGGGAGGCCGTTTGGGCGAAACGTAGCGCGAACCCTCCGCCCCGCCGGAGTGAAGATTGTTGAGGTCGATAATAATTACTCCGACTGCCTTTGTTACGTAATTGGGCTCCGAACTCCGAACGTGGAAAATATGAAGTCGGTAAAAACGCCTTTTTCCACAGTTGAAAGGGCGCCTCGTCGTTAGGAATAAACTCGGTTCATCCACCGCCAGTCCACAGCCGGGCACGCACTAGTACGAGGCAGCGCGCGAGGCAAACGAAGCGAGGCGCGGCAAATATGCTGCCTCGTGCGTTGGTTTCTTTGCTCCCGAGGCAACGAACGGAGCCACCGCACGAGGCAGCGATCCATTTCGTACTTTCCATTCGACAGTTCAGAAAAGCTCTTAGAAAAGAGTGAAAAAAATACTGCAAATTATTACACAAAGGTTTATTATTTTTCTATACAGGGTGTCTACACTTAAGATGGGCATAACTTCAGGGCATACCTTCTTCTACAAGGTATTTCCAACAAAAAATGTCGTAGCAATTTTCTTTTAACCCACTCAAAATTCTTTTTTTTTTCACTTTAAAGTTTTTCTTCGCGTTTCTTGGTCATAACTCCCTTATTTCTCCTTAACATTCGATTCTGACTACACCGTTAGCAAGAGCGTTAAATTCCTAAGCTACCTAGTGCAAAATCAAAATATTTCAGCAATAAAATAGTTTCAAAAAATCAAGTCAAAAAGCATACTTTAAAAAATTTTCTAAACTTGACTTTCTTCGACCAAAGTTTTCACTCTAAATCCCTGCCCATTTCGATGGGCGCTCTTCGGAGAAAACATGCTCAAATTGTCAGCTTTCCAACGGTCTATCAATTTTTCTTTTTATCATTCATATTGGAAGAGTAAATCAAGTTTGAATGTCAAAAAACGTGTGTTTTACAAGCAAATCCAGTGTTTCAAGCGGTTTATGGTCCCCCTCGATCTCAAGACGGCTTGACGAGTTTAGTATCATTTTCTATGTAATTATTTACGCTGAATCCACTAGTGCTACTTCCGAATGATTCCGACTGCTAGAAAGGGGATTTTTCGAAGAAAACCTTCGTTTTTCGTACATAAAATACGCATTATTCGTAAATGTGGTAGTGAGCATGAAGTAACACCTTTGAACTCAACAAAAACACCGAATTTCAAGCTTATTGAAGTTTTTGTTGTGTTCAAAGGTGTTACTTTATGCTCACTAATATATCTACGAATAATGCGTATTTTATGTAAGAAGAACGAAGGTTTTCTTCAAAAACGCTACAAATTATCACACAATGGTTTATTATTTTTCTATAGATCACTCGTCTGCAAAGCCACCAACCATCCAACATGAAGAAAAACATCGATCGCATTTCGGTCAGCTTTAATTTGAACGGAGATTAGGCCTCTTTTGCGATTCACACTCGTGTTTCTGATTTATCGTACGTAAAACCCTTAAATTCTCGTAGGGAGCGAACGATTTGTCCTTCAGGGCTCCGCGTGGTCTAAAAAAATTCTAAAAACCTCGAAAACACCATTTTCACCCGTTGTTTGGCTCATCACCCATGTGTGTAGGGCGATTAGTTGCTAGGGCTAAATTTCCGCGGATCTGAACTCTATCCCAGTCGATTCCGAGTCAAAAAATACTTGGAAAATGTCACCCCACGCATATTCAAGCAAAAACCTCTTTTTTGGCCGGTTATTTGCCCATAACTTCTATACGAATGAAGCGATCGGAATAGTTCGACGTTAGGACCAACTAGACCCCAATGAGGAATTTCACCATGTCGGAATTTCCTATTTTTGACCCCAAAATCGGATTCAGCACCTCTAAAAACCCCCTGAGGCAAACTTTCAGCCCCAACTTCCTAATTTACGAATAAACAAAACAGTGTAGAAAATACGAATGTTTAAAAAAACCGGGAAAATGACGTCATGCTGGAATAGTTCATTTATGGCCGCTTGAAGCGCTGAGATCGAGAAATCTATAGTCCCCAGATGCAAAATTTCATGAATCAGTAAAGTTCGAAATCGAAAAACTGAAGAAAAAAATAGAAACATATTGTTTAGTAATGCATGCATTCCAGGGGACGTCCCATTGGATACGCATTAGATCAGTTAAACCAGTTGGTAAGCGATAAAACTGTTTCACTCGATGTAATTTATTCATTACTTTAGGCAAGAAATACTGAACCCCCCCCCCCACCATTATCCACCTTAACATTTCTAGCGGCATGGGAGCCTCGAATCTGAAGAGCATTTTAAAATCCATGACCTACGATACCCAACATGCGAATTCGAGTTACCCCCCCCCCCCCCAAACCTCCCCAACGCCAACAATGGTGCCAGTCTGGCACCAAAGCGGAAATACGTCGTAACATTGAACTTTCATCTGTTAGTTTTGGTAGGCAGTCCGTCGAAGTTCACATCCGTATTCAAGGTGAAACACAAAAAAAAAACCACGAAATAAGCGGTTTATGGCATCATGGCACCATGGTGGCACCACTATTAGTTCCATGGTGGTACAGAGAATAATTCATGAAAATTCGGAGGTATAATGAGAATTTTTCCTCAATTTCAAAGCTTGGGTACAATTAGTAAGTAGTAAAGGAACCAAAATATTGAAAAATCGGATATTTTGTGAATATTATCTCCCCACTCACCCCCTCCCCTTGCGAATTTTGGTACTCTGGTAAAATCATGTACAACTCGGAAGTTATTTGAGTCAAACAAAAAAAGAAACACGCAAATCGGTTGGAAATTGAGGCCTGGGCAGAGTTTACAAGATTATGCACGCAAACGCACGTTTTTTAAGCATTAACCCCCCCTTTCCCCCTCTTAAAAAGCAAAATCCAAAATTCCGGCGCCGTAGTGCACAACTAGATAGTATTACGCGTCAAACGAAAAAAGAACCACGAAAATCGTTTGAGAACTAAGGCCTGGGCAGAGTACACAAGATTATGCCCAAAAACGCACGTTTTTCGAGCATTAACCCCCCCTTTCCCCCCCTTAAAAGGCAAAATTCGAAATTCCGGCGACGTAGTGCACAACTAGATAGTTTTCCGCGACGAACAAAAAAAGAACCAGGAAAATCGGTTGAGAACTAAGGCCTGTGCAGAGTACACAAGATTTTGTTACACACACACATACACACACACATACACACACACACACACACACACACAGACATACACCTATGGTTTTTTTCGCGGATTTGGATTCAGAATGGTCTAAAACGGATTACTGTGTGGTTATTTTTTTTTTTCTGTTGAGTGTTGTCTTCCTTCACCCCAGATCGATCGCATAAGGACGCCCAAGTCTTACTGTGGGACGTCCTAAAAAGCGAGATGGGGAAAATTAGGTTTCCTCTGTTTTTGTTTGATAACTTTTCTCTTAGAAAACACGATTTCGTCGTCCCAATGGGCAACACTGGGAGGAGACGGCGATCCGAACAGCCCAATCAGCGAGCGTTCCCGCTGCACGTCTGTTTTCCCGGTTAGTTTTGAAATTAAAAATTTTGATTGTCTCCCAAAAATAACAGGAGACTCATTTTCCGAAATCAGCCCGATTTTCATCTATCCCACACCATTAACTATTCAGGAAAAATGCAAACAGAAATCGGTGAAATTCCTCATTGGAGTCTATGTGCGAAAGAACGGGGTTTTTAGACCGATTCTAAGGCCTTTTATGGCCCAGACGGCGAACGGCGGACGGACATTGCAGATTTGGATTCTACGCACCTTGGAACGTAAAGTGACAAAGTTTGAGGGGGGGTTATAAAATTTTTTTGCGATACGATCACATAGGCTTATTATTAGAAATAATAAACCAAAAATCCACTTTCTAGCAGTCGGAATCATTCGGAAATATCACCATTTGATTCAGCGTAAAACATTACACAGGAAAAGATACCAAAATCGTCAAGCCATCTTGAGATCGAGGGGGACCATAAACCGATTAAAACACTGGATTTGCTTGTAAAACACACGTTTTCTGGCATTCAAACTTCATTTACTCTTCCAATTTGAATGATAAAAAGAAAAATTGATAGACCGTTGGAAAGCTGACAATTTGAGCATGTTTTCTCCGAAGAGCGCCCATCGAAATGGGCAGGGATTTAGAGTGAAAACTTTGGTCGAAGAAAGTCAAGTTTAGAAAAATTTGTAAAGTTGGCTTTTTGACTTGATTTTTAGAAACTATTTTATTGCTGAAATATTTTGATTTTGCACTTGGTAGCTCAGGAATTTAACGCTCTTTATAACGGTGTAGTCAGAATCGAATGTTCGGGAGAAATAAGGGAGTTATGACCATGTCAGTGCCGTAAGGTCGAAAACGCGAAGAAAAACTTTAAAGTGAAAAAAATAGAATTTTGAGTGGGTTAGAAGAAAATTGCTACGAGACATTTTTTGTTGGAAATACCTTTTAGAGTCGAACCCTGAAGTTATGAATAAAATAAACTGTCAAGTATCGGGAATGGGGTCATCCAACAAACGCTGTTATTACCGAGCTTTCGGAAAATTTATTTCCTTCATCAGGGCCTGAAAAATACAATACGCACACTCAGGCAACAGAAGCTGGAAGAAATAGAAATACACTAGTCATAACAAGTTCAATCAAATTACCTATTGAGATCAATGCAGATATACAAATTTTTTTACTAATTAATCAACAAATGGATACGAAACAAGAACAAAACAATTAACTCACTCAAAGCAGCTACATGTGAGGAGAGTGTATCCACCAACTCATACTCTCATTGTTTCCAACTTTGCCAAAACTAAAAACCAAAAACTCATCATTAATATTGAAAACTAAAGATCTAAAAAAGTTACCACTTCCACACAACTCTGTAATCACAACCATCACTATAGTCATAACCACTACATCAGTAATATCCCAAAGTGCCTTCAACTACTTAAAACGATATCAACTTTTAAACTTAACAGGATATGTTAACAAAGCGTAAATAGCAACCACAAAAAACTCACCTTTTAATGCGTGCCGTGGGTTGATGAACACAACACCTGAAGTTATGCCCATCTTAAGTGTAGACACCCTGTATAGATCAGTCGTCTGCAAAGGACACAGCTTTGCCATTGTCACCGTCGGGTTACCAACCATAGCTACTACCCACCTACCACATACCTACTTCACAATCAAGTTTATTTGGAAGAAATGAACGCTTCAGACTCAGTTCGAAGAAATAGGGAGTTGAGGTTGCCCTACTGATTTGGAAATTTGATTACTGGTTGCTAAGGACGAAAAACTGAGTACAACTCAAAAAAAAAAAAAAAAAACGATCGCATTTTGGTCAGCTAAAATTTGATCGGAGATTCAGCCTCTTTGGCGATTCACACTCGTGTTTCTGATCTATCGTAAGTCCAACTTTCAAGTTCTCATAGGGAGCGAACGGTTGGTTCTACAGAGCTCTGGGTGGTTTCATTCGATTGTAAAAATTCAATAATATTTAAAATTGAAGGAAAACACCTTTTTGTATAGAAAGGAATTAAGCTGGGGCGTTTCGAGAATTTCAGCCCTTAATTTTCACCCCGTAAGCCCACTAGGTCGACAGCGCGGCGCGAAATTCTTGAGCTCCGTCCACTGGAGTGGATAAAATTTTTCGACCCGTCGTTTTGCCAGTTCCGCGTCGACCACCATCGAGTGAAGGTGCCTTCTCAGGAAAATGTCGGGCATAGATATTACGTTTTCATCGAACGACGAAGAAATGTTCGTTTTAGGGGCAGCTTTGGAAGCAGAAGAAGACCAAATTGGTGGGAAACGGAGAAGATTTTGGGTCCATCCAGGCCGGCGTAGGGACGGCCTAATATTTTTTCGATTTTTGGATTCTACGTACCTTGAAACGTAAACCAACAAATTTTGAGTGGGTTACATTCTTTTCTTGGTCGATTCCAAAGGTTCAGTATTGAAAATGATGAACCAAAATAATACTCGATTTCAAAACGACGTGGGTGTTGAAACTTGACTTATCGTATCTTTCGGAATTTTGAATTTAGATTTGAAATCCACGAAAAAATACGTGGTGAGGTACCGTTGGTCATTTTTTGGGTTTCGTGAGACAGCCTGAAGGGCTACGTGGGGTAATTTCGATCGACTTTGCCTGTACAGGAATGGGGAGGTGGGGTCGCAGACTAATTTTTTCCACCTTCAACTAACTAATTAGATCTTGCAGGTGAATTGAAACCCAGCCATCATTGAAGTCATAATTTCTATAAATTTGACATTTTCAAACGGCCTCCATTTTTGACTGAAATGGCTTCGGAGTGGAGAGTGAAGATCCATTTCCCTACTCACTGTGGAGGCCATTTACAGAGATGGACAAATTCTTATTCATATATACGATTAAGAATACAAATCATATCTGCGATTCTGTGATTATGAATACGAATACAGGTATGAACATGAATACAAATACAATCGTATTCACACTTTGAATACGATTTTCCCCCTTATTCGTATTTTGAATACGATTTTATGATTTTTTCTATGATTTCCCTAAAAATCGATTTTTTAAAACGATTTTCCCTGACAATCATACTTTTTTATATGATTTTCTCCCGAAATCTGGACATATTTATTCCCCAAAATAATCAACTAAAATTCGAAACGCTCACCAATTCTTATAGGAGTTTTCACGCAGAATCGAATGGGACCACCCTCAGGTCGCTACGACCAACAGTATAGAAACTAAGACGTAATTTACGCTAAAAATCATATTTTTTTAATGATTTTCAGTGGAAATTGTAAAAAAATACGATTTTTAGCGTAAATTACGTCGTAGTTTCTATACTGTAGGTCGTAGCGACCTGAGGGTGGTCTCATTCGGTTCTGCGTGAAAAATCTTATAAGAATTGGTGAGCGTTTCGAATTTTAGTTGACTATTATGACAGTTTTGGGGAATACATATGTCCAAATTTCGGGAGAAAATCAATTTTAAAAAAGTATAATTTTCAGGGAAAATCGTTTTTTAGGGAAATCATAGAAAAAATCGTAAAATCGTAATCAGAATACGAATTAGGGGGAAAATCGTATTCAAAGTGTGAATACGATTGTATTCGTATTCATATTCATACCTGTATTCGTATTCATAATCATAAAATCGTAGAAATGATTTGTATTCTTAATCGTATTTATGAATAAGAATTCGCCCATCTCTGGCCATTTATTGAAAGTTGGTTTGTAGCTTTCAACTCGTAGGGCACCAGGTTTTCGACTTCCAGGTCTATGAAGTTTATCGAATTTCACTTCGACTGTTAAACTCTTGGGGTGAAGCCGTCTGTCATCTTTTCTCGGTAATTCTTGAAAAAAAAAAAAAAAAAATGGACGAGAATTGTCCGCTGTATATTTTACTCGGGCCGCGAGAAAACGAGATGAATAATCTTTGTGCCCGCTGGTAGTAATTTGAGCCTTTCAAACAGAAGTTGACTGCTGGGAACTTGCAAGTTTCAAGTTATGCCAGTTATCTGGCCCGTTGGGTCGTTAACTTTTCCGTCAAGTTTTCCTCGCTGATTTTCCTTTCTCGTTTGAAGAACCACCTCCAAGAAAATGAGGCGTATCGTCACCTTCTGCCTCGAAACAAGGCTCTTCCCCGCTCATTGGGGGCAGTGCATTACTTCCTAGTGTACCGAGGTGGTATGGCGGCTAATCCTTCAACTGAAAGAACTGGTTTAAAGTAGGGATTGGTATCGTTATAAAAAAATCGATTCTCAGTCAATTTTTAAATCGGATCTATAAAATCGATTAACAAAAAATCGATTTTAAAATCTTAATCTCTTTACTTTTTTTTTTTTTTTTTTTTTTTTTTTTTTTTTAAAGAAACACGATTAAAAAAATAATAATACGAGAACCTGTGATCCTTGGCTCAGTTCCTTATTATGTCTGTCAATGTTGAATACCAGTACCTAAGTTAGAGCTCAGCAATCACAGTTTTCTTTCATTGATAAAACATCATGAGTATCAAGTTACATCAAGTATCTTAGTTATTTATGTTGATGTTGTTGCACTCTGAATGGTGTTGGCAACAAATTTCCATTCCAGTTCAGTGGTAGGTAGTTCAATTTTACTTCGTCAGTTTTGTGGAGACTGGGGCCAGAAATTTCAACACTAACTCTATTGTTTCCTCTTCCACATAAGTAATATTTTCATAAAGAAAAAAATGCTCGATTTTTCAAAAAATCGGCTTAAAAAATCGATTCTCAACAAAATTGGTGGACTCGAAATTGATTTTTAAGCTTTAAAGGTAAAATGTGACTGATAAGCGGCCCTAAGTCGAAATTTATTTTCATTATATTTTAGTACTTATGTTATACTGACGTCGATGTTAATGAAGATCAGTAAGGTATTTTTTGAGTTCTTAGTGTGAAACTGAAACAATAAAGACTGAATCACGAGAAAGCTTCAAACCGATGTGGAATTTTTTCATGATTGCCTTCAATGAATCTCATAATTTTAGGAAACAATAATGAAGCAGTAGTTAGAAACCACTTTTCTTCGCATTTTGAAACAAAAACGCTGCAAATTATTACACAATGGTTTATTATTTTTTATTTCTCTTTATAGATCACTCGTCTGCAAAGCCACCAACCATCCAACATGAAGAAAAACATCGATCGCATTTCGGTCAGCTTTAATTTGAACGCAGATTAGGCCTCTTTCGCGATTCACACTCGTGTTTCTGATTTATCGTACGTCCAAACTTTAAATTCTCGTAGTGAACAAACGGTTTGTCCTACAGCGCTCCGGGTGGTCTCAAAAAATTCTTAAAATTCTATAGAATCTTAAATTGAAGGAAAAACAATACCTTTATATCAAAATTTTTTGAGTTAGGGTGTTTTCAAAATTTCAAAATTGATTTTGGAACCCTTAGAAGTGACCTGCATCAACCTGAATCTTCGGGACACAACTAGACCCCAAATGGAGCCTACATACCAAATTTCATCAAACTCGGTCAATGCTAAGTGGCAAAAGTGCCGCGTACGGCGGACGGACGGCCAAATTTTTATTCCTTTTTTGGATTCTACGTACCTTGAAACGTAAACCATCAAATTTTGAGGGGGTGTTAAAAAAAAAAATTTCTTGGTCGATTCCAAAGGTTCATTATTGAAAATAGTAAACCAAAATGTATTACATAGTACATATAGCCACAGATTCTAAGATGATAAGGGGGGGAAAATTAGGAAGATTTACTAAAATGCTGATTTTACAGCGAGAATCTTAGTGAGAAAGTCACCTTAAGTGTCCAACTATTGGGCCCGTTACCCTACGTAACTGGGATATCTCGGTTCAAACCGTCGCGCGTTGGCGTATTTACCGTAGTTGCTTCATCGCCCCAATGACGCCTGGGAAGTGCCCATTGTCATGGTTACAGGAGAAGAGAGTCTACAAGGCCTCGGAGTACCTGAGCGACTCAATCATTACGATGGATCGTGTTTGGCACTTTTTGCTTACCGTTTTGGCAGAGGATATCGAAACAATGGCCAGTTAATGGGTCAATGACTTGCAATAACGTCGTGGCGTCTTGGAGCCCTCTCCCCCACGCTGTGGTTGCGAACTCGACGCAATTATGAAGACAGGTTTCAATCCAGCACTGAGGTTTTGCCACTCGTCACAATGAGGGCTTCTCTGGGGAATTGGACTCGTAGAATACAGAACAACCCGTTACCGTGAACATATTGTTGAGTAATGCATGCATTCCTGGGGGACTTTAGCATTAGTTCAATTTAAACCATGGTGAGCGATAAAACTTGCATTTTTTTACCTTCCTACTTCAAAAAACTGTTGTACTTGTCGGCGGCATCGCCAGTATATTTGAATTAGACGCCACCGGAACATAATAAGATCTCTGAATCGGCTTTTCGAAGGATCGAATGAACGTGACTCGTATTGAATCAGCTGTCGATACACCCATCCTGTATCGAGTGATATAATTCTGGTATTCATAGCTTCTCTTTAGAAAACATTATTTTATATACTCAACATATATATAAATACTAAGAAGAATGAGTTTATGTTCGTTTTTTTGTTGAATGAATGAAAAATATATGACCATTTTGTTTTGAAAACATTTTTTCAGTTTCACACGTCATTTTTACGTAGTCTACTAATAACTGTGTGTCAGGGAAGATTAACTGTAGGGTTAATTGTCACTAATGTTTTCTCACTATTCTTGAACATTGTCAAGCCACCCCTCAGAGTCAGTTTCAGCTGTTCGCTATCTGTTCACTTCTTACGATTGCATAATTGATTCAAAAGAATATATCACCAACATTCACCTTGCTGGGCTGCGCGTCAAAATGGCTCTCCTTCACTTCTTCTTCTTCTTCTTTTTTCTTGAATTAGTTGTCACAGCCGCTGCTATGTGGAACATATATTTTTTTCGGTTTGATATTCTTGGCATATGTATTGTTGATTCTTGCTATTCTTGTTTTGTTTTGAGATTGTTGGAATTGTTGCGGAGGTTGGGAGGATTACAGTTGCAAATTGTTGTTCCTCACAAAATGATATATTTTGGTGAGGATGTCTGGATCTAAGCCACGTTGCAGTATATCTTGTATGTTGTCAGATAGAGGTAGTTGCAGTTCGGCATACAGTACTCTGCGTGCGGCATGGTAATTATTACAGTTGAACCCGTTTTTTTTTTAAAGGGGTTATGTGTCATTTGTGAAACTTTCGGGAAAACGCAAAAAACTGTTCCAAGTCGTCAAAACGATCAAAACATCCCATTTTTTGAAATATTCCAACACAGCTACTTACTCCACGATCTTCCAGAATTTTTCAGATTTTTTCAGCAAGGGGAAGTGTATCAAATTCCAATTTGAAATGCTCTCACATACCCCCTTTTAAAAAAATCGATTTTTCAGGACTGAAATCATTTTAATAAACAGCTTTATTCATTGAATGAAACATATTTTGATGAAAATATGTACATTAAACATCATAACATAAAGTATGTATATGATCAGTTTATTATTTGGCCTACATGTTCTTCAGGAATGTAATTCTTCAACCTCTCTAGGTCAGCTAACGGAAATGAATGGGTTGATGGGAGTCCGGCAATCACAGAATGGACTTTTGAGCATTGCTGCAGGTCATAACAATTTTGGGGACGATTTTTGGGGTGAAAGATGTGTAGCCGATCTACTAAGCGCACTTTTCTATTGATGAGAGCGGAATCACGATAGCACGGGAGAAATCTATGCCTCTCACATGGAAAAAATTTTCGTTTTTGTCGAATTTTGCTTCCGAGTTTACCAAGGTAGCGCACGCTTTGTTTTCACTTTTCAAGATTGAAAAAAATGTTCCCCAAAATCAAAATTTCCACTCGCGTTTTACGTTTCAGACCTTCCTGAACAATTTTGGTTCCGTGTTTGTCTGTATGTCTGTCATGAAATCCTTACCACAGCCATAACTTCTACAATTCTCATCCTATTTTGATGAAATTTTCAGGGATTGTGCGGGTGGGGGTGTAGATGGTCCCCTATGAGAATCATTACCACCGGACTGATAGTAGCCGCCGCACATACGCAAACGCGAAATCCTCGCCACGGCCATAACTTCTATATTTCCCATCTGATTTGATTACATTTTCAGGAATAATGCGAGTTGGGATGATGATGGTCCCCTATGAAAATCATGGTCCCCAAATTGAAAGTATCTTATGCGCATGCGTAAACGTAAAATCCAGCCAACACTTCTACATTTTGCAGCAATATTCAGATATTGTGCGGGTTGACGTCTAGATGGTCCCCTGTGAGGGTAGTGGAAGGTACTTAGAGATTGATATTTTGAGAGTAACTAGTATGCATCTGGTCATCTATAGTCGGGTTATGGATACGAGGAAGCTACGTGCCACACCCATTTGAAATTGTTGTCTTAGTTAGGGCAAGTTGGAGATTCAAAAGGAAGTGATTTCGGTTAATTATTTTCAATAAAAAAGCTTAGGAATCGACCAAGAAACAAAATTTAACCCCCTCCCTTTAACGACATATTAATTATTATAAACCAACCTGACAGTTCATTATTTGAGTCTCGAAACTCCAGGTCGACCACATAGCGAGTAAGTTCTTTTTTGAAAAGGGGTTATGTGGCTCACATAGCCCCTTTCAAAAGACATCGGAAATTTCAACCTGTTTTTTCTATGGGAAGCGTCAATGATACGAGGTTCTTTTAAATCGCAATGGATGCAACCAAGTATGGGGACCCAGAAAATGAAAAAAAGTGAAAATGGCCGAAAATGTCACATAGCCCCTTTGAAAAAACGCTGCAAATTATTACACAACGGTTTATTATTTTTATATAGATCACTCGTCTACAAAATCACCAACCATCCAATATGAAGAGAAAAATTAAAAAAAAAAAAAAATCAAAATCACCAACCATTGATTGCATTTCGGTCAGCTCTAATTTGAACGGAGATTAGGCCTCTTTTGCGATTCACACTCGTGTTTGGATTTATATATATATATATATATATATATATATATATTTCAATATAAACCGTTAAATTTTCGTAGGGAGCGAACGGTTTGTCCTACAGAGCTCCGCGTGGTCTCAAAAAATTCTAAAAATTCTATAGAATCTTAATTTGAAGGAAAAACAATACCTTTATATCGAAATTTTTTGAGTTAGGGCGTTTTCAAAATTTCAAAATTGATTTTGGAACCCTTAGGAGTGACCTACATCAACCAAAAGCTTCGGGGCACAACTAGACCCCAAATGGAGCCTACATACCAAATTTCATCAAAATCGGTCAATGCTAAGGGGCAAAAGTGCCGCGTACGGCGGACGGCCAAACTTTTATTCGATTTTTGGATTCTACGTACCTTGAAACGTAAACCATCAAATTTTGAGGGGGTGTTAAAATTTTTTTTTTTCTTGGTCGATTCCAAAGGTTCATTATTGAAAATAATAAACCAAAAACGGGTTCAGTTGTTTAGCAGGTGATTGATGCTACCCGTCTCCTGATCGTCCTGGCAATCGTCGCAGAAGGGGTCCTCTTTATGTCCCATAAGGTGCTTGAAGGATGGAGTGTTGCCGTGTCCTGACAGTATCCTATTGATGGTTGTATAGTATTGTTGGTTTTCATGGGTGCCTTTGTACCATGGAGTGCATGTGGGATCGCTTATGATTGATTTGGTCCAGTGTCCATGGATGAGGGTTCTCTCTTCATGGGTTTCTCTCCAGTGATCAGCTCTCCTTTTTTTCAGGACCTTGACAAAGTCAGGATAACTGGTATGTCCGGCCTTCTTTATGGTGTTATTACTTGTTGCGATGGTTCTTACAATACGGTCTATTTCCTCGTTGTAATGTATATGTGAATGTCCCGGTACCCACTGTAGTATAGTGGAGGTTCCAGTTTCGTTACGGCGCTCCTTCACGACCAGCTGAGAAGGTTAGATTTGATACCAATAATAATCGATTATTGACTATCGAAGATACCAGCTATCAGGCCAACTCCTCGACATGTCGATAACATCGGATCAAATCATCGATACATTTAAAACTTCGATATTATCGATATCGATGGCTCATCCCTGCCAGAGTTACAAATGACGAAAATTTCCTTTTCACTCGGAGGGGGGCAGTTGCAGGTGGCGCGGCGGGTGGGAGGCGGATGAGCTGCGGTGGAGGTTTAGCGCCTTATTAATGCCCTCATAAACCCCTCTTTTTTCCCTCCTTCGGAACCCTCTGACTTTCCCGCTTCCTCCCGCCCGCGACCTTCGGGCGCTCCGCAGTTGCTCCCACAAGGTCCGCCATCCGTCGTGCAGTTGAGACTTCTGGCTGCACTTTGCATCCCCTAGCAACCCCGATTCCGCGAAGCGGTCCAATGGCGCATGCGCCGTCTCCTATCTTCGATCCATAAATTCAAGCCCCGCGCCGCTCCTCTTCCTCTCTACACCCTTTTCCACCTCCGCCAGCCCACATCCCGCCCTACAAACCCCGTTTACAATTTGAGTTTTTCTTTTGTTCACTTGTCTTCTTTTCGTTTTTTCACGTTGAATTGCTTCCGAGTCTACCAAGGTAGCGGAAGCTTTGTTTTCACTTTTAAAGGATAAAAAAAGTTCTCCAAAATCAAAATTTTCACTCGCGTTTTGCGTTTTAGACCTTTCTGAACAATTTTGGTCTGTGTGTCTGTCTGTCATGAATTCCTTGTAATGAGAAAAACTATACGAAGTTATTGTCCGATATCTATGAAATTTTCAGGGATTGTGCGGGTTGGCGTGTAGACGGTCCCCTATGAAAATCATCATCCCCGGACTGATAGTAGCCACTGCGCATGCGCAAACGTGAATTTCCTTGTAACGGCCATAATTTCCACATTTTCTACCCGATTTGGATGACATTTTGAGGAATTACACGGATTAGGTTGTAGATGGTCCCCAATCAAAATCAAGGCCTTCACAGCAAGTAATTAAGTAAAGTAAACAACCATTTCAGGTTGGATTTTCGTCCGACTGCCATTCCTGGCGTCGCGGACGTCATCAGCTGTCTTCCCAAAGGAAGATCGGAATTGGTTCTGATGATTTCGCTCATGGCTTCCCATTGGCCTCACCGCCCTGGGTTGGGACGAGGGGGAACTACGACCGGCTTAAGGCCGGGTCACACTTGTCATACAAGCTTCAGATCCGAGTCCGATCAGAGAATCGGATAGACGTCGGAGGGGGCGTCGGATCGGAAAGGGGTGGGCACACCTGTCCGATACACGCGTCCGATTTGTTCCCCTCACCACTCGTCAGTCGCCTCCCGGCAGTTGTCAAATGTATAGTATATGTACATAAATACATATTTAAGTGTGTGTCATTGCAGACGATAACTCTCCTAAGATTTAATATTAATTAATTCATATTAATTCAAACGCCAACAAATTAAGAATTGCAAACGAAAAGCGAAGTTCGTTGGACAGCGCTCTACGTGTGCGAGGAAGTGCTCAAATGCGAAAAAAAAGAAAAAATGGGGAACGTCTGAATTTTTTTTTTTTTTTTTTTGTTTTGTCGTTTTAGATAACTAAGGAAGGAATAGTCTGGGGAAAAATATTTATTTGTCTTGTTTTAGAGCGTTTCATTGAAAAATCGTGACAAATATTAAATGGTTATGAAATTGATTTTCAAAGGTACTAGTGGTATTGATTTTCAAAGGAACAACATTCGAGAGGCATAAAATAACCATAAAATAAGGCATAAATAACCATAACTATGTTGCATGAATGGATACAGCCTCACTACTTCAATAAGTTCTTCCGGGTTGACGGAAGACATTGTAGGAGTACTAAAAAAATATAATAAAAGATTATAAAGACCATTTACAAAACAAACATACGAGAAACACAACGACGGCGGACAAAAAAGAACTAAATAAATACTCGTACCTACCTTCCTTCCGATGCTCTTCCCGCAAATCGGACAGGGAATGGTTGACGAACTCTGAGTCGGATCGGAACAAAAATCGGAGAACAATCGGAGTGGGATCGGTCACGGGTGGGAGAGGTGTGAACTACGCCGTCTAGAGTCCAAAGACATTCCCTCTTCCGACTCCCCTCCGATTCTCTGATCGGAGTCGGATCTGAAGCTTGTATGACAAGTGTGACCCGGCCTTTACCCGGAAAATATGCCGCAGAGGCGGGCCTCGAACTCACGGCCCCTGCAACCGGTTAGAGTCTCGTCTCCAGAGACACATGCCCTAGCTCGCTCGGTCACAGCTGACCCCTCCTTCAAATTCGCAGAAGCTTCTGCGCATGCGCAAACGTAAAATCCTTGTAACGGCCATAACACTTAATTTTTCATCCGATTTTGATGAAATTTTGTAGGATTGTCCAGATTAGCGTGTAGATGGTCCCCAATGAGGGTAGTGAAAGGTACTTAGAGATTGGTGTTTTGAAACTATGCATCGGATCATCTATATAATCGGGTTATGGATACGAGGAATCTATGTGCCACACCCACTTGGCATACGTTTTGCTTCCGAGTCTACCAAGGTTGCGGAAGCTTGGGTTTTCACTTTTCAAGGACGAAAAAGAAAAGTTCTCCAAAATCAAACTTTTCACTCGCGTTTTGCGTTTTAGACCTTCCTGAACAATTTTGGTTCAGTGTCTGTGTGTCTGTCATGAATTCCTTGTAACGCGCATAACTATACGAAGTTATTGTCCGATTTCTATGAAATTTTCAGGGATTGTGCGGGTTGATGTGTACACGGTCCCCTATGAAAATCATCATCCTCGGACTGATAGAAGCTACTGCGCATGCGCAAACGTGAATTCCTTGTAACGGCCATAACTTCTACATTTTTTGAGTAGTGACTCACTTACATTTTTCATCTGAATTTGATGAAATTTTCTAGGATTGTCCAGATTAGCGTGTAGATGGTCCCCTATGAGGGTAGTGGAAGGTACTTAGAGATTGGTGTTTTGAAACTATGCATCGGATCATCTATATAATCGGGTTATGGATACGAGGAAGCTATGTGTCACACCCACTTGGCATACGTTTTTTTCCTTCTCTCACCCCTCGGAGCGCCCTCTCATGTCCACCACCTCCGAATATCCTCTCCGTATTGTATTATTCATTGGCGATAAAAATGGTTCATCCATTATGGACCAGCAGTCGGGAGCACCTCGGAGTCGAGGAGGTTCACCTCAGCATGGTGACTCATCAAGACGTCCCTAAGCGAATAAGGGGCGGTTTATCAAAGCTCAGGTAAAGCCTGGGTAGCTGTCTGCCTCGGATAACCTCTCGGGCAAACCAAACAGGTCGTTTATCAACGCACTTTTAACCCCCAGGTAGCGCTTTCTGCTGGATAACTTTGCCTGGAGATCCGAGGTTCCGGTAAAGGCATTATTCCTTGGGTAACTTCCATTTTGTTGTGATTTGGAATCCATATTGGCATTGATTCGTATTCATAATTATTTGTGATTCTTTCGCACTTCATAATGTTCCACAACATACCTACTTAGATTATTGATAGTTTCGGATTTTTCAGATGAGGAAATAGTTTAATTTCTCGAGTATGGTCATATTAATACGTTTCGACCTCGTCCTGACTATTTCAACATGCTGGATGTCAAATTTCATACCCATTTTCATGAAATTTTCAAATTTCATACCGACTCTCCTAGGAAGCCGTCTTCTATAGTGTTGTAGTCGATATATGAGAAAATTGAAATTCACAATGACAGAAATCACTCCATATCGATACTTCTCTTCATACTCAAATTCTATGGCCTTGGTGAGTAGATTCCAATAATACCAATGGGACCACAATACGGAGTGTGGAACAAAAGGATCCCATAATTAATCGGAATTATATTGGAATACGACTGAAACTTTCGACGACGACCATGTTTATTTTGGTGACAGTAGTACTCCGGTTTGCACAGGGACAACTTACCTCATATTATTATTATTATCATACGGATCAGAAATAAGCATACTTTTCGAAGAAAATACTAACTAACGATGTTTTCATACCTGATGAACACCTTTAAGACTACACCAGTGCAGCTAGGGATCGTCTCGTTCATGAGTATTTTGCAACAATGGTGTGAGAGAATTTAGGAAAATGTACTGAGAGGTTTGACGGGTAGAAATATAAAAATATGCTGAGCATATATTTCAAATTTATTACAATATTCATAGCATGTGATAACAATAATTTTAATTGATATGTTTTATAATACTTTCAGTAATTACAAGAAAAAAGTAATAAATTCATTCTTTTTTACTTATATTTCATTCTTCAGTCTCCCTCACCTGCACAGAAAAAGAACATCATGTTAGTTAACACGTATCTGAAAAATATTGATACAAATAACTCGTATTGTTCTATTATCAAATAAATCATATTAATAAATAAATACAAGTGAAAGAAGGTGCTATGTCCCAAAAATAAATTACGAGAAAATTGATTTCAAGTTTAGACATTTAGACCAGTCAATTTATACAAAAAATGCCAAACATCGGGGGGTATCTACGATTTTTCTGTATGTTGTTAGGACCCCATAATGCACTAAAAACTGTGAAATTTCTTCTTCAGTTTTTTAACTTCAACTTCTAATCTATGATAATATTAATCATTTATGCGCAGTAACTTTCCAAAGTACATTAACCCATTAGTGCCCATTGGTGACAGTTAAGATCAACCTGAGCTCCATAGGTTGGATAATAACGGAGATTCAGCAATTTAAAAATGGGTAATTTTATCCAAACAGTGAAATTTTTGTTTAAAGGCAGTTTATTGAGCCTCTCATTCGCAAAACTACTGATTTTAGATAGAAGTAAAGAGAGAAATTTGAATAGATTGTTATCAGCTTCATTTAACACCTGAATCATACCTGTAGCTAACATACATTTATTATTAAAAAATGATAAAATCAGTAGAAAAATAGTATTTCAAAAATAGAAGGTACTTACCATCAGAAGTTTCAGACGTTTTCCGCGAACAAAAATGAGAAAACTCGGGTTTTAACCAAAAATTTTGTTACAAAATAGACTTCGCAGGGATTGTCTAACCTCTACTATTTTACTGAAAAACCTACAAAAAAGGATGAAAAAACCAGTGTTGAAATGCTGAAATGTGGGGGAATCAGCGTTGTTGTGATGGTACCACTTTTTCCCTCAGACCAAGTTATCTGGGGAATACCTACCCGAGGAAGAGCTACCTGAGGGATAAATGTTGATTGATAAACGACCCCACAAAGTTGACCGCTTGGCATAGGTAAAGTCGAGGTAACTATCTGAGGCTTACCTCGAGTATACCTTTCCAATTGATAAACGGGCCCTAATCTGAGGTGAAAGGGGACAACACTCAACAGAAAATTACACAAAGGTTTATTGTTTGTTTATATAGATCATTCGTTTGCAAAAGGCACAGCTTTGCCATTGTCAGGTAGGCCCCACATACCTCCTTCATAATCGAGTTTATTAGGAAGAAATAAGCGCTTCACAATGAGGAATTTCACCATGTCGGAATTTCCTATTTTTGACCCCAAAATCGGATTCAGCAACTCGAAAAACCCCCTAAGGCAAACTTTCAGCCCGAACTTCCTAATTTACGAATAAACAAAACAGTGTAGAAAATACGAATGTTTAAAAAAACCGGGAAAATGACGTCATGCTGGAATAGTTCATTTATGGCCGCTTGAAGTGCTGAGATCGAGAAATCTATTGTCCCCAGATGCAAAATTTCACGAAACAGTAAAGTTCGAAATCGAAAAACTGAAGAAAAAAATAGAAAAAGCAAGATGGGGAAAATTTGGTTTCCCCTGTTTTTGTTTGATAACTTTTCTCTTAGAAAACACGATTTCGTCGTCCCAATGGGCAACACTGGGAGGAGACGGCGATCCGAACAGCCCAATCTGCGAGCGTTCCCGCTTCACGTCCGTTTTCCCGGTTAGTTTTGAAATCAAAAATTTTGACTGTCTTCCAAAAATAACAGGAGACTTATTTTCCGAAATCAGCCCGATTTTCATCTATCCCACACCATTAACTATTCAGGAAAAATGCAAACAGAAATCGGTGAAATTCCTCATTCGAAGAAATAAGTAGTAAGGAGGTGCCTTCATTGGGATATTTGATTATAGGTTGCTAATAAGAACGCAAAGCTGAGTAAAAATCGAAAAAAACGAACAGCATTTTGGTCAGCTAAAATTTTAACGGAGATTAGGCCTCTTTTGCCATTCATACTCGTGTTTCTGATTTATGAATGTCCAACCTTAAGTTCTCATGGGGAGCGAACGGTTGGTCCAATTTATCTCTGGGTGGTCTCAATTGATGCTAAAAATGCAATACTATTTTTAATTGGTGAAAAACAATATCTTTATATCGAAATTTTTGAGCTAGGGCGTTTTCAAAATGTCAGTCCTAGTTTTCAACCCTTGGAAGTGACCGACATCAACCAAAAGCTTCGGGGTACAACTAGACCCCAAATGGAGCCTATAATACCAAATTTCACCAAACTCGGTCCATGGGCACTAAGGAAAGTGGATGGCGGACGGACGGCAAAATTTTTATTCGATTTTTGGATTCTTCTTTGGACGTATCTTGAAAGGTAAAACAACCAATTTTAAGGGGTTAATAATTTTTTCTTGGTCGATTCCAAAGGTTCATTATTGAAAATAATAAACCAAAAGAAACTTGAAGTCTTGAATCTGTTTGGAAAACAATATGTAGTACTCAATACGATTAATACATGGAAAGTTTAAATTCATTGAAAATCTCCATCAACCTGACTGAGATGGAGGATTGTTTACTAATTGTAATACTTTCTCTTTTGGTTGGGTAAGGGATGTATGGAGTGGCTGATCACAACTATCTCGTCCAAGGCGCGTTGCAAGTTGAATCGCTTACCGATCGATGCGTGACAATCAACTTTATTTATTGCTTTCAGCCCTTTATTATTCGTTATCTCACGACACGCTTGAGGCCGCGCATAGTACGAGAGGCTGAACCTACTTTAGCGCGAATCTCTCCTCCCCCGTGTTTATTCTTTGGCATTCTTTACTGGTACTTCTCATCTTGGTGGTCCCCAAGACGCAAATTCTAGCTGAAAGCTGTCACCGACCAGTATCCACCGGACATGGAACCAATTCGGTTCTGACTGAAGATGCATGTCTATCAAAACCAATCGAGCAGTTTAAGACTTGCGCTCGATATACTATAGCCTCCCTCCCGCCGGAAATGCTGACTATTATACTCACCAGATTAGGCTAGAATGTCGGTTCAGTCTAGTAGTAATCGGTGTCAGACAAACATCTAGAGACTAAGGGTGGTATTCATAGTCATGACTCGATTAGGATTTGGGTAACTACTCCATTGAGTAATTACTCTCAGGACATGAGTGGAGTAATTACTTATCCTTCGAGTAACTACTCGACAAAAGTAACTACTCGAGATTCTGGAGATGCATCGTGAGGCTCGAGTAGTTCCTCAACCAGCAGTTTGTAGCCCTGATTGCTAGTTGAACGGGAAACTTCCTTTGACAGGGATTTTCCCCTGTTTAACGGTGAACTTTCCTGTATTGATACATCACTGCAGTGGTAACCCTTCCGGTAGGTTTTGAGAGCGCTGCATGTTTGTTTTTTTGAGTGGTCGGTAGTTAGTCAGTTTGTGTTGGGTTGTGCGTGAAAAGGGGAAGAGATAATAATATTTGAAGATATTCTTTTCCTGTTCTAACCACTTTTGAACCTGGTGGTGCATCAGCAACGTTACTTTTCAGCCTCTGAGCTAGTGATCTGGTAAGGTTGACTTTTATGTGTGAAACAAGCTGCAAGAATGAGACGATTCAAAAAAGCGGATAGAATGGAATGGAAGTCATAAGAGTATCTTAAGTTGGTTTTCTACTTGGTAATCCTCTCACATTTCAGTCAATATATAATTGTAAATGAATCGAGTACGTTCTAAATTATTTCTATTACGAAAATTATCAAAATCTATAAAATTGAACACTGTCATTGAAGTAGTTCCATTTTCCTCAAAATATATCAATGTTCTCGTGGATTTGTCAAATTTTCTTCATTTCCCCCAAGAAATGTTAAAAAAAAATCTTTTTGTTCATTCATTTTTGAGAAAACTATATTGGTATATTAAGGTTTTACTTTGAAACTGATTGCATTGCACTGCCTTCAAATTCCTCTCATTTTACTTATTTCTAAAATGAATGGTGTTGCGAGTGAACGGTTCAAAACACTGTAATTATTTAACCTACAAGGTCCAGTTGGTCTCAAACTATAGAAAACTCTACCTACTAAAGACAATAAATTATTGAAATTATATTTTAGAAGTTATGGTTAAAAAACTGAAAAAGTTCAAACATTTCATGGTTTTTAGCGTAAAGGGTTTTCAAAGTTGCAAATTCGGATGACTTTTTAAATCATTCTAAAATTTTAATTTTTATTATTAAATTTATTGTTATCCTTATAGATTTTTGCGATTGCAAAGAATCGTAGATATATCCATTTTTGATGAGAACAACACGTTGAGTAACTGCTCAAGTGTCCTGTCCAGGTGCCTCGAGTTTTTGCTAGTTTCGAGTAGAAGCAGGCCTCGACTCAACGCCAAGTTTTGTTTATGAATACCGCACGCAGAGCGGATACTCGTAGTTTGGAGTAAATACTCGAGATGACGACTGTGAATAGCGTTGAGCATCCGCCGTCACTCCAAGACCCATTCGAGTATTTACTCGGCTTCGAGTAATGTCTATGAATGTGAGCTCAGCACTTCCCGAAGCCTCTTGAAATATTCACTTCCTCCCGGACGTAATTGCGTATTTCGGTGTACGTGTTCGTATTATGCATACAAGCCGGTACCCTCCTTCGGTTGTGCAATCATCTCTAACAATGATTGTAACCATAAACCGTCATGATAAACAACTATTAAACTGTTTACTCCATCGGAGCTAAGAATCTCAACATCATCATGTACTCGTATTTCAAAAGAAGAAATTCATACATATCATATCTTTCAATTTCAGCCTGCTGATCAGATTTGGAGGAAAGAAGGCCGTACAAAATCACAGCGTGGCTCATAGCTTCTTTGTACCCATAATACGGTGTGGTGATGCTTGAGCTGCTAATCTCTAAGTACCTTGCACTACCATCTACACCCGCGCAATCCCTGAAAATTTCATCGAAATAGGACAATCACTTCGAATAGTTTGGACTGTTACAGTCAGACAAGATTTTTGCTTTCGAGTCTACCAAGGTAGCAGAAGCATTGTTTTTACTTTTCAAGGTTGAAAAAAGAAAAGTTCTCCTAAATCAAAATTTCCACTCGCGTTTTAAGTTTCAGTTTTACTGCCTTCCTGAATAAGCTTCGTTCCGTGTCTGTCTGGCTTAAAATCCTAGTAACAGGCAAAACTATACGAAGTTATTATCCGGTTTCGACGAAATTTTTTGGGATTGTGCGCTTCGGCGTGTAGATGTTCCCTCATGAAAATCATGGCTTCTGGCTCCACTACTGCGCATGCGCAAACGTAGAATGTTTTAAAGAGCGGGAATAAAATGACATTTTCAGGGATTGAGCGGGTTGACATGCAGATGGTCCCCTATGCAGGTAGTGCTACGTACTTAGAGATTAGCTACTATGCATCGGATCGTCATACAATCGGGTTATGGATACGAGTAGCTATGTGCCATACCCACTTGGCAGTCGTTTTTATAGCTGCCAGTTTTTGCCCGTCTTATTTGTTAGTGGAGGAGTTCAATAGGAAGTTGATGATATCATTTTATTTGTTATATTTTAATAATGTAATAGGTATGCATCTTAGATTTGGGGCAGGACATTGCTATTGAGTGAAGGAGCTCTTGGGAGGAGGAGGAAATTGGGTATCGCTGATTACTATTACTCTGGATTAATATGCAAGAGCTGATGGGAGGGTTACAACAAGTTATTGAGTTCAAGATTACGGGAATATCACAACAATGTTGTATCTAAACAACGATAGACCATTATAATTTCTAACCATTTCAGTATCAATGTCTGGTATTCAGATTTTATTTTCTCGTCGTTTTTTCTAGCAATTTCAATCTGATCTACCACTCGGGATTTCTTGTAACAACTAAGAACTTCATTATAAGAACTAAGATTGTCAGGCGCTGAGCCTTGCCTACTTTATTTTCAACCTTTGATATTTCGTTGTAGAATAAAGGCTCAGCAGCAAGGTTGTAGTCATCAATTCCCGGCTATGCCGCAACTCGTCATTCTTATTTTTGAGCTAACCTTTTCATTTTTTGTCCAGTTTCGTGTGTATTCGTTGTTTCTCATCACCTAACTATCTTCATACTTGGTTTAGTCTCACCCCGTTTTGGTTTATTATTTTCAATAATGAACCTTTGGAATCGACCAAGAAAAAATGTTTTTTAACACCCCCTCAAAATTTGATGGTTTACGTTTCAAGGTACGTAGAATCCAAAAATCGAATAAAAATTTGGCCGTCCGTCCGCCGTACGCGGCACTTTTGCCACTTAGCATTGACCGATTTTGATGAAATTTGGTATGTAGGCTCCTTTTGGGGTCTAGTTGTGCCCCGAAGATTTTGGTTGATTTAGGTCACTTCTAAGGGTTCCAAAATCAATTTTGAAATTAGGAAACGCCCTAACTCAAAAAATTTCGATATAAAGGTATTGTTTTTCCTTCAATTTAGGATTCTATAGAATTTTTAGAATTTTTTGAGACCACGCGGAGCTCTGTAGGACAAACCGTTCGCTCGCGACGAGAATTTAGGTGTTTTACGTACGATAAATCAGAAACACGAGTGTGAATCGCAAAAGAGGCCTAATCTCCTTTCAAATTATAGCTGACCGAAATACGATCGATGTTTTTCTTCAAGTTGGATGGTTGGTGGATTTGCAGACGAGTGATCTATAGAAAAATAATAAACCATTGTGTAATAATTTGCAGCGTTTTTTTGTTCGATCCAGAGAACTTCCCTGTAACACGTTACTCCATCAAAGTATCGAAATTAGCACGATTTCTTATTATTTCAGTTATTATTAAGAAAAAATAATACCTAAAAAATAGATAAACATGGTAATTCTGAGCAATTATCCGGTCAACTCCGATATTTCTCACACTTAACCATGATATATGTAGAGTAGTAAATATCAATATTCAGACCGAAATAAGTGTCGGAAAAGGAAAATATATTGTGAAACTTACCTTAGTAGTCATCTGACTTGCTATCTTTATCGAGACTGGTGCGCATAGGCAACACATTGAACATTTGTGGAGGGAGGTGCGGGGAAGCGTGCCTCGATACGGAAACCGAAAACAACATTTTATCGGCCATTTAGCAGAGTTTATGTTTAAAAGAGAGTACTCTGATTACAAAACAAGAGTGCATCATCTATTCAGAGCAATTGGCCATCTGTATAACGGTGAAAACGAACACCCTAACATCACTCGTGAAGCTGATACACATAGCAAGTCAGATGACTACTAAGGTAAGTTTCACAATATATTTTCCTTTTCCGACACTTATTTCGGTCTGAATATTGATATTTACTACTCTACATATATCATGGTTAAGTATGAGAAATATCGGAGTTGACCGGATAATTGCTCAGAATTACCATAAATATAATAATGTTATAACAATTATATTAAAAATTATTAATATCATATTTATGTAATTCAATATAAAAAATTTAATATAATTATAAAATACTAGAATATACCTCTGGAGTTTTATGAACTTTCGTTCGTACCACCGTCGTTCAAATCAGCGGCGTGCGTGGAATTTTGGGTCTTTTACCTAGAATATAGATGTGGTTCTCTACGGACTAGGGTAATGGCACCAGTAACAGGCATCTAACGTATAACCGCTGTGGAGTGCCAGACTGGCACCGTTGCTGGAGAGGGGGTGAACTCGACTTTGAACTTGAGTATCGCTGTTCATGGATTTCGACGTGCTGTCCAAATCCGAGGCTCGCAGGTCGCTAGAAATGTTATGGTGGGGGGGGGGGTCCACTTTGTCTACATCAAAATTTCAAGTTTCAAGTTGCTAAAAATGATTATAGTGCATCTAACTAAATTACATTGGGTGAAACTATTTTGTGCGGTTAAAAGGTAAATAAGAATGTTTTGCCGTTTACTAGTTGAAAATGAACTAATCATCATCCAAAGGGACGTCTATCGACAGGAGGTTAATATTCCGCAGGCCGCCAATTGTAATGAAATTGCGACAGACCCGGTCGGCAGTGAAATTCAACATTACGACGTTCGTGGTGATTCTTGCAGCACTCGAATGTAAAATGCAAAATGTGTCAAAAATAGATTCATATTGCGAATTTGATTCTGACATTGACAACATCCAGTGGTACATTCGCCTCGTGAAGGTCAGCAGCATGAAAGAACGGAAGCTCGATGTTACACAGCGACCCAGTTCGACCGGGAAAATGAAATTTTAATCTAACAGCCGTTGTAAAGGCTCAATCGCGTGTGTTCAACTCCCCTGCGCTCCCCTCAGTCAGCTGTTGGTCTCAATATTCCTACCTCTGGCTCTTCCAATAAAGATGCGATGACATTTTATTATAAAAAAGACGTTGCTTCAAAGAATTGTGATGAGTTCCAAGTTAGGACAGTGAGACTAATGTAGGTAGGTAACTACACGAAATGACGTTTGCTTTTCAATCATGTAAATGGTTAATTGAATTAGTGGTTTTTTAATTTGAAATATTTAAAAAATATTTAAAGTTGAAATATTTACATTTTGTCGTTACCGAGACCTGAGGTATATTTTTAAAATTTGATTCACATATTTTCGATTAGTCCTTTATTGCATGAGGTACAATTTGTGTGCGCTGTTCTAAATAAACTTAATAACTGTTGAATATGAAATGAAAGTTGAACTGGAAGATAATCACAGTCGGAGGTACTGACAATTATAACAGAAGGATGTAAATTAATGCAGCAGGGTGAACTCTTTGGCACAGATAATTGTAAGGAAGCGATGGATAATTGTTAATTGATTAGGAGTTTAGATTAGGAGGAAATAACATTTCGGTTCAAGTGAGAAGTGATATCAAATGTCGAAGAAGCCTGAGAAAATGTTTCTTCTCTGAAAGAATGCGATGTACTTCAAGAACTACGATTCGCAACATCTTCCTCGCCATTCCATTATTTACTCTTTGTTCTATCCTGACACACAGACGTGATCTATCCATATCAGGGACACCATTTGTTACTTCTTTCAAAGCTGTTATGAATTTGGATTGCATCACTTCAATTTCTTCGCTCTTCAAACTCCGTACCTCAGCTGTGTTTTGAAACATAGACCCGACCAAGGAGTCAAAAACCCGACAAAGTCTGGCAGCTATCTGCTAAAATTTTCCTGGCACTGATACCACGCGTGGCTTTTGATTCAGAAATGGTTGCGGTTTTTTTAAAGAACAATCTTGTTGAATTGGAGAGAACCCTCAAGTTCATTGTGATCATTGAGAGACATTGTGATGGTGGAAGGGGGCGCTTCTGTGTGATTGATTGGTTATATAAGGGTAGTCATTACGTCGTTGCTTTGCACTGGGTAGATGTTGATTTCCCGGGATGAGGGAATGGCATTCGTGGTTTTGATTTTTATCAGTGTTAACCAGGATTGTTCGGAGATCAATTCACATCGATAATTGTTTGTTTTATTCTTAACCCTAATTGGATCATGGTGTCACTAGTGTCACCGAAAACTTCTTGGGTATTCCACAGCTGTCCCAAGGTGTCACCAGATAAGCAAGATTTAAATTGTAATTTAAAAACTAATGAACAGAGCTGAATTTTTTGAACTATTTCGTGTAAGTTATTAGAAGTCAAAAAAAGTCTAATCATCCAGCATGAATTAATGAGCGAATTTTCAAAGAAATCTTTCAGTTGAAGGTATCGTTAAGAAAAGAAACAATGGTATTGGCAGTTCCTTAAAGAATCGCTAAAATAATATGATAAAAAATTTGAAAATTTCTAATCGATTTCCTTGGAAATTTTTGTCAACTTTATTTTGAGACTCCTAATAGCCCACAAAAAATTCAGCTGCCGAATAAATTTAATATTGCAATTTAATTTTGGTCACTCCAGTGACACTTTGGGACATCTGTTAACCGGTGACACTAGTGATGCCATGATCCAATTAGGGTTAAAAGGCGATCACTTGAAAATTACAGAGAATATAGTGAACTTCTTGAATTCATTATTCTCGTCTCAACCATCTTACTGTATCTAATTTGTGATAGTTTTGAACTGGAAACCTACTTTGTGATTATCATGGATGTAGCCTTTTTTACTTATCCTACTTTCATGCGTTTGATTTGAAGATGCCGTAGTTCAAGTTATCTAATTTTGTCCTGTTAGAAATAGTAGAAATTTAATTTTAGTTTTTTTTTTTATTTTTTTTTATTTTTTTTTTTATTTTTTTTATTTAGTAGAAATTTGAGTAAATTGTTGTTTACTTTACTACATAAAAAGTTAAGTAAAGTAAACTAGCATCTCAAGTGGAATTTTCTCCCAACTGCCATTCCAGGCGTCGCGGACGTCTTCAGCTCTGGGTTCTGATAATTTCGCTCATGGCTAGTTATTGCCTCACTCTCTTAGGTGGAGCGGGGTTCACCAACGGCCCAACCCGAAAAATGATCAGGACCTGCGTTACCGCCTTCGAGCGGTCACCAATCCTGATGATCTCCTGGGCCGACAGGCCATGACTTCGGCCATCTCACGGGAACCGGTTCATTAAACCAGCTAACGGCCGTTGGTTACTTGCTTACATACTTCACATAAATTTGCGGCTCTTTTCAGTTCTCAGCTTTTCCTCCTCTTCTTGATTTTCTCAGTTGTCTCCTTTCCAAATCGGGTTTTCAGATTTTTTACCATCGTTTTGGCACGCCAAATATCATGACACCGGGAAGAAAAGTTATATTTTCCGGTCGGAAAATTGAGGTCCATTCCTAAACAGTTCCTCACCGAAACTCGTGCTTTGTAGTTCCAAGTTTAGAACGTCTCAATCGTCTGTCATACTATTCCCCTAGTTTCTCATTGTCTGATCATGTACTACGGCTACCTGGTTGATACAAAACCTATTTCCTTCCTAATTCCGAATAACCAACCTTGAATTTTAGAATATACCCTACTTTTATTCATTTTAATTTTAGACCCGCGGCTCTTTTCTTTCCTTATAGGAATCATCCTGATGCTTGATTCGTATCGCATTGCTTTTTTGGTAATATCGAATGTGTGACACGTGCTCTAAAAACGTAATAGGTACTTCGAAGCCTTTGGGTGATACCGAAAATGTCGCACCATAAAAAGAATGAAAATTTTATGATTTCCTTTACGATGAAAAAGCATACGATCACATCATGAGTATTATCTTCTTTCTGACGAAAAAAAAACTCAGGAATGTAACTTCATATCGGCATGATAAGCAACGACCAAAAGGCGTTTGATGTCTTGGTGTGATGCGCTGGAGCTGATTTGGCGAAACGTAGGTCGTTTTCTCGGATGAATAAAAAATCCTACAAACGGAAGATTCGATTAAAGCATCGATTGTTTTTGCCCCACCATCAAAATCGAATTTCTTTCAGATACTAAATTATCTTAAAAAGCTCTAGTCTATGTCTAGTCCTGGTATAGTGCGGACTTTGTTATCGAATCGAATAACATAAGCAGTCTCACATCTACAGTCGGTGTTCAGAATCACTGGAGGGAGTCATTTCGTCCCTTCAGGAGAACTTTCTCGGTTCAGTTCGACTTTGTGTGCTCAGATTTTGATTCTCCGGTCGTTTTCTAGTTTACCTAAATGTATAAATCATCTCGAAGTTGGTATGTTAAGAAACACGTGTTATTCCGTCATCGACGACGAATTTGGGGCGTCAAGAAACTTATAATTGCTCCGTGAGTCTTATTTCTTTACTACTATTGTTCTGCCGGCTTTTAACGCCGTTTTTCATTGTTGAATGATCAATAATTTACAGATATAATTAAATACCATAGTTGATACCATTTTCGGAGATTAAGCCTCTTTTGCGATTCACACTCGTGATTCTGATTTATCGTACGTCCAAACTTTAAATTCTCGTAGTGAGCGAACGGTTTGTCCTACAGAGCTCCGCGTGGTCTCAAAAAATTCTAAAAATTCTATAGAATCTTAAATTGAAGGAAAAACCATACCTTCATATCAAAATTTTTTGAGTTAGGGCGTTTTCAAAATTTCAAAATTGATTTTGGAACCCTTAGAAGTGACCTACGAGTACATCAACCAAAATCTTCGGGGCACAACTAGACCCCAAAAGGAGCCTACATACCAAATTTCATCAAAATCGGTCAATGCTAAGTGGCAAAAGTGCCGCGTATGGCGGTCGGACGGCCAAATTTGTATTCGATTTTTGGATTCTACGTACCTTGAAACGTAGGTAAACCATAAAATTTTGAGGGGGTGTTAAAAAAAAATGTCTCGGTCGATTCCAAAGGTTTATTATTGAAAATAATAAACCAAAATCGTATAAGAATATCTTATATTTCTCATTTCAATCACATCTCAATAAATATAAAGTCTCATTGATTATAAGGTAGCAATCATGGTTCGATACATGTATCCAGTGTCACCTCAGCAGTAGACAAGTCTTTCTAAAATCCTGCATTCTCAGTTTTTGCACTTACCTACTTGATTGAAATGATTTACCTGGCCGTCCTTACTCATAACTTGGTGACCGGGTTTTCCAAAGTATTGAAGTACCTTGACTGAAACTTTTGTATCATCATTATTTATCACCATGTGAACTCGGGGCAGGGAAAAATTCCAATTCGCTTTGATAGTACAAATTGAGTTATGCACATTTTTTCCTCGTTTTTGGGTCCTTTAAGGGCACCTTAGGTGAAGCCTGATTGGTGAAGCTATCAGGTTGATCAACATGAAAATAAAACAGATATTTGGGAACAAGTCAGAAGACCAACGGCACTTGATGTGCATCAGATTGGCCGTTTAAAAGATACGTCACTCGAGCAACTCATTTTTTAATCATTGGGAGTAATTAATTTAAACCTATTGGTTGAAGCTAAAATCCTAGAATACGTTCATAATCGGAAAATTATAGTAACGTGAAAACTCGCTTAGATTGCGTGAGCTCACTTGGAAACGCTGTTATAGAAAATCGCCACTTCTCCCTGCCGAATGTCGATATGAAGTCATAGAGCTGTCATGCTGACAGTGTCGTCGTCCCTATCATTACCAGTACCATTATCAGTAAGTATTGGTGACCACTCGAGGGCCACGTCGCAGGTCTTGATCGTTTTTCGTGTTGGGCCGTTGGTGAACCTTGATTCACTCAAGCGGGTGAGGGAATTTGTAGCCATGAGCGAAATCAACCAATTCTGATCTTCCCTTTGAAAGACAGCTGAAGACGTCCGCGACGCCAAGAATGCCAGTTGGGAGAAAATTCAACTTGAGATGGTTGTTTACTTTACTTTTTTTTACTTTTACTAGATGTCCGTAAATCCTCAACTTCTCAATCAATCATATGTCCTTGATACGATCTTATCGTTATTCCCTGAATTTTACTGATGTGAAAACCTTTGTAAATAGCATAACGGACACAATTTATATTATATTTTTAATGAACTTGTAATTTATATTATATTCCTTAAGGATCATCGGTAGCCTCTGCGCACGATCGTACAATCTCAATAATTTTTTCAAGTCGGTTGAAAAACGTCTGATTTTCACAATGTTCATTCGATTCGATGAAATGTTGGGGAATATTGTGGAATGCAAGTTGAGTCGTAGATGGTATCATATCATTTGCATCTTAGCCGGATTAACACTTCTGCGGGGACATGATTCATTTTTTTTTTTTTTTTTTTTTTTTTTTTTTCAAATCTCCCCTCAAAGACAAAATGTCTTTTTTGACGGAGGGGGCACGCCATAAAACGAAATAAATAAATAAATCAAATAAAATGGGGAGGACGCCCAGGACTCACCCGACGCCGGCCCTAGGGATGAGGGAAGATGAGGAAGGTGGGGGTGGGAGAGAAGGATGAAGGGAAGTGCCTCTATAAAACGACCACCAGTTCAAATATGAGCCGAGCAGGACACGGGTGGTGATACCACGGAGTACGCCTACTGAGATGCCCAACTCACGCAACTCCGTGGCACTTTTCCCGCACCACACACCGCGCCACGACAAGGTTGCAGCCATCACCCTGATGTTGTTGGGTGCCACTCCTTTTAGCTCCGACACTGCTTGCCGTAAATCATTTGTGTCATATTTCCTTATCTTGGCCCGCCAAGTCTGCTCCATGTCCAAGCTGCCATTGACAACTTGGACATCCAGGATAATGCAAGACTGGTCGGGCTTGACGGCAACAATGTCGGGCTTCTTACCCTGGTCACTTGGCATGTGATACAATCTCTCTCTCTCAACATCCCAGCCGCTAGATGACAATGCACCTGCTATCTGCTTGGCGACCGCATCATGACGTAAGATGCGGCCCCCATGAGTTCGTGGACACTGCTGCACCACATGATACAGGTGTTCATTACCACTCCGACAGGCACGGCAAAGGGGTAGCGTTGTCCCGCGACTACCTCTCGAACACCGCACCGCAGTTGGCAAACATGCCACGCGGATGGCGTGAAAGTGTCGGTAGTCGCGGGCCCCAATGCCCTCCGAAGCCCAATCTACCCATTGGGATGAGACTAGGCTTTCGGAGCACTGTCGGAGTTCTTTACCATCCACCGATTCATGCAGTGCAGCAGCGAACTCAGCAGACGAACTGGGTTTTGGAGCAGATGGTGTTGCTCGGTCGCACCATGCTAACTGCTGCCTGACAAAATCAAGATCAGCAGCCGCACGGGCGACCTCCCAGCTCGACCCCTGAAGGGCTAGCAGGCGCCGGCGGCGCAGTGAGGGGATACATGCCGAGAGAGACACAATGCCAAGCCCACCGGATTTGACCGGTGCATGAACATAGGCACTTGGGACACCAGGTGGGAACTTCAGCCAAGAGCGCACAGCAGAGCGAACTTCTCGATCTAATTGTTGCAGCCTCCCCGCTGTAAGCCTGCCAAAGACTAACCCATAGGTTAGCTTTGGCAGTAAGTACATGCGGAGGAGGCGCAGCTTCTGCTGTGGCTTCAATGGAGCCTTGGTAACGCGAGCTAGCGCTCTACCAAGGTCCACACGGCTGGCAGTAATAGTGGCCACCCCCATGAAGTCGACTCCAAGGTACCGCCAAACCTCCAACACGGATCGAGATGGAATGGGGGATTGTCCTACGAAAAAACCCCCATCCACAACTTTCACCTTATGTTGGCGACCTGACGGGACCAAGGAGACCGACCCACACTTATCGGGGTTAACCACAAGTCCACACCTGGCTAGCTGCTTAGCAAATGCATTGAGGGCGATCTGCAAGCCCTCACGGGTTTCTGCGAGTAGGATAACATCATCGGCAAATGCCAATGCTCCTACTCGCACCCCAGGGGCGAGATCAAACCCTACTTCAGTGGGCAGCTTACCCAAGGCCGTATCCACAACCAGGTTGAAGAGGAGTGGCGATAGGGGATCCCCCTGGCGTACCCCACGCCCGATCCGTATATCCCCTGATACCTCACCTCCTGCCTCGAGGACCGTCACGCCTTCCTGGTACAGACAGGCCACATACTCGATTAACCGAGATGGGGCCCCGACACCACGAAGGCAATCGGTCAGGGCAAGGTGACTGACTGTGTCAAAGGCCTTAGCGACGTCCAGAGCGGCGAGATGTAATTGCCGGCGTTTAATACGGGCCAGCGAGATGACAGTTTGGAGAACTGTAAGGTTCTCCGCCGTGCCATCTGCTGGCCGAAACGCTCTCTGGACGTCACCAATGACACCAGCCACCTGGAGGCGAGATGCCAGTACTTTTTGGAAGTGGCGGAAGACTACCGAGGACACAGAGATCGGTCGATAGCCTCCAGGCCCACTTCCCCCTTTCTTGGGGATAAACACGGTCCGGGTACGGGTTAACGCTTTCGGGGGTCTTCCCGCAAGGAGGAGCAGGTTGAGGATGAGCAGCTTAATCGTCTTTGGTGCTTTATTCCAGCGTCGGGCAGAAACACCATCGGGTCCAGCGGAAGTGGAGTTCTTGACACGGCACTTGTGTGCCTCGTCAGACAGCACCGGCGAGCACATTATGCTGCGCAAGGAATCCCTGGTGGAGACTGGGGGAACCACACGCTCCCCAGGGTCGTGACTGGGAGCACTCAAAAGTGGTTCCCAGAAATCCACAAACTCCTGGAGAGGGGGCTGAACTTGATTTTCCCCAGGCTCCTCCAGTACCTCCACAGCCACACGCGCCGGATGCTTCCTCCACAAACTCTGAACCCGGTGGTACTCCCGCCGTCTCGCTTGTTTAGCTGCTCTGCGACCTCCACGCAACACCACTCTGGGAGGAGGTCCCCCCTGGTGCTGCGTCACAGTCGCATCCCCAACCCGCGGGAAGATTCTCCCTAAATAGGCTGCAACCTCATCTTCCAAGTTATCCAGCCCTTCAGCAGCCCGCCTCACCAGATCCTGCAGGTAGGTGCTTTCATAGCCTTCAATACGACCTACCTGCCCCCCGAGCCTCAAGACTTCGGTCTTCAGATCGGCAAGAAGACCGGAGGTCCCGGGGGAGGGATACTGAATGGCAGGCTGCTGCTCCACATCAGCAATAGGAGATGCGGGAGAAGCCCCACTGCTATTTGCCAGGATAGCTTCCTGGACAAGCTGCTTATAGTGGGGCTTCAGGCGGATGTTCTTGATGGCAATGACTGTGCGCGTGGGAAAACGTTCATTCAGATAAACATTAATATTACGTACCCCATTGCGCAGAGCCACCGCCTCATCTGCCGCCATCCTGCGCAATTCCTCGGAAGCATACCTGTGCTGTATTCGTTCAATATCAATAGCAGCATTAGCAGCAACAGGATGCTTCCGGCTGATGTGGAGACCAAGGCCGGACCTGGTAGTGAATGCCCGCTCACAATGGGCACACTGGTGGTTCAAAGAGGCAGTGGAAGAGGAAGAGGGTTGGGATGATGAGGAAGAGGAGGAGGGTGAGGATGGCCGACGCCCCTGCCTGGGGCGCCTCTGAGCGCCTCCCCTAATACCCCGCGAGCCAATGGGCTGGCAGGGGTTATGAGGCCATTCTATGTTTCGTTCCATAACTGGGGAAGCGCATTATGAAAAGGGTCAGGGAACCCGTTGACAGGGGTCCCCTCCCTAGTCGCCAGAGGGTCATTCAGCCACCCCTGGAACTTCAAGAGGGGTCCATCAGGGAAACCTATTAGGACCACCTCTATTTATCCCAGGGGGCCCGGGTTGTGCGACGGGGACGCATGACCTTGACTTGGATAGGGATAAGAAGGGCTCCGAAGAGATAAAAACACCCTCTATTACCCTACCCCAACAACCCAAACTCGTTCCGAGGGGTACCTTCCTATCAGCTACACTCCAAGGGACATCTGCCTCTTAGTCATAGATTTATATTAAATAATAATAATAAATTGTTAATTGAAAGAAAGAGTCATGGGACGTGGCCTAAACGGGACGAATTGCTTAGGTAGGTATTTTCTTCGAAAATTTGCTAATTGAATACTTTTACTCAATAGGAAATAGTTTTTTTAGGAATGAAATATTTTCTCACTCTTGGACGGACATGTTGTGCTTTTTCAGCATTTGAACTCCGTTCAAAGGGATATAATTCCTAAAAAGCGTGCAGTTCGAACTAAACTTAGAGGGACATAATTATGCCTCAAAAGCAGAAAATCCATGTACACAAAGCGGGATGCATGCCAAAAAGGCAGGGTATGTTCTGATGACCTGATACGTAAGGACGAATAGAGCGGAAATGTGGATGTTCCCTCAGGCGGCAGATGTTCCTTCCATCACTCCAAATATTCAACTGACTATGTCTTTGGAGGAGGTCCTGTCACGGTAGAACCTCCCCTAGGTTTGATTTTCTCACTACTTGTCCGAATGTCGCTCAAACTTGGAAGGTACTGGAATGTGCGTTTTGATGCATCGGATCACCTGAGCACAATCTACACCCACTTGGCAGACGTTTTATGCTGTCTTTAGGTCACCAAATCCAAAACCGTCATTAGGTATGGTTAGTGATGATGGGGCAGTTGTAGCTGCTTGAACCAGTGTCAGTAGTTTACTGCCCCCATCTAGGTATTGGATAAATCAGATGAAGATGGTTTTTGGGATAGTTTTTTCAATTACATGAAATTCAGTGGTGTCAAATGTATTCCAAGCTGGTGTCAATTGGGTGCTACATAAGAAATAACATTTCATAATAACATAAAATTCTAGTAGATAAAATGTTGTAGTTTGTGATTTAAAAAAACTGAGTAACGAAGATAAAATAGTGAAAACCTGTCAAACATACCTCACTCTCTCTCCTACTCAGTTTAACCATTAAATATCCAGGATTATTTGAGATGTTTACCCTCAGCTTTTACGAACTTATTTTCTCCTCCGGGCAACTTTGAATCTACCAAATATTGCGGATCGAGACACCAATATTCACAGAATGGAAAGATCGGGTGTCACTCCTCAATCAAAGGAGCGGTCTGTGAGGTTTCTTGGCCTCTTGCCGATTCGGTTTTTCAGCTCGGGCTGGTGGTCGGAGGCGTCGGCCAAGCGTTTGATCGATTCCTCATCCTGAAATAATATTTCCACGTCTTTCCTCTCTTTCGACTGAAGGTAATTTTTTGCGTCTTTTTGGACTTGATTTCCGTGGAATCCTACTTCGAAATAAAATTTCGACGATGAACGCAAACGCGATTTCCTGACTCTGACCTACTTGGAAACCTGGTTGAAGGAAAAGGCGGGATACAATTTTCACTCAATTTTGGTATTTCACATTCTCGATCAAAACGACAACTTTTATCAGACTGTCATATTTATAGTAGGAAGTAGTAAATACGACACCTATAATGAATGTAAGCAAATCATACTTGACTAGGCATAGATTAAATGAGCATAAACTAGCTGTCGTAGAATAATGAAATCTTATCTATCTATCACGTAAATATATCTGGTTTATTCTTAATAGAGAGTATATGCATCTATACGAAATCTGAATCGTAGTGCGAGCGGAAGACGAGTCGTAGTGTCTATGAATAGAAATGGCGAACTGCGCATGCCCAGTCTATTCGTTACGATTCGTTGTAATAATGGAAAAATTCTATTCGTATGCTAGACCTCTCTTGAGTCTTGGGAACCTCCAAGCCTTACTGGAGGAAACCGTTACCTTCATTTTTTTTTAAATGTTCATTTGTGTTGTTTGGTTCGTATTCACGTAGGTATAAATGGAAAGAACTGCTTGTGTTTTCAAAGGTTGTTGATGGATTGTTGGAATTTAAGACATATCTAATTAAAATTCGATTTTGGGTTTACTCTTCTATACTCTACAAGATTTCCAAGTATACAACACTTGGCGTGGTTATCAGATGTAGTCATACCGCAGGTATTAATTGATTATAATAATAATAATTAATAATAATATAATTAATATCTTGTTAGGTATTAAAGACACAAGAGTTCAACGCTTCCTAGTAACCTTCTTACTAGATTTCACTTCGAAATTGACTTTTGAAATTACCTGACATCGGCTTCCCATGGAATTTCGATTTATTCATCTGCACTTTCAACTCGAAACACTTCCAGCATACAATAGGTACCTAACTAAACAGGAACATATGGGAATGTGATCAAAATGCACAACTGCCCTGCATTAAACGGGACGTAAGGTCACTCTAGAGCAACTTCAATTTTTGAATTTCGACCAACACCAAACTACGTTTTTCAGTATAAAACAGTCAGTGTTTCTTTGTGAGTGAGAGTTGTATTAATCCACAGTTGGTTTAATTTGATTCAGCATAAAAACCAGCGTTAATAAAACAGTAAATACCGTGGGAGAATCATGGAAGGTCCGTGATCAACAACAAAAAAAAAAAATTCTAGTGTCGGAGACTCCTTAGCTGTGATAGGGTTGAGATTTTTCGTGACGTCATCACTTTTAGGGGAGGTGGATGACGACATAGCTTGCGATGTCGGTACATTAGTTTTCGCGTCCTTTCAATCATCGGATACGCCCTATACAGCACATCTTCGGGAAGCTATAACCGACGTCTTCCAATAAGACAAATGGAATAAAACAACAGGAATCCCGCAGTTAAAAAAAATTTTAATCCCAATTTCCCTCCAGAAAAAAATCTTCTCCCACTTCTTGAATCGCTGGATTATTCCATCAGGTGCGAAGATAAACTTATTCCCCAACTTTCATCCTCGGGGAAAACCGTACTAAAGTTCACCCCCCGTGACTTGTGTCCTTAAGAGCGTCTCCGATTGGTTCTCCGGTCCAAAAAATGCAGATAATGCTGACTAATTGTTGCAAAAATATACAGTTTGTTAAGTTGGTAAGGTTGGCTTCAAGAGATATCAGTTGGGAATTGATTTCTGCATAAGTTCTTCGTGTACTTGTCGTGACAATCACGAATAGGTATATTAATAATTAAGAACGCCGAGTTTCTCAAAATGGATCTGTAGCGACTTCGCTACTGAATTATTACCAATGCGTTAGCATTTCAATTCTACACGCCCACTACGACCGTTGACTTGACCGCCTTTTTTGATAAAGAAAAGAACGTTCGAGATAATCATAATAAATTATTATTATTTCATCGGAAGAAAAAAGAAAAAAATACTTGCAACGATGCAAGATAGCGTTATTTAATGGAGCTTTGCGCTGATAATTGCGGTCTCTCGAGCGTACACGTCGGACCTTCAATTAGAGTAACCGAGTGTGAACGACCACTAGACTTTCTTGGCCGCCCACCTGCCTGCCATCTGAAGCTGGCCATTGTTCCTGTTCTTCCCAGTTCTCCTTCACACCTTTGATATATCCCTTTTAGCGAAATCATTTGAAACCGCCATGTATCAACGTTTCACCGTGTTCTGCTTCTGGGATTGTACTAAATTGAATTATAACATTCTCAAAATTCCGTATTCTTATTTGAGGAAGGTACACTGCCCACCCAACGATGCAGATATTTTTCTCTGATGACTGTGTTCCTAAACCCAATTGGATCGGCAATAGACACGGCAAACCTGGCGTTGGTTTAATATCCCCGTTGACTCACTACTTGACCAATCATGGTTGACACTTATGGGATTGAGTAGAGGTTATCTGAGCGATTCATGCGTTTTACCAACCACCTAACCGATTGTTCCTACTGGACATATGAGAACGTGAATTGTGTCTTCTTTATATTATAGGTACCTACTTAACGAGTAAGCTATGTCCACCCAGCTTGGCAGTGATCCTTAGCCTAATTAGATCACTTAGCCACTGCGCATGCTCAAAGTTGAAATTCGTTGTCAGAGGCTCATTTCCTTAACTCACTACCTGATCAATTCTGATGAAATTTTTTGGGATTGAGCTGGTTTGAGATACCTTCGCAGTTAGCTGCACTTCCATTTCACCCCAATCCGGCGGATTGCGGCTGCCGGGCATGCGCGAAAGTGCGTTACATCCACTGATGAGAAAGCAACATGGCTCCTCAACTTCGCTGACTGTTTTGTAAAAGAAACGAATATTTAATTCAACAAATTTCATCTTCGGGTAGTTCATTTCTTGCTCCACTGTGCATCATTTTACTTGTCTCTCTACAAGTCCTTCAATACCCTCCCCGGCACCTCGCTGGTCTAGCTGGAACCTCCTCATGAACCATGATGACCACCTGGAAGCGATGTGTCATCAACAATCTCAATGGCAGTTAACTAGATCAATGATAATTACAAGGTGGCCCCCGCTGATCTGTCGGAGATCGTAATGTCAGGACGTAACGGAAGCTGGCGTCCGGTTGCAAAAACACTTCGAAACCCGTGATTTCGCCGAACAACACTCCAGTAGTGTCCAGTACCAAGCTTGGCTGGATTATTCACGGCACTTTACCTGGCTCCAAGGGAAAGGTTGCCTCTGGGTACCAAGTTACCCACTGCAGTGTTGAGAAAGGAATGGAAGATACCAGCAATAGATCCGTACGTACACTCATTGAATCGTCCCCTCTCTCCGATTCTATAGAAGCAAGACCTGTCTTTCAGGTACTTAAACAAAAGGAGGATGCACAGGCTGAGAACTTTAGAGAAACATCACGTTTACTGGAAGGTGACATGTGGGAAACGGGACCCCATTGGAAAGAAACTGCTCGGCAAACGGAAAGCTCTAAGTTGTTCGTACGCCCACTCATCATCCAATCACCGTCCGAAGAATAATTTAATGAGAAAAATTAAGTTTTGTACTTCAAGGGGGGAGGATGTTAAATACTTCACCGCCTATTGTAGGACGCGTCAGCTCTGAACTATTATGACGCGCCACCAGTTTCATTTCCCTGCTGATTGTTCCTTGCTTTCAAATAATTTCTGAATAAAAACTTACTTGCGATTCTGACATCTATAAGTGACAATATTTTCTTATCATAAAATAGTATTATTTATTATATACAGTCCACTTATAAAATCTCTATAGTTTCTTTTTTGTCAACTGTATAATTTGTTGTAAATTGTAATTCATTTATATAAACAGTTTTCTATAATTTTGATTCAGTAGGCTCTCATTGTAAGACTCAGTCCTCACAATATGTGGTGAGCCTTAACACGAGGTTGACACGTTTCCACGCACTTTCTCGTTAATTCAAGTTGTAGGGGATTGTTTCGATACATAGAAAATGTTAGCACTTTAGGAGCTTACTCCATTATTATCACTTAATGGAAAGAAGTCAAGTGGTGGATCTTTGACGGAGCTTATCTCAAGTAGACTTATCAGTAGATGGACTTGCAAAGCCAACTTGTTCGTCGAGGGTGATGTCCTTGTTTTGAACCTATAAAAAAATCACTGCTTTCAAGGAGGTTTCACCATTTCCAACCAAGTGGTTGAGATTACAATTGATCTGGAATTTGGTATCGTTGCAGTATCTATTGGTCGACGAACCGCTGAATCCAATGCCTATCAGATCAGATTACAGTACTGTCATCGTGTTAGAAACTACAATACAGTTGTCGAGTTTTTATATTTTGCAACAGAAAGACTTCGTTGTAACATTTGAGTACGATATTTCTTTGGTTAATTCAATTATGGACCTTACATGAAGATAGCTGTGGACTTTGATTAATCTGAGCATTTTTTTGTTTTACAGGTAAGTTCTCCAGTTGTCACCTCTGAAGTCTTCACACGTAAGAATGATCTCATTGTATTAACGTACCGAGGATACTAATTTTTTAGCAGTGTTTTGAGCACCTCGCTCTATGTGCGATGCAAGGAGCTGCATTGGACCAACACTTGGCATGAACTAAACATCACTCAGTGATTCACCCGAGTGCTCGGTGTTTATGAGGTATTTACAGCTCCCTTCCCCCGCATCGCCGCTACTCATCTGAGATACGGAATTCCTCTGGAATAAAAAGTGTCGTTGACTCTGCCTGGCCTGTCCTATTTTCAGCGGTACGTTCGTCGTTCGTTGAGCCGAAAAGAACACCGTTGCATAAAAAATTAGACTTCTGTACGGGATGCCTCCTGTCGCAAAGCTTATTCGAAATTTATGAACATTGCCTGGCGGACTGTCCAGCACTCCCCTTCCATTTCATGTTGTTTGACTGTTCTTTGTTCCAAGTGACTTCGCATGCGCGAAAGTAAAAAGGACCTTCAGACCTCTTTTCCTGATCATCTTGGGTACCTACCCGAATTTAGACATTCTTGCAAGGTGGTTAGTTGGTTATTGATGTCTTGGTGATCTCTATGAGTTACAGCAGATCTGCATCATAGGTAGCCACTGAGAATGTCCTCATGTAACATTTCTGTTGCGTGCATAACGTACTCGATGGTCCCCTTTTCAATTAGGTACTTGTCAGCCAGATGCTCATTAAATGTACGGTTACAAATTTTGTAACCGTACATGCTCCCGGACATAAATTTCAGATTTTTCTCTAACTTAAGAAAAGTTTGGAACTGACTTTTGGTGGTATATCAGAATAAGCCATTAAGGGGTCTTAACAAATGGTCTACCCAGCTAGCAAAAATGGATGTAGATTTTTTATACCAAACTTTTCGAATAAATTTTGGTTTTTTGTCCGTCTTTCGTACGGTTTGCAAATCCTTGTTACGGGTATAACAATACGAAGTTGCAGTCCGGCTTCGTTGATTTTTAGGGTCTATGCGGATTATTATATACCTAGTCTGGGTAAGAGGGAATACCAAAGCCAGTGCCCCTTGCTTTATCATACTTGTCGAAAGCCCATAAACATCAAACCCATTTGAATTTTTCAAACTAGAAATAATTTTCATGACATTGTGATGCTCAACATTCGAAAATTTGAATTTCGTAGCTAAAGGCTGGACCGAAAAAGCTAAAGGATCATCAGTACTGATTTGAAGATTTCTTACAATGTTTGCAGGAACATTTACAAAAATGAGTTGAAAGCATCAGCTGAAATTGGGTCGGAAGCTGATTTTGACCCTTTTTCACCTTTCCTGTGCTGAAAAGACCAATGTTATGCGATTTGGGTTGAGAGATTTGTCTGGTTTTGACAATAATCTGGAAGATGTCAAATTTCTTGGCGTCGTTTTGACCCAGAGCTCAGCTGGAAGCCTCATTGTGCTCAACTTCGGTCATGTCTCGGCAGCTACATCTTTCTTTTGAGGCGCCTGTCCGAGAGGCTGACAAGTCAGCCGTTCTGGCAGCTTTTCATGCCTGCTTCCAGAGCAGAGCTGTATATGCCATCCTCAGTTGGGGGCATTCTGCAGCTTCCTCCACCATTTTTTCTAGCCAATGAGTTACCAGGAGGTTGTAGATTGTATTGTAGATCAGCTTATAAAGAACTGGAAATTCTAACTATCCCCGCTGTCTACATCCTTGAAAGCCTATGTTATGTAAGGAAGAATATTGGGTCTTTCCATACTCCAGATCACGGTTACTCCACTCGTAGCAAAAATAATCTTTGTATCCCGTTCCATCGACTTGCTACTACATGTAATGGTACCACCTGGTGGGGTTTTAAATTTTTCAACGCCCTTCCCATGAATTTGCGAAATGCTCCGATCGGCATTTTTAAGGCACGTATTAGCAAGTACCTCGTCAGTTTGGCTCCTTATAATTTCGACGAATTTCTTGGTGATCTTGAGCACATTGACGCTGTGTTGATTTCCTAGGTGTTTTTTCATGTTTTATTGTTATACCTACCTAGTCATTTGATACCATTGTTGTAATTTTTTTTTTTTTTTTTGTGACAAAATGTTTAATTTTTATTCTTGTAAGAAAGCTGACCATTGCTCACACACTACGTGTTTTTGGCAAATAAAAGATATTGATTGATTGATTGATTATTGTTTAAAAACGCGATTGGAAATTTTGATTTTGGGGAACTTTTTTTTTCAACTTTGAAAAATGAAAACAATGCTTCCGCTACCTTTGTAGACTCGGAAGCAATATTATGCTAACTAAACTACCCAATTATTACCAAAACAAAACAAAAAATCAGTAAAAATTTAAACGGGTGGTCTTTTGTTTGTTGTTAGTGGTCCGCCATATTATAATCATGTTGTGGATGGATGAAGCCTATGGGCCACAACCATTTGGTATCTTTGCTCTGTAACTAATTGATAAATAACTATCTACGCTGGTTTGTTCCTCAGTCTCTCGTTTTTCCCACCTTCCTCGACTCCGAAGATCTGGTAGCTCAAATTCCATTCTTAAACCTGTCTCCACCAAACCCCTCTACAAGTCCAAGACTGTTTCCTGTGAGGACAAAAAGGTTTTTGTGACGATAGATTTAGCAACGCTGTCATACTCGTTCGTATCGCCTTTCAAGATATCGAGCGCTCATTCCTTTTCATCGGCCGTGGTGTCATTAATTGCGCCCCTTCCGTCGCCGACAGCCATCTCAAGTGCCACCCATTCATTCCACGACTCGTGTTCCTCACAGGGGTTTTTTTCATCGTAGTTTTTCCTTCGTTATCTACTTTCTCCTCTGTTTTCTTAAAAGGTTTTTCATCTTTGACACAGGTTGTTGTCAACGTAATAGCTGTTGTCGATGAATATACGTTCGCGCGTGCCCAGAGGCTACAGTTGATACGATCTTGAATTCATAAAGGAGGGTGTCGATGTCTCCAATGTACAGGACGGCGCACAGTGAGTCAGGAACCCCAAAAGCGAGCCAAAATAGAAAATGTCGAAAGTACAGGAAAAAAGAAATTGTTTAGCTAAGATTTATGGGTCCTTGGACGTTTTTAAGAGCGGTTTTCCGTTTCTCCATGTTACCTTTGTCGGTGTTCATTTTTATCTCACTAAAAAAATTCTAAATTAATTCATACCTGCCAAAATTTCTAAAAAGTTAAATATGAAATAATTAAAAATGTAAATTTTTGCGGAAAAAAGAATGTGAGAGTCTAATACCGTTTTCACTCCCTCGCCAGAGAGAGGAATGCACTTTTAAACAGAAGGTCCAGCCATATCCAATAGAATACAATCGCGCTGTATTACCTTGTTGAATGGGTAATATTCGAACCATTTTTCTCCATTGATAAATAAGTAGCCATAAAAAAACTCTGTTTCTTTGTATTTTTTAAATTTTAACGTAAGAGGGGATCAAAAAACATTCGACATGTGTATTGTAAGCAATTTACAACCCATATCTTTCGCAATAAACTTATGAGGAATGAGGTAAAAACATTGAAAATTATTACACAACGATTTATTTTTTTCTGTATGGATCACACGTCTGCAAAGAAACAGGGGGGTGAAACAGCATCTGCGCCTCGAGGCTACTCCATTACAGCTGAATTTTGAACGGAGATTTGGCCCATCTCCGTCAGTGACCATTCGTTTGCAATTCTCACTTTCAGCTTCATCATTCGTCCCAACTCCTTATAAGGAGTGAACGGTTGGTCCTACAGAGATCATTAGTTTCGAAAAATGCAATACTATTTTAAATGGATAAAAAAATACCTATGAATCAAACAATTTTGAGCTAGGGCGTATTGAAAATGTCAACCCTTATTTTTCACCTCTTTGGAGTGGCCGACATAAAACCTAGAGCTTCGCGGCACTACTAGACCCCGAATGGGAGCCCATATACCAATTTCATCAAAATCTATCCATGGTAACTAAGGAAAGTGCCGCGTACATGTTTTAAAATTAGATTTTTGGATTCTACTTACCTTGAAACGTAAACCATCGAATTTTGAAGGAAAGTTGATTTTTTTTCTTGTTCGTTTCTAATTATAAACCAATAGGCAGGGATGATCCGTAATTAAATATTATCAGAGTTTGTGAACATCGCAGTGGAATACAATAGAACAACAGAACGTTGGGCGGACGAAGTATTATTTTAGGAGTCAGCGTAAAAACCAATTGAAATTGAAAAAAAACCTAACATTTATAATAGTGACTGGAACAATATTATGGTTAATAGCGGAAAAAAGAAACAAATTTCTCTTGTCTGGAGGGCGTTGGTTTTGTTTATTGTTTCATATCTAGTCTACTCCACAAAAGATGTCAACTACTCGATTCCGAATTATTTTATCGCTCTGGTTTCCGCTGTCAAATTCATTCGAGTCGGAGAGATCATTTATCGTTGAAATATCCTCGTTCAATGTACTCAGTAATCAAATTACCATAGCAATCCAGTGTGTAAACACAGTTGCATTTAGACTACTAGTCTGCCACTTGTGATTGACATTCCTCCACAAACCTCGATAATAAGCTTCATCGTACTATTTCTCTGTCAATTAGTTCAATGCTTCGATCGAACGGAAACCTATTATCAGTTCACTTGTTTAGTGGAAGAAAGTGAGTTATGTTTCCTTGAAAGCGTTTTTTCATGAAGGTGATTCAGCCTGGTGACAAGAGGAAGTGTTTATTAACTCATTTCATGGATTGGTTTTTGTGGGTTTTAATCAACAAGCAGTTTGTCACGTAATGGCAGGCTTCGACTGACCGCGTGATTTTTGCCCAAAACCACCGAACACTTTTTTGCTATTGAGCTGATAAACACAGCCCCTACCGATTTCCGTTCAATTGAAAGTTCTAGACAAATAAATCCTAAATTAAATGCGACATTTCAAAAATGGTATTGATATTCTGTTGTGATCAGCTATCTCTTCGCATGTCTGTCCATTCACTTCTTTGGCTCAGTGGTAGAGAGCTCGACTCAAGAATGTAAATATAGTTCAGACGGAAAGATTGAACATATATCCCCAGTAGAGGGAAGTTAATTTTTAATGACACAACAAAGTGGCGCAGTCAGTACGAACCCGAAATGGCTCCTCAACGTTGTCTGAGGACAATTGTCGAGTTCAGCAGATCCCCTACACCGTTCGAGAAGGAATTACAACAAACCTCAGAGCCAGTTGTAAAACGTCGGCCGAAGGCTCTTCTCTTGGCTAACTAGGTAACAGAGATGTTGTGATCACCTACCTCTTCACATGTCTGTCCATTCATTTCCTCAGCTCAGTGGTAGAGACACCACTGAGACCACTTCCTCGACTCAGGTTTGTGTAGTATGGTCGGGGTAAAAAATGGGGTAACAAGATAGGGTAACAAGTAAGGCAAAATGGGGTAACTTTCCCTCCTTCTGACTACCAGGATTGCGAGCATTCGGTAAAATCTAGCCAGGCGACTGCTTGAGCGATTGGTTGCGCTTGAGTAAGCCTTCTTACTTGAGCGGACTGCCATCTTGCACTATGAATTCGGACGGCTGAGCGTTGGCTGACCATTTACTTGGCTGGGTATGAGCGGTCGCTTGTACTTGAGCATTGTCTATGAATTCCGCCCCTAATTTCGTCTTTAACTTGTTCACTTCGGCTGAAGAGATAGTCCAGTCAAATTGGGTTAAAAAGTGGCGTTTCCGTAACAAAAGTGAGGGAGTAGGTTTCTCAACTGGTTTCTATGTTTTTTGGGTCGCTGAATCCGAATTTGAAAAGTGCTGACACCTACCTGGTCCGCGTCAGGTCGAAAAACGAAAAAAACCTCAAAATTATGGAGGTTGTTTTGGTTTTTCGTAAATATCATGGAAACGAGGTATCTGTCGTAAAATGTCACTCTTATCAAAGTTAAAGAGCATAAAATTCTGCGTCGAATGATCTCCCTAACGTCTTATTTTGATCAATTTCTATGACCACAATCGTCAATCAAAAAATGCCCGTTTTTTCCAACTTTTGTAAAAACAGCAGTAAGGTGACTTTTTGACGTATGCGATTCGTAAATACTCATTCTATATGAAAAACTCAGAGAAACAAAATTTTAGAGAGAAACAATATTGAACCTGGAGTCCGAAACACCTGCACCCCATTCAAAGAGCTCCCCCTTTCCTCTTCTTTTCTTTCCTCCCCACTCACATCTGCTTCACAGATTCACTTCAGTCTGTCTTTAGCTCTCAAGAAGTAGATGTAACTAAAATTGTGTGTAAACATCGTGCGTTATTACTTAGTTTTTTTATGCCTGCACATAATGTCGCGCCGGGAGTGTTGTCTGTGTGATGATTTGTTAGAAGATGGGACAGAATTATGTGTCGTGAAGGAGAAAGGGCTGCAGTCCTTCATAGAAGCCAGCACAAAGAGGAAAGATGGTAAGGTGAAACTTTTTAAGGAGAGAACCGAAATACAAGTTCATGTGAGATGCCGGAAGAATTACACCACAGAAAGATCTATAGCAGCCTATTTAAAAAGAGCAGCTCAACATATTCCCAAAAAGAAGCGTTCTATTACTAGAGAGTTTTCCTTCAAAACTCATTGTTTTATATGCGGAAATCAGGTGGCAACAGACCACAACCAACAACAAATAAAAAATCCTCCCAATAAACGCAACATGGTGTACAATGTGACAACGTTGTCCATGAGAGAAAAAGTTCTCAGCCTAGTAGCCGGTCGTCAAGATGAATTAAGCCAAGGAATAGTAACTCGCCTTGAGCCAGAACATGATTTGGTTGCAGTGGATGCACAATACCACAGAGACTGCATGAAGGCTTTGTACCGACCACATCGACAAGGCCAGCCAACTGGCAGACCTGTTGATAATGAAATGGAAGCTGCTATACATTCCATTACCACTTTTCTAAAAAACAGTGATGAAGAATGTCAATTCACCTTTGATGAATTGATGGAAAAAATTGAAGGTGATTTCCGACCTCACCCAATCACCCTCAGGAGGCACCTCATTCGAAAATTTGGTGATGATATTGTTGTCACCACACACAAACCATACGTTGTGTGTTTCAAAGCAACTGGTCACAAAATAATTATTGAGAACTGGCATCAAGAAGCAATTCGCTTGCCAGAGGAAGAGAAAAGGCGCCACATAGTTGAAGCCGCTGCTGCCATAGTTGTTGAGGATATTCGATCACAAATCTACAACCTGACTGAATACCCCCCATGTGATAAATTTCTAGAGGGAGCTAAAGACCTAATTCCTGAGACTACCCGAATATTCGTAGAAGGTGTTGTGCTTAACAAGAAAAAAGGGGATCTTGAACCATGGAAGAAGAAATCTGTAGCAATCGCACATAGCTTGATTAGAGCAGTGCGTCCAAGGTCTTTCGTTTCTCCTCTTCAAGTTGGATTAGGTGCTTTCTTGTACAAAAAATATGGTTCGCGAAAACTTATCGATGTGCTGTCATCCCTCGGATTTTGTGCAGCATACAATGAGACTACCCGATTTGAAGCACCACAGCATGAAACGACGAGCCGACCAATCGACGAGCCTGGGCCATCGTCTGCCCCAGATATCAATATTGAGCCAGGCCCTACCTCATCAAAGCGGCAAAGAATTGCATAAATTTTTTTATTATATTTTTCTGTATCTTTTTGGTTATATGTAAATAGTATAAAATAGTAAATGGTATTTTAACAACAGTAAGAGTTATATTCGTTGAAACCCTTCGTAATGGTCACATTGGCGCTTAGATAGAAAATAAAAAATTGTCGCTATATTGTACAGGTTGATCCAAATTTAAAATTTAGGTGCTCGCTGAACGCAGAATTTTATGCTCTACAATTTTGTTTCTCTGAGTTTTTCATATAGAATGAGTATTTACGAATCGCATACGTCAAAAAGTCACCTTACTGCTGATTTTACAAAAGTTGGAAAAAACGGGCATTTTTTGATTGACGATTGTGGTCATAGAAATTGATCAAAATAAGACGTTAGGGAGATCATTCGACGCAGAATTTTATGCTCTTTAACTTTGATAAGAGTGACATTTTACGACAGATACCTCGTTTCCATGATATTTACGAAAAACCAAAACAACCTCCATAATTTTGAGGTTTTTTTCGTTTTTCGACCTGACGCGGACCAGGTAGGTGTCAGCACTTTTCAAATTCGGATTCAGCGACCCAAAAAACATAGAAACCAGTTGAGAAACCTACTCCCTCACTTTTGTTACGAGTAAACTCCAATTTGACTGGACTAAGATTGCCAGAATCAGCGAGGTGTCAAATCGTTCATATCTGACTAATATAATTTCCAGATCTTCTGATGGGTCTTCAGCCCCTTTCCGTCAATGTGCCGTCCAGGTTTGAGTAGTGCGTCCACACGTATCCTCCACAAAACATAGTTATCTTTTATGAGTATTATCTCACCCATGATTCATCAATCATTGGTTCCTGTCGACTATTATTCGACTTATTATTTGTACGTGGAAAGCGATGCTGAGCTTTATAACCTGCAGTAAATGACTGAGGATAAAAGTATAAAGACGGAATATTGTCGGTAAATTTTCAAAACTTGTATTCTTACAACACAATATCCAAGAGGTAAATGTTATCAACATCGAAAATAACGTCGTATAGTTTTGCCCGTTACAAGTGCTGACCACACACAGACCAACACGGATACCAGATTGTTCAGGAAGGTCTAAAATGTAAAACGCGAATGGAAATTTTAATTTTTAAGAACATTTTTTTGTCAACCTTGAAAATCGAACTCAGTGCTTCCGAGTGTACTTTGGTAGACTCGGGGGCAATAGAAATGTTATGCTTGTTGCGTTTAGAATGTTAAAATAAGAGAGTATGCTGAACTTACGTCATTATAGTACATGAACGTACAATAGCTGTATTAAATTATTTCTTGCTCCTGAAATGTCGATAATAATAGTACCTAATAATAAAACAGTTGTTTTCTGGTGATGTATTTAAAAAATATAGATACCTATTTATACTCAAAGAAATGTTAGGATCATGCTAAAGAGTCGGAATTCGTTCAAAAATATGGGCCAAAAATCTCCTTTTAGAAAAAGTTTTTTTCTACTTCTACTTATCATCTCAAATAACTGTTCCAGTGCCTGACTGTTGTATAGATATTACAAATATAGCCTAAACGATAAATAACGGCGCATTATTTACAGCTCTTCTAATGCCATCTGTAACTTGAGTAGCCTACCTATTGCTGTCAGTACAATGCCTAGTACCTTATGGGTTTTCCTGTTTGTCTTAGCCCTCCCTATTCCAATGCGAGATATCTGAGTCACGTCGATACCTGAACAGTGCGACGACCTCCCCGTAATAACATCGGCCGTACCTTCTTGTTTGTTTACATTCTTTCGTCCCCCGCACCCTCTAGTTCACGCAGACGGCAATTCCAACGGAACCAGAGGCAGAAAATCACGGTGCAGTTACCTTTCCTCACTATAAATCGGAATATAACGCAGTGACAGCGAGGAGTTCAAATTCAGTGCTGCTGCTGCTCAGTTGTAATTGAACAGTTTCATCTGGTTAAAATTATATGTTTTTATTAAATATTGGACAGTTATCATATTACACGTTTGTCATAGTGCACATTGGCAGTTATCATCATGCACATTGTACACGTTTCCTGTTAATAGTATAAACATACATACATAATACATATACATAATACATATACATAATACATATACATAATACATATATATAATACATAACCGGGTAGGACTATCATTTTTTTCCAAATAAATTGAGGGTGTGACAAATGAAGTCCTTTGTGTTCTTTGTAACAGCTTTTTATTACGGGGAGCTTTCAACAACCCTCTGGTTGTTATCATCAGCCCTACAACAACAAAATTGGAAATGTGACATATATAAGACATACAACTTTTGTTAATTTTGGAGAATGGCTTTAGATGGATGTATGGTTATAAAAATTCTATGGACAATGGTGGAAAATGAAGAGTGTACTAGAAAATGAAGGAAAATTTGACTTACCTACAGCAAAAATGTAGAGTCCTTGTGGGGGGCACAACCAGACAACTACTGCAGGTGAAAAACAAAATGGTGGTATTATCACCTGCAGGGTCGCCAATTGGTCCCCCCACTTCAGGACTCATCCAAGAGCTGTTGGTAAATGCAAACAGTATTGCCAACGTCTGATTTTAAGTTGATGGAATTGTTGTTCTGATTAATATGGAAGGCTTCTAATATTTTTCTTTTTTTTTAATGTTTTTAATTATCTATTATTTTAATGTTTTGGAAGTCGAAATTATGATTGTTTTCAAGAGAATGTATGGAAAGTGCTGTGGTGATTTTTTGTTTGTTTACATCATACTTATGTTGGTAAACTCTTCTCTTCAGCCATTGCCCTGTTTCCCCTATGTATTTAGCAGTACAATCATTGCAATTTATTTGGTAAACTAAGCCTGATCTATTGTCTGTTGGTCTGTTGTCTGTTGGTCTGATCTTTCTTATTATTAAAAAATTTGGATTTAAGACTATTGTAACTTCTATGGCATAATTTAACATTGGGAATTATTTCTTTTATTACAGTTTGAATTTTATGGCTAGTTTCTTCTAAATATGGAAAGGAGAAGTATTGAGAGGGAGAAGCACTAGTTTGTGGGTTATGGTTATTACTGTTAACTGTCTCTTTTTTTAATAAATCTTCAAATAGTTTTTTGGGGTATGAATTGTCCTGTAATGTCTCTATAATTTCTGGAATCAGTTCATCATGGAATTGGGAATCTGAGAGGTTACAGTTCTATTTATTAAATTTTTGGCCCAATTTATCTTGTAAGATTTTGGCTGGCAGCTATAATAGTTAATCAATCGTCCAGAATGTGTGGGTTTTTTATAATGTTTTACATTGATAGTTTGGTCATTGTTTCTAATTAATAGTATATCCAAAAAAAGTAATTGGTTGTTGGTCTCCTTTTCCAAAGTGAACTGTATTTTGGGGTGAAATGAGTTGAATTTCTCTAAAATATATTTGATTTTGCTACTATATACTGCTAGACAAGTATCATCAACGTATTTTACTCCGAATTGTATCTCATTTTTCAGTTGTGGAAGTAAGGTGCTGAATAGTTTGTCAAGGACTAGGTCTGCTGCAATAGGTGAAAGAGGTGAACCCATTGCTAGGGAATTTTGGGTATAGCAATGGTTGTCGTAAGAGAAATAGGTAGTGGATAAACAGAAATCTAAGATCTCTTTGAAAAGGTCAAAACTCATTTTAGTATGGCTTTGTATGTCATTCCATCTACTGATAATGATATCATTTGCAACTGATGTGGGGATGTTCGTGAATAATGATATCACATCTAATGATATCAAAGAGAAACCTATTTTTAGGGTTTGTTGACAAATGAAATTCTTAAATTCAAAGGAATTTTAAACATTGTATGTGTCGTTTTTTAGGGGCTGTAGTAGTGGTAAAAGGTATTTTGATAGGTTGTATGTTGGTGACCCTATTGTAGAGACAATGGGCCTTAATTTAACATCAGGTTTATGTATTTTAGGTAAGCCAAAAATTTTAGGGACTATAGAATTGTTGATGGTTAATTTGATTGACCTGCCCCTGCAGGTGATAACACCACCATTTTGTTTTTCACCTGCAGTAGTTGTCTGGTTGTGCCCCCCACAAGGACTCAACATTTTTGCTGTTGGTAAGTCAAATTTTCCTTCAATTTCTAGTACACTCTTCATTTTCCACTATTGTCCATAGAATTTTTATAACCACACATCCATCTAAAGCCATTCTCCAAAATTAATAAAAGTTGTATGTCTTATATATGTCACATTTCCAATTTTGTTGTTGTAGGGCTGATGATAACAACCAGAGGGTTGTTGAAAGCTCCCCGTAATAAAAAGCTGTTACAAAGAACACAAAGGACTTCATTTGTCACACCCTCAATTTATTTATAATATAAAAGTTATAGTAATGGCGTAAGTCCCCGTCTGACAGGAGTTGACCTATAGTAGTATACTGTATTCGTAGCACTGTATCAGCGGTAGAAAAATCTAATCAAAATTGAATTCATCTACCAGAAACTGTCTATACGGGAGTATTCCTAAAATTAAATAATATTTACTATGATATTATCATAATAATATGACATGATTTTTTTAAAGATAGAAAAAATGTCAATTTTAACTCACGTCAGCTATTTTTCTACGTTGTCCCCTTCAACTTCCAACACTTCTGGTACCATGAATATACATTTTGGTTTATTATTTTCAATAATGAACCTTTGGAATCGACCAAGGAAAAAAAAAAATTTCAACACCCCCTCAACATTTGATGGTTTACGTTTAAAGGTACGTAGAATCCAAAAATCCGTACGCGGCACTTTTGCCTCTTAGCATTGACCGATTTTGATGAAATTTGGTATGTAAGCTCCATTTGTGGTCTAGTTGTGCCCCGAAGATTTTGGTTGATGTAGGTCACTTCTAAGGGTTCCAAAATCAATTTTGAAATGTTGGAAACGCCCTAACTCAAAAAATTTCGATATAAAGGTATTGTTTTTTTTTTCAATTTAAGATTCTATAGAATTTTTAGAATTTTTGAGACCACCCGGAGCTCTGTACGACAAACCGTTCGCTCACTACGAGAATTTAAAGTTTGGACGTACGATAAATCAGAAACACGAGTTTGAATCGCAAAATAGGCCTAATCTCCGTTCAAATGTTAGCTGGTCGAATTGCGATCGGTGTTTTTCTTCATGTTGGATGGTTTGTGGCTTTGCAGACGAGTGATCTATGTAGAAAAATAAAAAATAATAAACCATTGTGTTAATTTGCAGCGTTTTTTATTCCCTCTTCATACCAGCTTCCCGACATTTGGGCTCCTTTTTGGGGTCTGTACTAGTTGTGCCCCGAAGCTTTTGGTCGTTATTGGTTTCTCTTCGGTGGTGAAAAGTAGGGGTTGAGATGTTCAAACGCCCTGAATACGTCCAATACAATGGTTTTCTTTTGTCATTTATTTTAAATAGATTCGAATTTTTTTATAAAGCTTTTATTGCACCGAGTAAACTCATTAACAGTATAAATCTGACTTATATTACTACAATACAGGGCCTAAGATACATAACTTTGTCCCGTGTCTCTCGAAACTATCACATTCACTTCCCACACAAGTTCATGCGGTTTTAGACCCTTAAGACGTCGAGTTAGATCTTGCACATCTAGGAGCTTTACAGCTTCCTCCTTCACACGATCTTTCAGTGTGGCAAGATGAGCCGTTGCTCGCTTTACTCACTTTCTACTCGCTTACTCACTTCATCCACACTGTCCACTTGAAGTTGACCGTGGGGAGCATCATTTCGGAAGTACCACGACGCATTAGTGATACATCGTAGTACAGAGTTCTGGCAACGTTGGATGATCTGTCTATTGGTTGGAGCTGTGCAGCCCCACAACTGCACTCCATACATCCAAACTGACTTGAGTACTTGAATGTAAAGAAGCAGCTTGTTACCGATGGTCATGGTGGAACGTCGGCCGATCAGCCAGTGCATCTTTCTAACTTTCAATGTGAGCTTAGTCCTCTTCTTTTCGACAATTTCCTTCCACCTGAGCTTGGCATCTAACGTCATGCCCAGGTATTTGGCTTCATTCGCGTAGGGAATTTTTACGTTGTTGAAGAAAGTAGGGATATAGTTGATTTTCCGGTTGGAAAATTCAATCTGATCCTCCATTTGAAGTCCATTGGCTGATTTTGGAGGTGGATAATTGAGTTTTGATATTGACTCAACATTTCTGTCACCAACTGCCAGGATAACTGTGTCCTCTGCGAATGTTGCTGTGGTATTGTGATCAAATTCTGGTGAGTCTCTGGTGTACAGAAGGTACAGGATCTAGAGCTCTGTAGGGCCAACCATTCGCACATTATTACGACTTGAAGGTTGGAAGAATGATAAAAAAGAGAACACGAATGTGAATCGCAAATTAATGTCCATTGACAGAAGGAGGCCAAACTGATTTTGAACAAGTTTCTTTGAATTTGGTGTCACTTAGTTGTCACTCGGATACGTTTTTGATTAAACGGTTATGTTACAATTTGCTGAGTTTTGGTTTGCAACAATAATCGTCGTAATTTCAGTAGAACCATTTCGAGTAGAAGAAATTCGAATCGTTTTCCACTTTTGCAACACAGCTCAGAATCTGCGGTCAGAATCCCCGTTCCGGAAGGAGAAAACATTTTCTCGCTCAAAGCTAGTCGCCAATGCGGATCACGTTCCTCCTCGTTTGACGATCCGTCCCCACTCAGCCGTGTCACCTCCCATGTTACTATCGCGTTACCCATCTCCAACATGATTTTCCTCCCGATACTCGACTCTGCACAGCTGATCACCTTCTCTGAATTTGAAATCCGTTGCTTCTGTATTAATTTTTTCTCAGTTTCCGTTCGAATTCTTGGTTTTCTCTTCGCGTTTCTCGTTTCTTATCGATCTCGAGTAAAGGCGCGATAGTGGATCCGATGTTTCGTGGACAGCAGTTTTCTTGCGAGCAACATTTTGGCTGTTCGAACATTTTATAAGATATATTTGATTAGGTATTTTCAAAGGAAATTGAAACTGATTCCGAATAAATATACCACATATTAATACCTATGTTTGGGATGATTGCTTCCACTAGAAACCTCGAAGACACGTCTCTTAGAGCATCGTTGGTTGTAAACTCATGAGTTCTTTAATTATCGACTCATTGAGACGACATGCTCACAATAGAGGCAAATTTCGTAGCTGCATTGGTAGCGTCTTCGTCACGAATCACTTTTCAATTTTGCAATGATATTCTTCGCTAAACAGAGTGTGAGGGATGCGCGAAGGAAAACTGGAGACCCAATAGAGTGGCCACCAATTTCCATTCTATTTTGAGTGGGGATCAGCTGATTAGACTGATTGAAGTGAGAGTCACGAAATGGGGGTTCTTGCATTTTACTTCTCATCTTTTGACGTGTTGAGGCTACCTTCTCTATATTCCAAACAAATATAATCAAAATACTTATTTATTGATTACAGTATTCGCGTGACTGGAATGCTCAATTCACTGATTGAGAAAATGGTAACAAAATGATAGCAAGGTAGCTGAACATTTCTCTTCTTGCCAAATTAAAATAATATGTTCAATTCTTCCACTTCTCCACTAACTTCACACGCGTTTTCATTGGTTTGAGCTATTCGCAGAAGATAGATTTTACAAAGCCCAGGTCATTTCTCAACCGTGATGCCAACGTCGCTCTTCTCCTTTTCTCCCATCTTCAGGAACCATGGTGACTTCAGAACATTGGGAAGATGTTGTCTCTGTGTTGTTTTGTGGATGGGTAAGAGTCGTGGTATTGTTTGTTGCCTACGTCTACGCTGTTCTCTCTTGAAATATCCATTCAGGTCACTGTACGGTAATAGGATTGCGGTTTTTTGTACCAATGATGTACCACTCTTTGATAATTTATCATCGAATTCATTACCGGCAATTCCCACATGAGATTTTCACCCATAAGTACTTACTAGCTATGATCATGCTCTTTAGCTGTCCATTCTGTGTGACGATACGAGATGGAGACGGGAAATTCTTGGTGCTGGCCCCATATTTTGCAGTGACTTTATCACAGTCTCGGAGTCTGATACTGTTCCTGGTAATATAGTTTGCTGTTCAATTGCGTAACCGAGTGCCTCAATAATAATTCTCGTGGAATTCTTTGCCATACATCAAGTAACTGAAACGTGTCACACTATGAATTATGTCATTGTAGTCATGCACACATTTGGCTGCAACTGTGATTCACGCCACTTTCGATATTAACTCGTTGATTCCGTAGCGAATTCTATTAACCAACGTTTGATTCAGTCTTTCGTTTTGTCCATTAGATGAAAGCATATCTACTGATGGTCCTACGTGTTAAATTTTTGCTCACTAAATACTGATCAAACTTTGACGAGGTCAGTCCACCACATTGAGCTGTGAGTAACAGAACAAGGTGGATAAAGTACTTTTTGAAACAAAACGGATTAGAGACCGCCATTGTGGTGGATATAGTACCTTTTGAAATCAAACGAAGTTTCACCCTCGTTTTTCAAAGGAATAGATTATCTTTTGCTCCAAAACGATGGCATTTTTGTGAAGAACTACCCCCCTAAAATCCTGGGAAAGTGTTGAAAATGGTCTTTAGTACCTACCTTTTAGAATAAAACTCCTCAATTGGGCTTTCATCACAAACCCTATCGAGTAGTTTCATAAAGTCATTACTGGTCTGATTGGCAGATGTTGAGGTATATGCATATCTACTATGATCGTCCAGAAGATGGAGATAAAGCTTTGGAGAACGGCGCCCACCAAACCTATTGTGTCCAACGACATGATTTGGAAAGGTTCGGTCGCAGGTCCCAAATGACCTGTCACACCTTTATCTTTCGTTATTCTTGTTTGGTTACGAATGCATATATCACATCTAGCGAGATAGCTCCAAATGTGCTTCTTCATCCGTGGAAAGTAGTACGAAGGTTGCAGCATATTAAATAAGTGTTTGGTGCCTATGTGCCCGTAATGTTGCGACGAATAAGGTCTTTCCCAAATAATTTTGCAAGACATATACGGGCTCGTTTTCTAGCTTCTCTATGGAAGACTCCATTTTAAAAAATTTAATGTTGATGTATCGAATGTATGAACATTTGTCATTTCCATATCCTCCTGAGACAACGTTTACCACCTGTATTGCGTCTGAGAGTGTTTGGTCCAAACTTTCAAGTACTGGATTTCGCGACAATCTACCTCAATATTTGATTCGCCCGGTTTATAGATCACTTCACAATCAAATAGTGGAAGATAATTCGTGAGCTCTCTTAGTTCCTCACGATGATTCTCCGAAGGCTTGTGGTCTGAAGAATCACAAATCCCATCACCCAATATTGCCAGTATCTGATGGCTTCTTTGATAGGAAATTCCTCATTGCCTTTTAATTATCTGTAAGCGGACGCACTATTGTGCCCTACTATATGGCCCAAGTTTTGTACCTCATTGGTTGCTTGGCAAATTTCAGGCGAAACCCCTCACTATGAATGGCCTCCAGTAACGACGTAATATGATCCAGATGTTCCTGAAATGTACGCGAAAATATCAGGATATCGTCAATATAGTTTGATCAGAAGTCTGAAAGCCCATATCTTCGAATTATCCCTGATAATACGCGTTGAAGAACCGCAGGAACATTTTTCAAGTCGAAAGGTAGGCTGGCCCTTCGATAATGCCCATTACTTGTTACGAAACCTACTCGTATTTTATGCTGGTCTTGGCGTGGAGAAATCGCCCAGAACGCTGAATTTATATCTAAACTCGAAAACCATTGGCAACCTTTGGTTTGAACAATCAATTCGTCTATCAACGGAAATGGTTGACTTTCTGGTTCAATTCACGGAAATCTATACGCAAATGTGTCTCTCGTTCTCCTCTCTTTTGTATGCCATTGTAACCGGTGACGCGAAAGGCGAATAGGACTCCTCTATAATTCCCTGCTTCAACAATTCAGCGACTTGTGATGAATCTCTCTTGATGAGTCTCTTGATGTGATGAGATGCGTCTCTTGGCGACGTAAGTGTATTGGGTAAATTTAATTTGAGCCTTACAATCTCGTACCTGACCAATATCAAACTTATTCTTGGCAAAACAGGTACCATATATTTATCCACTATTTCATAAACTGCCTGGCGCTTGTTTCTATCTAAATGCTCTGTTTTAATGTTGAATTTTTCAAAAGAGAGGAACTGATTCCAGTTTATAGAAGGATATTGGTTGTGTGCAGGGTCCCCTTGTGGTCTCCTCTATTGTTTGAGAGATTTGTAAATTTTCATCCTGGGGCAATCTGAAATCGAGAATGCTGTCCAGACCCAATAAAATATCATAATTAAAATGCTCTTTATCGACCGAAAAAAGTCTTGAAATTTTCTCCATTCCAAAATTCTTCATTTTAAGAAATACTATCCCACAAGAAGTATGCTTTCCACTGATCGTTTTATAAGCGTAATTTTTATTTATGACATTTGTTGTGAAATGTTTGTCATTGACTCCAAGTTTGTCTAAAAATGTAGATGTGATCATAGTTATATTTGCCCCAGGGTCGTATAATCCACGAGGATCTATATTTTCGATTTTTACTTGAATAATGTTGAGTGAAGGCAATATTAGTTTTGTTGAATTCTTAACATCTTCATAGAATAGTTGTTCCAATTCAGTATTGTGAGGAATTTTTACATTTTTTCTTTGAATGTATAATCTGAAACTCCTGATTTATTCCGACAATTATCCTCTGGATGAATTTTATACCCTAACTTCTCACAGATAGCGTAGGGTTTGTTGTTCAGTGGTTTGAAACTGCTAAAATAATTACCTTTACTGGTATGCTCTGTGTTAGGAAAACGCTGTTGGGAGCCACTAAACCCGGCATTATTATTATTGAATTCATTTCCTTTCCCTTCTACAGTCCACATATTCTCGTTCCTATGGAGCCTGGTAGACCAATCGAGGGTGGTAGACCAATTGGGTGTGCGCCTAGGTCGGAAAAACTGTTTATTGTTATTTTTAATCTAAGGTAGTCCTCATTCTGAGAATTTTGGTACCAACCGCGACCTTCTAGCGTGTGTAAATCTTTTCCTATGAATTTTTAAAGTTTCGACCGTTTATGACGTCACAGTGGGCTGGGGGGTCCCGCCCAGGCGGGAGGGGCGCGTGACGTCATAAACGGTCGAAACTTTGAAAAATCATAGAAACAGATCTACTCTCGCTAGAAGGTCGCGGTTGGTGCCAAAATTCTCAGGATTTAGTCTACTTTCGATTAAAAATTTTTAAAAAATCAAGGCGCACCCCCCCATTATCACTAAAGCTATACGATCTCGTTCTGACATGTCTGGAAACGCACCAATTAATAAACCATATTTCTTCATCACAAACTCAGAATACGTAGTTTGTTGTCCATTTATTCTATACTGCAAACCAGATGTCTGACCAGATCTTTCCTCCAAATGACTCCAAAAACATCGTAGTTCAATGTTCTCAGGTGCTGATTCCGATAAGCGTCCAGTTTGACTCGAACGAAGCTGCTTCTACTCGTTGGTTTTGTGGAATATTTAGACGTTCACACTCCTTATCGAAAGACTTTAGCCAAACTTTTGAGTCCTTGTCCTTCCCTAAGAATATTCTGCATATCGTTGGTGATATATAATCCTTGGTGATTGATTGCATCGATTTTTTGTTTGGTTCATCTACCAAGCTAGTGAGTTGTCCGCCGTCTGCTAGATCACTGCCCTGTTCTAAAAATTCTTCTCCGAAAATAACGTTGTCGTCCTCATCTAGATAGGTACCTCGAAAACAATCGCGCAATATGACATTAACTCGTCGAAATTTATCACGTACCTGGATACTCTTTACTGCCTTTTTCACTGCTGGCAGTACACACAGCTCTTTATGTAGTGATAACGGAGCGGTTGTGGCGTAAAATGTATATATATTTCATCGCGATCGAGCAACTTAATGGATGTGACAAGAAGAAGAGACGTCTTGAGGTCGATTGTCGAACTCCCGAGCGTGATTCGAAGCTGTGCTTTTGTTTCATTCATCTTGCGGAAGCAAAAAAGCAAAAAAAGCATTTCGAAAATAAGACTCACGAACTCGAAAAGATGACATCGCTGGACTACACGAAAAATCAAAAACGAAGTTCGGTACTTCCCACAAGCTAATGATAGTTCACATGCTTCTTATCATTCGATCACAGATCGATGTAACCGATCGAGGGTTTATTATACTGAGAGCAAAGCGCGCGTAATTCAAAACAATCTAAACAAACAATAATGAATAATGATTTAAACCAAACTACGAATAAATACAATTTAACATACAGAATAGACTCCGTGGAAACTTACATGTTCGCATGAGAAGAAACGCGATGTATGAGTGAGTTCCTCGTAGAACCCACATCCCACTCTGTTTCCCATCTTTGAACCATCCGTGAAGAATAGTCTCCGTAGATCGACTTCCCTATTAATCAGATTCCTCACTATTTGTTGGGCTTCAGAGCTTTTTGGGTATTCGGTGGCATGCTTAGAATGACTGCTTGAGTGGGTTGTGAGAAATCCTTGTAGGTCATTATGAACTGTACTGGCTTAGGTCTGGTATTTACCTCATAGGTCAATCCTGATTGTTGTTCAAAACTGTCTCAGAGGAGAGTGATTTTTTTCTTTTGTCAATACCTCTTCGTCAGTAATTCTACCGACAATTGTGGTGCATTGGAGAAGATTGCGCAGTGTTTTGCATGGAGTTAATATCGCGCCTCGCTAGGAGTGGCGGTTCTCGCACTCAAAAGTACATGGAGTGTTGTTGAGGGTAACAGAACGAGGATGAGTCTTAGGCACCGATTTTGGATTTTCCTCAATTTTAGCAGTGCTGTTTCAGAGGCATTTCCATACAAAACACAACCATAATCGAAAATACTCCTTACTGTGGCTTGATAAAACATAAGCGCCGTTGCTGGCTCTGCCTTCCAGTTACGTTAGCGTTACGGGTATTTCTACGGCAGTTTCAGAATTTTACATAAATATTGTTGGGATCACAGGTTGTCGAGTGATACATCCTAGCTATTTCTATTGTGTTTACATCAAAATTACGTTGTTAAATAAATCGTCATTCTTAATTCGTATTCCAACCAAGTGAGTTGTTCTTCCGTAAAATAGAGATCTACACCTGAGTCGTAACACTGGTGGCAGCTGGTGGTTAGCTTTCGAAGAGACGGGGAGGAAGTTGACGAAGATGTTTTGCTACCATGTGAAGAGACATTGGGAGATGGAAGTGAATTAAGGCCAGATGAACGTGACCAAGAGCCATTTTCAGAACAACGGATACCACAATCTCGTGGTGAGTTACTGAACAATGTTGGAATTCGAAACATCATGGGTAATGAAGTAGGCGAACAGGTAAACGAATGTATGAGGGAGCTTCGTGAGGCCTTACGTGAGGATTTGAAAAAGGAGCTGGTTGCTGCGATGAGACTCATTTCGCCAAGCATTCAACCTGGTACTAGTCAGCCAGTTACAAGTCGACAGACTGAACTACAGCCGGTATCGAGGGTTCGGAAACCACGCGTGTTCGATGGAAGTGCTGACTGGCGTGCCTAAATCAGGCAATTCGAGGCCATTTCCCTATCAAATGGATGGTCAGACCAGCAGAAAGCCATGGGGCTGGCCGCAGCTCTCTCCGGCCCAGCACTAACTACACTGAATGAGATGCCATCACAGTACGTATATGACAACCTCGTTGCGGCCTTGGAAGATCGTTATAGCATACACAATCAATCTGAACTCTGTTTGGCGTTGCTCCAAAATAGATCACAGTTACCCTCTGAAGACATAGCAACTTACCATCAGGAAGTCAAGGAGCTGGCACGAAAGGCTGGGCTGGATTCCAAAAGGGATGGTGAAGTTGCCAGTTATTTCTTCAAAGGTCTACGAGATCCCAAACTTCGGGAATGAGTCACAAATGTATGGCCTGCTAGCAGCAAAACTGGCTTGACAGATGCACTAGTTCTCACATTGCGTATGCAGGTTGCAGGTAAGGCAACCTCTGTCAGATGTGCTGCAGTTGATGAGGAACTAGAAGAAAAAACAGGTCACTCAACCATCTGAGCCGAGAGTGTGCTGGCGTTGTGATTCTCCAGACCATGTATTTAGAAATTGTCCAACGCGTAGGAGACAACAAAGAGCCAATTACAAGCAACAAGCGTCGGGAAATGCCAACCAGTCGGCCTGAAGGGTGCTAATCCGACTGGAGCATCAGGTGCACCCATGTGGAACCCAGTGGTGAGTACAGCACGTCCATGCATACCTGGTGACCTATCTGAGCTTTATTCTAATGTGCCCCCTTCTCTCGTTCATGAAAGTATAAGAAAAAATAAGTGTATTGTAGACCCTGCCAACTCACAAATATTAGCAGGAGGGAAACGGCTAATAGCCACAGGGGGAGTTGAGGTAGGGGACATAGTACAGGGGCAAGAAGCCCGTGATGGGTTTCAATCACTACAGACAGACTCGGAAAGTTCTTGCAGTACAATTATGTCAGAGAGTGAAGAAGGACTTCCTGGCCACATGAAAAAGCTGAGATTGGGGGAAGAATTCCCCCAATCAGCAGCTAGATCAGGTGAAGAGATTCATTGTAGTATTTGCTGATATTTTTGCCAAGGATCAGTCACATATGGACGATTAGTAGGGTGCTCACATGCCTTAGATGTTGGGACTAACCACCCAATTCGCCAAGCTCCTAGAAGGATCCCTCCTGCACGGCTTGGGGAAGTTGACAAACTAGTGGCAGAGATGGAACAAAATGGAATAATTGAGCCCTCGAAGAGTCCATGGGCTAGCCCAATTGTGTTGGTCAAAAAGTAAAATGGCAGCACCCGTTTTTGTATTGATTATCGCCAACTTAATGAAATCACAAAAAAACATTCCCATCCTCTGCCAAAAGTTGATGAACTAATATGTGGTCTGTCAGGAAGTAGCTGGTTCTCGACCCTAGATCTCCAGAGTGGGTACTGGCAGATTCCCATGGTCAGCAGCGATAAGGAAAAAACAGCCGTTTGTACCCCCTGGGGCTCTGGCAGTTCAAAGTTATGCCTTTTGGACTGACGAATGCTCCAGCTACTTTCCAGAGAGCAATGGGACGTGCTACATGACTCTATTCGTCAGGGAAGGGTGAAAGTATACTTGGATGATGTGCCTAGTGGATACAAAAACCTTTCATGAGCACATGATGTGGCTGAGGAAAGTGTTTGAGACTTTACGCAAGGCTGGCATAAAATTGAACGCCAAAAAGTGCCAACTTTTTGGTCTAGAAGCATCCTACCTTGGTTATGTTATCTCCAAAGAAGGCTTCCTTCCTAGTTTTGAACTCGGCTTCTTTCAGGATCTCCAACAACGTCGGGAAAATATTTGATTCGATTATGTATTGAATTTGTTGTCGGTTTCCTGCAGTAATGGTAGAAACGGTTCAGCAAGCCTCTTTCCTTTAGCAAGCTAATATTCAAGAGGATTGCATCTTGGGACTAGACTTTCTGGCAGTTAATAAGTGTATTGTAGACCCTGCCAATTCGCAACTCTACAGTCATACAGCACCGGTGTCCCTTTGAGCGTCTCTTCATCGACATTCTGGGACGGTTACATACAAGTAAAGGAGGGAACCAGTATATAGTCGTAGTCACAGATGCATTCACTAAGTGGCCGGAGTATATATATGCAGTTCCAGATATGAGAGCAGAAACTATAGCCAGGGGCTTGGTGGAAAATGTAGTTGCTCGATTTGGTGTTCCTCGGGAGTTACACTCGGATCAAGGAAGGATGTTTGAATCAGAAGTGTTCCAGGAAATGTGTAAACTCCTCAACATCCACAAGACCAGAACAACCCCAATGCACCCCCAGAGTAATGGTCAAGTAGAGAGATTAAACCGGACTCTAGTTCGGATGTTGGCCAAGATGGTGGACGACCAACAGGAGGGCTGGGATGAACGCTTGCCTTGGGTGTTGTTGGCCTACCGAGCCTCTGAGCATTCAGCAACAGGATTCTCGCCTGCTAGTCTAGCTTTGGGACGAGAAGTGACACTCCCTTTACACTGAAAGACAGGGTCGGTCCCTGAAGCCATGACTACAACTCAATACGGACAGCGCCTCAGGGAACACTTGGAGGAGGCTCATGAAACTGCCCGTCAGCACATTAAACAAGCATTTCGTGGGACAAAACGACGCTACGATGTGCGCTCAGAGCTACCCCGATTCCAAGAAGGCGATAGGGTATGGTACCACTGGCCTCGACGAAGGGTTGGAGTAACAACGAAGCTGCAGTCCCCCTGGGTGGGACCCTGCACAGTCATCAAGAAAATTTCAGATGTCATTTTGGTTTATTATTTTCAATAATGAACCTTTGGAATCGACCAAGAAAAAAAAAATGTTAACACCCCCTCAAAATTTGATGGTTTACGTTTCAAGGTACGTAGAATCCAAAAATCGAATAAAAATTTGGCCGTCCGTCCGCCGTACGCCGTACGCGGCACTTTTGCCACTTAGCATTGACCGATTTTGATGAAATTTGGTATGTAGGCTCCATTTGGGGTCTAGTTGTGCCCCGAAGCTTTTGGTTGATGTAGGTCAATCCTAAGGGTTCCAAAATCAATTTTGAAATTTTGAAAACGCCCTAACTCAAAAAATTTCGATATAAAGGTATTGTTTTTCCTTCAAATTAAGATTCTATAGAATTTTTAGAATTTTTTGAGACCATGCGGAGCTCTGTAGGACAAACCGTTCGCTCCCTACGAAAATTTAAGGGTTTATGTTGAAATATATATATATATAAATCAAAACACGTGTGTGAACTTCAAAAGAGGCCTAATCTCCGTTCAAATTAGAGCTGATCGAAACGTAATCGATATTTGGTGATTTTGATTTTTTTTTTAATTTTTTTTTATTTTTTTATTTTTTTATTTTTTTTTTTTTAATTTTTTTTTTTCTCTTCATATTGGATGGTTGGTGATTTTGTAGACGAGTGATCTATATAAAAATAATAAACCGTTGTGTAATAATTTGCAGCGTTTTTCGTAAAGTGACTCCAAACCATCGTAAAAGAGTGGTCCACGCTGATGAGCTGGCACCCTATCATAAAGCTATCCAACAGCCTTCATAGAGGTAGGGGAGTGGTGTTGGGATCACAGGTTATCGAGTGATACATCCTAGCTACTTCTATTGTGTTTACATCAAAATTACGTTGCTAAATAAATCGTCATTCTTAATTCGTACTCCAACCAAGTGAGTTGTTCTTCCGTAAAATAGAGATCTACACCTGAGTCGTAACAATACGTTGTGGCATTGGGGGCCATGTTGCCATATCGACAGCCCCACTGCAAAACCCTGTATGTTCAATACCAAAAAGTTTTCAGGAGACGAAAAAAACTGTGACATTTTTAACATATCAACCTGGCTTTTTTAAATCCATTTTTATGGTATTTTAAAAGCAACGATGAAACTTTTCGAATAAATATTGCTCACGTACTTACCCAAATACGCCTTCTACGCCAAATTTTGTTACTTACAGGAATTTACACCAGATGGAATGGAAACTTACGGGGTTTTGCACGCATTGGATAATGAATAATAAATTTTGAATTAGAAACGTACAAAAACTTTATTCAAACTTAATAAATTCATCACGTAGGCACCAGTAAATTTTAGTCTTTTTAAGATTTTAAATGACAGCTCAAACGAGACCAACAGGTAAGTACCTTAAATACAAAAAAAGTAAAACATAGGAAAAGTAATTACGTAAATCATTCTTAATATTGAAGTTGAACTATCAAAATAACTGGAGGTACCTACATAAGTCCAGCAGGTCCTTAAGTCATACCTCTTTTTTTAAATCTAATGACTAAGATTGTCGTAGAATGCATGATAATCTTTAGGAATCACATTTTTGAGATCCTGCAAGTGTTTGTACTTGTCCTCTTATTTTCACTGGTGCATTGTTGAGTCTTCTAACGATCCCTTCAAATGAGTTCTACCTCCTCCTCTTCTCTAGCATAGTCCACTCATCATCAAATGAGAGTTTGTAAAACATTTTCCCAGATGGTGTGTACTTAATTGCTTTCAAGTCATTAACTTGGGGGTCTCCAGTCGAGCGACCTGGTCTGATGGAGTCCATTGGTCCCAATTTAGAGAAGTCCATGAATGAGGTATGGTCCGCGCATTCTGAACCACTTGCAGATAGTCTGCTGGCGTGTATATCATTTTGCTTTTCAATTTACGCTCAATTTGAGCGTGAATGGAGTCACACTCCATCTGAGTGTGACCAACCTCGAGATATTTTTGAATAATGTTCATGTTGAGCTCACCACTTAGTTTTAGTCTATATCTAGGCTATATCTATAGGCTATATCTAGCAATTGCAACACTATGGTAAACTTCCACCTTCAGCCCCACACATCTCCTCCCTCCCCTCCCACAAACTACCCCACACCTACCCTCTCACACTAATTTAAACTTGAAACCGAAATGATATTTATTGTCTTGAAAAGGTAAGTACAACTAATTCTTTACCATTAACATTATCTCACTTCAAGGAGCACTTAACCTCTTGGTCATTGGAATTGTCCTACTAAGCTCTGTTGTTTTTATTCATTATTTCCTTTTCTTGTATAAATTCAACATGAATAACGTGTTATACTCAGTTTGCTCCTCAAAAGAACCGATTAAAAACTTGTACTTCACAAAATTACACTTCAAATGTCGTTGTTCTGAAACTATCGTTTTTTGGCCCTCTTGGTTTGACCCGCTCTATCACCCTGTCAAAATAGGGTCAATCGATAGTTATTTAAAATTTTTATCCAACTTAATGTCAGGGCTTTGCAAGGTAATGTCATGGAGACATAGATATTATGTTGGAGCGTGCGCTTATAGATGTTACGCACAGTGTATAAGTTGAGTGTTGTCCACCTTCAGATCATTTGCTCTTCAGCTCTCGTGCACTACACCTGGTATTGTTGTGGTAGGACCACGTAGAAGACCCGTCGGGCCATCGGAAAAAATGCAACATGTTCCAAAGGAGTGAGGAGGAGAAGCTGAGGAAGAAGTACGAGATATGATAATGGAGAAAAAGTCGCAACCTTGATCCATCCTTGTAGGTATATCAAAAAAAGAAAAGGAAGAATAGGAGCAGTTATTTGGATATTTTCGATAATAAACCAAGATATCACTCAAAAGAAATCTGTACTGAACCATCATCACTAGAAAAACGACAAATTTCTTCGGATTCTCTCTCCCCTGAGCAATTACAAGAAACCCTGCCATGTGGGTCGAATACGTAATCTCTATCTTCAACGCCGGAAGCTAAGGAACCAGACTATGGACATCAAATTCCATGAAGAAGAAGAAAATTAAATGTGAACTAGGATTTGATGACGCGTATGGTGTTCGATATCGTATAACACCTCAACGTTTCACTTTGGGTGAGAGTTATGTGACGTTCAAGGAAGATATTGTTGAAATCGGCGATGGTATGAAAATTAGACGCACTCCCGACCTTCAGGAATTCATTTTCATCGAGAATCCTGACATGAAATTAGTGATCTCGAATTTTTCTGAAGAATTTTGGATGAAACCAATGCACATAAAAAGAGATTTGGTTCCACTGTGGGGTTCAACCGAAACATCCAAAATGCGGCATCATTCTTCTTCTTCTTCCGCGGTGCAACAGTCCTATAAAGGACCTGGGCCTCCTCTTAAGGCATCATTAGGCAACTTTGAGAAAAAGGAAAGTGCCAAGTCAAATCAAATCAAATTCTTTTTATTGTTACGGCCAAAATGGCAAAGCAATCGTCAAACAAGCAGACAACGAAGCAAAACACGAAGCAAATACAACAACAAAAAAGGAATACAGGACGGTTATACTCGTAGGTTACTTAAAACTGAATCGAAAGTCATTTATTTTATGAAGTTCTGCGCTAATTAATAAAAACTTCATCCTACGTTCAAAGGACTTGCCAGTTAGAGAACGTAAATTTTCTGGCAAAGAGTTATTAAACCTGACGCCGTTGTGCATCGGGTCACAACCCGAAGAAGTAGTGAGGCGTACCAGAGTGGGTCGGAAATAGAGCTCCCAAGAACCAAGCACGTGTACAGGTGTACACGTATAATGTTGGTATAGTTAGGCAATTAAATTCACTGCCAACAGCTTGAGACAGCCAGGAAAATCATCGGAGGAAAAATATAAGTTGAAGGGATAAGCAAGAAGCTCAGCCATGAAGAACTCCGTACTTACTAATTGACTGAAATACCCCATTGGACATTTCCGTTGTAACTCCAAAAACGTTGGCAGCACTAGTGTTTTTCAGTCTTATCGTCGCTAAAATTTCTTCTACCGAGTCCAAAAGGTGAAAGTTTCAACGTAATTAATGGTGTGATGTGTCTTTGGTCCAAGTAGCCGAACGGTAATTCCTTAATGGTGAGGACCAGCCGAGTAACCCTTTCAAAGGTTGCGGTGGAAATCCCTTCGGGAGGGAGGGTCGGCTGGGAAGAAGACAACAAACTATTAGGAAATACCGTATAATGCTAGGATTGTGTTGACTGGACTGATCATTTGTAAAAACATGTTCCATCGTTTCGTTTGATGAACAATTTTATGTTTATCCTTCATGTTCAATTATTGTTTATAAAAAATGTATACTTTGTGATATTTGATTAAAAAATTGTAAAAAAAAAAACTATTGATTGACCCCCCATTGAAATTTTACTTTGAAATGTGATTTCGTGAAGTATAAGTTCCAACCAAGAGGGTCAGACAGCGATACTTTTCAGAACAATTGAATTTCTCTTTGAAGAGCGATTTCGTGAAGTTTAAGTTTTTCATCGGTCCGTTTGAGGAGCAAACTGAGTATTACAGGTTATTTATGTTGAATTTATACAAAATAAGGAAAGAATAAAAACAAAAAACTGAATAAGATTAAAGCCTATCCATTGACCCACCTCAACGTGGTGACTGAGCTTAATTAGAAATTCCAACGACCAAGAGGGTCAAACAAGGGTACTCGTTGGAGTTTGAAATGTCAATGGTAAAAAAAATTAGTTGTTCTTATCTTTTCAAGTGTCCTTTTCAGGACAATAAATATAATTTTTCTTTGAAGTTTAAATTAGTTGTACTCGCCTTGCTGAGTAATCCTTTTAACCTTAAAATAGAGTTTGGCACTGAGGAACATGATAACAGACAGTGAGGAGTAGTATTGACCGTAATGCCGTCTAGTCGATATCAGAAAGCTTCATTCTCATCAAATAGATAAATTAAAGCTAGCGCAAATTATAGTAGCATGAGAAGCAGGGGAGGGAGGTGTTGGAGGCTGGTGGGAAGAGGAGGGATGGAAGGAAGTGTAGGGGCTGGAGATGGAAGGTTACTATTAATTTTGTTATCCTTTTGAATGTAGAAGGAAGGTTACAATGAGGGTCAGAGAGCGGGTCCTTGGAGTAACGTTAGCGTAGTATCAATAGTTATGCTCTAAAAGCCCGTTTTTACTCTACTTATCAGTTCTACAATTTTGTAGTTGCGAACTCACTTAATAATTTGGATTAAATAAGGATTTAATTCTGAAAATCAAGTAATGTTTGCATATTTAAAAAATATATTTGGAAAAGATATATTTAGAAGATAAAACAAAGAATTTTGTTTGTGTTTGTTACTAGTCCACGTGGCCTGTCTGTTACTGAGGATCTTCAGATTTTTCAGTGTGTGTATCTGGGGGTCGCACCTTTTCCTCATAATTGAGTGATTGAAGGTAGTAGAAACTAATTCAGAGGATAGAGAAGCAGCCAAACGCTAGAACAGATGTTGTTGCATGAGAAAATAATAATTAGAAAACATTACAAAGCTCAAAAATCCTTTACTACCCACCCATGCTACTCTAGCTTTAGAGCTGAAACCATGTTTCTTGGTCCGTAGAGTCCCTTGGGTAAACACGCTGTTCGGTAGTGGGACACATTCTAGGGGACGTCCTCACATTGCATAAGGATTAGTTCAAGTTCAATCAGTAAGCGATAAAACATACTTTCTTATTTACTTTTCTACTGCACAAAACTTTTTTCCCCAATGTAATTTTGATTGTATGTATTTTGATAGTTGACATGTCGACGTTACACATTCGAGATACAGCTGTAAATCAGTTTAAAATTGTATCTCGAACGTCGTCATCTCATCCCTTTTTTCTTCAAACAGAAAAACTATAAACTACGCACATAAATAAGGTCCTGTTCCAGGACAAAAACGTTGTGCAATAAAGGAAAAAACGACAAAACGATTAGCTTGGCCATTCATACCGCCACATCTATAAATTGGACTAGTCAAACGTACACCAATATATATAATTTATATATACAGGGTGTCCCACTAGACTAAGACCACTCTCCCTCTCTAAAACCGTAATTTTTGTGGTAAATTATTTTTAATTTCTATGTTTGTTTTTTTTCAAGGATCTCAGATATGATCGTGCGTCACTCACACCAACTTTGTTTTCTCAAATGAAAACCCCCCTTTTATTGCAAATTAGGCTTCTACGCAAAATTTCATGAATTTTCGACTCCTCATTTGTTTGTTTAGCGAGCGTTCAAAGTTGCCTAACTACCAAAATTGCGCAAAATGTGATTCTAGTAAACCCCCAACAATTTCCATGAGAATTTCCATTATTTTTTAATGCTGATTCACGTGATTCCATTAATTTTTTTTAGCTGACCCGTTTTAGTGGAATAATGACCGAAATTTGGTTTTCATGTTTTGTTGTCATTTAAGCTCCTACTTTCAAATGTTTACTAGGATTAATTTTTGAGGTTTGGATGGAAATTGTAAAAAATAGAAGATTAAAATAGTTTTCTCTAATTAAGTGACAACTCATCTGAGTTGAAAAAGGCCTAAACGATATTTTTCACACTAAATTACCAATTTTTGGTAATTATTTGAGCTCCTTGGAAAAAAAAACATGGGGGTTAAAAAAATACACCTTCTAATTTACAACAAAAATTACGGTTTTAGAGAGGGCTCTTTGTCTGGTGAGAGACCCTGTATAGTGAAAACCTGCGTATGCAATAGGTGAGTGGGTACTCAATGAATTCGTTGAGTAGAACATGAATATGGACTCATAACATCTTCGAAACATACCCAGTGCATACAGTATGTTGGTATGTTATTCTGAAAATGGAATAAGGAATAAAAATTTACTCTGAGTTTGGGGTGGCGAGGAGAGTATTTTGTTTAACCCAAGGTGTTGATTGCATAATTTTAACGTTTTGTGCTATGTGCTTCACCAATAAGGCTGAATATTTTCTCATTTAGCTTATACTTAGATTTTCTCAACCATAGCTTCAAAGATTCCTATGCAAATTCGCTCATTTACCGAACTGCATGAATGGAATTTTCTGTTGAACTACCTGAATGCGGATCATCAGAAGCTCCTCAGTGGGATTGATGCCAATCTCCGTTTGATTTTCTTCCTGACATCAGACTCCGGTTATCGCGATCCCCTCTTTGGCCGGAAATTCGCATATTTCCCCGGTTGCTTTCGTTTCCTTTTTGAATTGTTTCTCTTTTTCCAGTTCTTATCGATCTTAATTCTCGGATCGGTTGGTTGTGCGGCGAGGGCTGTAGGTTCCAGCATGATTAATTCCTCGACTGGACCTCCTCTTCCTCCTCCTGCGGGGTGCGAGGTGGAAGAAAACACCGGCTGAAGAGAATGAACCGAAGCGAGCTGACTCGAGTCGAGGAAGAGCGGAGGTGGCGGCGGGGGGAAATTGAAAGGGGCGGGGGCCTCGAGAAGCGAAGCCTTCCTAAAGGGTCCGGAGGAGCGGAAGGGCGGCGAGAGGGGGAATTGAAGTGCTGCGGAGGGTGAAGATGGGTAGGGAAACGGGAGAAGGCGGTAGGCGACGAAGGGGGGGGGGGACCTCGGTAGGCTACGAGGAGGGCTGTGTAGGCAAAGGGGGCCGCGAGGGGGTTATAGCTCGAGGTGGGTCGGCCTCTCGCTACTTCTCCCTCGAGTTCTCTCGGCCCCTTCTCAACATCAAAATAACTCATACAACCAAACCTCCTGTCCGCCATTCAATCATTCCGATATCCATTACAACGCGCACCGCTATTTCCACCTTTTATCGATTTCTTTCTTTTTCTCTTCAACTTTGCGGATAAATCTTTTAAATGCCTCTTTATCCCGAGTCATTGAATATTAACGACTGCACACCTCGAATGTACACCTGTCTACACCGAGATCCATCATGTTGCTAACAAGCCTACTCCTGTTCTTCAACGTGTCATTCAATGAATCTTCCACCACTTTCTTTTCTTCATTATCGATATCTACTAATATCCTGAGAAGGAAAATCAAGAATACAGTTTCGAGCTTGCAAAACTGACCTCAATCAAATCTCCTAATATACTGAGAAGGAAATCAAGAATACAGTTTCAAGCTTGCTAAATCGTCCTCGATCAAATCTCCTGATATCCGAGAAGGGAATCAGAATACAGTTTCGAGCTTGCAAAATTGACCTCAATCAAATCTCCTGATGTACTGAGAAGGAAAATCAAGAATACAGTTTCGAGCTTGCAAAATCTTCCTCGATCAAATCTCCTGATATCCGAGAAGGGAATCAGAATACAGTTTCGAGCTTGCAAAATTGACCTCAATCAAATCTCCTGATGTACTGAGAAGGAAAATCAAGAATACAGTTTCGAGCTTGCAAAATCTTCCTCGATCAAATCTCCTGATATCCGAGAAGGGAATCAGAATACAGTTTCGAGCTTGCAAAATTGACCTCAATCAAATCTCCTGATGTACTGAGAAGGAAAATCAAGAATACAGTTTCAAGCTTGCTAAATCGTCCTCGATCAAATCTCCTGATGTACTGAGAAGGAAATCAGAATACAGTTTCGAGCTTGCAAAACTGACCTCAATCAAATCTCCTGATGTACTGAGAAGGAAAATCAAGAATACAGTTTCGAGCTTGCAAAATCTTCCTCGATCAAATCTCCTGATATCTGAGAAGGGAATCAGAATACAGTTTCGAGCTTGCTAAATTGTACAATCAACCCTTTGAATAAAAAAAAAGTATTAAAAAAACATATTGTTTAGTGTTGTGTTCTGCGTGTTGTCGAGTGAGGGCGATGGTCCTCTCGATGCACTGAATTGTTCCTAGCCTGAATCCTACTCAACGGAGAGCTTGATCCCTAATAGCCTGTTGCTTCAGCACTCCATCTGCGGCGCCTCGCGGCCGACGGTATTGATGGGCGTCAAAATCTATCTGATAACCTCGGCGTCTGATGACAGACTCACCGGCGGGAGGCGGAACATTTACCTAGTCAGGCCTACTGTTCTGAAGAGGTCCCTAAGGGGAGCTAGAGGTTCGGCGCCTTTATGGGGCAAACCGTTCCCTCGGAAGAACTGGGGCTGTAGGTAATACGAGAAATGATGATTCGGATAGACGAGGTACGAATGCATGTAGGAAGACCCCTCAGTGTGGCTTATATACTCAAGTTAGTATGGTGAGGGGAGAGTGGAAAAAAGGTGACGTCAAGTGACGTGTTTTTCCCCTTCCTCACCTCACCCATGTTGGTGATGACTCATGCCTGCTTGGGGTTTTCCTACGCGTCACTTTATTGGAGAACTACTGACTAGGAATGTATGACATTACATAAGTCCCCCTAGTTTGAACAATAAAGTAAAAAATAGTTTGAAACGTTGTTGAACCGAAACATTACAGTAGTGAAGTTTTGTTTTAATAATGAAAATATAAAAGTGATATCAAGCGAAAGCTTTATAAAGGAACAATGATAATATTGAAATCAATAGTAGAAGAAGAAAAAGTGTACGAGTTTAGGAATTCCATGTTCAGTATTATTCTTATATTCTTCTTCCATATGTGCGACGACTTGATCATAGCATAAATGACGCATTCCTTTTCCGAGTCAGCCACATCCTGCTCATATTCCTGGATGTATATGATCGAGAGAGCGTGTCTGCTTACGTCATTTCTTCCGGCAGGTACATGATTTGAAATTTCATTAACTAAAGCCGCATTTGCTGTAGGCATTTTGAGATTTTTTCATTGACTGAATCATGAGCGGCTTGTGATCAGTTTGGACCTCAAATCCTCGCCCATTAATGAAATAGTGAATCTTTTGAAGTGAAATTGTACACCTCTCTTTTCTTTTTCTATTATTGCCCAATTATTTATTTTATGCAAATGCTATAGGCTTGCCATTTTGAAGTAAGGCCCAACCTGACCAGGTTGGAACCAGGAACAATGGTTCCTGTCCTAGGATTGAATCTATATGTATAGGCTCATTTTCGTCATAATGAGCCAGGACGAAATTGGCGGTATTCACCAGAGTGCGATTCGATCTTCTTATTGGCAGCAATTAAGCAGAACTCAAAATTCTGCTTCCATTCCTCACACACCTGTTTCAGATTGGTTGCCTCAAAATTCTGGCGATGGTTTGGTGTCTCCCATCGTTTCGTCAAGATTCACATTGTTTCGATTTGCCGACAAAACGTGGACAGTCCTGATCTACTCATGTTTTAAGGTCATGAAAACTTGGACAGCCCTAACCTACTTCTGTTCGAACGTCATCCGAAGAACGCTGTGGACGAAATCATTGCTCTCAAAGATCCCATACTGACCAAGTCGTTCGACGATTGCAACTACCACAAAACTAATTGACCCATTTCAGCAGATGACAATAGGTATTTGGTCCTTCTGGAAGGCCCACAGGAGAATCTGGGATAACCTCATCAAAACTCCCTCCTGCGCTGCCATCTGAACTCTCAACGCAAGACTAGGAGGCTCTGAACATGGAGATTCGATTCTTCGTACCTTGAAACGAAAAACAACCAATTTTGAGGGGGAGTTAAACAATTTTTTCTCATGGTCGATTCCAAAGGCCCATTGTTGGAAAAAATAAACCAAAATGAACCGTTGTGTATTAAATTGCAGCATTTTATTTTGTGCCGAGTTGTCTCCCTTTCCCGTTGTTTTTGGTGGAGTTCGTCCATCTCGGAGTATTATGATAATTTATCTCGATCTGTAAAGTTCCACAGGAATTCAATTCCACCTTTGAAATTGTATGAGGAGGCCTCAGGATCCGTTTTGTTTATGGATTTCATCCTTCGAACTGTCACTTGTCGATGCACCATAGACAAAGCCTCGCCGCTGAGCTGCATTAAAATTTCCAATGAGTCGAACTGCGAGGAGGTTAAAAGGAGACGAAGGGAGACTGAAAGGAGAGGGAGAGAGAGACCTGTGGTCAGACAGTGGTCCTTTTGTTAGTCACATAATCTCATGCTAAGTATTCACTCCTGGCGGCGTGAGGTACAACTTCTGCTCTCTTATTTTCGTTGTGCTGCCGAACAATCGTGTTCTTCGAGTACGCGTGTACCTTTTCACATCCTCCGCGAGCGTTCGTTTAGTTCTGGTTGGTTACTCCTAGATTCTTCTTAATCAAATGTGTCCACATCCCGAACATGGAGGCGACTGGTGGAGTAAGTCAGTTATTTTCCATGTTTGATTATAGGAAATTTCTCACTAATACGTTGACATGTTCAAGTCGGCAATAACTACTACTCCTGGTATAATTTCATAACTTTATTCTCAAACGACCTCCAAATTCAACAGAAATTGGATAATTGGGATGTGTGAAAATTAAGCTTGACGAGTTTTAGGTGAACTTGAGCAGTGGCTGATATCATTCCGGAAGCGATGGAATTCATAGGGACCGTATAACCGCAATCCGCACAAACCCTGAAAATATCATCGGTATCGGACTGTAACATCATATATAATGTATAGTGTGGCTCATTCAAAGCATTTGAAAATAGACATACTGACACGGAACCAAAATTGGTCATTAAACACGTGAATTTACATGGAACATGACATTACATGGAATGTGAGTGGGTATGGTGCTTCAAAAGTTGGATTTTTTTTTCACGTTTTCCCTCCTCCGAGAAATTAAAATAATGCTTCTCCTCAGTACACTCGGATCCAAAACAAAAACAACTCCAAAAATCAATTCTTGTCCAGTTCCATAGGTTTGCTTAGAGCAACACCATCTCCATGTGATTATGTGTTGAATATATATTCAACATCTCAGGAAATAAAAAAAACCGTTCTGGAAGTGTTTGTGGTAGGAAATAATATTTATAATACAGGATGGATGTATGCCATCTATGAATTGATAAGTTATGGAATACCTACTTGTTGTCGTCTTTACTACTATCCACATTATTGATAGTTGATCGATATAGGATTAAAAGTTCATTTATCTGAATGAATATATGAAGATTAAAACGGGGAGAGTGAATGTTGTAGGCTATCATTCATTATTATTCCCCTGATGTAGGGATGGTGTTGCAAATAGTATTGGACACTGCCAACATGCTCACACAAAAATGTCAACGGAAAATATTACATTGACGTTTGTAGTTCGGTTTCTCGTTCAAAATTGGCACACAGCGAAGTTATCTGGTTTCTCGTCTGATGACTTCGCGGATCAATTTTCAATAATTGACCTATGACAAATGTTTGAATGGATTCATACATGTAGTACAACTATTTTGAATAATAAACCTTAGGAATTGAGCAATAAAGAAGTTCCCCTCCCCCAATAAAAATTTGATGGTTTTAAGTTTCAAGGTACGTAGAATCCAAAAATTGAATAAAAACTGTTAATTATTACGCAATGGTTTATTATTTCACTGTATAGATCACTCGTCTGCACAGAACTCTGCTTTTCCGTTAATAATGCCAGCAATAACATCACTATCCGAGAGCAGTGGGTGCCTTCATTACGAAATTTGGTTCTTGGTTGCCAGGGAAGCCCAACTGAGTGACGTGAAACTCTACTCAAAGCATCGAACCGATTCTAACCGGCTAACTGGATTAACAGAATTTGATCAGCTGAGATTTGAACGGATGTTAGGCCTTTATCTATCACTGAACAGTTTTCTGCGATTCACACTCTTGTTTCTGATTTATCGTGGGACCAACCCTTGAATTTTCATAGGCAGCGATAGGTTGGTCCTACAGAGCTCTGAGTGGTCTCATTAAATTCTAAAAATTCAATTCTATTTCAAATTTGTGGAAAAACAATATCTTTATTTCGAGAGTTTTCGAGAAAGGACGATTTGACAAAAAACAAATTTGCTCTGTAGAACAAACCGTTTGCTCCCTATGAGGAGGGTTGGACTTTCAATAAATCAGAAACACGACCGTTTACTGATAATATAATATCCGTTCAAATTTCCGTCGATCAAATTCGATTATTGTTCATTTGTTTATAGAGTTTCTTGTTGTACTCAATTGGGCTTCTTAAGCAACCAAGAACCAAATTTCGCAATGAATCACCCACAACTCTCCGATAGCGATGTTATTGTGCTGTTACTGTGTATTACTGTTAGACTGCTCTGAAATTATATTATTGACACAAACCCTGTGAAGGGACACTTGGGAAAATGTTTTCAGCCGCGCAAATCAACCAAGTAGGAAAATGGTTTCACAAAAAAGCTCTCACACTGAACACGAATAAGACCAAATTGATAGTATACGGAGGAAACTAGTCACTTATTGACGAAAAACACTTAGAAATCACTCTGCACACGTGTGCATTAGATCACAGATGCTCCAGAATGTAATTGGTCCTAGACCTAGAATAACACTAACAACTCACAGCCCGAACATATTCATGGATTAATTGATTTTAGCATGAAAAGACTCCAGAAGTTCACTAGACCAAAATACAAACATACTATAAGCAAGTGTTAAGTCGGTAGTTACAGAAGGGGGCTTTAGATGAAAGAGGCTTCTAAACAGCGCATATAATTAGGACTAGAGATTATTGAATAGCGTAAACCATCTATGTAACCTTACTTACAAGTAATTTGTAAAAAATATAATGTATTGTTCAGTAATTCACTTATAACTGTAATGCATAGTAGGCATCAATTTATTTACCGAGATGGAGCGATTTTGCAAAGATCCTACCTTACAACACGGCCAAGCCTGACGTCGGGTTGGAAATGTGAGCAAATCGCATCCCTTCATGCATTTACCTATCTTATTGAAAAGTGTACAAAATGGCGCCAAATAAGCAACTATCTAACTAATGCATACCAGCTTAGAATAGGCATTTACACAGTTTAATAAAATATAAATATGCCGATTAGCCAGTACTACCTATGTGAATCCATTCGAACGTCGTAGGTCAATTATTTAAAATTGATCCGTGACGTCATAGGAAAGAAAGCCAGATAACTTCACCGTGTGAAACAATTTTGAACGAGAAACAGTGCTATCAACATCGATGTAATTTTTCGTTGATATTATGGTGTTGTTGTGTAAAATTCACTCAAGTGTCCATATTCTACTGTTGCATTTCACTGAATTATGATGAACCTATCGAGAGATTTAATTTCAATTTGAACTGTTTTGAAATGCTTATTAATTGTTGCTGGGGTTCTTCATTCTTGTGGAATGTCTGCTCCTTCAAAAAATCTTCCTGAGCGGTTGGTAAACAAAAGTCGGTCGAGTGCGCGTGGCACATAGTTTCTTCGTACCACAACTCGATTGTGCAGATGATCCGATGCATAGTAGTTAAGGGGGTCTCTGTCGGTCGCCATTCGTTCTTAGTATTTCGCGAAATTGATGGGGCAAAACTTGAAAAGTTGTACCTAAATTTGAAATTTTAAAGGATTTTAGAAATTCGTTAGTGCGCGGCCCTAGGGAATTAAAAAACTTAAATATTGCCGCCGGAATCATCAAAATCGAACAATAATTGCTAAAGAAAAATGGGAAAAACTACTGAATGAACAGGTTCCCATGTTTTTCCCATATTTCTCTGGCATTTATTGTTCGATTTTGATGACTCCAGCGGCAATCTTTCAGTTTTTAAATTCCCAAGACCCTTGCACTAATGAATTTCTAATAGCCTTGAAAATTCCAAGTTTAGCTACATTATATGGGAAAAACATAACTGAATTAACGGTTTTCCCATTTTTCTCTGGCAATTATTGTTCGATTTTGATGATTCCAGCGGCAATCTTTCAGTTTTTCAATAGGGTGTGCGCCTGGGTAGGAAAAACTGTTTATTGTTATTTTTAATCTAAGGTAGACCTCATTCTGAGAATTTTGTTACCAACCGCGACCTTCTAGCGTGTGTAAATCTTTTCCTATGAATTTTTAAAGTTTCGACCGTTTATGACGTCACAGTTGGCTGGGGGGTCCCGCCCAGGCGAGAGGGGCGCGTAACGTCATAAACGGTCGAAACTTTGAAAAATCATAGGAAAAGATTTACACACGCTAGAAGGTCGCGGTTGGTGCCAAAATTCTCAGGATGAGGTCTACCTTAGATTAAAAATCTTTAAAAAATCAAGGCGCACCCCCCATTCTCAAGGCCTATGCACTAATGAGTTTCTAAAATCCTTGAAAATTTCAAATTTAGCTACATTTTATAGGAAAAACATAATTGAATTAACGGTTTTTCCCATTTTTCTCTGGCAATTATTGTTCAATTTTGATGATTCGAGCGGCAATATTTCAGTTTTTCAATAGGGTGTGCGCCTGGGTAGGAAAAACGGTTTATTGTTATTTTTAATCTAAGGTAGACCTCATTCTGAGAATTTTGGTACCAACCGCGACCTTCTAGCGTGTGTAAATCTTTTCCTATGAATTTTTAAAGTTTCGCCCGTTTATGACGTCACAGTGGGCTGGGGGGTCCCGCCCAGGCGAGAGGGGCGCGTAACGTCATAAACGGTCGAAACTTTGAAAAATCATAGGAAAAGATTTACACACGCTAGAAGGTCGCGGTTGGTGCCAAAATTCTCAGGATGAGGTCTACTTTCGATTAAAAATCTTTAAAAAATCAAGGCGCACCCCCCATTCTCAAGGCCCATGCACTAATGAGTTTCTAAAATCCTTGAAAATTTCAAATTTAGCTACATTTTATAGGAAAAACATGACTGAATTAACGGTTTTTCCCATTTTTCTCAGGCAATTATTGTTCGATTTTGATGATTCGAGCGGCAATATTTCAGTTTTTCAATTCCCTAGGGCCGTGCACTAATGAATTTCTGAAATCCTTTGAAATTTCAAATTTACGTACAACTTTTTATGTTTTTGCGCCTTCAATTCAGGAACGAGGAACGAACAGCGACCGACTGAGATTCCCTTAATCTGAAAACATCAAACTGCAAACTCTAAGTACCCTCATAGGGAACCGTCTACACGTCAAACCTCACAATCTCTGAATATTTCTTCGAAATCGGATGGAAAATGTAGAAGTTATGACTGTTACAAGAATTTCACGTTTGCTCTGCGCACAAAATACTTTCAATTTGGGGGCAGTGATTTTCCTAGGAGATCATCTCTATCCTAACCCGCATAATCCCTGAAAATTCCATCGAAATCAGATGGTAAATGTTGAAGTTATGGCTGTAGTATAGATTTCACGTTTGCTCATTTGCAGCGGATACTGTCAGCTCGGGGTGATGATTTGCTTAGGGGACCATCTACACGCTAACCCCCACAATCCCTGAAAATTTCATCCAAATCGGATGAGAAATCTAAAAGTTATGGCTTTGGGAAGGATTTCATGTCAGACACACAAGACTGACACGGAACCAAAATTGTTCAGGAAGGTATGAAACGTAAAACGCGAGTGAAAATTTCGATTTTGGAGAACATTTTTTTTTGTTGAACCCTTGAAAAGTGAAAACAAAGCTTCCGCTCCCTTGGTAGACTCGGAAGCAATGTATTTATATAGTATTCACCTGGAACCGTTGGAAAGACATCTCTCAGGAAACCATCTAAACGATGAATCAAATTTTCAAAAATTGAAACACGAACGAACCGCATCAACACGGGTTGTAGTCAAAAAGCAGATCAAGTCTTTGTCTTGTGCTGACTTACGGTAAAATGTTGAAATCCCAGTATATGTGGGCTCGCCCGGAATGTTGAGATCGAAATAATGTAAATCACTCAGAAGTTGCCAATTTTGGGTGTCAGGAATGCTGTTTCTTGTAGGGTTGAAGATGTTGCAGTACGTAATTTCGTCGTCACAGACATTATTTTTCAAGAACGTGAAGAAAATGTATCTGGGGGCCATTTCAAAGCCCAAATTTTATTCGGAAAATGGGGTACCTGCTGTACTTTTGGTTTATTATTTTCGATAATAAACCTTTGGAATCGACCAAGAGAAAAAAATGCTTCCCCCCCCCCTCCCTTCAAAATTTGTTGGTTTTTAGGACGTCCCACAGTAAGACTTGGGCGTCCTTATGCGATAGATCTGGGGTGAAGGAGGACAACACTCAACAGAAAAAAAAAATAACCACACAGTAATCCGTTTTAGACCATTCTGAATCCAAATCCGCGAAAAAAAACCGTAGGTGTATGTCTGTGTGTGTGTGTGTGTGTGTGTGTGACAAAATCTTGTGTCGTCTGCACAGCCCTTAGTTCTCAACCGATTTTCCTGGTTCTTTTTTTGTTCGACGCGGAAAACTATCTAGTTGTGCACTACGTCGCCGGAATTTCGAATTTTGCCTTTTAAGGGGGGGAAAAGGGGGGGTTAATGCTCAAAAAACGTGCGTTTTTGGGCATTATCTTGTGTATTCTGCCCAGGCCTCAATTTCCAACCGATTTTCGTGGTTCTGTTTTTATTCGACGCGGAAACCTATCTAATTGTGCACTACGGCGTCGGAATTTAGAATTTTGCTTTTTGAGGGGGGGAAAGGGGGGGTTAATGCTTTAAAAACGTGCGTTTACGGGCATAATCTTGTAAACTCTGCCCAGGCCTCAATTTCCAACCGATTTGTGTGTTTCTTTTTTTGTTTGACTCAAATAACTTCCGAGTTGTACATGATTTCACCAGAGTACCAAAATTCACAAGGGGAGGGGATGAGTGGGGGGATGAAATTCACCAAATATCCGATTTTTCAATATTTTGGTTCCTTTATAGCTTGATAGTTGTATCCAAGTTCTGAAATTGAGGAGAAATTCTCATTATACCTCCGGATTTTCATGAATTATTCTCTGTACCACCATGGAACTAATAGTGGTGCCACCGTGGTGCCAGGACACCATAAACCGCATATTTCGTGTTTTTTTGTTTTTTTTTTTTTGTATGTGTTTCACCTTGAATAAGGATGTGAACCTCGACGGACCGCCTACTAACAGTTGAAAGTTCAATGTTACGACGTATTTCCGCTTTGGTGCCAGCCCGGCACCATTGGCTGAGGGGGGGGGGGGGGTAAACTCGAATTCGCATGTTGGGTATCGTAGATCATGGTTTTTCAAATGCTCTTCAAATTCGAGGCTCCCATGCCGCAAGAAATGTTATAGTGGATAATGGTGAGGGAGGGGGGGGGGCGGAGGGAGAGACCAAGATTTCTTTCCTAAAGTAATAAGTACGAGTTCTTTCACTTACGAGTTCTTTCACTCGTAAATTACATCGAGTGAAACAGTTTTATCGCTTACCAACTGGTTAAACTGATCTAATCCTTATCAAATGGGACGTCCCCTGGAATGCATGCATTACTAAACAATATGTTTTTGTTGGAATCCAAAAATCGAATAAAAATTTGGCCGGCCGTCCGCGGCACTTTCCTTAGTTCTCATGGGCCGAATTTGATGAAATTTGGTGTATGGGCTCCGATTGGGGTCTAGTCTTGCCCCGAAGCTTTTGGTTGATTTCGATCACTTCTAAGGGTTGAAATTTTGAAAACGCCCTAGCGGTTTATGGGCTCCGATTTGGGTCTAGTTGTGCCCCGAAGCTTTTGGTAGATGTCAGTCACTTCTAAGGGTTGACATTTTCAGAACGCCCTAGCTCGGAAAGTTTAGGTATAAAGGTATTGTTTTTTCATCTATTTAAAATAGTGTTGAACTTTTAGAATCGAATGAGACCGCCCATAGCTCTGTGGGACCAACAGTTCGCTCCCTATGAAAATTTAAGGGTTGGTCCTACGATAAATCAGAAACAAGAGTGTGAATCGCAAAAGAGGCCTAATCTCCGTTCAAATTTTATCTGACCAAAATGCGATCGCTGTAGGTACGTGGTAGGTAGGTACATAGTATTTATGGTTGGTAGGTGGTGATAATGGCAAAGCCGAGTTCTTTGCCGACGAGTGTTCTATATAGAAAAATAATAAACCTTTGTGTGATAATTTGTAGCGTTTTTCCTTTACCTTCGCTCGAGGAAATTAAACTGGTATCAATCTGGCCTATATTCCATCTGACTAGTATCCCGAAACCAAACACCTCCGACAAACACGCTTCTTATCCCATACAAATCATCGTAATCAGTATGTAAATATTTCCATTTGCGTCCGCACTAATCACATAGAGAAGCGCAATCAAACCTAACGCTTGTTCTCAAGGGAACTCGTTCGTGAGAAGATAGAATCTGCATAAATTACTGCCGACAGTGCAACTTTCGCCGTTGATAACATTCATAAATCTATTATTATTGATATTATACAATAATTCCAATCTATTGAGATAGTTCGTTGGTAAACCATAAGATATCGAAAACAGATTCTGTTCTATTTACTTTGTCAGTTATGATTTGTCGAAATCTTCCTGAGGAAAACTCCATGGAAAAAATTTGTTTAGGAATTATGAAACCAGGATGCTGTTGGGTTTGAAAAAGTGGCAAATGCTGGTTAAACCTCGAGGTTTAGATTTTTTTTTATTCAATTATAATTTTGTTTAGGGATATGTTTTTTACTTGGTAATTAAATCGTGATCCATTCTTCCTCAATGTTAATTGTTTTCCTGCAACTGAAATCCACACCCTCGTGCTGACTATTGTTCATATTGTACTGCAACCATCTGGATCGAGTAAAATCGCAATCGACTTGTTTTTTCCAGACGAATATATCGAGCAAAACCCCTATCTCGTGTAGCCCTGATAAGATAGTCGGCTCCAAGAATTGGTAAAGCTTTGTTTGCCCACTCGAATGATAAGTAATGATCCTTGTTAGCCCCATGGTTATCAGCTGGAATAAGTAATTCACTCCATAGAGATTTTATTACATATAACGAACATCGTATTTTATTGCGTATCTCAAATCGTTCGCTTTTGGAATTTCTTGTTACGAACGACCCGAACTCACTTGTATGAAAACAAGTCAACAACTTAAAGGCAACTATTTTTGGAAATAACATTCAGCGTCAAGTTGTACGTTTAGTTCAAGTATCTTGGTGCACAAAGGGGTAAATTTACTCTAAGTACTGTCGATTACTCTGCATACAATTTGTGAGCTCCAAAGTTGTTCACGGCATGAAGGAACCGTCGACCTACACGTTTTGCTGAAATTACAGAGGAAACTTCGGGCGACATGGTATCATGCATCGTATTGTCATTTGATTGACTGGTATAATAATTCTTTCTTCTCATGACAGACGATTCGAAATAACGATTTTCGCAAATTAACAAAAAGGGCTCTAAATAGCTGATTTGTCCACCATTGACAAGAATGTACCTGTGATTCGATTGTATATATCGCACACTGGGAAGAACACTGGTACATCTCCAAAAATATGATATACCATGAGATAAAGATTGGTCTACCTGGGGGTGATAGTGGATCAAAGATAGTTGAAACTGAGTCCGTTAGAGAGCAGACGAACCGTTAAGGTTCTGAACGTTATGACCAGCGTGTGCAGTAGGCAAGAACAGTGGTTCATCAAGTCCTGTTCCGAAGGTTGTTGAGTACCGCATTTTCGAAGATGCACCAGTGTTCTTCCCAGCGTGCGATATATGCAATATATACTAATAAGTAAATCTCTTTGTCTTACAGCCGAACAGTTCAACCGATATTTTGCATCGTGCTACTCTCTTCAATGGGGGAATCCCGGAGTAAGAATCCATTTTTACCCGTGCATTGCTCAGGGAATAAAAAAAGCTCATCCGATATTCACGAATTTCGGTAACTTAATGCTGTGTACCTCAGGGAAGTGGGCAGCCTACATGAGAACTACGTACCCACGAGACCACAAACCTGTAAAAATACAGTTCACTAACACTTGCATGAGTTAGTACACTGGAACACACCCACTCAAATGAGCGAGCGAAGCGAGCTGACATTCTAGTTAGGTATATTTCAAATTACGTACTTTTCAACTTATGAACTTGTTCCCACTTCAGTGGCTATCAAGTGGATCGTTTACTAGTTGCCATCTTGAGATGAGCTGCACTTCAAAAACGTTCTGTTGTATGAATCAATGATCGCCAACCTAAGAAATTCCGAGATTGAAGATTCTTCACTATACTGCTGGATGTGTTGCCGAAGGAAATGTTATTGCTCCCAGACTTAAACTGAGGCTTTAGACTCACATCTTAAGTTACTAGCCATGTTGACACTTGTTTTCTGTGTTTTGGTCTAGTGAAGTTCTGGGGACTCTTCAGACTGCACATGATATAGAGAGATTGATGGCAGCATGATGAGTCCCCAGAACTTACCAAAATACAGTTGAACAGCGTTCATGTACAATAGTAACATAAAATTTGTCGGCTGAAAGCTTCTAACGAGGTACGAGCTTTATAAGGTGACCTGGCGTTTACAGTTTAGGTTATAACTAATGCCTAGATCACGCATTTAATATTATTTGAACTCCATGTTAGCGAAGGTATAATAATCACGGCAAATAAATTATGTTCTTACTCTATACCAAAGTCACTTGATCGCAGTCTATATTCACGCTATGGAACACAGATTTTAAAGCAGAAGGCAATATTGAATATAGAAACTAGTCAGGTCAAGCTTTGTGAGACGAAAAAAGTCGAAACTAATTGACTAAACAGAAGCTTAGGACGCAGTGAACGAGATTCAAGATGTCGATTACCAAACCACTAAAACTGCGAAAGACTCTAAGAGCAGCGATACCATCCTAGTTTACATCGTTTTCACCTCAGTAATGAACATGAATGATTACTAAACAATGTTAGAAACATAATAATGATTGTTGAATATATTTACACTATTTCTATTTACACTACGAAATAATTCTCATGACCTATTCAAGAATATAAATTCCTACGTATGGTATGGAGTTGCTTCTACATTCAAACAGAAGCTTCAGTGATATAGATATGAGAATGCTTCATGGATAACGCTCCCATTTTTTATCCATTCTAGCAGAATTCATTTAAGATAAGTAAGTGTTTTTGCAAAGATCTTACTCGACAACGGAGACCATGCGCAATAAAGAGCAGGAGATATGAGTAAGTCGCATCGCCTCAGTTCATGCATTTTCCCTTGTTAAATTGTGATGTTTTCTTCGCCAAATAACTATTATCTTCTATCTGTTCTCTATGAACAATCAATATTTCTTATTCTACCTCAACTGTTTCATGCTTGTTCAAACTGGCGTTCCAAGTTTATTGGCTCCCATTTTGGTTTATTATTTTCAATAATGAACCTTTGGAATCACCAAGAAAAAAAGTTTAACCCCCTCAAAATTTTTTCGTTTACGTTTCAAGGTACGTAGAATCCAAAACGCTGCAAATTAGTACACAATGGTTTTTCTATATTGATCACTCGTCTGCAAAGCCACCAACCATCCAACATGAAGAAAAGCATCGATCGCATTTCGGTCAGCTAAAATTTGAACGGAGATTAGGCCTCTTTTGCTATTCACACTCGTGTTTCTGATTTATCGTACGTCCAACCCTTAAATTCTCGTAGGGAGTGAACGGTTTGTCCGACAGAGCTCCGCGTGGTCTCAAAAAATTCTATAGAATCTTAAATTGATGGAAAAATAATACTTTTGTATAAAAAATTATTGAGTTAGGGCGTTTTCAAAATTTCAAAATTCATTTTTTGATCCTTAGAAGTGACCTACATCAACCAAAATCTTCGGGGCACAACTAAACCCCAAATGGAGCCTACATACCAAATTTCATCAAAATCGGTCAATGCTAAGTGGGGAAAGTGCCGCGGACGGCGGACGGACGGCCAAATTTTTATTCGATTTTTGGATTCTAAGTACCTTGAAACGTAAACCAACAAATTTTGAGGGGGTGTTTAAAAAAATTATCTTGGTCGATTCCAAATGTTCATTATTGAAAATAATAAACCAAAATGTAATAAAAATTTTGCCGTCCGTCCGCCGTACGAGCCACCTTAGTTACCATGGACTGATTTTGATTGAATTTGATCCAACATGAACCATTCGGGCTTCCATTTGAGTTTGGGCTCCATTTGGGGTCTAGTTGTGTCCCGAAGCTTTTGGTAGATGTCAGTCACTTCTAAGGGTTGAAATTTTCAGAACGCCCTAGCTCGGAAAGTTTAGGTATAAAGGTATTGTTTTTTCATCTATTTAAAATAGTGTTGAACTTTCAGAATCGAATGAGACCACCCATAGCTCTGTGGGACCAACCGTTCGCTCCCTATGAAAATTTAAGGGTTGGTCATACGATAAATCAGAAACAAGAGTGTGAATCGCAAAAGAGGCCTAATCTCCGTACAAATTTTAGCTGGCCAAAATGCGATCGCTGTTCGCTTCTTCGAGTTGTATTGGGTTTTGCGTCCTTAGGAACAAGTAATCAAATTTCCTCATGAAGGCACCCAAAACCCCCTATTTCTTCGAATTAAGTGTGAAGCGAAAATATGTTTGGTAGGTAGCGGAAATGGCGAGTGATCTACACAGAAAAATCAAAATCGTTTGGGTAATAATTTGCAGCGTTTTTCAAAACAGAATAAAACGCATTGTATGAATCAGAAAGTTTGTAATTTGGTTTTTAAATGCAGGGACACCACTAAAGTTTTGTTTTTCATAGTTTAGAAGATAAAATCACTTAGGTGACGTCCCCCATTCTCAATTCAACGAATATACCGATTTCTGAGTTTTTCATTACTCTTTCTAGCGTAGCAGGCGTTATGTTAGGTATTCCTTCCTGACGTCGTTCTTTAAATCTTAAAGGATCTTTGGACGGTTCACATCAACTCGGGATTTCAAAATCTCGAATTTTCTCTGCTGCGAATCGCCCCTGATTGAGATGAGGCGTTCTGCGAAGTGTTCTCTCTAAACAGCCAACGATGTATTGCGATGTGTGCTGTTGCACCGTCTTGTTGGAACTTGCGATAAATCGGAATATACTATGTAAATATTGTATATACTTGTACTTATGTAGATTTCCTGCTTTTTGCATGCTTTCTCATTATTTTCATTCTATTTTAATCTTTCTTTGTTTCACTGAACCCGAGATATGACTTATGCTATGCTCTTGGCTATCCTCTCCCAAGATCCTGAAGTTATTTCACTAATCGTTCTCATCATTATCATATTTTTATAACACTTTCGCGTCGTCTTCTCGCTTCATAATATCATAGACTAGCTGAAATGCCTACTAAAAGCAGGCAAACACAATTCCTTCGACTCTCCCCGCCACCCACTCCTCCGACTCCTCCCCCCCACTCCTTCCGCCCCCAACTCCTCCCGTCTCCGACTCCGCCGACTCTCCCCACTCCCACGACCTCTCCCGATCGGCGGAGGGCATACGTACATACGTACGCTTGGCGTTTTATGTATATAGATAGAAGATTAGTTGTCCATTTCATTTACATCAAGATCTCGGTGTATGAGATCGAAGAGCATAGTTGCGGTGAACCACGCGGGTATAATGAGGTATGCGCCTTGTACAGTAAATTTGCGTAGTTCTAAATTTGTTGCTACTTTCTTTACAATTTTGCATGCATAACATTCACTCTCGCATCCGTAACAATGCGAATGCCTCATCGTGGTAACGATCCCCAGCACTATACGGCCTTGGCTTACCGATCAAAGCAAACTGTCAATCCTCATTATTTTCTGTATTGATTAAAGTACAACCTCTTATTGATAAACTTAAACTAATATAATGACAGCGTGATATGTGTGCTTTGATCCCCTGCCATACCGTGGAATGGAAAGTAGTGTACCCTCTGGGTGCCCCACCTTCCATCGTCCAGCTACTTTTCAGAAGTGAACAATCATCAGTCTGCTTGGGTGAATAATTTCCTGCTGAAAATTCCCGCACGTCCTCACTTTCCAACTCCTGTAGATGTATTTCCTTAGATTGCCTGTAGATGTATGAAGAAACTAAACAATCGATCATTGGTAAGTTGACTTTTTGCTCTTGCTTTAATAATACTATGTTTTTCACCAAATTCATATTAATGTTCTTATGAATATGAATTTGCTGATGAGATTAATTAAGGAGACCACTCCACCCAGGCGGCGCCTGACGCGACCTCGAAATTAAATCTACATTAAATATTTCCCTATTCAATTTCAAGACATTGAAATGTTTATCACTTATTGAATCAAAGGTATGTTACACAAAACTATGACGGAAACGAAAAAACGTCTGCCAAGTGGCCATATCTTCCTCGTATCCATAACCCGATTATATAGATGATCCGATGCATAGTAGTTAATCTCAAAACATCAATCTCTAAGTACCTTTCACTACCCTCATAGGGGACCATCTACTCGCTAATCTGGACGATCCTAGAAAATTTCATCAAATTCGGATGAAAAATGTAAATAAAAAATAAAAATAAAATAAAAATAAAAATAAAAAATAAAAATCCTGTTGCAAGGATTTTACGTATGCGCGTGCGCAGAGGCTTCTGTAAATTTTAAGGCCTTACTTTTCATTAGGGACCATCTACAACCTAATCCGCATAATCCCTGAAAATTTCATCGAAATCGGGTAGAAAATGTGGAAGTTATGGCCGTTACAAGGAAATTCACGTTTGCGTATGCGCAGTGGCTACTGTCATTCCGAAGGTGGTGATTTTCATAGGGGACCGTCTACACACCAACCCGTACAATCCCTGAAAATTTCATAGAAATCGGACAATAACTTCGTATAGTTGTGCGCGTTACAAGGAATTCATGACAGACTGACAGACACGGAACCAACATTGTTCAGAAAGGTTTAAAACGCAAAACGCGAGTGAAAATTTTGATTTTGGAGAACTTTTTTTTTGTCCTTGAAAAGTGAAAACAAAGCTTCCGCTACCTTGGTAGACTCGGAAGCAAAAAAGTTAACAGGGGACGTGCAAAAAATTGATAACGGTGATGTTTTTATAGGTATCAACTTTTCACACCTAGGTACATCTTCATCAGTCACTTTAATAGATGTTTTATTTTTATTTATTTTTTTTTTGAATTTTTTTTTTTTTACTTATTCGTCTTACTAAGCTCTAAAAATGTGCTGAATTGGATTTTTGAAATTTCGTGATCCCGATTGTTAGTTCAGTAATAAACGTTTCTCAACATAGGTACGTTTCGCATGAATCCCTCGCGTTTGTCGAACAAAATTTTAGATACTCGTTCCGGCAGATTTGTAGAGTTTCTCAACAAGAACATATTTTTTTTAACATTTATCAAAACCCTCCGACCGGCTATGGAAATACGTGTACCTTAGTGCGCGGAAACACAATTTTACAGGAGAGCGAGTTTTCGACAACCAGCTCTCGTCTGCGGCCTGCGCGCTCGTTTCATCGAATTACGAATCTTCTTAGTTTCTATTATCCATGTCTGCCTGTACCATTTGTTTCTGTCCGTCATGGTTACCTAGGACTAACAAAAAAAATATCGAGTTCACCATTAACAGTAACAACAGCTATCTTCAGGTTTATCAAAATTATCATTTGCGTGTTTGTTGTTACCAACTTCGGTGGTCTGTAAGTACAACTTGCAGTTATTCTAAAAAAAAAAATAAATAAATAAATAAAAAAATAAAAAATAAATAAATAAATCTGAAATTTTTACAGTATGTTCCTGATATCATGTAGTTTGAAATACAATTTTTTTTAAAGTGACATTTTTTGTTGGGTTGAGTGGTCTTTTTAATACCCATTTATATGACAGCGTGATATGTGTGCTTTGATCCCCTGCCATACAGTGGGTACCCTCTGGGTGCCCCACCTTCCATTGTCCAGCTACTTTTCAGAAGTGAACAATCATCAGTCTGCTTGGGTCAATAATTTCCTGCTGAAAATTCCCGCACGTCCTCACTTTCCAACTCCTGTAGATGTATTTCCTTAGATTGCCTGTAGATGTATGAAGGAACTAAACAATCGATCATTGGTAAGTTGACTTTTCTCTCTTGCTTTAATAAATACTATGTTTTTCACCAAATTCATATTGATGTTGTTGTGCAAATGATTTTGCTGATGAAATTAGTTGACGTCCATTTACTTTTTACACCTTTTGAATGGCTAGTGTTCTTTCTTCGATTAGAATTTCATCTCACTTAGTTGTGCTTCCTTAGCAAACAAGAACCAAATGTCGTGTTAAAGGCATCCACGATGTTTCTCTCGGACAACACTGTTTTACTGGTAGGTACTTTCTTTTTTAAAAAAGTTCACATTGAAACGCGAGATGATATGCTAGGTACCTCCTGATAATGGAAAATCAGCGATCTTTGTAGGCGGGTTATCTACAAAGAAAATAATAAACCGTTGTGTAATAATTTGCAGCGTTTTTTCGTTGGTGACAAATGTCTGCAAGTCGTGTGTCGTGTTGAGTTGTAAACTGCATCGGCTCATTCGATTTGGCGTACAAGACACATGGAAGGTTTCCTCGTCTTGTCACGTAATGATGCTCGCTGAGCTCCGATTGCCGTTGTATTGACATTCTCTGATGGGTCAATGGTGTCTTACACGATTTCTCAACTAGACGTATCATGTGAAGGTTTGAATCGGTGCGCCAAATGTTGAAGTAGCTCATTCATTATTTTAAAACAAAGCAAATCTAGATTGAATATTATTTATGCATTGCCTAACTCTCATTTAAAAAAGTCTGTCAAGTGGGTGTGGCACATAGCTTCATCGTATCCCAACCCGATTGTATAGATGATCCGATGCATAGTAGTTACTCAAATTTCACGTTTGCGCATGCGCAGCGGCTTCTATCAGTCCGGAGTGATGATTTTCATAGATGACCATCAACACGCCAACCCGCTCAATCCCTGAAAATTTCATCGAAATCGGATGAGAACTGTAGAAGTTATGGCAAGGATTTTATGACACAGACAGTCAGACACGGAACCAAAATTGTACAGGAAGGTCTGAAACGTAAAACGCGAGTGGAAATTCTAAGTTTGGAGAACATTTCTATTTTTTTTCAACCTTGAAAAGTGAAAACTAAGCTTCCGCTACCTTGGTAAACTCGGAAGCAAAATCAAGAATATATTATAGTTTCACGGATTTCTATTATTGTATTGATACAAGCTCGTATTCATGCATTTCTAATTATGTATTACGATTATGTGGAAAAAATGTCATTTGCCACCATCCATGTATTGTTGACATTCATATTTCATACGGGTTTCGTATTTCTGGTAATCCTGTAGTGGAAATCAAAGTCATTTCACTCTTTGATTATTTACCATGCCTTGTAGATAATAGTTGTTAGTTGGCACGGTTGATCATAAGCGATTCCGATCGGGATTTGTCAGTCAGACCAAACAACTTTGAAGTATAAATAAAATTCCGAATTATTGTTGGAATCGAGTCAAAGATATCCCTTAAATAACTATATTATCGCCGAACCCTCTCAAGATATAAATTCGAAAGTTTCCGATGACAAATTTTCCACGAATTTTCCTTATAGCGATCTAACGATTTTGATAGTCGTAAGAGTTTGTGGTTAAGATTAAGATTTATTAAGGTTCATCGAGTCGACATATTGGTTCCTATTACTATTTCTAAAGTACTACGACTGTGTTACCGACAATAACTAAGCCTTAATAGGGTGTGCGCCTGGGTAGGAAAAACTGTTCATTGTTATTTTTAATCTAAGGTAGACGTCATTCTGAGAAATTTGGTACCAACCGCGACCTTCTAGCGTGTGTAAATCTTTTCCTATGAATTTTTGAAGTTTCGACTGTTTATGACGTCACAGTGGGCTGGGGGGTCCCGCCCAGGCGAGAGGGGCGCGTGACGTCATGAACGGTCGAAATTTTGAAAAATCATAGAAACAGATTTACTCACGCTAGAAGGTCGCGGTTGGTGCCAAAATCCTCAGGATGTAGTCTACTTTCGATTAAAAATCTAAAAAAATCAAGGCGCACCCCCATTGTCTATCGTATCTCCGGATCTTATACAGTTATCATCCATAGTGGGGATTTCGGGGGGTCGGAAATTCAGGTTTTTGCTCTCAAATTTGGATTTAGCACCATTGAAAACCTATAAACTCCAACTTTTTGCCTAATGTTACAATAACATGTAGTAGACAAGTTAATGTAAGGGATCACAGGTTTGAAAAAAAGGCGGGCCTCCCTGAACGCCTGAAGGCGAGCTACTTAATACGTCACCCAACTTGCTACTTCACACCCTGCTGCCATCGTTCAAATCTTCAACTTTTATTAGCTTCCCTAATCTCCCTGTACATTTTCTCGACGAATAGACCCGATTACCGTTATTCCTGGGCCATACTGGATGAACATTCAGATTGTTTGATTCTTCCAGATCAACCTAGTTAGTTTGTTGAGGTGGGGTTCATTCTAGTGATTTACCTAGATTCCGTTGTATGTATAATATCCCCAAAAGTCAGGTTTGTTTCCCCAAATTTCTGGTTGGCAGTTTCATCAGCCGAAACTAACCCAATGGGCCTTCGTTCAAGGCAAGATTGATCGTGTAATAAAACTGACTTCTTTCTACATAATGTCAAAACTATCCTTCGGCGTTGGCTGTATCCAAAATACCGAACCAAAATTTCATCTCCGCTCTCAACAATTACCATTAATGAAACCAGTAGGTAGTAGTGAAATTGGGACGAACCGTCAGAGAAATGATAATAACGGCGCCAGTCGTCTTTAAATGGCATGAAACAGATAGTACCTCCGTACAGTTTTATTACGCTGAATATTGCTTATATCCATTGCTCGTAATATTTATGACGAACCTTCCGCCTCTGCTCTTTAATCAATCCTATCTCTTTGAAATCAACCTCGCTTTTTTCCTATTATCTCGTCTCAATTTTCATCTTTTATCTCCTGGACTCCGAAGAGGTGCCGCTCTAAATGGTAACCCGATGATTAGAGAGCTCAAATAATGACGCTAATGGATGTGGTGGTCGTAAAACGGGGATAATATATCTCCGGGGAATGGTTTCTTAAAAGTTTTATGAGGTGGTTACTCGGCACTCTTTAATGTCCTATTGAAAATTCATGTTAATACTTCTTAAGGGGGTCGGGTGAGCCTGTTAGGCGGGTCTGCTGTCTCAAAGGTGTGGGAGTCTCTTAATGTACAGTAGCCACATCTTCACGCCATCTGATACCCCTTCATTACAAATACTCGGATTTGATTACAAATACTCCCATTGAAAGAAATCGGTTGAGATGAAAATGAGACGAAATTATGCAGGTGCCGTCTCCTAAACGTAGTTTAGTGATGCATGAATGGGATAATGTCCCATTAGATAAGGAACGATTAGGGATCTTTTTTTTCAATTTAATATTATGAGATCCCAAATCTATGTATTTTGAAATCGGAAATCGTGGATAAAAATATACTTACCAGACATGTAACACCCTCCCTCCCCCCTCACCATTAGGCACTATAATGCTTCTAGTGGCATTAGAGCCCTGAATTTGAACAGCATTTTAAAATCCATGGTCTACGATACCCAACATGCTAGTTCGGCTTGCCCCTGATCTTGAGAAGGGTCGGAAGAAGTCATGTTTCTCTCAGACGGGTGATCTTCTAGAAAAATAATAAACCGCTGTGTAATAGTTTGCAGCAGTTTCATTTTTGGAAGAAAAATGATGGGGGGGGGGGGAGATAGGACATAACCTTTTAACGTTGGAGCACGAATTTGTAACGTTGGTCCCCCTTGATATCAAGGGATGACCTGAAGATGACATGTTGGACCTCAATGAATATGCGTAGTATCTAGTGTGTTCTTGTTTTTACGATAGATTAATATGATTCATCATCTTTTGTTGCAGGTAAGTGACCTGGTTATCAAATGTGGAGTCCGACACGTAAGAGACTGAACGCAAAATTCATTATTATCCAGAATAGATTTCCATATCAACATGAAGTTGGGGTTATCACCTCAATAGGTATGATGAAAAAGCGAAATGATTTTTGCGTTTCAAAGCTTTCTGGACATTTTTGTGAACGTTGGGGTCTGTAGACGTACCTTTACGAATTTCGTCAACGTGAATTTATTGAAACACCGATTTCTTCATATCCAATGACCACGAGCGTCTAAACCACACGTACAGCATTAGTTCATGTTTCCTCCGCTAGGGATAATAAAGCGTTTTTCCTTTGCATCATATGAGATAAGCTCGTTATCTATTTTGGTAAAGCTTGAGATAATGTGATGCAGCTGATTCGAGAGAAAAATGCTTTACTGTCCCTAGCGGGCGAAAGATGAACTAATGCTGTAGGTGTGATTTAGACGTTTGTCTAATGACCTATATTTCTTCTAATGTTGAAGGTATTCTACCTTTTTCCCTTCTCGCAATCTGACCGAATCCAGCGACCGTGAATCGTTCCTCTCATGTTATTCGAGAGAGCCATGTAGTCCTCCCTCCTTGGATTTCTAATAACAAGATGATTCGACCTAAAGATGAGGTGTAATTTTGTCCACAAGAAATGTTGATTGGTAGACGTGCGTTTAGGTACACGCCATCGTGAATTATTCTCTTTTGTCTATGGATACTATTCATTATTTGTCCTGCGTCACCAACCTGTTTGTAGAAATATACATACATCTCCATAATGTCACTCGCGAAATTCTCTCTTTTTTTCATATGTTGATGTGGATCAGGTGACTGGTGGTTCTACTTTTCGCGATGGGCAGGTAATAGCCAGTGAGAGAATTAATCGTGTTTATTCTGTCCTCTCTAGTAATTAGTAATCACTGAATATAATTAATTGAGGTAATTCTATTCTCTCTGATAATAAATGGGTAAGTTTTTTTGGCAGATTTTGGTTGCTATATTGGTACCTGAAAATTTTGTTCGTAAAACCTTATATCAAGATGTATGTCGCCCTGAAAATGGTCACGGAATATCTTCGATCAAACCATTTTGTATTTATAGGTAATGAGTTCCCGTTTTTCCAGCAAGAACAGGTTTTTGTTCGTCCTCCTTGGCCTTCCATAAAAACAACTTTCGACAAATCACTCAATTACATTAAAATTTGCATCATTTTGAGGTGAATGCATTAGAAATTCCTATAAGTAAGCCTGTAAATTTATGTGATTGAACGAATTCGGAGGTCGTAATTCGATTGTGAGAAATCTACACAAAACTTGGATTGAGTTGATAAAATACAAATAATTTTTGTTAATTATCTTGCGCACGGGACACTTTCACAATCTGTCCCCTCTGTGTTTACTTGTATTTCGAAATTCCTCCAAGTCCTGTCGAAAAACAGATGGTGGGAATGCTTGCGAAGTACTTCTTTGATTCTAGAGCGTCAACTACTTGAATGCTTCTTAAATTGGCTGCAATATAAATGATGTATTTTTACTAAATAAAAAAAGCTGCCAAATGGGTGTGGCGCATAGCTTCATTGTACCCATTACGCGATTCTGTAGATGATCTCAAAACATCAATCCTTGTGCTATCCTCATAGGGAATCATCCACACGCCAACCCTCACAATCCCTGAAAATGTCATCAAAATCGGACAGTAACTTCGTATAGTTTTGCCCGTTACAAGGATTTCCAGACACACAGACACGTAACCAAAATGGTTTAGAAAGGTCTTAAAACGTAAAACGCGAGTGGAAATCTTTATTTTCATTGACACTACCAAGGTAGCGGAAAACATTGTTTTCACTTTTCGAGGTTGAAAAAAGAAAAGTACTCCAAAATCAAAATTCTTGCGTTTTACGTTGTAGGTCTTTCTGAACAATCATGGTCCCGTGTCTGTCTGTCATTAAAGCCTTCTAACGGGCAAAACTATACGAAGTTATTGTCCGATTTCGAAGAAATTTTCCGAGATTGTGCGGGTTTCCGTGCAGATGGTCCCTTATGAGAAACATGGCCTCTGCATATGCACAAACGTAAAATCTTTCCAAGAGCGGTAACTTCCACATTCTCCCCCCGAATTCGACGCAATTTTCAGAGATTGTGCGGGTTGACGTGTAGATGGTCCCCTATGAGGGTAGTGCAAGGTACTAGAGATTGATTTTTCGAGATTAGCTACAGTGCATCGGATCATCATGCAATCGGGTAATGGATACGAGGAAGCTATGTGCCACACCCACTTGGCGGCCGTTATTATCCTTGAATTGTGAAAACAATTCTTCCGCTACCTTGGTAAACTCGGAAGCTCTATATTAGGGTGCGTCCTACGAGTAGAATCGAAGAAAGTAAGATGATAAAATGTGCACCCTTCATTCCTTCTACTGGCGGCCTCATCCTTATAAATCGTTGACACAGAACAATTTTCACCGATCAGATTGTCTTTTTTCGGAGATAATTAGTGACTTCCAATCGAAAATTCAAGCGCAGAGAGCATCGCCGACAAATTCAACGGGATCTGTTGGTACTAAAAAATTCTACTACCTACTTTTGAAAAAGAAAAAAAACACTTCTATTTCCCTCCTAGCTAAACTAGAAAATCCCATCTCTTACACCTCTGCGATGCCTTCTTCTCAAACGATTAGATGAGAAGTCCGCTACTGGATGGATTGTGCAGTTCTTGAGGAGCTGACTCGAAACCCACTCCTTGATTCTTCCGAGACTGCTGGACCTTCGCTCGAGCTTTGGGTTGGTAAAAAAAGACCTTGAGAACCGAAACCTTCTGCTACCTGACTCTCGGCATCCCCCGGCTTCCTCTCGGCACCTCTTGTAAATCAGATATTTGTCGTCACCTCGTGCCAGCTTGCTCTTCTTCCTCAAGGTAAACTCTCCGCTTTTATGGTTGTTGTCCGTTTGTGCAGCCCCCATGTGTAGTTATTTTCCCGTTGTAGGACGTTCAGCATGAGGATTTGCCGGCTTGCCACGTCTTCCCGAGACGGCGACTTGGTGTTCTAGAGACACCACATGGGCGATTCTCAGAAAATACGACAGCGCCTACCCGCCTCGAGTAATAATTTCTGGTAGTTGTTGGTTTTTCTTTGACATCATGTTTGTAGTTGATGTTGGAGCCGAGTCCTGGGGTTTCCAGCGACAGATACACACTAATTCCACAGGAATGCCGAAATAAATAATTGAACCATAAGGGCGAGATGAATTGTCGGTTATCAACATTATACTATTGATCTCCAAATTATTTTTGGTGAGCGATTCAAGTCGAAATTTTTACCGTTGAGATTATATCAATGGTATTCTCTGATAGGATGAAAGAATAGGCTGGAAGTAGGAGTCCAAAGTGATCGAAAATGTACAAAGAAACTATGTAGTTCGTGATATTTTGGGTGAAAATTACCATCCTATTATACGGTAGATGGTATGTGCAGGATGGCCGAAATAAGATTCCTGGATTTGAAGTCGTAGATAATATGCGATATACTGGATAATTTCATGATTTCAGGCTGCCTATGGTTTATAGAAAAATTGCAGGTGATAATTGTAAAATATAATAAGGGTATTACACAACTATTTCAAATCCTAACTCTGGAAGTTGATTAAATTCAATAATCCAGTGGTCGTCTTTTTTCCCCCACCGCTCTTCCTACGACCCCAACTTGGTAAAACGGACCAAGAAAAATATTCTGTGATGGAATTAGTATGTTCAGTGTTTCTACTTGGTATTCCTCTCCCGTTTATGAAATTTCGGCTACTAAATTGGTTAATGCTAAGACTCAATTTATTACGAACATGATCACAATCTAGAATCATATAACTATCAAATTGTTCAACATTATTGAAATGTTCCATATTTTCCCCCTTAATACTCGTATATCAATCAATGTTCATGGTTTTGTTGACTTTTCCCTATCATGATTTTATTTTAAATTAATTGTTGACAAAACTATGATCAAGGGTTTAAATTGAAGCTGATTACATTCCCTTGAAATTTCTCTGACTTTACTTGTTCTAAAATAAGTTGTTTCGTGAGTGTAAGGCTCAAAACACTGCCTGAACACGAAAATTTCACTTTTTGGGAAGAATTACCTATTTTTGAATTGCTGTATCTCCGTTATTATTCAACCTACAGAACTCAAGTTGGTCATAAACTATAGCAAATTAAACGTTATTTAATAAGTTGCTGAGCATGAATTACTGAAATTATCATGGTTTAGAAGTTATAGTCTAACACCTGAAAAACATGCAAACATTGCACGGTTTTCGGAGTTACAAATTTGGGGATAAACTCCCCTTAGGAGTCTTGGCAGCATATTTTTAAAAATCGTAGATACACTCGTGTTTGTAATGTTCGATCCAAAAATTACCTACCTTCTTCAGTGCTATTCTAAGCATAAATAGTCACTAATTACGCAAGGTTGCTGCAGGTTACTTGTAATGGTGGAAACACTGGTATAGGCTTACTTACCTGCGGCATTTCCTCTACTACGAACATAGCTCTGTTCATTGCTTGAGTTCGCTCGAGTCTCACTCCTCAGTCCGCCATAGCTCACATTTTCTCAAGCTTTTCTGTTCTAACGACTGTTAACAAACGTTCGGAAACAGGCATTCTAAATATATGAGGAAAGAGGATACCTTGAAAAGAGACTACTCAATGTTGAAATGTTTCTAACTTTCCCTAGATTGAACATTAATTTGTACACTATTTCTATACTAATTCATAGCTAGGTAATTAATACCTAGGTAATTCATACTAATTCATAGCTAGGTAAGCTAGGTAATAATATAATAATTCATAGCTAGGTAAAGTTCTACAAAATTGCCAATTCAATCTTTCTTTTCCATTAACATCCATCAAACCGAGAACAGGCCAAATGGAGTGGATTCACCACGATAGATAAATTCTAGTGTGTTAAGGAATGTGTTGATTTAACCTTCTAGATTGTTTACCATTCGTGAAAGAAGCTGCGAAAGGAAATTATTTTTCTGGATTACAATTATGTACTTCTTTTGAGAAGTCATAATTGCTACTAGTAGGCTGATTCTTTTGCTGGTGACCAGCAATCAGCTGACGATTTCTCACGCAACTTTCCCAACCGGAAAAAAACGAAAATCTTCCAAGTTATTACTGAAATGTTGAACGAAACAAATAATAATTATTATTGTTGGGTCAGTTTCCGAGAAGGTTCCTTTCTCTTCTCTATTGTTTGAAATAAACTGTTGACGTCTTCAGTTTGCGCTCATTAGTGAGTAGCGTTGCTTCGTCGGCTATCACGTTGTCTGTCTTCCATTGCGTGTACTCGTCAGTAGGAATGTCTGGTTTTTGTTTGTGTTTAGATTTTTTTCCTTGATAGGTATGTTAGGTGCGGTGACCTCCGTGTATTTGTGCGTCCTCCATGGTGCACATCGTCGTTTTTGAAAATGCAGGAAACACTGTTACCGATCTGTATTACTAATATAGGTCAACACATAAATCTTTGACGTAACTAAAATATTTAGTGATTCTCTGTTTGTTACCCAGCTATGCAAACATCTGAAGGGTTTCTGGTAGCTGAATCTGGAACTGGAAGTAGTTTTTCTATATTGAAATTCCAAGTAGTACTTAGCTCACACCAGGTCCTATTTTTGACTTGATTCTACTGTGATATTTAATCTTTTAATTCTCAAGTTATTCAACGATCATCATTTTTGGGGTGCTAAATCCAAATATAAACTCGGATTATAATTATCTGTTTTGTTTTCAATGAATTGAAACATTAAACGATAGGGGAATTATGATAAAAATTGTATTCCTTAATAGCAGAAGCAGTAGAAACGCCGACTGAGACCCCGCTATGGCGAGTGGCGTGTTGGAATGATTCTCAAACAAGCGATGGTTTGAAAAAAGTTTATTATTTGTTAATAATCAGCTCCAAGTCATAATAATATTGCATTGTCATCCGATTTATACCTGCATGCAAAATTTCAGCTCAATCGAAAACAGGGAAGTGGATGAAATTAAACTTTCAAAATTTGATTACAGACAACGGAACAGCTAAATCTCAATAAAATCTTGTAAAAATAGATGGCGTTGGTTGCAGGTTCTAGGTTTTAAGGATATTCCTCGGAATGGAACAAACTTTTTTTAAATTCTTAAATGAACATACCTGTAATTGGAGTTTCTAAGTGAATTTTGTACACGGAGAAAACCACTGAATGTTTGACAGTATCGCAATTCTGTAATGTTCAACAAACCACCACGTGTCCGGTCACCCAATAGGAACACACCTTCAGTGCGGTGCCCACGGTGTCTTATTATCTGCCCGCTATCTAACTGCGCTTGGAACTCATAATAGTAGCAGCTGCGATAACAGTTACCAGCTGTCATCCGTTTCATTAGACAGTATGAGCCCCGCCAGCCTTTCCCCCCCCTCGTTTAAATATTTGACATTCTATGAAACTTGTAAGTGACGTCTGCTCCGCACACCTTGAAAATGTTTACTTCACTTGAGTAGGTACTTGTCTATCTTGCACCCAAACTATTTATAGTTTGTAGTATTTCAGCGCTAACACGCTGATCAACTCTAATAGCGTCCATTAAAATCTCAATTCCCTTTAATCGTTTTTCAGAAATATTAGAACCTATTGTTTCAAGATGAGGCTACAGTATGTTTTTCACTGCCTGGAATATATTTCCGTGTATTTAATTATTACAGTTTCAAATACTGAGGGATATTTTGCAAATGGCCCTCTCCAGCAGGATACATGTAAAACTTGTTTTTGCACATGATTGAATGCTGGTGTTGATTAGTTGCTATCGAGTTTATTGTAGTAGGTAGCTACTGTAGTCATTGGTTTATCAGTCTGTACATCTTGCTGTTGTGGTTTGCGTGTTTAGCGCCAACTTTCAGTTTTTGAGCCAGTAAATGAGTAATGTACCTACAGGGCAGGTGAATTCAATTTATTGATGATGGTGGACTCAGTTTTTGACCGACTTTGAAAGAAAACAAAGTAAGGACTCTTTATGATATAATTTTGGCATCGTTGTTTACCAGCTATGAATATATTGTGTATTGTTGAATAGTTTTTGCTTCTAACTTTTTCGGTAAATGATGGCATTTAACAGTAACATTCCCCCTATGAGCCCGTCTTTTATTGGATAGTTTCTTCAAATATACACTCCAGGATACTCTTCATGGATGCTTCATTGCTAGGTCCTTAGGCCACAGGTTTCGATAAATGAACTCATCAACATCCCTTGCAGTAACTTTTCCCCTTAAGCCTGTCTTTTATAGGATAGTTTCTTCAAATACGCACTCCAGCTGGTGTTGCTGGGCCTCCGTGATTGGATAGCAGGATAGTCTTCATGGATGCTATATTGTTAAGTCCTTTGGCCACTGGTTTCGATAAATGAACTCATCAACATCCTTTGCAGTAACTTTTTCCCTTAAGCCTCCTTAAGCCTGTCTTTTATAGGATAGTTTCTTCAAATACGCACTCCAGCTGGAGTTGCTGGGCCTCCGTGATTGGATAGCAGGATAGTCTTCATGGATGCTATATTGTTAAGTCCTTTGGCCACTGGTTTCGATAAATGAACTCATCAACATCCTTTGCAGTAACTTTTTCCCTTGAGCCTGTCTTATATGTATAGGCTAGTTTCTTCCAGCTTCTTCCACTCCAGCTGGAGTTGCTGGGCCTCAGTGATTGGATTGCAGGATACTCTTCATGGATGCTTCATTGCTAGGTCCTTAGGCCACAGGTTTCGATAAATGAACTCATCAACATCCCTTACAGTAAATTTTTCCCTTAAGCCTGTCCTTTATAGGATAGTTTCTTCAAATGTGCACTACAGTAGGAATTTACAAACCTACCCGATTGGCCTGCTGTAATAGTCTTCTTGGGTGCTCTAATGTCGGATTTTTCGGCAACAGGTTTCGGTAAATGAACACATTCAATTTTCCCACAGGATAACGTCCCCATGAGCCTATATTGTTGGTTTCTTGAAATACACTCTCCAGCAGGAGTTTCTGAGCCTCCCTGATTGGCTAGCTACGGTGTCAGGTAAATTGGCCACAGGTTTCGGTTAATAAACATTCGGTAAACGATGAATTAACACGAAGTTATCTGAAGAACTCGCCCGAGAGATCCAACGTTTAGAACGTGATAACAGTGTACACTGCTGATCTTACTTCATCCCTATCACTCTCTGTGTCTTCCAAGGATTATGTAGGCGGGATAATTGCCCAATTTCAGCGCTCTTTTGACACTAGCATAGCTGATCTGTCTTCCTCCCGATCAGTTCCCGTGGTCCCGAGTGGCAAGTCTTCTATAGGCGCTCTTGAACGGGTAGGTATACACAGGAGAAAGAAAAAACGAAAATATAAATCTAATTTACTTCTTCATTATTATAATTTAATTCAATGAATATGGAATCCAAAGTTTTCGTTAGGAAATCATAATGAAACATTTTATGTTGATCCATCCCGATTTTATAGTACCTAAACGGGTCTATCTGGTTTATTTGGAATATTCACCCCAATTTGAATAATTTGTACTTCTCGTTTGTTGTAGGAGCTCTAGTTAGGGTATCTACTAAACCCTATGACCTTCCTAGGAATTGATTCAAAATTTTGTTCGATGTGCGTTCGGAAAGAGGCGTAGGTCTACCTGAAATTTGAGCGAAACCCCAAGAAACGCGAAACATCGAGATAACCAATAAAATTCGCGGAGTCTCATAATAATATCTAGTGGCTTCCGATCCAGTCCTCCGGTCGCTTGTGGCTCACCAACAGTGCGGAACTAATTGTGTCTCCTAGGTTCTAGATGTTCTCAGTTAGAAAACCTCACTTTTACAGTCAAATACCATATTGACGCGAATTGTTTTTGGATTTGATCAACCCAATTTCACTTAAGTTAACAAATCCTACTGCCGATTTCCACGGATGGACTATAAAGGGTTCATTTTTTCGGAAACAATGAACTACCAAACTCAACGAAGGTAATGTTACTATTTCACCAGTCCTCAGCGTCAAAATATCTAAGTAATTGTATATAGGTGATTCTTGGTTCAGTGTACATTACGATGAAAACAAAACGAAGCAAGTCCACTTTCTTCGTGAGATCCATTCTATGTTTCCTATTTGAAATTAGAAATTAGTCATTCCCCGTAATAAAAGTTCTTACAACCTTGGATTTCTAGTTCTCACTGTTTTCAGATAAACGTCTGCCATGTTGGGCGGTTACTGTAGTTTCCTCACGTAGAATAACATGGCCATATGGAATTACTTGGTGTAAAAATAATAATTATAATCATTATTATCAATATTATAATCAATTATTGATTGCATCATTGAGCAGCATCACTAATAAATTCCCCTGAGAAACTGGATTTCAACAATCTTGTTTTTTATTTGGGTACAAACAGCAACACGATTGAGAAGTCCTTCCCGATTATGGAGACGATTTTTCACTTTTTCACTAAGTTATACTTTGTTAAATGTGATGGCATCAATATGCATTTTTCTTGGGCCCAGTCCCGAACTACCGTCCAAATTTGTCTGTCTGTCGGATGCTGAAGAAAATCGTCTCCAGGCTAACTCGCACGGTAGTTGTGCCTGCGACAAGGATGTGCCCACGACAAGGATGTGCCCACAGACTGACCGATTGATCGAACCATGAATGCCCAGAACTTTCAAACTCTGAATGAGTGTGGGATTTTTGCCTAAACTTAGTTGAAGAACAAAATTTAAAAAAAAAATCGCTGTAAATTATTACACAAAGGTTTATTATTTTTCTATTTAGATCAATCGTCTTCAGCGAACACAGCTTTGCCATTGCCACTACCTACCAACCCATAGGTACAACCTACCTACTCCGCAATCAGGTATATTTGGGAGAAGTAAACGCTTCACACTCAATTCGAAGAAATAGGGAGTTGTGGGTGCCTTCATTAGTAAATGTGATTACTTTTTGCTTAGGACGCAAAACTGAGTAGGTACACTTGCAATAATGAAACAGGCACCAGGAATGTTTTATGGGAAACTGTATTAACGAAGAGTGTTTTTACAAGAAAAAGTTTCGTACCTAATTTCGGTGAACGAGAATTTTAGAAACAGACTGACTGAAACAACCCATCACATGATATAAACTCTGCAAATTATTACACAATGGTTTATTATTTTTCTATATAGATCACTCGTCTACAAAGCCACCAACCATCCAACATGCAGAAAAACATCGATCGCACTTCGGTCAACTAAAATTTGTACGGGGATTAGGCCTCTTATGCGATTCACACTCGTGTTTCTGATTTATCGTAAGTCCAACCCTTAAATTCTCGTAGGGAGCGAACGGTTTGTCCTACAGAGCTCCGCGTGGTCTCAAAAAATTCTATAGAATCTTAAATTGAAGGAAAAACAATACCTTTATATCAAAATTTTTTGAGTAGGGCGTTTTCAAAATTTCAAAATTCATTTTTGAACGCTTAGAAGTGACCTACATCAACCAAAATCTTCGGGGCACAACTAGACCCCAAATGGAGCCTACATACCAAATTACATCAAAATCGGTCTATGCTAAGTTTCTAAGTTTCTGATTTATCGTAAGTTCGACCCTTAAGTTCTCATGGGGGTCGAACGGTTGGTCCCACAGAACTCTGGGTGGTCTCATTCGATTCTAAAAATTCAATACCATTTTAAATTGATGAAACAACACTACCATTATATTGTAGGTTTTTGAACTAGGGCGTTTTCAAAATTTCATCCCTTATTTTTCAACCCTTGGAAGTGACTGACATCAACAAAAGCTTCGGGGCACAACTAGACCCCAAATGGAGCCCATATACCAAATTTCATCAAACTTCTCTACCCAGCACGGTCATCGCTATTTAAACTTTTGAAACTATCATTGACAATTTCAATTTCAATGGGAACTAAGGAAAGTGCCGCGTAGGCGGACGGACTGCAAAATTTTCATTTGAATTTTGAGTTCTACATACCTTGACACTTGAAAAATTTCAGGGGGTAGTTACAATTTTTGTCTTGGCCGATTCCAAAGGTTCATGAAAATAATAAACCAAGATTGTACACCCTTTTCCTCCCCCCATTTTGTCTTCTTACGCTTATTTGACTCGTCTTGTCTTTGCCCTTTTTGGTAACCTCTACATCGGACTCCAATTCCGTAGGTTGAATTAAGGGCCTAAGTTCCACATTAGTTGAATCGAATCCTTGGAAAGAAACCGAGCGCTCAACTGGTGTATGTGGACTAAAGAGGGCCTACAGCTTGAAGCATTGAAGAATAATGTGGGAATCGATTCTAGAGTTTATTTTCATCCAATGTTTTCGTGACCGTTTTGATTTTTTTTTGTTTTTTGACTTTTTGTTTCATTTTTTTCACTTTTTTTTTTGGTCATTCGACTTATTACTTCATTAAAACGAGATAAATCATGAGACATCGTAGAGTCACGGAAACATAGCGTTGAAAAAAAAAAACTTCCGAGAAAAAAACTTATTGTTGGAAAAGACATATGAAATCGATTCCTAAAGTATCTGGCAACTTATTTGAGCACTCCGTATTACAAATTGGTAGGTAATTGGTTGGTCAAACTGGTGGGTTATACATTGCTCACAAATGGACACAAGTCAGCTGATCACCTTTTCCGTATAACAGTGCTAAACGTTCTCAGAAATGTAATTTGAATCAGTAACCACCATTTCGCGCGAACTTTTCCCTTTCGAGTAATTTCGTATTCGCTGTATTGCAGCGAACGTAGTTAGCAGGATCTTTGGGACTCCAAGCTCACTCCTTCCTTTGACGACGCAATGTTCCCTATATTGACTTAGCCGTCCGGCTAGTGTTGAGAGAATACAAAAAAGCTTTGTTGGTTCCCAGACGATGAGAGATCTTCAAAGTCCCGGGTCGTGTAAATATTTACGCAGAGGCGGCTCTCCCCGTTCCTTCTGATGCCGCACTCGCCAGGATTGATGGACCCCCACCTTTACATGCTCAGTGTACTAAGGGACCCGGAATGCAAAAAATTGAAGAAAAAAAAATGTGTGTTTTGGTTTTTTATATATATTGTAATCTATATATTGTCGGTCACACGGCAACTCCACGTTTCATACATTTCCCTAATTTTACAGGAGAGCGAAAAAACTGATTTTTGTACATGAGGGTTCGTGCGGGCAACTCCACTTATCAGACTCAGAGACCTCCCGGAGCTCTGTAGGACAAACCGTTCGCTCACTACGAGAATTTAAGTTTGAACGTACGATAAATCAGAAACACGAGTGTGAATCGCAAAAGAGGCCTAATCTCCGTTCGAATTAAAGCTGACCGATGTTAAATGCGATCGATGTTTTTCTTCATGTTGGATGCCTTCATGGTGGTTGGTGGCTTTGCAGACGAGTGATATATATAGAAAAATAAAAAATAATAAACCATTGTGTAATAATTTGCAGCGTTTTCGAGCCGAGGCTAAGTATTTTTTTGATCAAATCACATACATCTACTTACTTAATTTTCCATCCAAATTTGATGAAATTTTCTAGGATTGTCCGGATTAGCTTGTGGATGGTCCCCTGCGAGGGTAGTGAAAGGTACTTCGAGATTGGTGTTTTGAGATTAACTACTATGCATCGCATCATCTATATAATCGGGTTATGGATACGAGGAAGCTATGGGCCACACCCACTTGGCACACTTTTTTTTTCAAATCTTCACGATTTTTCCCAAGGACCTCAAATATGACCACGGTGCGCATTTCGCAGGTGTGCAATTGTGCGCAACGCCCACCAACTTTGGTATCTCAAATCGGAACCCCTATTTTGGTTTATTATTTTCAATAATGAACCTTTGGAATCGACCAAAAAAAAAAAATTTTTAACACCCCTCAAAATTTGATGGTTTACGTTTCAAGGTACGTAGAATCCAAAATCGAATAAAAATCTGGCCGTCCGTCCGCCGTACGCGGCACTTTTGCCACTTAGCATATGACCGATTTTGATGAAATTTGGTATGTAGGCTCCATTTGGGGTCTAGTTGTGCCCCGAAGAGTTTGGTTGATGTAGGTCAGTTCTAAGGGTTCCAAAATCAATTTTGAAATTTTGAAAACGCCCTAACTCAAAAAATTGTGATATAAAGGTATTGTTTTTCCTTCAATTTAAGATTCTATAGAATTTTTAAAATTTTTTGAAACCACCCGGAGCTCTGTAGGATAAACCGTTCGCTCACTACAAGAATTTAAAGTTTGGACGTACGATAAATCAGAAACACGAGTGTGAATCGCAAAAGAGGCCTAATCTCCGTTCGAATTAAAGCTGACCGAAATGCGATCGATGTTTTTCTTCATGTTGGATGGTTGGTGGCTTTGCAGACGCGTGCTCTATATAGAAAAATAAAAAATAATAAACCATTGTGTAATAATTTGCAGCGTTTTTTATTGCAGATTTTGATTTAACGTGAAATATCATGAATTTTAGACCCCTGAATGGATTTTTATGGTTGCGCACAACCCGTCCGGTGAGCGCGCAAATATGCGCAACCCCTCGATTGTGCCAAAATTGAGATAAAGGCAGACCCCAAGTGTGATACATGTTTTTTCATTAGTTTTCGACGCTGAATCACGTGGTGGTATCCATTTTTGGATTTTACTGGAATTTTTCGAAACGGCGGCCGAAAAATAGGTGGTTTTTAATGGAAAATCGCTCTTTTTCCATCCCTATGAGTTACGACGCAATTTTAATTAGTTCCGGTGGCTAACTCTACCCCTATATTTTATTGTCTTTCCCAACTTCTTTTTCAAAATGCTCTATAAGTTCGGGGTGAGGAGGATATTTTTTGAAGGTTTTAAAAGTTTTTAACCAAGAGGTTGATTGTATAATTTTAACGATTAGTGCTATGTGCCACACCCAAAAGGCTGACTACTCAGTCATATACCTAATATTTCGATTTTCTTAACCATAGCTTTTAAGATTTCTTTGAAACTCATGGTGCTGGAGAATGGACTTTTTTCATTGTGAATGTTTGGCGACGGGCTGGTTGCTACTAATAACTAGTCTTGAGGTGGGATTTTCTTTTCCCCTTCCTTCATTCTTCACTGGTGCGAACGACCACTGACATTTCTTTCATCTCACTTGTATATTTCTCCGATTTTGGTGGCAGGCGCAAATGTCCTCAAAATTCTCTAGTGAACCTAACCTCTGGATCAAACGTCCGACACCGCAATCCTCTATTTCTTCTCGTTAGCAATTGGGAATTTGCCTCAATTTTATATTCTGGAATCTCAAGTCAAATTCTATAATTGGGCCCTAGAATAACGTGTAACACCAGGAATACCCAAGGGAAAAAAATTACCGTGGAATAAAATGCCTAAACAAGCGAAGCCCCTGCCAAAAACACCGCGAAAATCGAGGGAAGCTGAGGACGCCACACCCCAGGGTTCCTCCTAAAAAACGACGCGAAAACTGACATTATTCACACTGATGTAGTCTGGCGAAGCGTAATAGAAGTATCTCAGAAAATGGTATCAAAGAACGTCAACAGGTAGAGTTGTAGGCGCCCTTGTGACCACATGAAACGATCACACATAACTCAGATAATGTGATTCAAATAACGAAACTAACTAATATAGAAACTAAATAAGAGAGGATGGAGACTGATGATGCTTGATAAACTAATAGGTAGAATTGTATTGTAAAAAATAGTGAGTAAAATTGCTTCTTTTGGTCACTTCCGTGCCTGCGTTTTTCCCTCCCCCAGTCACGCACTCCTGTGTTGACCTCGTTAGCTATAGTTTCATTTACGCTTCCAGAGGTAGCACTGATGTAGTAAGTAACAAGTCGGTTGGGTTAGGAAGCCAGGTACGTCGCAACATTTTTAAAACGCCCCGGCTGATGTAGAGATATTGTTTTCTCATTAATTTTAAATTGCGACGATTTTTGAGAATTTTTTTACACCACCCAGAGCTCTGTGTGACCAACCGTTTGCCTAACGATTATAATTAATTACCTAATTAGTGATTTTCTTTAATCGTTTTTAGCGTTCAATATTTATAGAACCGAATTAAACCACCCAGACGATAAAAAACAGGTGAATGCGTGTTTATTGTGAAATTTATCAAAACATGATGGCTTAAACTCCCTCTCCTCGCTTCTCCTGCCCTGGAGCTTAGAAAGTTGTTGCCAGTTATGTATTGGACGAATGATTGAGTCAGAAACACTAATGTGAATCGCACCTGATCGTTTGTTAACGGAAGTGAGCCAAATTTCAGCTGATCAAATGCTATCTTTCTTCGTTCATTCGAATAGAATTTCATGAATGTCACTCGCTTGGGCTTCCTTAACAACCAAGAATAAAATCAATTAAAGGCACCCACAACTTAGAGATAACGCTGTTTTCCTGGTGGGAACTTTCTATAAAAATACAATCTACTGGTTAACCTGCGAAATAATATATTTGGTCGGTACTATTGATGGAAAAGCCGTGTTCTACGCAGATGGATGATATTTAGCGAAAAATAATTTGCAGCATTTTTTATGTATATGGGTTGACTGCGCTAACAATTTGCCTAAACGAAAGGAGAAAACTACGGCTATGATTGCTGTCCATCACTCGCCACGTTCCCACTCGACTGTGCTTTCGATCGGCTGTCGCTGGAAATATGTGAGATGTCGCGGTTGCTGGTGATTTATTGGCCAACTAGCTTGCATTGCTCGTCGGTTTTCGTTTTTATTTTATTTCTCGATCCGATGGTTCCGTCCAGAGCTACTTCGATTTGTCTGTGGTTTTGCGCAAGTCACGTATGTGAAGGATTGGTTACACTCATTTCAGATGCAACCCCGTTGTTCACTGTCATCGCGCCTGGAAAGTGTCTGGTATTCGAAAGTGAGCGAAATTTCTGGCGAGATCATAGCAGCCTTTGAGTCATAAAGCGTACATAATTTATATTGAAAGATGCCCCTAGCTCTCAACCCTTTCTCTGCTGTATTCATCTAGGTCCAATGCTGCACTCATTTCAACGCGAGTTGTTGGGAATTTAACAGAGTTTAGTCCTTTTCTGTTGCGAGAGTGAGACTTTCGAAGCGATCTCTCTGTCTCGTCCTCCCTGAGTCAGTTTCATAGCACTATATAATAATGGATCACATCTCTAGACAAGATAATCGGTTGATGCACCGAAACAAGGCGCCACCGAATGATCATTGAATCAGCTTTCACTCTTAGGACTCACCCCGGAACCACTTGTACAGTATTACTTCAGGGTAAGATCGATTGGCCTGGTGAATGCTTGTCCAATCGTATTGCTATTCTAGATGAATGAAAGTGGTGGGATAACGTTGAGTTATTATTAATGAATACGCCCTTCCTGTTGTATACATGATTCCATAACCATATTCTAACCGTGGTAAATAATTCAGAAAATCTTAATTTACAATCTTTTCCTCCTCGCCTCTCAAAAGCGGAGCAATATCGCCCGAATGATGGCAAATAGGATCTTCACTCTTAGCCTGACAGTTTCACTTTTCAGCCAGTAAGAAAGCTGTCCGCTTCAGGAAGATGCCAAAGCCCCGTCTCGAGAACAGATTAAGGGTGTGAATGAAGCCCTATAATCCTCTGAGGCCTGGTCATACTCAGCATGCTAGCTCCATATTGAGCAGTCTGCTGCCGGTCTTGAGAGAGGTACATATAAGGCAGAGTTAGCATTTACAATGCGATAACCAAAAACGCTGGCCTCCCTCTCTCCCAGATTCTTTTCACTGCGATAGCACTCAACAATGCTGGGTCCATCGGCAGCGTCATGACTGGCTAAGCCACTGCACCATCCAGACCAGTTCAGCTGTTCCCGTGGTTACATCTCGAACTACGTCAAGTCTTCTTATGGACCCCTTTCTTGCCGTTGAGGAAGGTGTAATACGTCAAACAATGGCGGTCACAACTCATGGGTAGGTTTTGAAGATGTGGGAATAGAGTAGGGACAATTCATCTCTGAATTGTGTTGCTGACAGATTAGATGTTGCCCTCCTCCAGCAATCGACTAAGTTCCGAACTCTGGATTACCACTTCATTTCGTTGACGGTAATATATCCTTTAGACATTTTGTGGTCACTGCGAGTGATTATGGGGTCTATTAAGAGGCGTGTGCTAATAAATTTCTCTTTGTGAGCCTCCCACTCCTGGAATCAAGGGCAGACTTGTTATTTCTTCTTGGTCAGAGTACCAATCAACCATCCGAGAAATCCATGCATCTTCTGGTAGGTATCAACTTTGGGAAGGATGGAGTGAAAGCACATCACTTCATTTCCCGCCATAACAAGAAGCAGTTGTCGCAAAAAATTGTATCATCTAGGGATCAAAAGCGGTTATCTATGACAAAGATATAGTACATCACCTCTGTCTCTAAGCTGCTGTGAGTCACTACCAGACACAAACAGGGTTGGCAGAGCTCCACTTTCTACCTGCCTTAGGGTGGAAGGTGACTGTACGGTGTGCCACACTCCCACATCCATGAATGTTGACCATCTCCAGACCTTCTTCCTGCCTTGGAGGATAGAAGAAGTTATTTTACTCCCGACGATACTAGCTGGTTGAAAACTTCTAAAATGTACTGAGCTGCTGTCTTTGGTACCCTGCCTCTGGCGTAGGATTTTAAAAAAATCTTCGTCCCTTATGCGATGTTCTGTCATGTTTTTGCGGCGATGCTCGGCTTCTTTCAACAATTCTTCATACCTCTCCGCATCCCAGACCTTCATCAGATGTTTTCTGATTTCCTCATCCGGAACTATTCGTTTCACCTTTTGAAGAATGGTTGTGCAGAGGATGAATATTATTTACGAACCTTGTGTTATAAATATTGTTAACCGTATTATCAGTAAATTTAAACACCTGTTGTTGAATCTCACACTTAAACTATATTTCCAATTCAATTGATGAAGTGAAGAATTTGAAAATTGATTTGTCTGGTTTAAAGTATACTACAAAAACGGCAGAAAACCGGCTTCCCAATGTCAAGGGAAATAAAAGACGAGAGTCCCTGAACGTATTTTATTGGTACTAGAAGAGTAAATGGGCAATTATCGGACACAAGAAAACTAACTACCTTGATGGCATAAAAGTAAATTATTTCCCTCCTGATGCGAAAAGAATTTTTACAATGGGGAAATAGGTTGGTTTCTGTCGATATACACGGTATGACGACCGCTCGAAGAAGAAGAGCTGTATAACGCGTGGTCATTGACTGGAGTCTGAACTTCAGACCGGATCAGTCATACCTGCTGGTCTCATTCAATTACAACGCTTTTACGGCCCTAAGTGATCTTTATAGCGTGGAACGCGATTTTTTGGTTTTTAATGGTATGAAATCGACACTTGACTTTGTTTTGGTAATGGGTGCATGAGTGAGGATGTAGGAGAGAATAAATTCGATTATTAGTTCAGTGGAATTATTATTGGTTTATTTCAATTTGGTGTTTGGGGATTGTAGTCACGACATCAGTTCTAATGAGCCAGTGGTGTGTGGATACTTCTCCCAAAATCTACAGCTATCTCGGTCTTTCTGCATGGTTTCTGCAGGATTGGAATCCTCGAGTTCCTTCCCTGATTCCTAACCTCCATCCTAGTTCTGAGTCGGTAGAGACTGAGCCACTCGGTTTTTAGGACGTCCCACTGTAAGACTTGGGCGTCCTTATGCGATCGATCTGGGATGAAGGAGGACAAAACTCAACAGAAAAAAAATAATCACACACTAATCTGTTTTAGACCATTCTGAATCCAAATCCGCGAAAAAAACCATAGGTGAATGTCTGTGTGTGACAAAATCTTGCGTCGTCTGCCCAGCCCTTATTTCTCAACCGATATTCGTGGTTCTTTTTTGGTCGACGCGGAAAACTATCTAATTGTGCACTACGTAGCCAGAATTTCAAATTCTTGTTTTCTATTCTAATTTTCGGGGATTATCTTGTGTATTCTGCTCAGGCCTCAATTCTCAACCGATTTTCGTGGTTCTATTTTTGTTCACTCATAAATCTTCCAAATTGCACACTATTTCACCAGAGTATCAAAATTCGCATGAGGAGGGGGTGAGGGGGGGATAATATTCACAAAATATCCGATTTTTCAATATCTCGGTTCCTTTAGAGCTTACCAATTGTACCCAAGCTTTGAAATTGAGGAAAAATTCTCATTATACCTCCGGATTTTCATGAATTATTCTCTGTCTCACCATGAAACTAATAGTGGTGCCACCATGGTGCCAGGACACCATAAATCGCATATTTCATGGGTTTATTAATTTTTTTTGTGGTTTACCTTGAATATGGAAATTAACTTCGACGGACTGCCTACCAAAACAAATAGATGGAAGTTCAAAGTTACGAAGTATTGCCACTTTGGTGCCAGACTGGCACCATTGGCCGGGGGGGTGAACTCGAAATCGCATGTTGGGTATCGTAGATCATGGTTTATAAAATGCTCTTCAAATTCGAGGCTCCCACGCCGCTAGAAATGTTATGGTGGATAATGGTGAAGAGGGGGGTCACTATTTCTTGCCTAAAATGCTTAATAAATTACATCGAGTGAACGGTTTTTTCGCTTACCAACTGGTATTAATTGACCTAATGCTTATCCAATGGGACGTTCCCTGGAATGCATGCATTACTAAACAATATGTTTTTAACTTACTTCCATTAAAGACCCGTGTAAAGTATCTCTCCAAGTTCTTCTCCTTGTTTGGGACTTCCATGTTTCTTTAATCGTTGTTAAGAAGGATTTTGAAATTCGTGATCTTTGGTTCGTCTCCAAATCATGGAAGTCGAAACTTTTCCATTAATAATGTTTCTCTTTCTGCAGTTCAGGTTCGATCGCCTTTCATGACTTTTATTCTGGCTTGTTCCATCCCTCACTTTTCACTTTGGTTTTTCCTCTACCATTTACGAGCAGAGTACTTCCTGAATAAGCATTTCTGTATGTTTATTGACGGTTGTTCTTTCCGCTGACTGGAAGTTCTTTCGTGTATCTGGCAATGGACTGTCTTTCAGATTCAATGGCCGCATCTCTCTTACATTTACATCCAAGTATGTACGGTCATTTTTATCACACGTTTTTCGAGTCTTTTAATTTTGGATTCCCATCCATCACTTGCTTTGTTTCGTCTCTTTTCGGGCGATTGATCTTTCCTTCACCAGTAAAGCTTCAAGTAATCTCTCGGCCTACTTCAGCTAGGTCTCAAGAACAGTTATAAACGACTAGTTGCTCATGCTGGGCCGTATAGCAATGATAATTCCGTTATTAATAGAGTGGAACAATGTAGATTTCAATTTTTTTCAAGTCAAGACACGTGTTCCAATAAGCACGTGTCCTCGAACTACTGTTGATAGTTTGTACCTTTCTCCAACAGAGGGAGCGTGAGGGAGGGACACAAGTAAAAGCGTGGACAAGCGGGAAATAGTTGCATAATATTTTTTAAATCATTGCAGAGAAAGTAGAAGAAGTATTTGAAAGTAAAGAAGTATTTAAATTGAATCTTGTTACTCGTTGAACGTATCAAAACCTATTAACATCGTATTAATGTTACAAATAGGGTGTGCGCACGTACTTTTTTATATATTTTTTGCTTAAAGAAAATGCCTTGAAAAGAAACAAAATTCGGCTCATACATAAAAATAGAGCCCCCAAAAAATTACAGCTGGTAAAGAAAATTATCGGTTTATCAACCTCGCAAAACGCCTAGTCAAAATCACTGGAGAATGTGATTGGCTGGCTCTCGCGCTGTAGCCAACATCGTGAAAATCCATCACAACTAAAACTCCCGCCATTATACCGTAAGCCAACAAAAATTGTCTCCCCATTATAACTGCGAGGAAGGCTTCGTACTTCAATACTTCATCTCGTATTTACTTCACCTCACATTCTCACTTCGAATTTGCTGTCTGGTGTCAGGTTTATTTACTATGAGTTGTCAAAAGGAAAGTTACTGAAGTACGAAAGGAACGAAATGTTTCATTCCGGGATGTAATGGATAATCTGATGCCGGACAAGTTGTCATCGGAGCCCAATCAAGAAGATTCTTTCAATTTAACTACGATTATGATGGTGTTAGGTCAAATAAGTGTCATCGAAATTTAATACTTAAGTAGGTTCACGAACAAGAAAAAATAGAATCGGTAAATACGTCCTCAACACAGCGACAGTGAGTTCGTGTGCCTAGTCAGAACTTGAAATAACAAAAACAAACTTCATTCCAAACTTACCTTACGATTTTCTAACCATTCGATTCACTCGATCTAAAATCCGGATTGTCCATAATCCGTGTAACATCAATCTCTACATCATCCGAGATATTCTCGCAAGTTCCTTGCGAAAACCCCATCTTTTACTTTCCATTTACGCTCCATTACGACGTTGGTTGAAGGGAAAGGACCGCACGATCCTACAGAAAAGTAGAAATAGTTTTGAAAGCTGAAATTTGTGAGTACCGATCTCCCAAATTAATTTTTTTTCAATATTCTTTATTGCACCAAGTATAACTTATTAACAATATTATTTTGAAAATATGGACATATATTCAAAACTTAGGTACATCACTGAGTTTTGTTGATTATGGTGGATGTTTCACTTCACTGCTTCACAAGTAAGCTAGGTCAAGTGGTTTGGTACGCTTCAATCTTCTGATGATATCACTTGTAGGAGTTGAACAGCTTCCTCGTTGATGTGACATCTTAGCCGCTGTAGGTGTCTCACAGCTTGTCGCTTTATAGCATCGTTTATTGTTTAGATCCGAAGCTCATGATGGAGACGTTCGTTTCGAAAGTACCATGGTGCATTGACCACCGGTCTGAGCACATTGTTCTGGAATCTTTGGATGGTGTCTCTTGTTCTTCTTCCTAAATTGATGTAGGAAACAGAAAACGACGTAACGTAATGTAAAGAAAGGGAAATGCCAACTTCAATACACCAAAATTCCACATTTGCGGCGCGCGGATTATCCGCCGTGAAGCGGTCGTCTCACTTCGAGTTTCTGCTAGAGATGACGTCACAAACACTTTGGCCAAACTTTCTGAATGCAATCCCTTAGCCATGAAAACATTTTAGGTCTCTCTGGCTTTTCCGAATCAGAGGGTTCTAACGAGTTGTTTCTGTTATAAATCTAGAATCGTAACAATATGCTCTGGAACTACAAAGTCCCATTCGTGCAACTTGAGTGATTGAGAGGATTTTTTAAAGAAATATTTTAACCGATTTACAGCCATTTTCTAATTCAATAGAAACTTAAATTTTCCAAGTACGTAATAAAACAACGTGAAACTTGAAGCAGATCACCAATATTACATCTTCATCAGTCTATATATGGAATACGGTCGAGAATTCCTCATAATACGAGTACAATGAGATATGGGTTAAGGGGGTCTCAGTCGGTCGCCGTTCGTTCCTCGTTCCGGCTTAAGGCTAAATGTCACGATGTTTTAGTGTGATTCTGAAATAGGAGATGGCAGCACCATCGAGCGCCAAATTTCGTTTACTCCTCAGTTGAGAACGGATCAAGATATTTTAGTTCTGCAAACGGATTTCTTTTCAAGATCACCGTAGAATTCCGGGTAATTGGTTTAGAAAGTGTGCAAAAATTTTTTGCACACAGTTCCAGCAAAAATTTGTTCAAATTTTGAACATTTTCAAAAAGTGGCCTTATAGCCACTTGCAGAACCTTCATCAGAATACGAATCCGTTTGCGGAATTTTTCTAACTTGATCATAGCCGTCGGATTCGCGTTTTTACGATATGGAGCGGGGGCAAGGGGGGCGATCATGGGCTGGGGGGGAGGGCGGCGATCAGACGCCCGCCCGACCTTCACATTCATGTTTTGCTAGTATGCACCCTTTGGACTCTATTCCTTTTCCTGGCCTCCTTATAGGTAGCTACCATCAACATTTTCCTTTTCCAACTTCTCTGTCTTGAGGTTGATCGAATTGGGCGAAATTTCTATGAAAAGCAAGACACTCAGACAAATAACTTATGAGAAAGATTCTGCGTTAACTTCATTTAGATAATGGTTTGCACTACTAAATAGTTGGTTCAGAAATTGTGGTAATTTCAGTCCACTGTACATGGACTAGGTAGGTACCTACCTACTTAGTTGTTCAAGGTAAGTACAGTACGCCGCACCATCACTGTTCACCATCGATGCCCGCACCCTCGCGGTAAACGCGATGGTCAACCTCCTGAATTTCACATATGGTGGTGTTCATAGTGGTTCACTTTCTGAGGGGGTCACCTTCGATGTTTTCCCGCCTTTTCACTTCAGTTTCACACGAGCTCTTGCATGATAAGCATCGGCATGATGTTGAGTAATAGTGACGATGAATTGGAAATGGGCACCGCAATTAAAGACCACTCACCATCCACGAGTTTTGTGGCGATTTTCCCCCATTCCTTGGCCAGGACGTACCTATTGTGGTGATTATTATGCCTCTTATCCCAAATAGGGGTGGCCGTGAAAATCAAATCGATCAACTCTTCTTTCATTGCGAGCGATTGCACTCAATCAGCGACAGAACAGAACTTAACTCACACTGAACGGGAAGTAAAAGCTGTGAATCACATAGGACAGCAGGAGGGGCGGCCTCTCAGCCAATCACGTTCGAGTCCACATCGCGGTCAATCCTCGCTGCCCTCCTGAAAATCAAATGAATTTGATTTTCAAAAAACAGCGAGGGTCGGCCTCGGAGGTCGGATGATGGCATCGCAGTGATGGTGCGTCACTATGAATGCTCCCACAACACTACACGTATTTGTTTTACATCGCGGTTACCGCGAGGGTGCGATCATCGATGGTGAACAGTGATGGTGCGGCGTACTGTACTTACCCTTAGTATTTCACGAAATCTAAGGCGCAAAAACTTGAAAAGTTGTACTAAATTTGAATTTTTTTTACCTAAACTTGAATTTTTGAATTTTTATTTTTTTAATTTTTTACCTAAATTTGAAATTTTAAAGGATTTTAGAAATTCATTAGTGCACGGCTCTAGAGAATTGAAAAACTGAAATATTGCCGCTGGAATCATCAAAAAAGAACTATAATTGCCAGAGAAAAATGGGAAAAATCGTTACTTCAGTTATGTTTTTCCCATAAAATATAGCTAAACTTGAAATTCTCGAAGAAACATGGATCGCATTTTGGTCAGCTTTAATTTGAACGGAGATTAGGCCTCTTTTGCGATTCACACTCGTGTTTCTGATTTATCGAACCTAAAACCCTTAAATTCTCGTAGTGAGCGAACGGTTTGTCCTACAGAGCTCCGCGTGGTCTCTAAAAATTCTATCGAATCTTAAATTGAAGGAAAAACAATACCTTTATATCAAAATTTTTTGAGTTAGGGCGTTTTCAAAATTTCAAAATTGATTTTGGAACCCCTAGAAGTGACCTACATCAACTAAAATCTTCGGGGCACAACTAGACCCCAAATGGAGCCTACATACCAAATTTCATCAAAATCGGTCAATGCTAAGTGGGGAAAGTGACGCGTACGGCGGACGGACGGCCAAATTTTTATTCGATTTTTGGATTCTACGTACCTTGAAACGTAAACCATCAAATTTTGAGGGGGTGTTAAAAAAAAATTTTTTTTGGTCGATTCCAAAGGTTTTTTATTGAAAATAATAAACCAAAATGAAGTGAGTATCAATTGCGCACGATTGCGCGCAACTTTTTTGCGCCTAAGTATTTTTCCTGAGATCGTCACAAAAAATCATGAAGAATTGCGTTGGTCGGAATTTTTTACGCTGTATTTTGCGGAAATGAAGGGGGGTGTAACCTTCTCGTGAAACACCCTGTATATAGAAAAATAAAAAATAATAAACCATTGTGTAATAATTTGCAGCGTTTTTTTCTTGATCGATTCCACAGGTTCATCATTGAAAATAATATACCAAAACATGACCAGAAACTCACAGTGAAACTCTCAGAAATTTGCACAATTTTCGCGGTTTTGGTTTTCAATGATGATCCTTTGGAATCAACCTACAAAAAAATGTAAACCTTCCATCAAAATACCTGTAAAATTTCGCTTCAAGGTACGTGGAATCCGAAAATCGAATAAAAATTTGCCCGTCCGTACGCGGTACTTTCCTTAGCCATGGACCGATTTTGATGACATTTGGTGTATGGGCTGCATTTCGGGTCTAGTTGTGCTCCGAAGCTTTTGGTTGATGTAGGTCACTTCTGAAGGGTTAAAATTAAGGGTTGATATTTTCACGAGCGCCCCAGCTCGAATCGAAAACTCTCGTAATGAAGGTTCAAATATAAAAGTTTTCGTTAGGGCACATTTGCGGCTCATGAATGCTAACCTGCACCGCGTAAGTTTCTCAACTAGTCTGATTCTGGTTACCTTATTCATTTTTCATAATGAAATTTTCCTACCAAGGTTGCGAAAGCCTTGTTTTCGCGTTCCAAGGTTAAAAATATGTTCTCCAGAATCAAAATTTCCACTCGCGTTTTACGTTTCAGGCCCTCCTGGACAATTTTGGTTCCGTGCCTGTGTGTCTGTCATGAAATCCTTTAACTGGTAAAACAATAAGAAGTTATTGTCCGATTTCGATGAAATTTCCAGCGATTGCGCGGGTCGGATGGTCCCCTAAGAGTGAAGTGCTAAGTACTCAGAGATAGTAGTTTTGAGATTAGCTACTATGCATCCAATCTTCTTTCTATACAATCGGTTTATTGATAGGAAGCTATGTGCAACACCCACTTGCCAGACGTTTTCTAGTGCTTTTTCATTTCTCAAAATCTCCTTGAAAACCTGAATTTTGGGAAATTATTATCACATTTATTCATATTCCAGTTTATTCATAACCCGGGAAATAGACGAATATTGACCCCCGGAAAACTCGGGGCCTTTTTTTCGGGGAACCGCTGGGCACCCTGTTATCGGTGAATATCCTTCATTTCATGAGGGACAATCCTTCCAATAGGAATTTGAGGATGGTCCCCGTTCAACTGGAGGATGGTCTCTAGTGAGGACGAAGCAAACCATGCATGTAATGATTTAGAGGTTGCCCGCTGTGCAATAAAGGATGGTCCCTTATGAGTTTTATTCAAAAATCCACTTTCAATCGTAGAACATTTTAGTTCAAAGTAAAAAATGTTTAAATGAAAGTCAAAAAGGTTTTAACGAATGTAGAAAGACTTCGTTGTTGCTAGAGGGTCTTCAATCATGGCACCTCCTGTACTCAGTACTTGAGTCATCTGTAGTCTGTACTTTAGTCGTCAGTACTCTGTACTTGAATCAACTGTCTTCTCTGTACTTGAGTCATCTGAACTCTGTACGTGAGTCATCTGTAGTCAGTAATTTAGTCGTCAGTACTATGCTATTTGAGTCATCTGCACTCTATACTTGAATTATCTGTACTCTGTACATGAGTCATCTGAACTCTGTACGTGAGTCATCTGTAGTCTGTATTTGAATCAACTGTCTTCTCTGTACTTGAGTCATCTGAACTCTGTATGTGAGTCATCTGTAGTCAGTACTTTGGTCGTTTGTACTCTGTACTTGAGTCATCTGTACTCTGTACTTGAGTCATCTGCACTATGTACTTGAGTCATCTGTACTCTGTACTTGAATCAACTGTCTTCTCTGTACTTGAGTCATCTGAACTCTGTACGTGAGTCATCTGTAGTCAGTACTTTAGTCGTCAGTACTATGCTATTTGAGTCATCTGCACTCTATACTTGAATTATCTGTACTCAGTACTTGAGTCATCTGAACTCTGTACGTGAGTCATCTGTAGTCTGTACTTTAGTCGTCAGTACTCTGTATTTGAATCAACTGTCTTCTCTGTACTTGAGTCATCTGACCTCTGTACTTGAGTCTTCTGCAGTCAGTACTTTAATCGTTTGTACTCTGTACTTGAGTCATCTGAACTCTGTACGTGAGTCATCTGTAGTCTGTACTTTAGTCGTCAGTACTCTGTATTATAATTAACAGTCTTCTCTTTACTTGAGTCATCTGAACTCTGTACTTGAGTCTTCTGCAGTCAGTACTTTAGTCGTTTGTACTCTGTACTTGAGTCATCTGCACTCTGTACTTGAGTCATCTGTACTCTGTACTTTATTCGTCAGTACTCTGTATTTGAATCCATTGTCTTCTCTGTACTTGAGTCATCTGAACTCTGTACGTGAGTCATCTGTAGTCAGTAATTTAGTCGTCAGTACTAAGGTATTTGAGTCATCTGCACTCTATACTTGAATTATCTGTACTCTGTACTTGAGTCATCTGAACTCTGTATGTGAGTCATCTGTAGTCTGTACTTTAGTCGTCAGTACTCTGTATTTGAATCAACTGTCTTCTCTGTACTTGAGTCATCTGCACTCTATACTTGAATTATCTGTACTCTGTACTTGGGTCATCAGAACTCTGTATGTGAGTCATCTGTAGTCTGTACTTTAGTCGTCAGTACTCTGTATTTGAATCAACTGTCTTCTCTGTACTTGAGTCATCTGAACTCTGTACTTGAGTCTTCTGCAGTCAGTACTTTAGTCGTTTGTACTCTGTACTTGAGTCATCTGCACTCTGTACTTGAGTCATCTGTACTCTGTATTTGAATCCATTGTCTTCTCTGTACTTGAGTCATCTGAACTCTGTACGTGAGTCATCTGTAGTCAGTAATTTAGTCGTCAGTACTATGGTATTTGAGTCATCTGCACTCTATACTTGAATTATCTGTACTCTGTACTTGAGTCATCTGAACTCTGTATGTGAGTCATCTGTAGTCTGTACTTTAGTCGTCAGTACTCTGTATTTGAATCAACTGTCTTCTCTGTACTTGAGTCATCTGCACTCTGTACTTGAGTCATCTGTAGTCTGTAATTTAGTCGTCTGAACTCTGTACGTGAGTCATCTGTAGTCTGTACTTGAGTCATCTGAACTCTGTTTTCGAATCAACTGTCTTCTTTGAACTTGAGTCATCTGAACTCTGTACTTGAGTCATCTGTCTTCTCCGTACTTGAGTCATCTGAACTCTGTACGTGAGTCATCTGTAGTCTGTACTTTAGTCGTCAGTACTCTGTATTCGAATCAACTGTCTTCTCTGAACTTGAGTCATCTGTCTTCTCTGTACTTGAGTCATCTGAACTCTGTACTTGAGTCATCTGTCTAATCTGTACTTGAGTCATCTGAACTCTGTACGTGAGTCATCTGTAGTCTGTACTTTAATCGTCAGTACTCTGTATTCGAATCAACGGTCTTCTCTGAACTTGAGTCATCTGAACTCTGTACTTGAGTCATCTGTCTTCTCTGTACTTGAGTCATCTGAACTCTGTACGTGAGTCATCTGTAGTCTGTACTTTAGTCGTCAGTACTCTGTATTCGAATCAACTGTCTTCTCTGAACTTGAGTCATCTGTCTTCTCTGTACTTGAGTCATCTGTCTTCTCTGTACTTGAGTCATCTGAACTCTGTACTTGAGTCATCTGTCTAATCTGTACTTGAGTCATCTGAACTCTGTACGTGGGTCATCTGTAGTCTGTTCTTTAGTCGTCAGTACTCTGTATTCGAATCAACTGTCTTCTCTGAACTTGAGTCATCTGAACTCTGTACTTGTGTCATCTGTCTTCTCTGTACTTGAGTCATCTGAACTCTGTACTTGAGTCATCTGTCTAATCTGTACTTGAGTCATCTGAACTCTGTACGTGAGTCATCTGTAGTCTGTTCTTTAGTCGTCAGTACTCTGTATTCGAATCAACTGTCTTCTCTGAACTTGAGTCATCTGAACTCTGTACTTGAGTCATCTGTCTTCTCTGTACTTGAGTCATCTGAACTCTGTACGTGAGTCATCTGTAGTCTGTACTTTAGTCGTCAGTACTCTGTATTCGAATCAACTGTCTTCTCTGAACTTGAGTCATCTGTCTTCTCTGTACTTGAGTCATCTGTCTTCTCTGTACTTGAGTCATCTGAACTCTGTACTTGAGTCATCTGTCTTCTCTGAACTTGAGTCATCTGAACTCTGTACTTGAGTCATCTGTCTTCTCTGTACTTGAGTCATCTGAACTCTGTACGTGAATCATCTGTAGTCTGTTCTTTAGTCGTCAGTACTCTGTATTCGAATCAACTATCGTCTCTGAACTTGAGTCATCTGAACTCTGTACTTGAGTCATCTGTCTTCTCTGTACTTGAGTCATCTGAACTCTGTACGTGAGTCATCTGCAGTCTGTACTGTAGTCGTCAGTACTCTGTATTCGAATCAACTGTCTTCTCTAAACTTGAGTCATCTGAACTCTGTACTTGAGTCTTCTGTAGGCAGTACTTTAGTCGTTTGTACTCTGTACTTGAGTCATCTGCACTCTATACTTGAATTATCTGTACTCTGTACTTGAGTCATCTGAACTCTGTACGTGATTCATCTGTAGTCTGTACTTTAGTCGTCAGTACTCTGTATTCGAATCAACTGTCTTCTCTGTACTCGAGTCATCTGAACTCTGTACGTGAGTCATCTGTAGTGTGTACTTGAATCTGTTGTCTGTTCAACTACACCCAACAGTTGAACGGCCGATTGACCGCTGATTGCGTTTTCTTTTGTGTTGCAGGAGAATAGAAGATGTGGAGAGGGCAGGACCAGGGGGTGGGGGGAGATTGGCAAGATGACATGGCAGCATCAATGAGAGACGGTCCTTCCACTGGGAATCACACGACCACGGCTGCCAATTTCGAATATGACGACAACGAGTGGGACATAGGCATCGGTGACTTGATTATTGACCTTGATGCGGACATAGAAAAAACAGGAGTGGGGGAAGGCAGCATGGCCGCCCCCAAACCTGGCAAGATGCATTCTCCCGTTGAGCACCAAGCCACTGTGGACAAAGGCTTGAAAATGAAAATTAAGAGAACCAAACCTGGTACGAAGCATGAGATAGTGAAAAGTGGAGAAAACGGCGACAAACATTCGAATAGTGCGAAGAGAGGAAGTAGCGGACATAAGAGGGACAAGAAGCACGGCGAGAAACCGAGTCAGAAGGACGTGAACGGAGTAGTGAGGTGCGTTGAGCGCGTAGTGTATCCAGTGATTAAGACACCTCCGATCAAGGAGAAAGAACCTGCTATGAACAAGAAAGTGAAAGGTGGGGTATGTGCAGTGGCGAGCGGGAGTGGTGTAAGTGCAGGGGCGACCAGTGTTAGTGCAGGGGTGGTGTTGCAGTGTTCTTCCGTGCCTTCGTCGCCAGGCGTGCCGTCCGGTAACGGTAATCAGGCGCCGGTCCTGTCGCCGGCGCAGGCGCCACCGCAGGCGCCGAGTCCTCAGTCGTCGGGGCTGCCGACGCTGCAGGCGGTCGAGCCGAACCGCTCGGTCATCCCGCACGTCGTCTCTCAGAGCTCCCTGTCGTCGTCGGGGAGTCTGTCGCCGCCGCCCCTCACCCTCCAGGTGCTTCCGTCGCAGTCCACCTCCGGCCAAACTCCGCTGAGGCCCACCTCTCCGTCGACGCCGCCTCCGCCTCTCAACCACATGCCCAAGGTATTCCATCCTTCATATCTCTAATTAGAGACATAGTTTAATAGATATCTCGAATTTATACACCAAAAAAGTCCATTCATGCAGGATGAGTTAATGAGCGAATTTTCAAAGAAATCTGCAAAGCTATGGTTAAAAATATCGCTATATTAGCTGTATGAGAGAGTAGTCAGCCTTGTGGGTGAGGCACGTAGCACAAATCGTTATAATTTTACAATCAACCTCTTGGTTGAAAACTTTAAAAAAACTCAAACAATACTCTCCTCCTCACCCCGAACTCATCGAGTACCCACTCGGCTCTACAATTCTTGGGAACAACAAACACATGCCAGGTTTCCATAATACGCGTTTCCAACGAATAAAATCACTCGCGATGAGATTGTGGAAAACCATTTTAATAAAAAACGGAGTTGAGAAGAACGTTGTCTATTTCCACGAAAATACCGAGTTACAAGTTAAATCGATTTCGACGATCAGGTCACCATCAGTAACAAACAATAACCTTATTTGTTACAATACAGTTATTGTTTGTTACTGATGGTGACCTGATCGTCGAAATCGATTTAACCCTGTAACTCGGTATTTTCGTGGAAATAGACAACGTTCTTCTCAACTCCGTTTTGGTTTATTATTTTCAATAATGAACCTTTGGAATCGACAAAGAAAAAAAATTTTTTAACACCCCCTCAAAATTTGATGGTTTACGTTTCAAGGTACGTAGAATCCAAAAATCGAATAAATATTTGGCCGTCCATCCGCCGTACGCGGCACTTTCCCCACTTAGCATTGACCGATTTTGATGAAATTTGGTATGTAGGCTCCATTTGGGGTCTAGTTGTGCCCCGAAGATTTTGGTTGATGTAGGTCACTTCTAAGGGTGCAAAAATGAATTTTGACATTTTGAAAACGCCCTAACTCAGAAAATTTCGATATAAAAGTATTGTTTTTCCTTCATTTTAAGATTCTATAGAATTTTTTGAGACCACGCGGAGCTCTGTAGGACAAACTGCTCGCTCCCTCCGAGAATTTAAGGGTTGGCCGTACGATAAATAAGAAACACGAGTGTGAATCGCAAAAGAGGCCTAATCTCCGTTGAAATTAAAGCTGACCGAAATGCGATCGATGTTTTTCTTCATGTTGGAAGGTTGGTGGCTTTGCAGACGAGTGATCAATATAAAAAAAATAATAAACCATTGTGTAATAACTTGCAGCGTTTTTTCCAAAACCTCTAAAAACCGTGAAACCCCCACTTTGAATGTGTTTTATCATTGCAGCATCAATATTAATCGCAACCCCTCTCCATAAAAGTTATGTAGAATCTATCAAAGAGTTCAAAAAGCACAAACAATTTGAAATTTTTTCAATTTTGGAATATTTTAAAACTCAAAAACCAAATTTTTGAAAGTTCAATATTTCAGAAAAATCTCATTTTGAAGTTTTTTGCGGTGGTTTGTTGCCTCAAATTGCTCTTTATGCAAGTCTGAGTGAATAAAATGTCATGTGGACGCGGCTTCAGGGGTGAAAAATAAGGTTTGAAATTTTGAAAACGCCCTAACTCAAAAAATTTCGATATAAAGGTATTGTTTTTCCATCAATTTAAGATAGTATAGAATTTTTAAAATTTCTTGAGACCAATCGGAGCTCTGTAGGACAAACCGTTCGCTCACTACGAGAATTTAAAGTTTGGACGTACGATAAATCAGAAACACGAGTGTGAATCGCAAAAGAGGCCTAATCTCCGTTCAAATTTTAGTTGACCGAAATGCGATCGATGTTGTTTTTCTTCATGTGGATGGTTGGTGGCTTTACAGACGAGTGATCAATATAGAAAAATAATAAACCATTGTGTAATAATTTGCAGCGTTTTTTCTAAAATCTCTAAAAACCGTGAAACCCCCTTAGAATGTGTTTTATCATTGCAGCATCAATATTTTTCGCAACCCCTCTCCCTAAAGTTATAGAGAATCTATCTAAGAGAATAAAAAGCACAATTTGAAATTTGTTCAATTATGGAATCATTTGGAATATTTTAACTCAGAAACCAAATTTTTGAAAATTTAATATTTCAGAAAAATTTCATTTTGAAGTTTTTTGCGGTGGTTTGTTGCCTCAAATTGCTTTTTATGCAAGTCTGAGTGAATAAAATGTCATTTCAATGCAATACATAAGTTTCTAAAATAATCTCACAGAATATCCTGTAACTATCAAATATCGCAAATTCAACTTTTTTTTTTTTCATGATTAACGACCTCTGAGTAAAGACGAATTAAATGAGATGTCACGTTTGTCAAGGCGAGGACGAGGAAGTTGTCAAGTTGTCAATATGCCTACATGAAGATAACTATGAATGAAGTTAAGAAGAATTGAAAAGTTACAAAGCATGCATGATAGTGATGGTTCTTCTTCCTTGTTATTGTGCAAGCCTGCTGGGATAACAGGCTTGAAAGCCTAGTAAATATGATATTTTGTTCCCTTCCGTAGTCCTTCGTAATTAAACGACGATAGTGACAGTTGAAAGAAAGGACAAAGTAATGAAGTGAGTACTCGCTGAGCGTTGTTGGCTTTGATGTTGAGGCTGCTGTTGCTCCAACAACCTTGCTTCAGAGGATCATTACTTCAGCTACCAGCTCGAACTATTCTCACTATGGTGGTTTAGTCAAGAGCAACTACGAAAGGGAACAAAATCTAATCTTTACTAGCCTTTAAAGCCACTCAAGACACTGCGAAGAATCACAGCTATAGGGCATTTCTGCAGGTTCAGGCCTGGCTTGTCAACACCTTCAACCCAATCGAGAGGTGGTGGAAAAGGGATGGCCTCGGACTCACCCCCATTCCAATGAGTAGGGATCCAGCTCCCCAGAAACTCCTTCAGCTAGTATTCTGTGGGTGGTGCACATCAGGCCTGACTCCTACAAGTGCACGCACCACCACAGCCTTTCTTGCACCCACAGAATACTAGCTGAAGGAGTTTCTGGAGAGCTGGTTCCCCAGAGAGGTTTGGTTTAATTGAAGGGACTACGAACCGACTGAACTTTTTTTTCAATTGATGTCACTTCTATTTCTGGGAGCCTCAGATATTCGAATTCATAGAATTCTATTTGCTGACCTCAGGCGTAGGTTGTTATCATGAAAAAAAAGTAAGGAAAATAGTTGAATTTGCGATATTTGATAGTTACAGGACATTCTGTGAGATTATTTTAGAAACTTATCTATTGCATTGAAATGACATTTTATTCACTCAGACTTGCATAAAAGCAATTTGAGGCAACAAACCACCGCAAAAAACTTCAAAATGAGATTTTTCTGAAATATTGAACTTTCAAAAATTTGGTTTTTGAGTTTTAAAATATTCCAAAATTGGAAAAAATTTCTAATTGTTTGTGCTTTTTGAACTCTTTGATAGATTCTCTATAACTTTTAGGGAGAGGGGTTGCGATTAATATTGATGCTGCAATGATAAAACACATTCAAAGTGGGGGTTTCACGGTTTTTAGAGGTTTAAAAAAAAAACGCTGCAAGTTATTACACAATAGTTTATTATTTTTCTATATTGATCACTCGTCTGCAAAGCCACCAACCATCCAACTTGAAGAAAAACATCGATCGAATTTCGGTCAGCTGTAATTTGAACGGAGATTAGGCCTCTTTTGCGATTCACTCTCGTGTTTCTCATTTATCGTACATAAAACCCTTAAATTCTCGTCGGGAGCGAGCGGTTTGTCTTACAGAGCTCCGCGTGGTCTCAAAAAGTTCTAAAAATTCTATAGAATCTTGAATTGAAGGAAAAACAATACCTTTATGTCAAAATTTTTTGAGTTGGGGCGTTTTCAAAATTTCGAAATTCATTTTGGAACCCCTAGAAGTGACTTACATCAACCAAAATCTTCGAGGCACAACTAGACCCCAAATGGAGCCTACATACCAAATTTCATCAAGATCGGTCTATGCTAAGTGGGGAAAGTGCCGCGTACGGCGGACGGACGGCCAAATTTTTATTAGATTTTTGAATTCTACGTACCTTGAAACGTAAACCATCAAATTTTGAGGGGGTGTTAATAAAAATGTTTCTTGGTCGATTCCAAAGGTTCATTATTGAAAATAAAGAACCAAAATCTGTGTTTTTTGACTGTCAATTGTGACCGTTGTACATTTCTCAATTTACAGTTTGACCAGTTCATTCGACGCAGAATTTAATGATCTTTCATTATGTACATGGTCAAAATTTCGCTATGATGCGTCGTTCCGACGTAAAAAGAGAAAGACTTGAAAAAGTCCGAAAATTTCGCGGTTTTTAGCCCACCAAAAGTTTTCCCAAGGACTTTCGAGGTCGAAAACTTGGTTTCTCCATCCTCAAACTGTACCAAACGATCCTAGAAAAAAATATCTCTTGTTCCATTTTTTGCAAGCTCGACCCCACTTTGGATCCTCTATTTACTGGGCTATGGGGGCTCAACCTCAGGGCTTCAGTGGCTGCGCGGAACATAGAGCTACCCGTAAGCTGACATGCCATCTCTCACGATTCAACCTTCTATAATTGTTTTGGCATCAGTATAATGAAGAAGCAAGAGCCAACTGGATCCAAAAGACTACTGCTCCCATCGGAAAGTGCACACTGCAACGTGTTGGGGTCTTCTGATTCTCCGGGAGACATGAAAAGACAAGCTACCCAGTTGAATCAAATATTTAAAGCCATGTTGTCGGAACGTTTGTTCTTCTTTTGTGAATTTTAGTTTAGATTCACATGTGAAAAATGAAAAAAGGGAGCCTTAGGTGGTAGCTTAACCTATCCCTACCTACGTGCCTCCTGACCGCGCGGAATTACAGCGATTCGCGGAAAGCGCGGATTCGCGACGGAAACGACGGAAGTCGGATCGGGGAAGGTTGAAGCGTAGGAACTTAGACTGACCTGGTGATCCTGTCCTGTCGAGGTAATCTTTGGAGATTCGTCTCAGGAGCGTTGAAGGTGGAAGCTACCCACTTCTTCGTAGCCTGTAGTGATACACTCTCCGTCACTCAGCAGAAGGCAGCAGAGATGATGCACTTTTCCCATTGTTCATAGCATTGTGAGGAAACTGTTAAGCGTACAGACTTCGCTTTGCGCCTAAATTAAAGCTTATTGAATTTGGTACAACATCTCTTCGTATGGCTTTCCCTGTAGGATGTGTATTTTCCCCGATATTTGGGACTAAAGTGGACCTAATGGTTAAATTTCAAGTTCTTCGAAAAAGTGACCTTTTTTTTGAAAAGCTGTATCTCGGGAATTAGCAGACCTACAGAGCTGCGGTTGGTCTCAAACGTTAGCAAATTTTGTCTACTTTAACAAAAATGGAGTAATTTTTTTTAGAGTGCACCCTAACGGAAATATACGCTAAAAACCAAAAAAGTCCGACAATTTTGAGGTTTTTCGACTGTCACGCAGCGAGCACAGGTTTTTCGAAGCTGAAAACTTGGTTGTACACTACTGGGATTGATCTCAACACCATTGACAAACATATTGTTTAGTAATGCATGCATTCCAGGGGACGTCCCATTGGATAAGCATTAGATCAGTTAAACCAGTTGGTAAGCGATAAGACTGTTTCTCTCGATGTAATTTATTTATTACTTTAGGCAAGATAGTGACACCCCCCCCCCCCCCACCATTATAAACCATAACACTTCTAGCGGCATGATAGCCTCGAATCTGAAGAGCATTTTAAAATCCATGATCTACGACACCCAACATGCGAATTCGAGTTCACCCCCCCCCCACCACCAATGGTGCCAGTCTGGCACCAAAGCGGAAATACGTCGTAACATTGAACTTTGATCTATTAGGTTTAGTAGGCAGTCCGACGAATGTCACATCCGTATTCAAGGTGAAACACCAAAAAACCCAAGAAATATGAGGTTTATGGTGCCCTGGCACCATGGTGGCACCACTTTTATTTCCATGGTGGTACAGAAAGTAATTCATGCAAATCCTAAGGTATAATGAGAATTTTTCCTCAATTTCAAAGCTTGGATACAATTAGTAAGCAGTAAAGGAACCAAAATATTGAAAAATCGGATATTTTGTGAATATTATCCCCCCACTCACCCCCTCCCCTTGCGAATTTTGGTACTCTGGTAAAATCATGTACAACTCGGAAGTTATTTGAGTCAAACAAAAAAAGAAACACGCAAATCGGTTGGAAATTGAGGCCTGGGAGGAGTTTACAAGATTATGCACGCAAACGCACGTTTTTTAAGCATTAACCCCCCCTTTCCCCCGCTTAAAAAGCAAAATCCGAAATTCTGGCGCCGTAGTGCACAACTAGATAGTATTTCGCGTCAAACGAAAAAAGAACCACGAAAATCGTTTGAGAACTAAGGCCTGGGCAGAGTACACAAGATTATGCCCAAAAACGCACGTTTTTCGAGCATTAACCCCCCCTTTCCCCCCCTTAAAAGGCAAAATTCGAAATTCCGGCGACGTAGTGCACAACTAGATAGTTTTCCGCGACGAACAAAAAAAGAACCAGGAAAATCGGTTGAGAACTAAGGCCTGTGCAGAGTACACAAGATTTTGTTACACACACACACACACACACACACACATACACACACACACACACACACAGACATACACCTATGGTTTTTTTCGCGGATTTGGATTCAGAATGGTCTAAAACGGATTACTGTGTGGTTATTTTTTTTTTCTGTTGAGTGTTGTCCAACTCCACCCCAGATCGATCGCATAAGGACGCCCAAGTCTTACTGTGGGACGTCCTAAAAAATTAGAACCAGCCGTTTTCTTGCGATTTCAGTGTACTTACTATTTGACTGGCCCAACTGGTCCAACCCTTAAGTTCTCGTAGGGAGCGAATGGTTGGTCCTACAAATCTCCGCGTGGTCTCTAAAAATCAATACTATCTTAAATTGATAGAAAAACAATACCTTTATAAAACAATACCTATCGAATTTTTTTGGCTAGAGCGTTTTCAAAATTTCGATTCTTATTTTTTCTTATTTCTTATTTATTTAAAAAGCTTCGGGGCAAAACTAGACACCAAATGGAGCCAATATACCAAATTTCATCAAAATCGGTTCAATGGAACTAAGGAAAGTGTTTTATTAAGTGTGAAAATTTTTTTATACTTTTTTCGGATTCTACGTAGGTACTTTGAAACGTAAAACAACAAATTTTGAGGGGGGTTTAACTTTTTTTTTCTTACTCGATTCCAAAGATTCATTATTGAAAATAATAAACCGAATTGTAAACAAGAAACGCGGTATCACAAAAGTGACGAACAGCATCGCAGTTGGGCCTCCAACACCATCTCCCAGAAGATGAGGCGCCTGAGAAAATTACGAGTCATGAAAACAACCAGGTGGAGCTCATGAAAAAGTAAATATACGTGCGTAGGCCAATGGAAGCCAGTCATATTAAATGCTTAGAACCATCAGGGCAAAAATTCCATACTGCGCGGTTAGTATTGAAAAGGTTAATTAATATGCTCAGTTAGTTGACTGTAATCGACTTTATTAGATCACGTTGTTGACTGCAATACTGTTGATCCTATGATAACATTCCTTCCTCCATCGTTGCGTCACTCGGGAGAGGACCATTGTGTCTCGACATTTCCCGCTCAAAATTTTCTCTAAAATGTTGCCGCATCCCTTGTGGGGATCGAACCCACGACCTTTGGATTAGAAGTCCAACGCGCTATCCGCTGCGCCAAAGGGACCTGTGCTTGTGTGTGTAAAAGTCGGTCTTCCCGAAATCTCCGGGCTAGCTCATCGGTTCCCCCTCCACCAAGCCAGCTGCTATCTCCTTCCCACCATTCTTCCAATAAATCTCGTCAGCTCTCCCTCGGGGCCCCCAACTGCTCGTGTACTGTCCTATTCTTTTTTGCTGTACCTTGCGTTGAGTATTCCACTCTGCCTTCACCTCCTTTCATTCATACTGACTGGTACCAAATCATCCATGTACAAATTGAGGTCTTATTCGTGGGAAATTTCACTGTAACGTACGTACCGTAGACTGGGGTGATAGTGATCAATTTCTACAGTTTTTCCTTGAAAACTACCAGTGTAATAATTCAAAAAAATCTGAAAAAAAATAGTTTATGTTCTCCCACATCTTATGAACAGTATCCTATATCAAACTTTGAAATTTCGTTGAATTAAGCTCATTGAAAAAAATTAAATTGATCAGTATCACCCCCCACATAGGGGGTGATAGAGATCACTAATTTAAAATCGAACAAAACGCTTTCGGAGTGTCTATGGGGTGGCACTGATCACTGTTGAAGAAAAAAAAATTGTTTTTCAGTACCCTGAGGTAAAAAAAAACCACTAACAACTCATTTCAGAACAATTGTTATTGATAAACTATTAAAAACCAACTCTTTACTTATAAAAATCAGAATAAAGCCAAGACTCGTAATATCCTCTTCAGTATTTATTATTATAATGAGGCCATTCGTGGCACAACATGCTTGGTAACTGACAAGAAACAAATTATTTTAAAGCACTTGTTACTAAAAAAATGATGGACCAATCACTTTTTGATAGTTTCGGGGCATTTCGGCCGTGATCACTATCACCCCCTGAAAATGATTTTTTCTTGTTTTTAACAGATAACCAACTGTAGTAACACGGAAAAAATAAACTAATTGCACATATTTCATGCTTACCTCTAGTAGAAACAAAATCTTTTAGCTAGAACTTCACCACACAACACCCGACACCGGCACAACAGAAGTTACAATCACAATGTCAGCTGGGCCCGATTTTGAGGTTTGTTTATTTCCTTATCAGCTACCATGGTAACCTAGACTATCGGGCGGGAACAATATCCCCCCAGAGAAGACATTGTTACGAACACATAACACGACCTAACTTTCCAATTTAGGACTGTGTGGAGCGCTGTAATCGCATGCAAATAATTAACGTCTGCCAAGTGGGTGTGGCACATAGCTTCCTCGTATCCATAACCCGATTGTATAGATGATCCGATGCATAGTAGTTATTCTCAAATCATCAAAACAAGTTAATCTGTAACATCCCTGAAAATTTCATTGAAATCGGATGGAAAATCTAGAAGTTATGGCCGTTACAAGGAATTCACGTTTGCGCATGCGCAGCGGCTACTATCAGTCCGAAGGTGGTGATTTTCATAGGGGACCATCTAAATACTAATCTGTAACATCCCTGAAAAATTCATTGAAATCGGATAGAAAATGTAGAAATTATGGACGTTACAAGGAAATTCACGTTTGCGCATGCGCAGTGGCTACCATCAGTCTGAAGGTGATGATTTTCATAGGGGACCGTCTACACACCAACACGCACAATTCCTGAAAATTTCATTGAAATCGGATGGAAAATGTAGAAGTTATGGGATGATGATTTTCGTAGGGGACCGTCTACACACCAATCCGCACAATCCCTGAAAATTTCATTGAAATCGGACAATAACTTCGTATAGTTATGCGCGTTACAAGAATTCATGAAAGACACACACACAGACCAAAATTGTTCAGAAAGGTCTAAAACGCAAACCGCGAGTGAAAATTTTGATTTTGGAGAACTTTTTTTTCGTCCTTGAAAAGTGAAAACAAAGCTTCCGCTACCTTGGTAGACTCGGAAGCAAAAGGCGTGATGATCAGTATCACCCCAGTCCACGGTACCAAATTTTGAGTATCTAAACTCTAAAATTAGTCGGTTTATTCTTTGGTGGTTTTCTTCGATGGTCAAAGAATTAGTTTATGACGATCCATAGATGGGTACTATTTTAAACGAATACCGAATGGATGAACCACCATCTTCGTTAGATCTCTGTTTACGCACAAATCTGTGTGTAGAATTCGAGAGTTCTGTGACTCGGTTGATCTTGACGTTTAATTCCTGACTCGAAATGTCTGTGAGGTCAACTTTCGATTATGGTGAAGGAGTTGTGGCTCAATTTGGCTTGGTATTCGCCTTGGAATCAATTGACCGAGTTGGTAGAGGGAGGAGATACAAATTCGTTAAAAAATCTTGTTGGTCTTTGGTTTAACAACAGAGTCACTCACTTGATCACAAACTTTTATCATTAACAAGAAAGGAAAAAGTATTTTTTTGCGAAGTGCAAAACAAACGTCTCAACTATGAACTCAAAAACTGAATCTGACTCCACCAAAAAATAGAAAGATTTGAAGATTTGATGTAGTTTGTGGCAGTCTTCTGGTTCCTCGATTCTCTTGGGGTATCAGGTACTGAGTATTCCTGTGCCTTTTGAAGCTTACTAATCGAAATTCGATGTTTATATCGAAACTCGGAGAACTTTCAATCACTTATTATTCAGCGATTTATGAACTATTCTGTCTTAGCTTGGCGCCAAAACGTGGTGTCATGGTGCCTCCTCAAAGGTGTTTTGGGATCTTCGCGTGTAAGTGAAATGAAATGAAAATAAAATGCATTCCTTCGAAGATATCAAACAGCAAAATGCATATAAAAATAAATAAACTATTTGCACAAAGCGATAACTCTTTGAAGACAGGAACTACCCCACTCAAAAGAACAAAGTTCCGTACTGGGTGGGGGAGTGAACTCTCAAATCCATTGCTTTATGCTCTAATTATTATAAAACATTGAATTATTCTTACGTTACATACACGCTGGTAAGCATATTCTTGGAGCCACGATATCCTCGCTAGGATGGGTATCGATACTCGATATTTCAAAATATCGATACTTTCGTACTGATACTCGATATTTTAGTATCGATACTGCACTATACGATATTTTGGATCCGATATTTCTAAATATCGATACAGGTCTCGTGGAAAAATTCATCATGATGGCTAAAAAATAAAGAAGGTAGTGGCTTTTGGGTCATTACTCTTTGGTTGCACAAATAACGTTTAAATCATGGAGACAATCACTCTGCCTGGACTCTTGATAGTAAAAATTGAATAAACATTGTTGAAAAAATTATTTTTCTTGAGAACATTGTATAATATTGATACTTTGTGACACTAAAGTATACTACACGCGATTCTGAACAATCATAGAAAAGTTAATCAAATTCGGATGAAAAATGTAAGTGTTATGGCTGTTACAAGGATTTTACGTTTGCGCATGCGCAGCGGCTACTATCTGTCCGGGGGTGATGATTTTCATAGGGGACCGTCTACACGCCAACCCGCACAATCCCTGAAGATTTCATCGAAATCGGACAATATCATCGTATAAGTATGCCGGTTACAAGGATTTCATGACAGACACACAGACAGACAGACACGGAACCAAAATTGTTCAAAAAGTAGGTACTGAACGTAAAACGCGAGAGGAAATTTCGATTTTGGAAAACTTTTTTTTTTCAACCTTGATAAGTGAAAACAAAGCTTCCGCTACCTTGGGAGACTCGGTAGCAAAAATAATAGGAAAACGCTGCAAATTATTAGACAAAGGTTTATTATTTTTTATGTATAGATCATTCGCCTGCAAAGAACACATCTTTGCCATAGTCACCACCTACAACCATATTTTCGCATCAAAATCCAGTTTATTCTGAAGAAATTAACGCTTCACACTCAATTCAGAGAAATAAAGAATTGTGGGTGGCTTCAATAGGAAATTTGGTTTCTGATTGCTAAGGACGAAAAACTGAGCACAACTTGAGAAATGAACAACGCTCTCATTTTGGTCAGCTAAAATTTGAACCGAGATTAGGCCTCTTTTGCGATTCACACTCGTGTTTCTGATTTATCATAAGTTCAAACCTTAAGTTCTCATGGGGATCGAACAGTTGGTTCTACAGAGCTCTGGGTGGTCTCATTCGATTCTTAAAATTCAATACTATTTTGAATTGATGAAAAAACAATAACTTTATGTCGAGTTTTTTTCGACCAAAATCTTCGGGGCACAACTAGACCCCAAATGGAGCCCACATACCAAATTTCATCAAAATCGGCCAATGCTAATTGAGGAAATGTCGCCCGCGTACGGCGGACGGACGGCAAAATTTTTATACGATTTTCGGATTCAACGTACCTACCTTGAATCGTAAACCAACAAATTTTGAAGGGGGTTAAAATGTCTTTTTTTCTTGGTCCACAGGTTCATTATTGAAAATAATAAACCAAAATGAACATTATTTACTACGGAGAGTACTGAACATGTTGCATACAGCATAATAGGGTGTGCGCCTGGGTAGGAAAAATTTTTTATTGTTATTTTTAATCTAAGGTAGACCTCATTCTGAGAATTTTGGTACCAACCGCGACCTTCTAGCGTGTGTAAATCTTTTTCTATGAATTTTTAAAGTTTCGACCGTTTATGACGTCACAGTTGGCTGGGGGGTTCCGCCTTGGCGAGAGGGGCGCGTGACGTCATAAACGGTCGAAACTTTGAAAAATCATAGAAACAGATCTACTCACGCTAGAAGGTCGCGGTTGGTGCCAAAATTCTCAGGATGTAGTCTACTTTCGATTAAAAATCTAAAAAAAATCAAGGCGCACCCCCCATTGGAACCTACTAGGTAGGAAAACATACCTATATCTACCAAAATTTGATGTAGATTGATAAAGTTATGGATAGGTTTACTGAAAAATCGTTTTTGCTTCCAAGTCTACCAAGGTAGCGGAAGCTTTGTTTTCTTTTTTTTATCGCTTACCAACTGGTTAAACTGATCTAATGCTTATCCAATGGGACGTCCCCTGGAATGTAAGCATTACTAAACATTATGTTTGTTTCGGTGGTTTGGACCAAAACGCGTTTTGCTGAATATTTCAGAAACAGCTAGTCGTACGCTGCCATCAAGCTTCGTGGGGAATCCTGTCGTGCGTCGTCGCGTTACTTCGCCTGGCTGGGTGTACAGATTGGGTAGTAATTTGTATGACAATAGAAGAAGAGCGATATGAACACGGTTTGGTTCTGTCTTGTAAATAATAAACCGTTGAGTAATAATTTGATGTGTTTTCTTCTGGGGTCAGTCAACCACAGTAGCTCTCACGTCGCGGTAACTTAGAATTCAGGTTCATCTCCTTCTCTCGTGTGACGAGCTCGACTCGTGGTCGTGAATGGTGCAGAGGAACGGACGTCCTTGTCAGAGAAGCAGGCTTGTAAAATCGATGAGCGATTCCCGCTGATACGGCCAGTTGGGCGGAGGGTGTCATCTCATGTCCCCTCCAACTATTATAACAGTTGCGGCCGATACGAAGGGCTTCTCAACAGTTGAGGGCATCATTCATTACACTCCCTCCCAACCGGGCCAGTTGTTAGGAGATGATTTCGCTCTATTTGCGAAACGAGCGCGTCGAGCCCCCTCGTCGAATCGCGTTTTTTCCTTATCTCTGTTCCCACATTTCTCGGCGCTCCGACCGCTTGAAGGAAGGAAGAGAAAAAAAGAAAATTTGCCAAGGCATAATAAACTTTTGCTTGGTGTCTTTACGTTGGTTCTAACAACAGCCATCGTATTATTTATCAACTGAGGAGCAGGTACCTACTAAGGGTGTTGGATGTGAATAGTGCACAAATAGATAGTTATCCGCGTGGAACAAAAAAATAACCACGAAAATCGGTTGAGAACTAAGGCCTGTGCAGACGACACAAGATTTTGTCACACACACACACATATACAGAGAGAGAGAAAGAGAGAGAGAGAGTGAGAGAGAGAGAGAGAGAGAGAGACATACACCGATGGTTTTTTTTGCGGATTTGGATTTAGAATGGTCTAAAACGGATTACTGTGTGGTTAGTTTTTGGTTTATTATTTATTATCCAAAAATCGAATAAAAATTTGGCCGTCCGTCCGCCGTACACCGTACGCGGCACTTTCCCCACTTGGCATTGACCGATTTTGATGAAATTTGGTATGTAGGCTTCATTTGGGGTCTCGTTGTGCCCCGAAGATTTTGTTTGATGTAGGTCACTCCAAGGGTTCAAAAATGAATTTCGAAATTTTGAAAACGCCCTAACTCAAAAAATTTTGATATAAAGGTATTGTTTTTCCTTCAATTTAAGATTCTATTGAACTTTTAGAATTTTTTGAGACCAACCGGAGCTCTGTAGGACAAACGGTTCGCTCACTACGAGAATTTAAGGTTTGGACGTACGATAAATCAGAAACACGAGTGTGAATCGCAAAAGAGGCCTAATCTCCGTTCAAATTTTAGCTGACCGAAATGCGATCGATGTTTTTCTGCATGTTGGATGGTTGGTGGCTTTGCAGACGAGTGATCAATGTAGAAAAATAATAAACCATTGTGTAATAATTTGCAGCGTTTTTTTTTCTGTTGAGTGTTGTCCTCCTTTACCCCAGATCGATCGCATAAGGACGCCCAAGTCTCACTGTGGGACGTCCTAAAATCTACTGACGAAACTAACTCACAAGTAAACTCACTGAGAAACAGCTGGCAAGTTGTCGGCCATTTTCTTTCTGATGTTGCGACGGATAACATGTTCGGCACACACTTTAACAGAAGATTCGAAAATTAACGGAAAAACCGTTAATTCAGTTATGTTTTTCCCATAAAATGTAGCTAAACTTGAAATTTTCAAGGATTTTAGAAAATGCATTATTGCTTTGTCCTTGGCAATTAAAAAATTAAAGATTGCCGCGGGAATCATCAAAATCGAACAATAACTGTCAGATAAACATGGGAAAACCCGTTTATTCAGTAGTTTTTCCCATTTTTCTTTGGCAATTATTGTTCGATTTCGATGATTCCAGCGGCAATATTCCAGTTATTCAATTCCCTAGGGCCGTACACTAGCGAATTTCTAAAATCCTTTAAAATTTCAAATTTAGTTACAATTTTTTCAAGTTTTTGTCCCTTCAATTTCGCAAAATACTAAGAACGGACGGCGACCGACTGAGACCCCCTTAATAGAATGATAATTACTCGTATTTGTCAATGATGTTTTCCGTAGTTGGGACTCCCAACCTAGCTATGTGACTTCTTTGCTTTCCACGCTTTGTTTTTTGCTCTGACAGTTCTAACAAACTGGTAGGTACTCAAAGAAAGGAAAACAATGAAAAGTGGAAGTCCAAAAGCGTCCTTATCTTTTTTATTTAATTGTTGTATAGAAGTATACCAAAACAAAGCCCCGAAAAAGCACACAAGCAGAAACAAAGCGGAAGCAGAAAGAATCAGGTAGGTAGGTTTAAAAAATGCGACTGACGAATCGTGATTAGCACAGAGTACCGGGGACAAGTTAACGGTGATTAGTGGCGCTGGCAAACTTCTGATAATGACAGCATGATATCGATTGGATATCACCGATTGATATCGATGTTGTCATATTGTAATCATTCCTTTATTTTTTATTCCTTTTGTGATCACCCCTGTTATTCCATTTTTATAAACTTTCTTGATGCTCCGAGAGTAAATTAGCAGGCAGGTTGCCTACCGAAGTTAGTTTGTTATCGATACCGTTTCGATGCCTCATTATGTTTACTGATATTAGTAGAAGTTCGATATTAGAAGGAAGTGTCGAAAGCTAGGTATCGATACCAGTAAATATCGCAAGTATCGAAACAACAATAGGTCTAGTTTGGATTAAAAATAACAATAAACAGTTTTTACGACCCACGCGCACACCCCATTCCAAAATGGAGCGCCATTGGAGGTGCAGTTCTCTCTCTGTAATCCGGCGTATCTTGTTGTATGTGTGGTTTGTATCCGGCGTGCATGAGTTCCGTGTTTGGTTTTTACAAGAACGTGTTAAATCCTTGAAGGAAAGGCTTTCGGATTTTTACCGGAAAATTACAAAGAAGATAATGTCTAAGCGAGAGAGGGATGGTTTCAGAAATTCAAACAACGTCACGGTGTGAGACCCAAGGAATCACACTTTCATGGGACGCAAGTGCTGTTGAGAGCCGATTAAAGGTTCAAACAGGTTATCCAAGAAATGGATTCATATGCTCACCAAGTAACACGGACAATAGTTGTTCATTTTAGCGGTGGTCACCAAAAAAAAGAAGAAAAAAAGTGCTTCGTGGTGAAACTAGTGTTACATTCCCAATTGTAGTTATCCACAACAGAGGCGGAATGTTGGTTGGTTGGTAACAACGTCGTGTAGCTTTCTAATGTGTACTCGTTCGGTAATCTCCAAAAGTAAAATTTTCCTCTCAACTTGAATAATGTTGGAGAACAACACTCCCGGGGGCTTCCTTTATCGTGAAGCAGTCCTGTGAAGTTGAAGGGGGAGCAGGAAGCTGCTCAAAGTGTCCAATAAATCCTATTACCTCGTCCATCAAAGTTTGAGAGGAATGGGGGGGTGCGCCTTGAATTTTTTTTTTAGATTTTTAATCGAAAGTAGACTACATCCTGAGAATTTTGGCACCAACCGCGACCTTCCAGCGTGAGTAGATCTGTTTCTATGATTTTTCAAAGTTTCGACCGTTTATGACGTCACGCGCCCCTCTCGCCTGGGCGGGACCCCCCAGCCCACTGTGACGTCATAAACGGTCGAAACTTTAAAAATTCATAGGAAAAGATTTACACACGCTAGAGGGTCGCGGTTGATACTAAAATTATCAAAATGAGGTCTACCTTAGATTAAAAATAACAATAAACAGTTTTTTCTACCCAGGCGCACACCCTATTCTTAATAAAACCACACGACTATACGGGGCCACTAAGTTTCTACAAAATATTGGCGACCTTTACTCGATCTCTTCTCCGTCAGAAATATAGATGTATCAAAATATTGATATTTTTTTAGATAAAATAAACTTTATTGTGAAGCAGTTATGTAGAAGGTAGTACCTACGGTGGGAGTGGCAAAGCTGTGTTCTTTGCAGGCGGTTGATCAATACAGAAAAAACGTCTGTCAAGTAGGTGTGGCACATAGCTTCCTCGTATCCATAATCCGATTGTATAGATGATCCGATGCACAGTAGTTAATCTCAAACTATCAATCTCTAAGTACCTTCTACTACCCTCACAGGGGACCATCTACACGCCAATCTGAACAATCCTAGAAAATTTCATCAAATTCGGATGAAAAATGTGTTATGGCTGTTACAAGGATTTTACGTTTGCGCATGCGCAGCGGCTAATATCAGTCCGGGAGTGATGATTTTCATTGAAGACCGTCTACACGCCAACCCGCACAATCCCTGAAAATGTCATCGAAATCGGACAATAACTTCGTATAGTTATGCCCGTTACAAGGATTTCATGATAGACACACAGACAGACATACACGGAAGCAGAATTGTTCAGAAAGGTCTGAAAAGTAAAAGACGAGTGGAAATTTCGTTTTTTGAGAACTTTTTTTTTCAACCTTGAAAAGTGAAAACATAGCTTCCGCCACCTTAGTAGACTCGGAAGCAATAATGAACCTTTGTGTGATTGCTGCGTTTTCACCCCTTAGAAGTGGCTGACATATCACTTCTAAGGTGCGTTGTTTGGCGGTGGAATTTGCACAGACGGGGGTCGTGGGATCAAATCTTATCGCCGGCAATGTGCGATTTTGTGCGTCCGTTGCTCTCATCGCCGCCATCGTCCCAACCCACTTTACTGCGAGTAACTTATATTGAAAGTTTTCTCCAATATATCGAATTAATATTTCAATGCATTTTTAGAATATCGATACTCTATTTCCATTACTCATTATACTCCATTACCGATACTCCATTTATTTCCATTACTTTCATTATACTCTATTTCCATTTCCATTTACTTTTTTTAGAATATTTTCCTCCAACAGTTTCATGCCTAAAACTCACTAAACAAGAGGTCCTTGAAGGACTGACCGCAGTGTTTTCACTTATTTTGACGGCCACCGTCTTAAACCGATTCCGACGAACTGTTTCGAATTGAGCCGCAGATGGGTCGCCCTAGCGATTTAGTTACATCAGTTATTGAGCATTGACCTACTTGAAAGTACCTTTGAACATGATATTCTCACTACTTGTCCGATTTCGTTCGAACCTTTTGGATATTTGCGATTGACATTTTGATGACCCTCCATGATGTATTGGACAACAATATTTCCTCCTATTATCGACATCCACATTCAGCAGATTTCTCCCAATCAACTCTATCAGGACTAATGTGTACACGATCTTTGACTTTCAAATCGAATGTCCTGACGTATGTTACATATTTTCCCACTTCCTCCCTGATTATTGAACTATTAAAATCAGTACTGTTTTACTGTTTCTTCGCGTATTGAAGAATCTGAATAATTGAATGGACCTATAAAATGTTTAACGACTCCTCATAACGCACGGTCACCCATTTCGTTGAATGCTCGAATTTTATCACCTATATGGGGTTTACTGTCTGCTACGCCGATTGACTAGCTTCTTCCATCAATCTTATATTTTCCAGTCGTTAATATTTCCTCCTTACCATGGTCGGGTTCCAGTGCATCTAGTCAATTCACTTGCAATAATGAAACAGGCACCAGTAATGTTTTATGAGAAAATGTATTAACGAAGAGTGTTTTTACAAGAAAAAGTTTCGTACTTAATTTTCGGTGATCGAGAATTTTAGAAAGAACACTGACTGAAACAATCCATCACATGGCATAACAAGATTGTGGGCGTCATTATGATGATCAACAAAACAAAAATACTTAACAGTTAATTTGAATCCTCAAAACTCCCACTTCTCGTGTGGAGTGTTACATGTCATCAGGTGAACTAATACTTTTTCGTCAACCGTAGTTATGATCAGTCGTTGCACCTTAAAGTCTTCAGTTTCCCAGTCCTCCAATGCTTTTTAGGACGTCCCACAGTAAGACTTGGGCGTCCTTATGCGATCGATCTGGGGTGAAGTTGGACAACACTCAACAGAAAAAAAAAATAACCACACAGTAATCCGTTTTAGACCATTCTGAATCCAAATCCGCGAAAAAAACCATAGGTGTATGTCTGTGTGTGTGTGTGTGTGTGTGTGTATGTGTGTGTGTGTGTGTGTGTGTGTGTGTGTGTGTGTGTGTGTGTGTGTGTGTGTGTGTGACAAAATTTTGTGTCGTCTGCACAGCCCTTAGTTCTCAACCGATTTTCCTGGTTCTTTTTTTGTTCGACGCGGAAAACTATCTAGTTGTGCACTACGTCGCCGGAATTTTGAATTTTGCCTTTTAAGGGGGGGTTAATGCTAAAAAAACGTGCGTTTTTGGGCATAATCTTGTGTCGTCTGCCCAGGCCTTAGTTCTCAACCGATTTTCGTGGTTCTTTTCTTCTTCGACGCGAAAAACTATCTAGTTGTGCACTACGGCGTCGGAGTTTTGAATTTTGCTTTTTAAGGGGGGAAAGGGGGGGTTAATGCTTAAAAAACGTGCGTTTGCGGGGGTAATCTTGTAAACTCTGCCCAGGCCTCAATTTCCAACCGATTTGCGTGTTTCTTTTTTTGTTTGACTCAAATAACTTCCGAGTAGTACATGATTTTACCAGAGTACCAAAATTTGCAAGGGGAGGGGATGGGTGGGGGTATAATATTCACAAAATATCCGATTTTTCAATATTTCGGTTCCTTTACTGCTTACTAATTGTACCCAACCTTTGAAATTGAGGAAAAATTCTCATTATACCTCCAGATTTTCATGAATTATTCTCTGTGCCACCATGGAACTAATAGTGGTGCCACCATGGTGCCAGGACACCATAAACCGCATATTTCGTGGTTTTTTTTTGTGTTTCACCTTGAATACGGACGTTAACCTCGACGGACTGCCTACCAAAACTAATAGATGAAACTTCAATGTTAAGACGTATTTCCGCTTTGGTGCCAGACTGGCACCATTGGTGAGTGGAAGGGGGGGGAGGTGAACTCGAATTCGCATGTTGGGTATCGTAGATCATGGATTTCAAATAGCTCTTCAGATTCGAGGCTCCCATGCCGCTAGAAATGTTTTAGTGGATAACGGTGAGGGGGGAGGGGGGTCACTATTTCTTATCTAAAATAATAAATAAATTACATCGATTGAAACTGTTTTATCGCTTACCAGCTGGTTAAACTTATCTAATGCTTATCCAATGGGACGTCCCCTGGAATGCATGCATTACTAAACAATATGTTTCATATGCCATATCAGGCGCATCTGCGTTTGCATCCCCAGCTCCTTGGACTGTGTTCCTCTCGGGCTTTTTATTTTCTCCAGTAACGAATTTATACTGTTTTAGTGATTTCAAAATTATTATTACTTGAAACTTCCACTGGCTCCACCCTTTCTCGTCTTTTAACTTCTCGACCTTTACCTCTTCTACTTTACTTGCCATTTTCTCCTTCCTTCCTGGTTTTTGTTTTCTTCGTTATTCTGGGCCCGTAACCAGTTGCAATAATGAAACAGGCACCAGGACTGTTTTATGAGAAAATGTATTAACGAAGAGTGTTTTTTACAAGAAAAAGTTTCGTACCTAATTTCGGTGATCGAGAATTTTACAAACAACACTGACTGCAACAATCCATCACATGACACAAAATTGTGGGCGTCATTATGATGATCAACAAAACAAAAATACCTAACAGTTAATTTTAATCCTCAAAACATTCTTTATACCATGTTTGTATTTGTCCGCATAACATCTGCTACCGAACCTAAAATGGAAATAACAGTATTCACCGCTTGGATCATACCGACTTCGAGATCAGCTTCTATTCCTGCTGTGCGATCGACTTGGACTTGAGCTTCGAGAAAATGATCGTGAACGATTTTCTATCTAGAGGGACGCGAGAAATTCGTTAGCAGGATAATTTTATTAATTTAGACGACTTTGTGACTGGAGTTTTGTGGCACAAAGTTCGCGAAAAGGGTTCATTTCGAAAATGTTGTCTGCCATAATTGCTAATCTTTCCAACGTTTCATTGCTTACAATTATAATATTTTTAATGGAATCTGGTAATTTATCAAGCAAAAAGAATTATTTCCGAAACGTCTTTTCCAGCCAATGATTTCCTTTTGGTTTATTATTGTCAATAATGAACCTTTGGAGTCGACCAAGAAACATTTTTTTAACCCCCCTCAAATTTGTTGGTTTATTTTTATCTATTTGGTGACTATTTGATCCAGAATTCGATTTCAACAACTTCCCTAGTTTGAGGTACTCGATTTATTGTCACCGCTGAATACTAAATCACGGTATTTCTCGATTTTTTAGAACGTTGAAAAACAACTCGGAACCTTGAGCTCCACAAAATCCTATCTACCACTTTTGTTTTGGACACAAATTGTTTTGAACGTTATTTATAGCCGTTAGGACGTATACGGTGAAAAACACAGGGTTTTAGAGATCACGTGCAAGATTTATTATAAGTTATTTAGGAACGCTGAGTATTTTTGGAATCAGCGCGAAATTTTCATGCGATTAGCCACTAAAATAATTGTTGTCGGACCAAGTCGTATTTTGGACTTGAAGTACCGTTCAAGACCTCGGAGTCGTTACGCTTCGCTGTCACCCAATAATATTTTACAGTGATCTAAAAGGTGGTTTGTTTGGTGCCAAAATTGTGATCAGTGATTATTGCCTACACCAAGTATGCGATGACTCTCGTTGATCAGTTCACTGTTCTTCGAACGAGCGTGCCAACCTCTTCGGGCGCTGTGATGAAGAGTGGTGTTGGCTTCGACCTCTCGTTGCCAGTGAATTCCCACCATCAATCCTCTTTCCCGTGCCAACTTTTAAACACATTTTTTTTTAAATTATAAACTTGGATCTCCACTCGCTGTGAGCCGAGTAAAGTGATCTCTTTCAGATTTCCAAAGCATTGTGAGGCAGAAACGAGAATTGGAATCCAAAATGTTTCTATTGAGAAAAAAGTTTCGATTTCATGTCTTGCCATAGTAAGCTGGAGATCAGACAGAATGTCGCAAACTTTCGGAATTCATTATTATTATAATCATCAGGTTGAAGTTTTTGGTTTATTATTTTCATTACCTAATAAACCTTTGGAATCGACCAAGAAAAAAATTCTAACCCCCCCCCCCCCCCCCACTTCCCTCAAAATATGTTGGTTCACTTTTCAAGGTACGTAGAATCCAAAAATCGAATATAACGCTGCAAATTATTACACAAGGATTTATTATTTTTCTCTATAGATCACTCGGCTGCAAAGAACACGGCTTTGCCATTGTTACCACCAACCAACATGGAGAAAAACATACATCGTATTTCGGTCAGCTAAAATTTGATCGGAGATCAGGCGATTCACATTCGTGTTTCTGATTTATCGTCAAGTTCTCGTAGGGAGCGAACGGTTCGTACTACAGGGCTCCGCGTGGTCTCTAAAAATTCAATACTATCTTAAATTGATGGAAAAACAATACCTTTATATCAAAAATTATTGAGTTAGGGCGTTTCCAAAATGTCAACCGTTATTCTTCAACCCTTAGAAGCGACCGACATCAACCAAAAGCTTCGGGGCAAAACGACACACCAAATGGAGCCTGTAAACCAAATTTCATCAAAATCTGTCAATGCTAACTGGCGGACGGACGGCCAAATGCTTATTCGATTTTTGGATTCTACGTACCTTGAAACGTAAACCAACAAATTTTGAGGGGGGGTTAAAACATTTTGCACTGTAAAACATAGATTTACTGAAAAATCATTTTTGCTTCCGAGTCTACCAAGGTAGCGGAAACTTTGTTTTCTTTTTCAAGGATGAAAAAAAAAGTTCTCCAACATCAAAATTTTCACACGCGTTTCGCGTTTTAGACCTTTCTGAATAATTTTGTTTCCGTGTCTGTCTGTCTGTCATGAAATCCTTGTAACGGGCATAACTATACGAAGTTATTGTCCGATTTCTATGCAATTTTCAGGTATTGTGCGGGTTGGTGTGTAGACGGTCCCCTATGAAAATCATCACCCCCGGACTGATAGTAGCCTCTGCGCATGCGCAAACGTAAAATCCTTGTTACAGCCGTGCATTTGTCGCCCTCCTGATTCTTTCCCCGAGTAATTTCACATGTGTGACGTGACAATCTCAAATCCTATACGTGCCATCACCAGGCCCCAATAGTTTAGAGGTAGCGCATTAGACTCCCCTCCAGGAGTTCCGGGTTCGACACCCAGCCAAGCCAAGAAATTTTTTGACCCAATCACTACTCACTTACATTTTTCATCCTAATGTGATGAAATTGTCTAGGTTTGTCCAGATTAGCGTGTGGATGGTCCCCTATGAGGGTAGTGAAAGTTGCTTAGAGAATGGTGTTTTGAGATTAATTACTGTGCATCGGATCATCCATATAATCGGGTTATGGTTACGAGGAAGCTATGTGCCACACCCACTTGTTTTTTCTTGGTCGATCCCAAAGGTTCATTATTGAAAACAATAAACCAAAAGTGAATACAGAAAACTATTCCCAAAAGATTCATAATTTGCATCCAAGTAAACAAAGTAGAATTTATAGAAGGCGAGAGATATTGTGCGATGGTTTATTATTTTCAATAAGGAACCTTCAGAGTCGAACAATTATAAAGCCCCCCCCCCCCCACTGTGCATCCTTCGCAACCAAGTATCAAATTTCGTAAGGAAGGCGCCCACAACTCTCAGATAGCGATGTTATTGCAATTAAAACCTACTAGGTTTGTACGATCTCAATTTTTGCTCTCAACAATTTATTTTTCGTAGTTCACAGTGCCTCAATTATATTTCGGACTGTATGATTGAAATAGCAACTTCGTGGTTTACATTTCTCCCTCTACTGCACTATCTTATATGGTAGGATTTAGAATATGACTGTGGTCATAAAAGAAAGGCTGTAGACTATTAAAAGCAGGTACCTGAGGTTTTGTCCAAAGCAGTTCAGAACCGATAAGCCTGAGTGACTCACTGCTCATCACCAACCTGAGCAACCATTATCTCTCAAGTCAAAGTTCATGTACCCCCTCCCCCTTCTACTCGAAACTCAGAATTCGGTTCTGCTGGTTCTGCTGAGGCCCACTCAGTGCCAGTTTACGACATGGTCCTCGAGTGCTGTGTCCCCGGTTGCCGCGTCCAGGGCGTTTCTCCCTCCGCGAATGCCGTCCGCGTATTCAAATTCCCCATCGACCGGAAGTTGAAAGACTCGTGGTTGCGACAGATCCGGCGTCCCGGTTTCGTGCCGACAGCGAATTCGGGGGTCTGCGTGATGCACTTCCATCCTGAAGATATCCTCGGGAGAAGGCGCCCATCTAGAGGAATCAGTGGCAAAAGCGCTTCTCCTAGAGAGCATGTGCGGTTACATCCGAAAGCTGTTCCTTCTCACTGCCTCATTGGATCCCCTTCACCCTCCAGAGAGGTACAGAGACGTTTCATTTATTCCCCTTCGGGAACATGATTATTTGTGTATAGTGCGAAAATGTGTGTCACTCCAAATAATCGACAAGTGCTGATGTTATTCTTCTAGAACCTATTAGAATTATTCGTCATTTTGCTGAGAAAACTGGTCTCTCAATAGCTGTTTGGTACCCTTTGCAGATTCATTTCCGTAATATCTTAGTTTTTAATCCACGTAAAAGATAAGATCTCCGTCCAAATAGACAAAATGAGATGAAATGAGCAAACTCGGTGGGAACTACGAACCTACCAAAAACTGGAACTAAGTCCTGACTATTGACTTTATCTCCTATTCACTCCAAAAAAAATACCAATACGCACGTTTGACCCTTTTTGGTGTTACGTGATTTTTTTTCTTCGAAGAAATCGAAGATCTGGCTTGAAATTCTGGGGTTAACCCCCCCCCCCCCCCCTCTTCTCTCTCAAGCCAGAACGCCAATTCCGTTAAAAATTCATGTCTTTCTTACATATATATTTCTCCTTTAAATTTAATTGTAAAAAATGTTGTAATTACTCCGTTGGAAAGCTTGAGACCAGTTTTTACAAAATTACAACAAAAAAAAATCCAAAAATTTAACACTTAAAAAAAATTGGAATTTCTCATTCTTGTAGAAATTCTATGTTCAGGGAGTTTTTTCATCAAATAAATCCCATCAAACAATTTTGGTTTCTCATCAAAGAAAAGATGCTTAACCCTGTTTCCAACGGTATCAGATTTAACCTGACTTATTATGGTAATTACTGTCGTTTTAGTGATACAAGGTCAAAATCGTGTTAAAAAATCCGATTTTAAGTTGATTAAAAAATGTATGTTAAAACGTTTTATGTTGCAAATTATTTGTAGATTCACCCCCTGAAGTATTGACCACTTTATCTGGTACACCCTTAATAATGGCAAGCGATTTGACAGCCGACTAGAGAAACTCAATAGTTTAAAAACATGACGTCATGAGTAAACAATCCAAGACACCGAGAGGACATCGTACTCTCTTCTTCCGACGTTTTGTAATTTTTCATTCTTTTGCCTTCAATCATACTGTATATTTTCGAAAAACTCTCCAGTAATGTTGGAAGGATTAAAAAATCAAATTTATCTCATGATGGAGTCTTCACCAGTTCAGAATAATATTACACCAGAATATTCGTTCAACATCAAACTTGAATATTTATCGATTTCTGTATTTTTATCAAACATTTTGGTGATTATTTTTTTGTGCTAAAACGCGGTATTCTTCAGAGGCTCCCAAAAGCTCAAAAAATCCCTAAATTCACCAGCTTTCCAACGTTAACCAGTTCTTTAGGTTTACTATGAAATGTAAGGGGGAAAATGATGTTTAGATGAGTGTTTTGGTTTATTATTTTCAGTGATAAACCTTTGGAATCGACCAAGAAAAAATAACATTTACCCCCCCTTCTGGAATGAAAATTGAATCAAACTTCAGACGTCCGTGCGCCGTACGCGGCACTTTCCTCACTTAGCATTGCCCGATTTTGATGAAATTTGGTATGTGGGCTCCATTTGGGGGTGCCCCGAAGCTTTTGGTTCATGTCAATCATTTCTAAGGGTTGAAATTTTGAAAACGCTCTAGCTCAAAAAATGTTGATATATAGCATTCACACTTCAAGTTAAACCTTTCGCGAATTGAATTGAACTTTCCGCAAAATTAATTAGACCTTAAGCAAATCAGTAGTTTTAGTTGAAAAAAAAAAAAAATCTCAGCTTCAACAAAATGTATAGTTGTGAGCGCAAACCGTGCTAGTGATGGAACGAACACTTTCTACGTACAGATGACATTGTAATTTTGGTATAATATAAGCATCAGTAAAAATACAAGGCAACAGTTAACAGAAAATACAAAATAAATTCAAAAGTCAAATACAAAAAAAAAAATCAATGCAAAGTCGATACAAGAAGGCAATGGACAGGTCGTCCTAGAGCAGCTGTTGGAAGCAGCCGAAACATATCCATCCATCACGTAGTTTGGACTATCAATAATTGATATTATTGAATATTATTCAATATCAATATTGTGGTGGTTCGATGCTGTTCATGTATGTAGGTCTAATTCAACTTGCGAAAAGTCTAATCAATTTGCGAAAAGTAGGTAATCAATTTGTGAAGGGTTTAATTCAAAGTGCGAATACTATAAAGGTACTGTTTTTTCGTCAATTGAAAGTAGTATTGAATTTTTAGAACCGAATGAGACCAATCAGAGCAGTATAGGACCAACCGTTAGCTCCCCATTAGAACACATGACTCCCATGATTGCGATGACGATAGATCAGAAACACGAGTGTGAATCGCAAAAGCTGACCAAAATGGGAACTTCGTTCGTTTCTTCAAGTTGTATTCAGTTTTGCGTCCTTAGTAATCATATTTCCTAATGAAGGCACCCCCAATCCCTATGTTTTAGAATTGAGCGTGAAGAGTTTATTTCTTCTAAAGTAAGTTGATTGTGGAGTAGGTAGGTAGTACCAATGGTTGGTACTACCAACACTACTACTTCCAAGTGGTTCGTGGGATTTTTATCTCAGTAGGTGTACTCCGTGGTATCACCACCCGCGTCCTGCTCGGCTCATATTTGAACTGGTGGTCTTTCTATAGAGGCACTTCCATTCATCCCTCTCTCCCACCCACATCTTCCCTCATCCCTAGGGCTGGCGTCGGGTGAGTCCTGGGCGTCCTCCCCATTATTTTTATTTTTTTATTTTTATTTTATTAAAAATTTATGGCGTTTGCAGACAAGTGAACTATATAGAAATAATAAACCTTTGTCTAATAATTTGCGGCGATTTTTCACTTTTCACGATTCTTATGAATGTGAAAAAGTGGCATTTTAAACTGAGGTAGAAAAAAGTGGTGTGAGGGAAAAGTTGTTGCAAATTAGTTGTAGAATCGATCCCTGAAGCTGCTGATTGGTTCCGATACACAGTATCCATTTTTCATAATTTGAGACCTTAGACATTCCCCATAATAAATTTCGTGTTACAGAAATGATGTGGATAATGGAATTCTACTTAGAATGTGACACCTGTTTTTCATTCACTTCAGGAGTGTAAAACCGGATTCCACTGGATAAAAATCATTATCGTGTAATATGTCTTGACTGGTTGTTCTCATAAGGCGTTTCTCGTTTATTATGAATCTACCATGAATGGTCTTTTTCACTTTTTTTCTCTCGCGCAATGTAAACTTACTCTTAGAAAGGTGAATTATTCTAAGTGGCAGGTTACGGCTGCATTGACATTCGGTTGGTATCGTTTTAGCTTTTCTTTTCGTTAATCACGAGTTAAGGGTCTTTAGTGACTAACGACGAGTTACTGCGATTGTATTCTCCGAGGAAGAGTTCAGGAGCCAAGGAACAGGAAACGCAGGATTGCGGGTTTGTGGGGGAAATTGAGCGGTTTGCCGTGTCGGTGATTGACCGACAGTGCGGATTGACTCGACCACTTAGGCCTGTTCCCCATTACACTGCCCTCAAGGGGGACCTCACGATATCACTTCCACGTTTTGAATCGTAAACGGTTTCCTCCGTCGGGCACATGTGGGTGATCTCTCCGAGAAGGCGGTCAGTATCATTTACTACAGTCGCCCCTCGTTTTATGAATTACGTTAACAATTAGTTTAGTCATTGTTTTAAAACCTGGCCTCACTGAACGAGTGCCAATAATAACTTCTACTCGTACAAAAAACGGCACACCTGGAAACCGGTATTTGTCGACAGATATGAACTTTAAGGGGGTCTTGGTCGGTTGCCGTTCGTTCCTAGTATTTCGCGAAATTGAAGGGGCAAGAAATTTAAAAGTTGTACTTAAATTTGAAATTTTAAAGGGTTTTAGAAGTTCATTAGTGCTCGGCCCTAGGGAATTAAAAAACTGAAATATTGCCGCTGGAATCGTGAAAATTGAACAATAATTGCCGGACACTGCAAATTATTACACAAAGGATTATTATTTTTCTATATAGATCACTCGTCTGCAAAGAACACGGCTTTGCCATTGTTACCACCAACCAACTTGAAGAAATACATCGATCGTATTTCGGTCAGCTAACATTTGAACGGAGATTATTCCTCTTTTGCGATTCACGCTCGTGTTTCTGGTTTGTCGTAAGTAAACAGGTAAAACGGGTTTTTGTAGGACAAACCTTTCGTTCCCTACCGATCGTAGGGAACGAAAGGTTTGTCCTACAGGGCTCCGCGTGGTCTCAAAAAATTCTATACTAACCTAAATTGATGGAAAAACAATACCTTTGTATTTAAACTTTTTGAGTTAGGGCGTTAAGTGACCTACATCAACAAAAATCTTCGGGGCACAACTAGACCCCAAATGGAGCCTACATACCAAATTTCATCAAAATCGGTCAATGCTAAGTGGGGAAAGTGCCCCGTACGGCCAAATTTGCATTCGATTTTTGGATTCTACGTACCTTGAAACGTAAACCAACAAAATTTAATTTTGAGGGGGTGTTAAACAAATTTTTTTCTTTGTCGATTCCAAAGGTTCATTATTAAAAATAATAAACCAAAATTTGGCCGTCCGTCCGCAGTCGTTGAATTGAGAATGGCCCCCACCCTGTAAGTTGTGATTTTAGTTGAACAAGTTGACCGAGTTACGCACTCGGCAAAATAAAAAACATTACATTTTTAAAGTTTTTGCCAAGTTTTCCCATAGTTGTGCCAGTGTGCAGTGCAAAGATCGGGTACTGGTGTTTTCTTTCGAGTTAACATTTGTTAACCTGCGGAGATGAAACATCAGCTTGAAACCGGGTCGATGGTGTTCTTAAAAAAAAGTCCATTAGGGCAGTAGTGTAATCTGCAGCGCTGGATTCAGCCACAGTGTAGGTCGGAGTGATTCGGAAGGAGATGGCAGCGTTGTCCTCGGAGGAGAGAGACATCGCAATACATGCGCCAGATGAATTAATAAATCAGAGGTCGGCTTCGTTTCGCCCCCCGGGGATATGATGGTGTGTGGGTGAGCCCGAGTGTCGTAGTGTGAGTATGAGAGAAACACGACACAGAAGCAGCCTTCAATTGAGGTTCTTTGCCGTTAGAAAACGACGCCGGATCCGGGTAGACTTCTTGTTATCCGAATTTACTCTTCCAACCGTTCTTTATTATTCCTTTTTCGACATGAACGGGCAACTCGCAGAGTTTGAATCTTCGTATTTTCACTTTCCTAACTCCACTATCGATGGGTAATCGGTCCCAGTGGAACAACTCAGTTATTGAAAACACAATTCTGCCATGTTCTGGTGGTATTGATGAGATAATGACGAGATTAATAAGACGCCGTGTAGGAGATAACCTACTCAATCCTTGAAGATTTCATCAAAATTAGTCGAACGATTTTGGTTTATTATTTTCAATAATTAACCTTTGGAATCGACTAAGAAAAAAAAATTTTTAACACCCCCTCAAAATTTGATGGTTTACGTTTCAAGGTACGTAGAATCCAAAAATGGAATAAAAATTTGGCCGTCAGTCCGCCGTACGCGGCACTTTTGCCACTTAGCATGGACCGATTTTGATGAAATTTGGTATGCAGGCTTCATTTGGGGTCTCGTTGTGCCCCGAAGATTTTGGATGATGTAGGTCAGTTCTAAGGGTTCCAAAATGAATTTTGAAATTTTGAAAACGCCCTAACTCAAAAAAAATCGATATAAAGGTATTGTTTTTCCTTCAATTTAGGATTCTATAGAATTTTTAAAAATTTTTGAGACCACGCGGAGCTCTGTAGAACAAACCGTTCGCTCCCTACGAGAATTTAAAGTTTGAACGTACCTACGATAAATCAGAAACACGAGTGTGAATCGCAAAAGAGGCTTAATCTCCGTTCAAATTTTAGCTTCCAGACGAGTGATCTATAGAAAAATAATAAACCATTGTTTAATAATTTGCAGCGTTTTCAGTTACACATTGTAAGGAAGTTCAGGTGCAGGAGGAAAACTCCACAGAGTTGATATTCACTTTTATTCGGACACACATACTGACTTTCGACCATATCGAAGATATTTTCTTACATTCAATTTTGGTTGCCAATCTTGTGACAATAAACACCCAGGATCTCACTGTCAGTTTTCCTTCCACCCATTCTTACAATAGTCTCTCGACGATAAGGTTTTCGCTTCTAAGTGAGATACTGGTTCGGGCTGAATCACCTCGTCCACAACGTCTTTGTTCGAGTAGGCTGTCCTTGGGTACCAAAATTTGCTCAGTTCGAATACAGAAGTGCAGAGGTGCGTTGAACTATAGAAGATGTTCCCGCACAGAATCCATGCGAAGAGACCTGCTTCTCGTTCCTCTTACTTACTTACCACAAGTCCAAAATCTACTACCTAATTTCTTCTCATGAATGTTTGTCGTGGAAATGAGTTCATATCCCCTTATTGTGCCAAGTTACGTGGTTCCAGCTCGCACCAGTCTGAAGAGCGTACCTCAATACCTGAGGTACGTAGGAGACGCCGCCGAAATTTCTTCGATAATTCATCGTTTCCGCAAACCATCGTGAAATTGGTAAAGAGCTTGTGCGTTTATTGCCTCTTTTACGGCTTGAGGTAAAGCACGGCGCGCAAGAACTTCCAGATCGGTGGCAAATTGTACGATATTATCAGTTTTACCCTGAGAACGACACCGAAGTTGGCTCATGAAAAGATGATCTCGGTTTTGAATTTCAATTGAAGCTTTGATGACCTCAAATTTTGACACATGAGGGCCTAGGACGCATACGAGGGATATCGCTTTCCCTCGTAACGAACAAACAGAATTTCCAGGTTTCATTTCTTCTGTCCAAATTGGCTATCAATGTGTCCAAAGAAAATGAAACAAGAATTCTTCGAAAGAACCAGGGCCATCAAAGGCCCTAGCTCAGAAACTTTCGACGTAAAGATGTTGTTTTTTCATCAATTTAAAATAGTATTGAATTTTATAATCGTATGAGACCTCCCCGAACTCTGTAGGACCGTTCAGTCCCTATAGGGACTTGAAGTATAACCAGGAACATGAGCGTGAATCACAAACGAATTTTCACTGACGGAAATTGGCCGAATCTTCGTTCAATATTAAGCTGACCAAAATGCGATCGTCGTCCGTTTCTTTAGTTTAACTCAGTTTTGCGTCCTCAGCTACAAGTAACCATATTTCCTAATGAAGGCACCCACAACTCCATACTTCTTCGAACTGGGTGTGAAGCGTTATTTTCTTCGCCTGAAAATTTAAAAAAATTAAACTTGATTGTGAAGCAAAACTATGGCTGGTTAGTAGTGCAAAGCTGGGTTCTTTGCAGGCGATTGATCTATAGAGAAAACTAATGAACTTTAGTGTAATAATTTGCAACATTATTCTATTCTATTTTCGGATTCTACGTTCCTTGAAACGCATAACAGGAGATATTGAGGAGGTTAGAAAATATTCTTTTTTCTTGCTCGATTCCCAACGTTCTGTATTTAAAATAATGAACAAGAAATTTGCCTCAAACCACATCAAAATCCGCCAAAAATTTACCGAGAAAGACGCAAAAAATGAAATGATTTCGGTACCCTCTTGAAGAAGTTGCAGAAGACGTGATCATAAGATCGTAGAGAGCTAAGTCACAGTTGGCTCCCACAGAGCCGTTTCAAAACCTGCAGGTTCGTAATATAAGCTCGAACTGCCCACCCACTTGGACGGAAGGCTCTTTTCCTCTCTCGGGCGGTAACAAAAAATTGAGGGAAAAAACGAAACTTCCGCTCACTAGAGGAGCGGCCTGTACAGGAATAATTGGAGGAAAAACGTAATTAGTTTTCGTTTTCTAGACCTCGCTGCTACAGCTCGGTGGGCAGCGGAGAGCGATGAAAGTGAGTTGACGGGGGAAATCGCGATTAGAGACATTAGGGCTGCTCCTCTGCCTCTTCCACCTCGTCTTCCTTACGTCAGCCGCTCTATTATTAGACCGAAGATTTCTGCATCGAATTACGTGAGCTTTTGTTTTCTTATGGAACGAAGTCGAATTAAAGAACGTGTGGGATAGAATTCTTCAGTTTAACAGAATGTGAGATGAGCATTCAAACGGGTCAAGGTCGAATGGAGAGGAATGTGGTGATGGACGTATCGAATGCCACCCGAAAAGGAAGAAACCGTGGACTTACATTATTGACAATACTGTGAATTATTTACGATCGGTATTGAAGGAGTACTTGTCCTCGAAAACCGGATTTTTCGTACTTCGGTCGCCAATATCGAAAAAGAGAGGACATCGTCGGTATTATTGACCGTGTGAGGCGAACATCAGTTTTCCATTCAGAAATCTGTGTAGTTCGAGTCTCGCGGTAGTGAAGGTTTCCTTTTGTGCACACGCACAGAGTAATGGAGACAAGTAATGGAGAGCGCTCTGTCGGGGAAGCTCTGGCGTTTAGGCCCTCAAAATTGATATTTCCGAACAAAACTCCGATCTCATTGGGAATTTATATACCGTAAAAGTAGGTAACTGCTCCACTTTTTGGTTTATTATTTTCAATAATGAACCTTTGGAATCGATCAAGAAAAATTTTTTTTCAACACTCCCTCAAAATTTGATGGTTTGCGTTTCAAGGTACGTAGAATCCAAAAATCGAATATAACGCTGCAAATTATTACACAAGGATTTATTATTATTCTATATAGATCACTCGGCTGCAAAGAACACGGCTTTGCCATTGTTACCACCAACCAACATGAAGAAAAACATCGATCGTATTTCGGTCAGCTAAAATTTGATCGGAGATCAGGCTTCTTTTGCGCTTCACAGTCGTGTTTCTGGTTTATCGTAAGTCCAACCCTCAAGTTCTCGTAGGGAGCGAACGGTTTGTCCTACAGGGCTCCTCGTGGTCTCAAAAAATTCTAAAAATTCTATAGAATCTTAAATTGAAGGAAAAACAATACCTTTATATCAAAATTTTTTGAGTTAGAGCGTTTTCAAAATTTCAAAATTGATTTTGGAACCCTTAGGAGTGACCTACATCAACCAAAAGCTTCTGGGCACAACTAGACCCCAAATGGAGCCTACATACCAAATTTCATCAAAATCGGTCAATGCTAAGTGGCAAAAGTGCCGCGTACGGCGGACGGACGGCCAAATTTTTATTCGATTTTTGGATTCTACGTACCTTGAAACGTAAACCATCAAATTTTGAGGGGGTGTTAAAATGTTTTTTTTCTTGGTCGATTCCAAAGGTTCATTATTGAAAATAATAAACCAAAATTTGGCCGTCCGTCCGCCGTACGCGGCACTTTTGCCACTTAGCATTGACCGATTTTGATGAAATTTGGTATGCAGGCTTCATTTGGGGTCTAGTTGTGCCCAGAAGCTTTTGGTTGATGTAGGTCAGTTCTAAGGGCTCCAAAATCAATTTTGAAATTTTGAAAACGCCTTAACTCAAAAAATTTTGATATAAAGGTATTGTTTTTCCTTCAATTTAAGATTCCATAGAATTTTTAGAATTTTTTGAGACCACCCGGAGCTCTGTAGGACAAACCGTTCGCTCACTACAAGAATTTAAAGTTTGGACGTACGATAAATCAGAAACACGAGTGTGAATCGCAAAAGAGGCCTAATCTCCGTTCAAATTAAAGCTGACCGAAATGCGATCGATGTTTTTCTTCATGTTGGATGGTTGGTGGCTTTGCAGACGAGTGATCTATATAGAAAAATGAAAAATAATAAACCATTGTGTTATAATTTGCAGCGTTTTTTCCATTGCTTCCCAGTCAACCAAGATAGCGGAAGCTTTGTTTTCACTTTTCAAGGATGAAAAAAAAAGTTCTCCAAAATCAAAATTTTCACTCGCGTTTTGCGTTTTAGACCTTTCAGAACAATTTTGGTTCCGTGTCTGTCATTAATTCCTTGTCACGGGCATAACTATACGAAGTTATTGTCCGATTTCTATGAAATTTTCAGGGATTGTGCGGGTTGGTGTGTAGACGGTCCCCTATGAAAATCATCATCCCCGGAATGATAGAAGCGACTGCGCATGCGCAAATGTGAATTTCCTGGTAACGGCCATAACTTCCACCCAATTTCGATGAAATTTGCAGGGATGTTACAGAGTGTCTAGATGGTCCTCTATGAAAATCATAGAGAATGGTTTTTCATAGAGCGATTCATTCATAGAGGGATGATCCCCTGTGAGAATCTCAAATCCTATTCATTACATTACTAGGCCTCAATAGCTCAGAGGTAGCGCATAGAACTGTCGAGTGAAACAGTTTTATCGCTTACCAACTGCTTAAACTGATCTAATGCTTATCCAATGGGACGCCCCCTGGAATGCATGCATTACTAAACAATATGTTTGACCCTATTTTTTGAAATTTCGCCTTTTTGCTGTTGTGAACATTTTGGCACAAACTCGAAATTTTTGCTACATAATGTCTCAAGTTATCGCCCCGCCACCCCGGTTTATATTGTATTATTTCGTTCCACTTGGCGATTTCCCCGTTCTTGACCTGAAGCTCACCCGATTCTACACTAATGGTCAGCCTATCGATCTGAATCGGTCTCGTACGATTCTTCTATGAAATCACCGTTAGAAAATTTTTTCTCACGTGCTCCCATTTCATCAGTATAAAGCGGTCTAATTTCTTGTGTTTTGTGAGGACAAACTTGGGAAACATGGTTACCTCAGTTATTTCATCAGCATTTGGAAGATTTTTTTGTAGTTTGAAGGACATAGCAGAGAAAAATCGATAAATTTGGGGTTTTGAGGATATTTTGCAATTTTTTTAAAAATAAAAAGTAATTTTGATGAAAAAATATCCGATATTTTTGAGGTTTTATCACTATGATGTGCGGTTGATTCATAAAAATTTGGCCGTCAAAAACTTTGGTTCTGCCAAAGATGGTACTAGAAAAATGCAATATTTTAGATTTTTTGACGACTTAGTAAAAGTTATTCCGGGTTGTCGGTGGTTGTCAGGATCCTTCAATATTTCACTTTTTTGAGGAAAATTCCTTTTCATATCGCGATGGGAAAACGAACAACATGCTGTACCTATTCCGTGAAGTTTCGAGGATTTTCACTCTCAGAGGGGTGGGAAATGAAAGGGTGCAAACTTGTTAATTTACTCTTCTTTATTTTTAACACAAAATTATCGGTTTTACAAATCTTTAAAGTATAACAGTGTGCCGGTAGCTGTGCACTTGTACAACCTTCAACGGAGACTGACTGAAATAACGGATAGGTAGGTGGTTTTGGGGAACAAGTAGGAAAAGGAAGGGAGTTTACCTGATTGAATTGTCTGTGGGATTTGACAGGTTTGGGCTGAAACGGTACATTTCATGTGCATTGTTTGCAGAGAAGCTCAACGAACGGTTAGATATTTCGCTTAAAACAGCTTGTATCCTTTCTCGACTTACCGATGAAGTATTGTAATATTATCGGAGTATTCTTACTAACCAGCGGCCGTTAGCTGGTTTACGGTGACATTCGAAACCGTCATTCCGTGTGCAGCTGCTAGGGCGAGCACCCAGTCGATGCTAACCTTCACCGAGAGACTCACGTAATTTTATGGACCACAAACGGGACTGACGTTGCGTTAGATTTTACAACGCTTCACAGTTAACGTTAACTCAATCCGCCGTTTTGTTTCGTTCTCGTTGAACCGATGAAGCGCCTTAGAAAAATCGTAAAGAAAATATTAGGAAATCAATAAAGTACGCTAGTTTATTACCCAAAATATACGTAAAACTTTAAATAAGTATTTTTGAAATGAATGTGAATAATCGTGCATTTTAGTCTATCCCCGTCTCAGGTGTAGATGACAGACGACCGGATTCAGGGCCGGTTTATCAGTCACATTTTACCCTCCGGTAAAGCAGATTTATCCGACGGCCATCGGGTAACTCAATCGTGCGCGTTTATCAGTCCCCAGATAGTAGTTTGAAGTAGTAGTTTGAAGTGAACCGTAGTTTGAAGTTAACTGGTCGTTCGAGGACCGGATAAAGAGTTACCGTTGGGTAACTCGATTTATGCAAGGCTTTTTAACCTCAAAGAGTCAGTTCTCGTGTTTTTGTTTCCCAAAACGTTTGTTTTTGCAAATTGCGTTGTTGATTGTTAGTAAATTATGCTACAATCGAAAATGGATGTGTGGGGCTCTTCTTCAGACAGCAGCGAAGAAGATGTGTGTTTATGGTCGAATTCCTGCAGTGGGGAAGAAGGCGGAAGGAAGAAAGGCGGATTGACCATTTGGAGAAGTGGGACGATTGCGATTTTTTGATGAGATTTTGATTGGATAAAAGAATAAAAAACCATGTTGGTGTCTGTCGGCGACTTTAGTGGCGTCAGTAAAAGCTCTGCCTGTAAAATTGTCACGCAGGTGTCCCTGGGAACTGCCAGGCTATCCGCCAAATTTATCAGAATACCAGCAACCGAGGAAGTATTATTTCAATCTCGGATGGAATTTTATTTAAAAAAACAAAAAAGCCAGGTTTCATGGAGCTATGGACTGCACGCATGTGAAAATTCAGTCGCTAGGAGGGTCACACGCCGAAAATTTTCGAAATAGAAAAGGGTACCTACTTCTCTATTTACAAACTATTTCTTCGGCAAATTTGAAAATTCTGGACATAGCGGCTCGGTGGACGGGATCTTGTCATGACCAGACAATTTTCAACAAAAAACAATAGGTTCTGCCGTGCCAAGAAGGAAATAGGTACCGAGATCGAGAAAAGAAAACACCAAAACAAAGAGAACTCTTCTACGATTTTCCCCGTATTCGTATTTTGAATACGATTTTTCCCCGTATTCGTATTTTGAATACGATTTTATGATTTTTTCTATGATTTCCCCCAAAATTGAATTTTTTTTACGATTTTCCCTAAAAATCATAAAAATAAAAAATGATGCTTTAAAAAATGCTTTTTTAATGATTTTCTCCCGAACTCTGGACATATTTATGACCTAACATTCTCAAAATAATCAATCAAAATTCGAAATGCTCACAAATTCCGAATAGGATTTTCCACGCAGAATCGAATGAGACCAACACCAGGTCGCTATGACCAACCGTATTGAAAATACGACGAGAATTCCGCTGAAAATCTTGTTTTTTAACAATTTGTACTAAAAATCATCAAAAAATTATGATTTTTACCGGAAATTTCGTCGTAGTTTCTATCCAGTTGGTCCTAGCGACCTGGTGTTGGTCTCATTCGATTCTGCGTGAAAAATTCTATAAGAATTAGTGAGCGTTTCCAATTTTGATTGATTATTTTGACAATGTTAGGCCATAAATATGTCCAGAGTTCGGGAGAATATCATTTAGAAAAGTATGATTTTCAGGGAAAATCGTAAAAAAATTCGATTTTTAGGGAAATCATAGAAAAAAATCATAAAATCGTATTCAAAATACGAATACGGGGGAAATCGTATTCAAAGTGTGAATACGATTGTATTCGTATACATATTCATATTCATATGCATAACTGTATTCGTATTCATAATCATAAAATCGCAGATATGATTTGTATTCTTAATCGTATTTATGAATAAGAATTCACCCATCTCTGTGTAGGACAAACCGTTCGCTCACTACGAGAATTTAAGGGTTGGACGTATGATAAATCAGAAACACGAGTGTGAATCGCAAAAGAGACCTAATCTCCGTTCAAATGTTAGATGACCGAAATGCGATCGATGTTTTTGTTCATGTTGGATGGTTGGAGGCTTTGCGGACGAGTGATCTATATAGAAAAATAATAAACCATTGTGTAATAATTTGCAGCGTTTTCTCTGGCAATTATAGTTCTATTTTGATTAATCATTCGGCAATCTTAGTTTTTCAATTCCCTAGGGCTGTGCACTAATGAATTTCTAAAATCCTTGAAAATTTCTAATTCAAGTACAATTATTTTAAATTTTCAAGGATTTTAGCAATTTGGTAGTGCATGGGTCCAGGGAATTGAAACACTAAAAGATTGACGCTGGAATCGTCAAAATCGAACAATAGTTGCCAGAGAAAAGTGGGAAAAACATAACTGAATTGTTGGGGAGGGTGTTCACTCACTCTACAAATAATAACAATCCGACTCCAGAATATTAAAATATTAAGAAGATGAACAAATGTTTAGCAATTTTTAGAACTGAAACTGAATTGACACTCGGATTAATAGCAGGGAGCATGCACGGAAAAACGGTGGTGGAAAAAAAGTGATGTGGAACAACCAAATCTGACATTTTGTAGCTTGTGTTCTGATTGGAAAATTTGTTAAACAACAACACAGTGGTGACACTACAGAATAAACGGGGTTTCCCACTTTTCTCTGGCAGTTATTGTAAGATTTTGATGATTCCAGCTGCAATATTTTAGTTTTTCATTTCCCTAGACCCATACACTACCGAATTTCTAAAATCCTTGAAAATTTCAAATTTAGGTGCGATTTTCAAAGTTTGAGTGTCTGTAATTTAGGGAAATACTAACCCGGTACGAGAAATGAACGGCGACCGACTGAAGCTTGGTTCACATAGGTGCGTAATGTCCGTAATCCGTAGTGCGTAATTGGATGCTGCTGGCTGGAGCCAATTGAGGGGGCGGGAGCAATCTTTGCGGACGAAGACTTTTGGAGCGGAGTGTATCGTTTTGAAAAATTTTACGCATTACGGATGAACTTCGATAAATTTCGGCAAACTTCGTGAAAGCTCTCGTCGCCTGTTCATCGTTCAGCTGTTCGTCGTTGACTCGGTCTCGTTTTTGGTTTATTGACATTTTCATGTCTTTGCTTTGGCACATAAACTGAAAAATCGTCACGAAAACTTGCTCACGCGACCAATAAATAAAATAGACTCACTGTGTTGCGTAGAGAACAATCAACTGTTTTGATGCTTGGGTACACGAACTAACAACCTTACTTCACTACCTTGTTGTGTAGTGGTTGACATAAGAAAACACACATGAAAGTGTCCCAATGTGTTGCAGACTCGTATGCAAGCATTTCTTTATAGGAGCTCCATGGCCGGCCCGAAACTGTTAATATGACTAGGTGAGGGTGAGGGTGAATCTAACTGGCACGAAACCGTTAATAGTAGAGGATGTGGTGGTTAAAATCACACGACCCAGAACCATTAAATAATCGTGAAAGATGGTTTGTAAGGAGTTGAAGTGAAGAAGACGGGTTTGTTGGCTACAACAGGATAAGCTGCCCTTATGTATTACTATAGGATTGGTGTGAGAATGGTCGAGGAAGGCGCCTCCAGTCCCGACCATTACAGGTTGAAGGTGTGCAGCTCGAGTTACCCACATTCCTTTGATTTATTGACCAAACAATCCGATTGCCAATTCCGGATTCCGTGTTGCTATTTGATTTTCGTTTTTGCATTGTGCTTTGCTGGATTTGAATTTAAGTGATTTTAATGAGAGCCTCATTGGTCTCGTCCGATCAAATTATGTCAGTAGATCCTCAGAAATCATATCATTCTCCATTAACCGCATGAAAGAAGTCTGCGTATTATGTGGAAATATGATTGATTCAACTTCCGAAAACCTATTTTTCAATTTATTCAACTTCCGAAAACCTGGGTTAAAAGACATTTTTGAAAGAATTTGGTCGTTTTGAACATTGCGATTCTTCACAACAATTCAATAACATTATTTTTTTACATCAAAGGTACTTACCTCGTTTTCTGAAATGGGTATATCCAGAGTTGGGCATTAGCTAACTAATTTATTAGCTAGTTAATTTTTCAACTAATAGCTAAATTAGCTTATAGCTTTTTTGTAATACCATACAACTTAACATAATGTAAACATACAACTTAAAAACGTCTGCCAAGTGGGTGTGGCACATAGCTTCCTCGTATCCATAATCCGATTATATAGATGATACGATGCATAGTAAGTTAATCTCAAAACATCAAAACAAGTTAATCTGTAACATCCCTGAAAATTTCATTGAAATCGGATGGAAAATGTAGAAGTTATAGCCGTTACAAGGAATTCACGTTTGCGCATGCGCAGTCGCTTTTATCAGTCCGGGGATGATGATTTTCATAGGGGACCGTCTACACACCAACCCGCACAATCCCTGAAAATTTCATAGAAATCGGACAATAACTTCGTATAGTTATGCGCGTTACAAGGAATTCATGACAGACACACAGACACTGAACCAAAATTGTTCAGAAAGGTCTAAAACGCAAAACGCGAGTGAAAATTTTGATTTTGGAGAACTTTTGCTTCCGAGTCTACCAAGGTAGCGGAAGCTTTGTTTTCACTTTTCAAGGACGAAAAAAAAAGTTCTCCAAAATCAAAATTTTCACTCGCGTTTTGCGTTTTAGACCTTTCTGAACAATTTTGGTTCCGTGTCTGTCTGTCTGTCATGAATTCCTTGTAACGCGCATAACTATACGAAGCTATTGTCCGATTTCTATGAAATTTTCAGGGATTGTGCGGGTTGGTGTGTAGACGGTCCCCTATGAAAATCATCATCCTCGGACTGATAGAAGCGACTGCTCATGCGCAAACGTGAATTCCTTGTAACGGCCATAACTTCCACATTTCCTACCTGATTTAGATGAAATTTTTAGGGATTATGCAGATTAGGTTGTAGATGGTCCCCTATGAAATTCATCACCCCCGGACTGATAGTAGCCGCTGCGCATGCGCAAACGTGAATTCCTTGTAACAGCCATAACTTGCACATTTTCCGTCCGATTTCAATGAAATTCTCAGGGATGTTAAAAATTAGTATTTAGATGGTCCCCTATGAAAATCACCTCCTTCGGATCGACAGTACCCACTGCGCATGCGCAAACGTGAATTCCTCTTAACAGCCAAAACTTCCACATTTTCTACCCGATTTCGATGACATTTTCAGGGATTACGCGGATTAGGTTGTAGATGGTCCCCAATGAAAATCAAGTCCTCAAAATTTATAGCAGCCTCTGCGCATGCGCATGCGTAAAATCCTTGTAACAGCCATAACATTTACATTTTTCATCCGAATTTGATGAAATTTTCTAGGATTGTCCAGATTAGCGTGTAGATGGTCCCCTATGAGGGTAGTGAAAGGTACTTAGGGATTGGTGTTTTGAGATTAACTACTATGCATCGGATCATCTATATAATCGGGTTATGGATACGAGGAAGCTATGTGCCACACCCACTTGGCAGACGTTTTTTTCGACCTTGAAAAGTGAATACAAAGCTTCCGCTATCTTGGTAGACTCGGAAGCAACATAATGTAAATCGACAACGAATGGTCTTCTCACCAATGTATATTTTAATCATAGGTATTGCGACTCATCCTACAGTCCAGGGTTATGACAATGGTTAGAGGAGGAAGTGGGAGCCAACCCCTTATCATACTCAATGGTAAATAATACTACCAAATTAGATTACTAGGTATAAATACAACTAAGCAGTGATATGAGTAAAAAATTGTTTGTATAAATATTTCTATTAAATATTCAGGACGATCTATATGTAATTAATATTATAAATTTAAAGACTATTTAGCATTAACGTTAAAAATAAGTTTTAATATGCCTCACCTGGGATGGTTTTTCTTATGATTGTAGCTCCTGATGATGCCTAACGGCGAAAAGGTTCGAGCATGAGTAAATTATATTATGAGGAAACGCCTAATAATTCCTCCCCTCGCTGAAATAGTCAGGATTAACCTTGCGAATGGCAACGAAAACGAATGAATTTTTTGTAATAGCTAAAAGATAAATTTAGCTGTTAGCTGTCGAGGAACAGCTAAAGCACCGCAGCTAAATCTGTTAGCTATAAGTTTTCGACTAACAGCTAATTTAGCTAGAAATTTTAGCAGTTCCTCGATAGCTGATAGCTAAATATTTAACTGCTGCAGCTAAATCGTAGCTAATTTAGTTGTTAGCTATAGCTAATTTTTGCCCAACACTGGGTATACCATTCACCGGGACTACAAGTAGGCAAATCACCAAGAAGACGATGAAAATCATTTTTTTCGAAGTTAATAATTAATAAGAAATTATTCGATCGATGAACAGGGCGAAACAGCAAAACAGCTGAACGCGGGAAAAAAGGCGAGCGGGAAAACAATTCTGCGGAGAACCTACTGCGCGCTTCTGCGTAATCGCGTAATCATTTGGCCATATGAATTACGGACTTTACGGATTACGGACCACCCCCACTTCTCGTTTTGCGCATTACGGATTACGGACATTACGCACCTATGTGAACCCAGCTTCAGACGCCCTTAATTGTCGACAGTGCATCCAGATTTCCCTGAGACTAGTACTAGCTGTTCGTGTGGAGAAACACAATTTTCAGTTTTATTAATCGTCAGCTACAGCTGACAGCTAAATCACCACAGCTAAAGCTGTTAGCTATACGTTTCGAATAATAGCTAATTTAGATGGAAATGTTAGCTGTTCTTCAACAGCTAATAGCTAAATTTATCTTTTAGCTATTTAAAAAAGTTATGAGCTAATTTAGCTATTTGTTGCCCAACTCTGCCCTGGAATGCATGCATTACTTAACAATATGTTTTGAGGTTGTGGAATTTTCGTCGGAAAATGGTGTTTGGGCGGCTGGCGATGTTTGTTTGCCTGCGCGGTGTCGCGGATGGGAGTTGGGCAACAAAAAAACAACGCAGTTGAGTCGGGCAGAGATTTGCGTCACCGGTGATTTTGTAGGTCGGGAGCTGAGGTCAGCAGTTTCTCGCGGTTGCTGTCACTGCTGAATGAGGTCAGCTCCCAACTTCGAAGGGGAGGGGGGTGGGGTACCATTTGGGGGCGGCGAGGGGGAGCCGTGGAGGCGGATAACCGATAAGAGTATTTTCCATCCCCGCGCCACCCCTCCGCCACACCTCAGAACTTCCTCCCCACGTAATCACCCTCAGTTCAATCGATCGAATTTTTGGAAATTGGGTGCGCGATCTAACGAAAATTGTTGAAAACTATTGTTAAGCGAGGAGTTTTTGACATTTTATGTCTTAGCTTTGGCACACAAACGAAAAACGTCTGCCAAGTGGGTGTGGCTCGTAGCTTCCTCGTATCCATAACCCGATTATATAGATGATCCGATGCATAGTAGTTAATCTCAAAACATCAATCTCTAAGTACCTTTCACTACCCTCATAGGGGACCATCTACTCGCTAATCTGGACGATCCTAGAAAATTTCATCAAATTCGGATGAAAAATGTAAGTATTATGGCTGTTACAAGGATTTTACGTATGTGCTGCGCAGAGGCATCTGTTAATTTTAAGGCCTTCATTTTCATTGGGGACCATCTACAACCTAATCCGCGTAATCCCTGGAAATGTCATCGAAATCGGGTAGAAAATGTGGAAGTTATGGCTGGAAATTCACGTTTGCGCATGCGCAGTGGCTACTAGCAGTCCGAAGGTGGTGATTTTCATAGGGGACCAACTAAATACTAATATGTAACATCCCTGAAAATTTCATTGAAATAGTATGGGAAATGTAGAAGTTATGGCCGTTACAAGGAAGTTCACGTTTGCGCATGCGCAGTCGCTTCTATCAGTCCGGGGATGATGATTTTTATAGGGGACCGTCTACACACCAACCCGCACAATCCCTGAAAATTTCATAGAAATCGGACAATAACTTCGTATAGTTATGCGCGTTACAAGGATTTCATGACAGATAGACAGACACGGAACCAAAATTGTTCAGAAAGGTCTAAAACGCAATACGCGAGTGAAATTTTTGATTTTGGAGAACTTTTTTTTTCATCCTTGAAAAGTGAAAACAAAGCTTCCGCTACCTTGGTAGACTCGGAAGCAAAAGCGTTTTACAACGCTGCAAATTTTAACACAAAGGTTCATTATTTTTCTATATAGATCACTCGTCTGCAAAGAACAGGGCTTTGCCATTGTTACCACCAACCAACTTGGAGAAAAACATCGATCGCATTTCGGTCAACTAAAATTTGAACGGAGATTAGGCCTCTTTTGCGATTCACACTCGTGTTTCTGATTTATCGTACGTCCAACCCTTAAGTTCTCGTAAGGAGCGAACGGTTTGTCCTACAGGGCTCCGCGTGGTCTCAAATAATTCCAAAAATTCTACAGAATCTTTAATTGAAGGAAAAACAATACCTTTATATCAAAATTTGTTGAGTTAGGGCGTTTTCAAAATTTCAAAATTTATTTTTGAACCCTTAGAAGTGACTTATATCGACCAAAATCTTCGGGGCACAACTAGACCCCAAATGGAGCCTACATACCAAATTTCATCAAAATCGGTCCATGCTGAGTGAGGAAAGTGCCGCGGACGGCGCACGGACAGCCAAATTTTCATTCGATTTTCGGATTCTACGTACCTTGAAACGTAAACCAACAAATTTTGAGGCGGGGTTAAAAAAAATTATCTTGGTCGATTCCAAAGATTCGTTATTGAAAATGATAAACCAAAAGAACCACGAAAATCGGTTGAAAACTAAGGCCTGGGCAGAGAATATTCGATCGTTGTTCGTTTCTTCGAGTTGTACCTATTCACTTCTCGTCCTTTGCAACCAGTAATCAAATTTCTAATTGAAGGAATATCTTCGAACTTAGTGTGAAGTGTTTATTTCTTTCAAATAAACTTGATTGTGAAGTAGGTATGAGGTAAGTTGGTAGTAGCTAGGGTTGGCTTCGCCCTCATTGGCAAATCCGTGTTCTTTGCTGGCGAGTGATCTATATAGAAAAATAATAAACCTTTTGTGTAATAATTTGCAGCGTTTTTACTGAGGGAAAAGGGATATTGATGCTCATTAAATACCATACTTTTAAAATTCGATAGTCTAATAATTTTGTTGTTATTGTGTGCTTGTGTTTGGAAGTCCGATTGCATAATTACTATCGTTTTATTATCACTCCTATATTATTATTTTGACAGAATTCATGTTTAATAATGGAATAATCCATGATGGAAAACGTGTGTGTGTCATGACCCACAACTACTAATTAGTTCTTAAAATAAAGAAGTACAAGAGGATCCCTGAGTGAGCCACCACCTGCAAGAGAGGGACGAGTTACGGGGAGAACACGTCATATGACGTCACCCTTCCACCTCTCTCTCCCTCAACTAATCTCACGAGTATATAAGCTCACTCAGGGATGCTCCAGTATGCCTTCTAGTCCAGTCTTTCGTCTTGTTCATTTCGCTCTTCAACTTCTCCTTCATCAAGGGATCTCCTCGAAGTATTAGGTTCACTAGGTAAATTTCCCACATCCCGCCGGTCGGTTTCTATGAAACGCCGGGGCTGACAGGCTAGCCTGCACTTCCCAGTACTCCGCATGCCGGTCCGGCTCATGAGCCGCCGATGCGACAGTACTGCAAGTTAGGATAGGGATTTTTCTCTCTTCGTTGAGTAGGGGTTAAAGAAAACACAAACGCCGCATCGAGAAGGTCATCTCCTTCACTCGACGACACGCAGACATAACAGTGTGGTTTCATTTCATCCTTTTATAATATTAATTAGAAGAGAAATCCAGTTTTGGGCGAATTTGTCAAATTTACTCAGCAGTACCCTTAAGCGTTGGGGAAAACACGATATTAACCCTTCCAGGGTTGATAAGAGATGCAGTGATTCAACGGAGTGAATTGATTAGACCCAATATCAGCTATTTGATGTCTGCTCCATGACTGGTACCAATAATGATGTAAATGGATGGTCCCCAGGCCAGTTTTTAAAGGTCAGTCATGTAAAAAAATTAGTAACTACACGAAGTCGACGAAGCTGCTTTGCAGTATAAAATTAGATTGTATATAAAGATTGCTTCCGAGTCTAGTAAGGTAGCGGAAGCTTTGTTTTCACTTTCACGGTTCTTCAAAATCAAAATTTTCACTCGACCTTTACGTTTCATGCCTTCGTGAACAAGTTTGGCTACTGTGGTGTCTGTCTGTGTGTCTGTCATGAAATCCTTGTTACGGGTAAAAACTATAAGGAGGTATCGTCCGATTTCGATTAAATTTTCAGGGGCGGTTCGGGTTGGGGTGTAGATGGTCCCATATGAAATTCATGGCTCCCAAATTGATAGTACTCTCTGCGCATGCGCAAACTTTGTTACAGCCCTAACACCTACATTTGTCATCCGAATTTGAAGACATTTTTCAGGGTTGTTGAGATTGGAGTGATCCCCTATGAGACCACACTTATTTGGTAGACTTTTTTTTATTACATCAATAATAGAACTTTTCAGCGATAGAAATGTAAAAAGTACAGAGGTCATGAATTTATCAATTCATTATTGCGATGAATACATTAATTACATATTTACACAAGGATATCCTCTGGAAATCGTCACTCCGACCTTCCGCCAATAAACCGGTCTTAAGTACCCCAACTCAACGTGTAAAAATCAGTCATCATCCAGTGGAAACAGCGTCAAATTTCTTCACGTCGAGCGTATTTTTGCTGCCTTAATTGATCAGCTGGTTAAGTAGTTGAGGTTCCGATGTAGGTTTTGCCAATATCTCCTTTTGATTACCTCTAAACCTGTTCAATTAACAACGCTTTTCAAAAAATGTTCTCCCTCTTCAGGCCAAAACCCATAATGAACGAGAGAAGGCGGAAATTCCTAGAAAAGCTCATTTTTAGTGTCAATCAAAAGGTGTTTTATTCTCAAAACCCTCATCAGTCTTCATTAACTGCTTTTCAAGATTCAAGACGGATCCCCCATAGTTACGAGATTTAGCATACAATCGGGTTATGGTTACGAGGAAGCTATGTGCCTCACCCACTTGGCAGACTTTTTTTAGTGTAATGAGACTTGAGTCGTCCTGTCCAAATCGGGGATTTTGAATTGTTTAACATCGATTCAAATGGCGGCGCAAATGCATCCTCGTGAGCTTACTTGGGTGATCCGTACTGCCCACACAATAACTCAAAAATACCAAAGGAAAAAAGTCTGCCAATTGGGTGTGGCACATAGCTTCCTCGTATCTATAACCCGATTGTATAGATGACCCGATGATACATTTCCCGTAACACCAATCTCTAAGTACCTTGCGCTACCCTCAAAGGGGACCATCTACACTCCAATAACTAAGTAATGTAATTAACACAGTTCTCTCAAAGCTGTGGATCCTCATAATATGACCTCATAATAAACATCATTTCCAGCAATAAACATTAAGTGAAAATATTATTTTCACTTAATGTTTATTGCTGGAAATGATGTTTTAAATTCACCCTCCCTTTTTTCATTTTTTTCGATTTTATCTGCTTCAAATCTTTTTTCCCATTAGTGGCATCTTTGACTACTCGTTTGTTCATTGGCGCTGTTGGTGATTAATTTACCGAAAGCTCGGCAAGGGAGGAGTTTTATTCCTGAGTACCTCATTCCAAATCAATTCAACAGAGGCTTTTGATTGATGTCAGTCACTTCTCAGGATTAAACATTTTGTTAAGTAATGCATGCATTCCAGGGGACGTCCCATTGGATAAGCATTAGATCAGTTTAAACCAGTTGGTAAGCGATAAAAGTGTATCACTCGATGTAATTTATTTAGTACCTAATTCAGGCAAGAAATATTGCCCCCCCCCCCCCCCGCTCCACCTCAACATAATCCACCATATCATATCTAGCGGCATGGGAGCCTCGAATTTGAAGAGCATTTTGAAATCCATGATCTACGATACCCTACATGCGAATTCCAAGTTCACCCCCCCCCCTTTCCATAATGGTACCAGTCTGGCACCAAAGCAGAAATACGTCGTAACATTGAACTTTCATCTATTAGTTTTGGTAGGCGGTCCGTCGAGGTTCTCTTCCGTATTCAAGGTGAAACACAAAAAACCCACGAAATATGCGGTTTATGGTGTTCTGGCACCACTATTAGTTCCATGGTGGTACAGAGAATAATTCATGAAAATCCAGAGGTATAATGAGAATTTTCCTCAATTTCAAAGCTTGGGTGCAATTAGTAAGCTCTAAAGGAACCGAAATATTGAAAAATAGATATTTTGTGAATATTAGCCTCCCACTCACCCCCTCCCCTTGCGAATTTTAGTACTCTGGTGAAATAGTGTGCAATTTGGAAGATTTCTGAGTCGAACAAAAAAAGAAACACGCAAATCGGTTGGAAATTGAGGCCTGGGAAGAGTTTACAAGATAATGCCCGCAAACGCAGGTTTTAAAAGTATTAACCCCCCCCTTTCCACCCCTTAAAAGGCAAAAATCGAAATTCCGGCGACGTAGTGCACAACTAGATAGTTTTCCGCGTCGAACAAAAAAAGAACTACGAAAATCGGTGGAGAACTAGGTAAGGCCTGTGCAGAGTACACAAGATTTTGTCACACACACACACAGACATGCACCTATGGTTTTTTTCGCGGATTTGGATTCAGAATGGTCTAAAACGGATTACTGTGTGGTTATTTTTTTTCTGTTGAGTGTTGTCCAACTTCACCCCAGATCGATCGCATAAGGACGCCCAAGTCTCACTGTGGGACGTCCTAAAAATGTTTAACTTGAACTTAAGGGTTAGCCTTACCTACGATAAATCAGAAACTCGAGTGTGAATCGCAAAAGAGGCCTAATCTCCGTTCAAATTTTAGCTGACCAAGATGCGATTGTAGTTCGTTACTTCGAGTTGTACTCTGTTTAGAGTCTTTAGCAACCAGTAATCAAACTTCAAATCAGTATTCAAAAGCATCAACTCCCAGTTTTGAAGTGTTTATGTCTTTTGAATAAACTTGATTTTGAAGTAGGTATGTGGTAGGTAGGTAGTAGCTATTAGAGATGGGCGGTATATAACCTATTACCGGGTTTCGTTAATTCCACTTGGAACCTATTACCAAAATAATCCTGTTACTAAATAACGTTCCAGGGAAGGCTCCAAAATGTGCGGACACATTTACACTAACACGTAAATATGTCGGGAATAACTTGATAGAAACCCCAACTTAGGTAGGAAACGAAAACTAGAGATCAACGGAGTGATACTTCGGAATAACATGATATATGACATGATCTATAACATGATAAACAAACGAACGTAGGTCGGGAACGAAAAGTAGAAATCACGGAAACGATACCTTGGAATGGTATGTCGGAATGAGCTTCTGAGAAGGTCCCTGAGATAGCCTATTAATAAATAACAGGTTATTGGAACCTATTACCCACCTAGAGCGGTAACGGTGGAACCTAATACGCAAATGTAACCGTTTCGCCCATCTCTAGTAGTTATGGCAGAGATGGGCGAATTCTTATTCATAAATACGATTATGAATACAAATCATATCTGCGATTTTATGATTATGAATAAGAGTACAGGTATGAATATGAATACGAATACAATCGTATTCACACTTTGAATACGATTTTCCCCCGTATTCGTATTATGAACACGATTTTATGATTTTTTCTATGATTTCCCCAAAAATCGAATTTTTTACGATTTTTCCTGAAAATCATACTTTTTTTAAAATGATTTTCTCCCGAACTCTGGACATATTAATAACCTAACATTGTCAAAATAATCAATCAAAATTCGAAACGCTCACAAATTCATATAGGATTTTTCACGCAGAATCGAATGAGACTACCCCCAGGTCGCTAAGACCAACCGTATAGAAACTACGACGACATTTCCGCTGAAAATCGTATTTTTTTATAATTTGCACTGAAAATCAATAAAAGATTATGATTTTCACCGCAATTTCGGTCGTATTTATTCCTTAAAATTGCCAAAATAATTAATAAAAAATCGAAACGCTCACCAATTCTTATAGGATTTTTCACGCAGAATCGAATGAGACCAATACCAGGTCACTACGACCAACTGAATAGAAAGTACGCCGAAATATCTGGTAAAAATCATAATTGTTTAATGATTTCCAGTGCTATTTGTTGAAAAAAATACGATTTTCAGCGGAAATTTCGTCGTATTTTCTATTCGGTTGGTCTTAGCGACCTGGGGTTGGTCTCAATCGATTCTGCGTGAAAAATCCCATAAGAATTTATGAGCGTCTCGAATTTCGATTGATTATTTCGACAATGTTGGGTTATAAATATGTCCAGAGTTTGGGAGAAAATCGTTTTAAAAAGTATGATTTTCAGGGAAAATCGTAAAAAATATTCGATTTTTGGGGAAATCATAGAAAAAATTATAAAATCGTATTCAAAATACGAATACGGGGGAAAATAGTATTCAAAGTGTGAATACGATTGTATTCGTATTCATATTCATATTCATACCTGTATTCGTATTCATAATCATAAAGTTGCAGACATGATTCGTATTCATAATCGTATTTATGAATAAGAACACGCCCATCTCTGAGCTGTGGTGGGTAGCTATGAAGTATAAATGGCAAAACCGTGTTCTTTGCAGACGAGTGATCTATATAAAAAATAATAAACATTTCTGGACTAATTTACATTGTTTTAAGTTTTGTAATGTCGAGTCGTGAATTTGGTTTAAATTTGTTTTTAGTTCAGTGTATCTCGTCACGTTTGATTCGTTTAAAGTTTATCACTACAATCCGTGAGTTTTTGTTGATTAACCCTGACTGGACCATGGTGTCGCTAGTGTCACCGAAAATATGTTGGGAATTCCTCCGCTATGTTGGGAATTCCACCGCTGAATATCGTATTCATATTCATATTAATAACTGTATTCGTATTCATAATCATAAAGTTGCAGATATGATTCGTATTCATAATCGTATTTATGAATAAGAACACGCCCATCTCTGAGCTGTGGTGGGTAGCTATGAAGTAACAATGGCAAAACCGTGTTCTTTGCAGACGAGTGATCTATATAAAAAAATAATAAACCTTTCTGGACTAATTTACATTGTTGTTAAGTTTTGTAATGTCGAGTCGTGAATTTGGTTTAAATTTGTTTTTAGTTCAGTGTACCTCGTCAC